>CM060930.1:190751052-192001052 GCA_030765085.1 Allium cepa | reverse complement strand
TCTCACCTTTGAACCCAAGAAATTGGAAAAAGAAGCTTGAAAGCAAAGGAGAATCAACCACCTTCAAATCCAACTCAATAAGCTTGATTCTAAGCTTTAAAAGAAGAACATTCCCAAAATTAGGTTTAGGAATTTCATAAATGATAAGAGAATGAGTTGGAGAAGAAGAAGAGAAGCTTACCAATGGGTTCTTCTATTAGTTTGGAGCTAGAGTTGATTTGCAAGAGAAAACTAGGGTTTTGGAGTTTTAATTTCCAATCTCTCCCACCATTGATGCTTTAGCTTGAGTATTAGGAATAGGAAATGAAGTAAATGAGGAGGAGAGGGGTTGGGACTGAATACATAAGTGGGCTCAGCCCAAACCAAAACCCTAAGTGAAAAAGTAGCAAAAATCAACCTTCTCCAAACATATCGAAGCTTATACTAAAAATGGTCGCAAACGGCATTTTAAACTCAATGGGAGTGGTCCCGAGTCCTAATTCGACCGTATGCAAAAAGTAGCTTTTCGGACTAAATTTCGAGTATCGACAAAATATTTAAATAAAATATTTAAATATAAATATTGATAAATATGCGGGTTGTTACAACTGAGGTACCGTCCGTCACAGTACGTGGTCTAGATCAATGTATCGAGGATCCACCCTGATCCCCTGCTACACAAGACCGAAGCTACCCCTTACTGGGTAGTCCGAATAATATCACCATGCAGTTGGGATTACCAACCGTCCACACAGCCGAATAAAAATGGCATCTAGGCAGGGATGACCTTACCCTAATTGGTTGCTAGCCACTTAGCCTTGCTGCACCTCCCCCGTTTTAGCCATTCCTGACACATTCACTTAGAATGCTCACTGTCCCCCTGACGTTCTTCTGATAGCATTCGTCCGTACAAGTCCATTCCCGGTCCGAACGGAACCGAAGGCACTACTCCTACTACATCCATTTTGGAATTACCCTCAGGATTAGTAGCGATTAGCGCTTGCACTTCACTGCTCCATCTTCGACTCCAAGTTCTTGTCTTCCCCACGAAAACGTTCATACCGGATCGAAGTGGTTTTCGAAAAATTAATCTCGATCCCGGTCTCTTCGAAACGATCAGCGCATTAGTCAATATTGATAGTCGGTTATTTAACTATCAAATCAGATAACCATCCAAACAATTGTCTTATTTCTACTGAAAAGCACCAAGTTCTAATAACTTAGATTAATTTAAATCACTTTATCCAAAGATATATATACTTTAAAAATTTTAAAATAAAAACTACTTAAAAGACTTTATTCAAAATAATAGTTATGAAATTCCATAATAATTTTAAAGTAAAAATTAGCCAAAACTATCTTTAAAATGAAAGTTATTTATATAAAGTATAAATATTTAGTAACTATCTTTTAAATCATAATACTAGTTTAACCTTTAAAATAATTACTACTATAACTAAATTAATAAACATTTACTTAAAATGTTAAAGCAATTTAAATAATAAACTTCTTAAAAGAAAACATTCTTCTTTGAAACATTTTAAAACTTCTAATTTATACTTAAAAATCTTTCTTTGAAAATACACTTAGCTTTTCAAGAAAGTTCACTTCCCATTCCAATATAACTGTCTAATCATTTATAAATCCTTCTTGATTTATTTCCAATTTAATTTACGTCTCAATCCCATAAATTTTCCTTTCCACTTTTAAAATAAAACCACAATTTATTTTTAAACAAATTACCCATTCCTTTATAAATTCCATTGTGAATTTGTACTTCCAAATATCCACTCGTATCTTATTTTACTTTATAAACCCAGTTTATAAATTCCATGGTCTCATCCTCCTTTTAAACAAACATTAAATCAATTTCCAAATAGATTTCTAAAATTTACTCTATTTTAAAATAAATTTCTTTACTTACCCAATTTTTTTTCCATACCCATTAATTCCATATTCACTTCTTTATTTTTATAAAATCTTATATAAAACTGAAAATATCAATTTCATACTTTATTTCAAAATTCTCCTTTTATTTCTTCCAAATGCTTTAAATCTTGAACATCAAATAATTTCTTATTTCTTAACAATATAATTTAAGTCCTCAAATTCATTTATCCTTATTTATTCAAAATCTCTTTTTCCATACTGGATATTAGAATTTAAAAAAAGTCAACTTTTATCCTTTTTAATTTATCCAAATTCTCTATAATTATTTTACTTAAAAATTCTTTCTTTAATTCCTTCAAAAATACAAATTTATATTTTTGATAACTCAATATACCCATATATATTCAATCAAACCATAGCGTCCAAAATTTTCAATCCCTAATCTAATCAATATAATCCATCACAAATTATGACATAAATCACATTACTGAATATAGAATAAATACAACATTTTGAGGAATCCAGTTAGATCCCTCCAACCTATTTCCCTACATCCATAGATGTCAGCACAATATAAAAATACCAATCCCGCTTCAAGATGGGATATCGCGGTATACGGGGTCATCCGCTATTATGCGGGGCGCATAGGGTCTCATCCGCTATATAATGCGAGAAATCAATCACTCCAATATATATACACACATTAATATATATAATATCACATCCATACAATTCTAACAATCAACCAATAATTTAAATTTAAACTATTTAAATTAATGGTAATCCAAATGAGTGAGATTAACTCATTTTTTACTATGTATGCAACACATTTCCAATCCGGCTTGCTTCCTTTCAGATTTTGACCTTATATAAACATTTGTACGGTTTATTAATATTTTAATGGATCGAACAATTAATTACCATTTAATTAACTAAAAATTCAATTTAACTAATAATTTTCCTTTTAAAATTCTTTTAGTATCTAAAATAATCAAACAAGTTAATTGAACATCTCTATCACCAATCCTTATTTAATATAATCAACGAATTTAAATAGGTATACGTATATTTATTTTTCCTTGAAACTACCTATATATTAAACATGCGTGTATTTTTTTTTACAAACTCCACAACATCTAAAAATTCCTACTTTTTCAAAACCCTATCTATAAATGTATTTTTCTTTTTAAATTAAATAGGTAAGTGTGTATATGTATATACATTTATATTTTTAAAATTTCATAGTAAGTTCTAGTATGTATATATATTAACCTAGATATACATATATTTATTAAATTAAATAAAAATTAAGATTAGCTAAATACCTTATGGCACCTCACCCATTCCCAATTTGAAGCCTACCATCGCCGGCCTCCACCTTACTCTCAATCCTTTACCTCCAACGAGCACCAAAGATGCATGCCGCATCGGGAACGCTGCATCGGAGATGCTGTGACAAGAGCGCAGCTCCTCTTCCAGTCATGATTTCACTCCAAGACACGAGAATCAATCGATACGACTGATTCGTCTACCCTAGCCAGAGCATCGCCGATCCCTTCCTCATGCTCAATTACCATCTAGAATGCTGGTCGCATCCTTGCCAACGAACTCGAGATCGAAATCCCAATCCATAAAAAGGTCCCAATCCACAAAAAGCTTCGGCCTTAAAGCTTTTGAATCGAAATAGATTTTGGATTTTTCTTGCAAGTACTATATTTTTTTTATTGAAGAGGATTTCGATCGGCTTTTATTTTTCCGTTGAATAATTTATTGAAATGTTTTCGGCTGTTTTTGTTTCTATTCTTTGGCTGTTGAATTGAACGAGGACAAGATTTTAAACTTTGATTTTTAAACGAGAAAGTAATTTATTCGGCCATTATAATTTTTTTCTGCTGAGTATGATTTAAAAACAGAATGAGGAACAAGATGGAAATGTGTTTTGATTGTTTATTTTTGAGGGGACACGTGTTGTTAAGGAGGAAATGTGTTTAATTTGTCTATTGTATGTGAATATATATATATATATATATATATATATATATAATTTAAATTCAAATCATCTCGATTTACACAGTCTAAAATTTCGAACCCCTATCGAGGCATGCCGCGAAGTGTTTATAATGTTATACCCCTATTTCGAAAGAAATAGAAAAGGTTTCGAGTCCTAATTCGATCGTATGGAGAAGATGGCTTTTGGACCTAGTTATTATATTGAATTTTCGATATAGATTTCAACGCGTTTATCTACCGTACGATCACACGACAACTCCAAACACTACAAGATTTGAAATCCAATAATAATAAATTATTACGGATCCAATGGAACTAGTTTCGTCGAATTCCAAGACTGTGCCTCGAAAGGCTATTTTTAAATATCAATTTAAACTATATATTTTTAAAACTGAACAAAACACTTTCAAAGTCAAATTTTAAAACTTCTATCATCGTCAGTATTATCAAAATAACTTTTATAAGCCTTTAAAATATTTTTAACAAGCTTGAAATTCCATATTCCCTATTTTACCTAATTTCCAATTATTAAATTCAATATTTAAATTATCTAATAACCGTGATATTTGAAATTCAAGTTAGAATTTAACTTTTAAATATTTAAAATTAATTAAATATTCTGATTTCAAATATCCAAAATTCTTGATCATCACAGATCTATTCTCGAAGGGTCTAGCTCGGTCTGTTCTTAGCGAACTGCTTGAAGGAATAGAATTAAGATCCCATATCTTCCCCAAGTGGAATTAGGAGATTGATTGAGTTAGAGATTGTAACGACCCAGAATTTTTGATAACTTGAATTTGAATATTTAATTTATTTTTAATATTAATAAGTGGGATTTTTAAGTCGAATAATTTATTTCTCGAATATTGGATTTAATAGGGTAATTTAAATCGATTATTTAATAGTGGAATTCCAGAAATAATTAAATATTGGGTTAAATATAATGGGAAATGATTTGGAAAATTTTATTTTATCATATTGAAGTTATAGAAATATTTTGGAACTTGTAAAACTGAATTTGGAGTTAATTTGTAAAAATTGAATATTTTAATATTTAATTATCGACTGAAAAATAGCCAATTTTTGAACAGTCTCAGAATTTAACGAGACCAGTTCCATTGGATCCGTAATAGTTAGTTATTATCGGGTTTCAAATTGCATAGCAATCGGAGTTGTCGTTTGACCGTGGCAGCTCGAAACGCATCGATATCGTTTTAATATAAATTCGGCGAGTTAAAATAGCCATTTTTCAAACGGTCTCGGATTTCGACGAAACCAGTTTCATCGGATCCGTAATGTGATATTATTATAAGATTTCAAATTTTAAGTCGTTTGGATTTATCTTTTGTCCGGTACAAGCCAAAACGCCTAGAAATTGCTTAAATCGGTTTAAATTTAAATCGACTGTTTATTGCCGTATCTCACACATACGATGGAATTAGCTTACGAAACCTGTTCCATTGCGTCCGGAATGTGGAAAAACATTAGGATCGCCTGGCGGCATGCGTCATTTGGAGTTCGTTTGCAAAAGTGTCAAATTGGTGATTTTAATATTAAAATAATATGGTTATATGTATATATTATTTTCAAAACCCTAGCCACTACCACCTATGGCCGGCCCTAAATTTTTCCATGGCCAGAACGCAACGATTTTCATCTTGATTTTTCTTCCAATCCGTTCACTTTCGAGAGAAGTTCCCAACTAACAAAACGAAGAGAGCCTCGAGCACTACGTATCCAACGGTAGTGATCTGAATCGGAGTTGCGTGGTGGTCGTTAGGGGGCCATGAAGGCCGTGCGTTTCGTGCATTCCTCAAGGTGGAGGAGGGGGCCGAGTTTGGCCTAGCTCTGGCCGAAGGTGGCTCTTGTCGTGGGCTACGAGGTGGCGCTCTCTGATCGATGCAAAGGCGAGTGTGGTGGTCGCGAATTCAAACCCTAGGTGTGGATGTTTGGGTTTCTCGTGCGCGCGTGTATACCTGGGAAGAGAAATGCGAACGGGAGAGAAGGTGAGGGTGGGGGCCGCATGCGTGTGTGAGTGGTGAGGTGGATTCTTTTTTTTTATTTGTTTTGGTTAGTTTAAATTTAAAGATCCAAATCGTGTAACTTTAAAACGTGATATCTTTTGCATGCGAGGTCGGATTCGAACGAGATTTTTTGCGTTGGCTTCATATCGCCGAGCTCTTCGCAATGCAACTAGTTTGGAGTCGATTGGAGCTCGTTTGAATTTCGGATAAAATTAAACGTTCGTTTAATTTTATTCGGAACGAACGCCGAAACCGGAAATAAAATCAAGGTGAGAACTCCTCACTCAATCGAAAGGTTTTGTTTAAAATTTTGAATAGTTAATATTGATTGTTGATGGTTGATTGATTGTGCTAGTAGATATAGTAGGATATATACTATATATAGCGATATATATATATTGGCATATGTATATATCGGATTTGATTTCCCGCCTCGTATAGCGGATGAGACCCTATTGCGCCGTTATTAAGCGGAATATTTATAAAATCCCATATACCGCGATATTCCACCTTGAAGTGGAATTGGTATTGTGCTAACGTCTGTGGATGCAGGGTAACAGGTTGGAGGGATCCAACTGGATTCCTCACATATTTATTTGTTTATGAATATTATGTTGATTGTTGATAATCATATTGATATATGACACTTATTCCCGTGATTGACCATTCGATGTCGTTGCATCATCGGATTCAAATTTTTAAAATTAAAAATAACGGTTTTGAATTTAAAAAGGGGTTTTAAATCGATTTTTCAAAGAATATGGTTTATTAAAATTTTGAATTGATTAAATTTTAAAATAAATAGATGGATGAATTTTTATGTTTTAAAAATTTATATTTTTATAAAATATAACTTAAAAGAAATTTTTAACAATAATAGGTTTTTATAAAATAGTTAAATTTGGTTTTTGGGAAGTTATTATTATTAATGGTTTATATAAAGGATTTTATAAATGGATGTTTTTAAATAAAAATTATTGAAGTTATAGAATAAATTTATAAAGTGTTAAGTTGATGTATAACATGAATTCCACTAGGATTTATAGATTAATAAATGTGAAATTTATAAAACGAATGGTTATTGGAAAATTTTAAGTTTATAAGTTATTAACTTATAGAAATGGATTTGGGCATTAAAAAGGGGAATTTTATAGAAATTGTTAATAAATGAAGATTTCATTAGTTGAAATTATTATAAACCATAAAGAAATCTTGTAAGTGATAAGATTTTAAATTGGTGAAGTTCAAAGGAACGATTTGGTAAATAAATAATATTATAAGTATTTAACTTACAATATGGCTTTTGGGTATGAAACTGGGTTATGTAAATTGCATCGGATTAATAAAGGAATTTATAAAATTGGGGTTTATAATAGAAATGGAATTTATAAACTATGTTTATAAATTTGAAATTCATCGAATTTGATAAATTGAAATATGGGAATTTGTTAAGTGGGCTATATTCACTATTTTGAATATTGAATAGATTATTAAATAAAATGGGTTTGTTTTTGGGAAAGGAATGTTTTAAATGGAATTTAAAACGAATTAAAGGTGTTTTAAAATGTATTGAGTATTGAAAACATAGATTTCAACATTGATTGTTGAAATAGACGTTTTCGAGAAACAGAAGCGGATAATTTGTATAGTATTGGATTTATATATCTATTTTTAATTTCAAATCCATATACTAGTGTTTTTGGGTTGTCGTAACGATGTTTTACGCAACATTCGTTTTTAACCCAACTAAATGTGAATAAAGGAATGTTTTCTTAAAGAGAATGGAATAAATACTTAACTGTGATTTAAGTATATGGAATATTTTCAAATCGTTGAAAATAAATAAATTTGTGAATTACTTATTTTTAAAATAAGCATGGGAATGGTTTTCTAATATGAAATGGAACGGTTTTTGTGAATTCACCTTTAAGGTAATTGAAAGCAAATAACTTGAAATCGATTTGGGAATCGTATGCTAGTAGATGCTTGGAATTTAAATCCACCTTGGAATTTATATATATAAAGGGAAATTTGTTTAAAAATAAATGTTGATTTATTTTTTTTATTTTATGAAAATATAATTTACGAATTTGGAACGTAAGTTAAAATAAATCGGTAAAGATTTATTTGGTGGTTTGAAATTTGTTTCAAAAGGTATATATGGTTAAGGTGATTTGAAATTAGTTTTCAAATGGTTAAGGTGATTTGAAATTGGTTTGCAAATGGTTAATGTAATTTGAAAATTGGTTTTCAAATGGTAAAGGTAAATTGAAAATTGGTTTTTCAATTGGTTAAGTGTGGAAAATTTTATCGTGAAGTGGTTTTGGTAAAGCAAATAAATTGGGCAATGATTTGGAAATTGTGTATATATATCTTGTAAAGATATTTTGGGACTTAATAATTTTGGAAAATTATTTGGAATCTGATGATGTGGCGCATCTTTATTGATAGTTAAATAACCGACTATCAATATTTACCCTTGGACGGTATTGATTGTGTTTGTTTGGAATTGAATGCACACTTATTTTTAAAATAAGCGCTCGCTATTCGGTTTAGCCGGGAGAGGACCTTTGTGTCATATATCCCATTCCGAATATGCGATACGTCGTTTGGATTGCATTTGAAGACCGGTGTTGAAGACCGGGTATTTGTGAAAACGATAGGATGACCTATCGATTGTCTCCGCATCGTTAGCTACGATATGGAGATTTCCTTTGTGATGGGAAATTTTATCGGGATTGTGAATACCCGGATTGCAAGGGCTTCTTTGGAAGTGCCTTCGGTTCTGTTCGAACCCGGAACAGACTTGTATGGTTACGTGTCTGACATTACATTTTGAGAGATAGAGCAGATTTCTTTCAAATACATTTCTGTTGGTGGCGGAGAATTTATTCTCTTAGCTTAACACCCTTCTCTGAGACGTACGAGCTCAGAGGTTATGTAGTTGAAGGTTATCAGCGATATTTCCCAATCTGGTAATGTGGCATGCTGAGTGCTGCTGTGTGATGATCATTGGTTGATCGTTTGGATATGATCATTTGTTTGATCATTTATCTTTGTGATTATTGCTTTGGTCATCTGTGGACCCAAAGCATGGCTTTGTTGCACAAAGCGTAGCTTTGTGGACGAGACTTCGTCAGGACCTCACTCCCCGGAAATGGTCGAAACAGGAATATGCGGCAAGGTTATGAGGGTCGCTCCCTTTAGGGTATGTCATTTCCTTCTGGAAAAGGGTGGTATCATGGTATGGAGCCCAGATATTTACTCATGTTGATACACTATATCTATTACTGTGTGGTGTTGTTGGTATCGAGCGCTCGGATAAAGGTCCCAAAGGACCGGGGGATGGCATATTCGTGTAGTAGTTACCTAGTTACAGAGGTAACCCGGCCTTGTGTTGGCAGAGATCTAACCGTAACGTTAGTTTCTCGGGACGTCCCGCCAGAGGCGATCCCATGTGGCAGTAGGAAGTTCCTTAGCCTGACCATTTGTTGGAAATCCAATCAAAACAATACGCGCCCTATACGGTTTTAGTTGTATAACCTGCCATGGAATGTGGCGGTAACCTGCTATTGAACATGGTAGCTATAGTAGGCATACGACGAAATGTCGTATGCTGGCTAGGATTTATATTCTACTTTCGAAATTGTTTTCTACACTATGCACTAGTAATAATATCAAAAATGATTTGATTTTCACGTAGTAAGCATCTTTGACTATCATAAGGAGAAATCTCCTCCAATTCTGCGTTTGCATTGTGTGTATGGCGGGAGGCCTTATGGTAGTTTCATTTTCTAAAAAACATTGCGAATTTCAAAAATTTAAATTTTTTCTTGTTGTTTTTTTTTAAAGATAAACTGTTTTGAGTTCTCACACCAGTCCCATGACTGACCTGGAGTTTATTGTTCCTTTCCTAAACTCTGGGTGCCCACTATTTTCCACACGGGCAGTCTAGAGTTAGGTTATCAGGTTATTCTGGATTCGGGAGTTGCTGTGCAGATCTGGAGGCGAGCCAGATAGCGTAGTCTATTATCTATTGTATATAGTATTTCTTTTCCGCTGTTGTTGTCGTACACTCTGATTGATGTAATGTAATGTGATGTAATGTATAAAATGTATAGTTCTTTTGTTTTAATGAATATTCATTTATCTATTATATGTTGTTCCGCTGCGACTGTGAGATTCTGTTATTGTTTCTCGTTCTGTTACTTGTTTTTTTCTGTTTTCTCCTCTCTTTCTTTTCTTTCTTCTTCTACCTCTTTCTTCTTCTAAAACCCTAACGGTTCGATTTTTCGGCAACGAAAAATCGCGATCGTAAAATTTGGTATCAGAGCTTATGGTTAAGCGACAACCTGCTCTGTTGGGTGTTACTCATTAGAGATAGAGTCAGTAGTACTCTAGAATGAGTATGAGTGTAATAATAGATATGAGTGCGTATTTGTTAGTGAGTATAAAATTGTTTTATATTGTGATGATTGGTTTGTTGAGTGGTATATGAACCTTCGTCGGCGCAGCCTCGAAAACTGAATCGAAGGGGTTTCTAAACACTTGAATAGAACAATTCGACACAATATTGTTTTAAATTGGGTAAATGAAATAATTTTACCTCGATTATATTTTATATATAAAAAGAAAATAATTTTTCAAGGATTATTGAAGTGTGTATATAATTGATTGCTTGGTTGTTGTAAATGATATATATATAAAATAATTAAAAGTTGTTTGAATAAGCTAATAAAAGCAACTATTGTAAAAAGAATAATGGTATAAACCAATGAATCATAAGATGAAATTATAATTGATAATGATTTACAATTGTAAGATAATCATGTATGTATATAAGAAGTAAAATTATATAAGTAAAAGGGTTATAAAAGTGATTTATGAATAGAAAGGAAATTTTTGAAAGAATATTTAGCATTGATTTCACTATTGTCACTGGGAAATAATAAGGGTGATGACTGCAGCATCATCAGTATCATTTTCGAGTTTCTATGTGATGGATTTGCTACAATAATGAATTTAAAATTGAAGTTTTGTTGTAATAAACCAATTTGAAATTAAAATTCAATTTGAAATTGATAAATATAAGTGAAAAAGGTTTTGAAGTTATAACATAAGTTAGAAGTTGAATAATAAGTTTTATAACTTATTAAATGGGAAAATGTAAGTGAAACCAGTTGTTGAAGTGGTTAAACAATTAAGTTAAGTAAAATGGAATATGAATTTGAATATTGATATGAATTTGACTTAAGTAAAAGTTAAATAGGATTTACTTTGGAATTTAAAATCCGAATTGAATTGATAAGTAAAACTTAAGTTTAATTAACAAATGATGTTTAAATGGAATAACTTAAGTGAAGTTGAATAAAAAATCGATCTTTGCATCAAAGTTAAATAATCAAGTGAATTAAATGATGTAAATAAAGTTGAAATGGAATGCAAGTTAAGTAATGTTGAAAGAATTGATGTTAATATCAAAATAAATGAATAAAGTGGGTAAATGAAATTGTTAAAGGTGTGAACTTAAATTATATAAATGAAATTCAATTTTATTTGTAAAAAGAACTAGCAATTGAATTAAAGAATGGATTGAATGTTAATCAATAGAATATGAATAAGTTGATATGAAATGATGCATGCAAGTGTAAATTCATTTGAAAATAGTTTAATAGTAGAATGAAAATCAATTGAATGTTAAACCAATTGGAATTAAAACAGTTGAACCAAATTGAATTTAAGTAAAACGAATAAAATTTGGTTGTATTGGATGTGCATTGGTTGTTATTTGCTTGTTGGTTGATTGTATGTAAATTCATTAAGTGTTAATGAAATTGAACTAGCGTAATTGGAAGCTATGTAATTGAATTCAAATGAAATTGAATAGAATTGAATTGGAATTGAAACGAATGAAAATGAATATGCAACTTTAATAGTAAGCTAAAAGTGGTATAAGAAGCATGTATTGGAAATTTTATAATTGAATTGGCAAATTGGTTTGAATATTATAATTGGATATTATGCTAGCAGGATATACAGGTATATAATGGATTGGAATTTTGATTTCAAAGTTAAAAAAAATTTGTAACGCTCGACAAAAAGGTACGTATTTCAATTTTAATATGAGATTTGATGATTTCCTTCTCTAGCCACTTGGCTTTCTCTTTTCTTTTTGATTCTGAGGGGCCGTAGAGCCGTTTTGTAGTCGTACCGATCTAGCCGCGCAAAGGAGACTCTGGCGAAATTTTTCGAAAATTTAGGGAGTTAGTAAAATTTTGAGAAATTTTGAAAGTTTGAAATTTGAATTTAAATTTAAATTTGAATTGTTGAGTAAACAATGTTGTTTGAAACCTATAATTGAAGTTGGAAAGCTAATTGTAATGATAGTAAATCTTTAATAAAAAGATTGGTGTTAGAAGGTTGATAAAACTATTAGTTTTGGAAAAATAATAAACGGATTATGAATTATTCTCCTTAACTTGCAATTTCGAGGACGAAATTCTTTTAAGGGGGGAAGATTGTAACGACCCAGAATTTTTGATAACTTGAATTTGAATATTTAATTTATTTTTAATATTAATAAGTGGGATTTTTAAGTCGAATAATTTATTTCTCGAATATTGGATTTAATAGGGTAATTTAAATCGATTATTTAATAGTGGAATTCCAGAAATAATTAAATATTGGGTTAAATATAATGGGAAATGATTTGGAAAATTTTATTTTATCATATTGAAGTTATAGAAATATTTTGGAACTTGTAAAACTGAATTTGGAGTTAATTTGTAAAAATTGAATATTTTAATATTTAATTATCGACTGAAAAATAGCCAATTTTTGAACAGTCTCAGAATTTAACGAGACCAGTTCCATTGGATCCGTAATAGTTAGTTATTATCGGGTTTCAAATTTCATAGCAATCGGAGTTGTCGTTTGACCGTGGCAGCTCGAAACGCATCGATATCGTTTTAATATAAATTCGGCGAGTTAAAATAGCCATTTTTCAAACGGTCTCGGATTTCGACGAAACCAGTTTCATCGGATCCGTAATGTGATATTATTATAAGATTTCAAATTTTAAGTCGTTTGGATTTATCTTTTGTCCGGTACAAGCCAAAACGCCTAGAAATTGCTTAAATCGGTTTAAATTTAAATCGACTGTTTATTGCCGTATCTCACACATACGATGGAATTAGCTTACGAAACCTGTTCCATTGCGTCCGGAATGTGGAAAAACATTAGGATCGCCTGGCGGCATGCGTCATTTGGAGTTCGTTTGCAAAAGTGTCAAATTGGTGATTTTAATATTAAAATAATATGGTTATATGTATATATTATTTTCAAAACCCTAGCCACTACCACCTATGGCCGGCCCTAAATTTTTCCATGGCCAGAACGCAACGATTTTCATCTTGATTTTTCTTCCAATCCGTTCACTTTCGAGAGAAGTTCCCAACTAACAAAACAAAGAGAGCCTCGAGCACTACGTATCCAACGGTAGTGATCTGAATCGGAGTTGCGTGGTGGTCGTTAGGGGGCCATGAAGGCCGTGCGTTTCGTGCATTCCTCAAGGTGGAGGAGGGGGCCGAGTTTGGCCTAGCTCTGGCCGAAGGTGGCTCTTGTCGTGGGCTACGAGGTGGCGCTCTCTGATCGATGCAAAGGCGAGTGTGGTGGTCGCGAATTCAAACCCTAGGTGTGGATGTTTGGGTTTCTCGTGCGCGCGTGTATACCTGGGAAGAGAAATGCGAACGGGAGAGAAGGTGAGGGTGGGGGCCGCATGCGTGTGTGAGTGGTGAGGTGGATTCTTTTTTTTTATTTGTTTTGGTTAGTTTAAATTTAAAGATCCAAATCGTGTAACTTTAAAACGTGATATCTTTTGCATGCGAGGTCGGATTCGAACGAGATTTTTTGCGTTGGCTTCGTATCGCCGAGCTCTTCGCAATGCAACTAGTTTGGAGTCGATTGGAGCTCGTTTGAATTTCGGATAAAATTAAACGTTCGTTTAATTTTATTCGGAACGAACGCCGAAACCGGAAATAAAATCAAGGTGAGAACTCCTCACTCAATCGAAAGGTTTTGTTTAAAATTTTGAATAGTTAATATTGATTGTTGATGGTTGATTGATTGTGCTAGTAGATATAGTAGGATATATACTATATATAGCGATATATATATATTGGCATATGTATATATCGGATTTGATTTCCCGCCTCGTATAGCGGATGAGACCCTATTGCGCCGTTATTAAGCGGAATATTTATAAAATCCCATATACCGCGATATTCCACCTTGAAGTGGAATTGGTATTGTGCTAACGTCTGTGGATGCAGGGTAACAGGTTGGAGGGATCCAACTGGATTCCTCACATATTTATTTGTTTATGAATATTATGTTGATTGTTGATAATCATATTGATATATGACACTTATTCCCGTGATTGACCATTCGATGTCGTTGCATCATCGGATTCAAATTTTTAAAATTAAAAATAACGGTTTTGAATTTAAAAAGGGGTTTTAAATCGATTTTTCAAAGAATATGGTTTATTAAAATTTTGAATTGATTAAATTTTAAAATAAATAGATGGATGAATTTTTATGTTTTAAAAATTTATATTTTTATAAAATATAACTTAAAAGAAATTTTTAACAATAATAGGTTTTTATAAAATAGTTAAATTTGGTTTTTGGGAAGTTATTATTATTAATGGTTTATATAAAGGATTTTATAAATGGATGTTTTTAAATAAAAATTATTGAAGTTATAGAATAAATTTATAAAGTGTTAAGTTGATGTATAACATGAATTCCACTAGGATTTATAGATTAATAAATGTGAAATTTATAAAACGAATGGTTATTGGAAAATTTTAAGTTTATAAGTTATTAACTTATAGAAATGGATTTGGGCATTAAAAAGGGGAATTTTATAGAAATTGTTAATA
The DNA here is from genome assembly GCA_030765085.1 of Allium cepa. Taxonomy (NCBI): domain Eukaryota; kingdom Viridiplantae; phylum Streptophyta; class Magnoliopsida; order Asparagales; family Amaryllidaceae; genus Allium; species Allium cepa. The sequence goes on along the minus strand of CM060930.1, from coordinate 191,986,202 downwards.
AATGAAGATTTCATTAGTTGAAATTATTATAAACCATAAAGAAATCTTGTAAGTGATAAGATTTTAAATTGGTGAAGTTCAAAGGAACGATTTGGTAAATAAATAATATTATAAGTATTTAACTTACAATATGGCTTTTGGGTATGAAACTGGGTTATGTAAATTGCATCGGATTAATAAAGGAATTTATAAAATTGGGGTTTATAATAGAAATGGAATTTATAAACTATGTTTATAAATTTGAAATTCATCGAATTTGATAAATTGAAATATGGGAATTTGTTAAGTGGGCTATATTCACTATTTTGAATATTGAATAGATTATTAAATAAAATGGGTTTGTTTTTGGGAAAGGAATGTTTTAAATGGAATTTAAAACGAATTAAAGGTGTTTTAAAATGTATTGAGTATTGAAAACATAGATTTCAACATTGATTGTTGAAATAGACGTTTTCGAGAAACAGAAGCGGATAATTTGTATAGTATTGGATTTATATATCTATTTTTAATTTCAAATCCATATACTAGTGTTTTTGGGTTGTCGTAACGATGTTTTACGCAACATTCGTTTTTAACCCAACTAAATGTGAATAAAGGAATGTTTTCTTAAAGAGAATGGAATAAATACTTAACTGTGATTTAAGTATATGGAATATTTTCAAATCGTTGAAAATAAATAAATTTGTGAATTACTTATTTTTAAAATAAGCATGGGAATGGTTTTCTAATATGAAATGGAACGGTTTTTGTGAATTCACCTTTAAGGTAATTGAAAGCAAATAACTTGAAATCGATTTGGGAATCGTATGCTAGTAGATGCTTGGAATTTAAATCCACCTTGGAATTTATATATATAAAGGGAAATTTGTTTAAAAATAAATGTTGATTTTTTTTTTTTTTTTATGAAAATATAATTTACGAATTTGGAACGTAAGTTAAAATAAATCGGTAAAGATTTATTTGGTGGTTTGAAATTTGTTTCAAAAGGTATATATGGTTAAGGTGATTTGAAATTAGTTTTCAAATGGTTAAGGTGATTTGAAATTGGTTTGCAAATGGTTAATGTAATTTGAAAATTGGTTTTCAAATGGTAAAGGTAAATTGAAAATTGGTTTTTCAATTGGTTAAGTGTGGAAAATTTTATCGTGAAGTGGTTTTGGTAAAGCAAATAAATTGGGCAATGATTTGGAAATTGTGTATATATATCTTGTAAAGATATTTTGGGACTTAATAATTTTGGAAAATTATTTGGAATCTGATGATGTGGCGCATCTTTATTGATAGTTAAATAACCGACTATCAATATTTACCCTTGGACGGTATTGATTGTGTTTGTTTGGAATTGAATGCACACTTATTTTTAAAATAAGCGCTCGCTATTCGGTTTAGCCGGGAGAGGACCTTTGTGTCATATATCCCATTCCGAATATGCGATACGTCGTTTGGATTGCATTTGAAGACCGGTGTTGAAGACCGGGTATTTGTGAAAACGATAGGATGACCTATCGATTGTCTCCGCATCGTTAGCTACGATATGGAGATTTCCTTTGTGATGGGAAATTTTATCGGGATTGTGAATACCCGGATTGCAAGGGCTTCTTTGGAAGTGCCTTCGGTTCTGTTCGAACCCGGAACAGACTTGTATGGTTACGTGTCTGACATTACATTTTGAGAGATAGAGCAGATTTCTTTCAAATACATTTCTGTTGGTGGCGGAGAATTTATTCTCTTAGCTTAACACCCTTCTCTGAGACGTACGAGCTCAGAGGTTATGTAGTTGAAGGTTATTAGCGATATTTCCCAATCTGGTAATGTGGCATGCTGAGTGCTGCTGTGTGATGATCATTGGTTGATCGTTTGGATATGATCATTTGTTTGATCATTTATCTTTGTGATTATTGCTTTGGTCATCTGTGGACCCAAAGCATGGCTTTGTTGCACAAAGCGTAGCTTTGTGGACGAGACTTCGTCAGGACCTCACTCCCCGGAAATGGTCGAAACAGGAATATGCGGCAAGGTTATGAGGGTCGCTCCCTTTAGGGTATGTCATTTCCTTCTGGAAAAGGGTGGTATCATGGTATGGAGCCCAGATATTTACTCATGTTGATACACTATATCTATTACTGTGTGGTGTTGTTGGTATCGAGCGCTCGGATAAAGGTCCCAAAGGACCGGGGGATGGCATATTCGTGTAGTAGTTACCTAGTTACAGAGGTAACCCGGCCTTGTGTTGGCAGAGATCTAACCGTAACGTTAGTTTCTCGGGACGTCCCGCCAGAGGCGATCCCATGTGGCAGTAGGAAGTTCCTTAGCCTGACCATTTGTTGGAAATCCAATCAAAACAATACGCGCCCTATACGGTTTTAGTTGTATAACCTGCCATGGAATGTGGCGGTAACCTGCTATTGAACATGGTAGCTATAGTAGGCATACGACGAAATGTCGTATGCTGGCTAGGATTTATATTCTACTTTCGAAATTGTTTTCTACACTATGCACTAGTAATAATATCAAAAATGATTTGATTTTCACGTAGTAAGCATCTTTGACTATCATAAGGAGAAATCTCCTCCAATTCTGCGTTTGCATTGTGTGTATGGCGGGAGGCCTTATGGTAGTTTCATTTTCTAAAAAACATTGCGAATTTCAAAAATTTAAATTTTTTCTTGTTGTTTTTTTTTAAAGATAAACTGTTTTGAGTTCTCACACCAGTCCCATGACTGACCTGGAGTTTATTGTTCCTTTCCTAAACTCTGGGTGCCCACTATTTTCCACACGGGCAGTCTAGAGTTAGGTTATCAGGTTATTCTGGATTCGGGAGTTGCTGTGCAGATCTGGAGGCGAGCCAGATAGCGTAGTCTATTATCTATTGTATATAGTATTTCTTTTCCGCTGTTGTTGTCGTACACTCTGATTGATGTAATGTAATGTGATGTAATGTATAAAATGTATAGTTCTTTTGTTTTAATGAATATTCATTTATCTATTATATGTTGTTCCGCTGCGACTGTGAGATTCTGTTATTGTTTCTCGTTCTGTTACTTGTTTTTTTCTGTTTTCTCCTCTCTTTCTTTTCTTTCTTCTTCTACCTCTTTCTTCTTCTAAAACCCTAACGGTTCGATTTTTCGGCAACGAAAAATCGCGATCGTTACAGAGATATACCCCAGGTGAAATTCTTTAATTTGTTGTAAACTATTAACGCTGTAATAAAATCTTGTTCGAAATAAAACCTGTTTTTCTTTCTGTTATATACTTGTCATAATGCGTTATATTGATTATTTATTTAATTTAAGTTATTTAATGAAAAATCCTTAACTTGTATGTTTCGTGATAGTAATTACAATGTATTATAACTATGATAAATTTATCATAATGAAATTAACATATTGTTTAAAATATTCCTAGTCAAAATGTATCAAGATAGGATATCGACACATCTGTTTAGACTAGAATATGTAACGTTCTCAAAATGTTGGATAGTGCATTACTCATGGCTGTTAAGGGCACTAAGTGATTACATACTGATAATTATTGGATATCTATGGAATGACTCGTTCGATATTTTTCAGTTGATTAATATAACTAAGGTCAAAGAAGGAATATTTAAGTGGTGATATTACATAGTTCACTTGATTAGAAAATATCATCAAACTTTAATATGGATACTCCACTGGTATGGTATCCATTGAATGACTATATTCAGGTTTGAGTTGAAGTATAGAAAGTGAAACACTGTTCAATAGAGAATTAGTCTCAAAGTTAAAGTCTTTGGCTAGAGTAGTTTGGTTAAAAATAATTGTTACCCGTAAACCATGAACTTTGTGTTTGGTTTACACAAGTTGAATGTGGACAATATTGGAATTTTGAATAAAACCAAATTCTTTAATCTTCATGTGATATAGTTTTGATTAAGATAATTAGTGTAAATAATCATCACTGCTAGGGACTTCTTTAAATACTAAAATTGTATTTTACAAAAAATATGTAAGCGACAAATTCAATCAAAATGTCATATCACAATCTAAGGTGACATGTGAACGTTAATATTCAAATTGTTCGATATTAATTGCTGAGCAAATTTACATCTATGAGTCGCACAACCGCAATATGGAATACCCTAAAATATCACATGATGTAATTAAATTATAATTGTTATAAATTAATTAATATTTATGAGATATTAATTATAAAATTTAGTTTGAATTATTTGAATCATTTCTTTATAAATTGCATATAGTAAATTTATATATTTGTTAGAACCTCCATTCTATGTTTCAATGAAAACAAATATACAATCATATATATTATTCATCTTATCAAGATTACAAGTATATACTACAAGAGAACATCATGCTCAAAGATATTGGGACTCAATACAAAAAAGATCTATGGACTATGCTATGATTATAAGATTATTCTAATGTATTAAGAGTCTTAGATAAAACATTGTAAGGTCTCCTTGGGTATATAAGCATACATGATTTCATATACACTAACATAAATTGGAAAACTGAATTTATCATTCACAGACGTCTGCGCGACAATACTTGAGAAATCTTTCCATAAGGCCACATACTTCTAAGGTTTCCCCATAGACATCTATCATTTGAAAAACTACAGAACTCTGAATAGATACTTCTCTAAATGAATAGAAATCAACTCTTCATCAAAAGGTTGCAGCCATTAAAATGAATAGACTTTATCTAACAGCAAAAAAATTTCATCTGCATCTTTTTGAATCTGTAAATACAACCATGATCGAGATTTAGAAATCAACTTAACTAAATTATTCCCTCTTGATTTCTTATTACCCTCTTGTGCATACATTTCCTACATACACTCATCTATCTAAACCAAAATATAATTTGGTTAAACCACTTTCTACAACTCAAAGCATTCACATTCACATACTCAAATGAGATCATAAGAAGAACCGTACTTTCAGTCAAAATCCATGTTGCTTGGAACATAAGATTACAGAGATATACCTTTTTATTAGCCTATTCCTCCGAATGAAGCGAGGGTTAGTTGGTTAAAGGAAATACCATAGGGAGCTTCGGGATTGGACGTATGATGGAGTCTGAACCAGTATAAAATATCTAGTGTGCTCGCTTTTATTATTTATATTATTTATATTCAATATTTATTCTCTTCTTATATAGTTAATAATCTACACACTCACACATATATATAAGTTGCATTACTTAAAAAGATCCTAGAGACTCTCATTTGGTATCAGAGTAAGGTCATTTCAATCTATAGTAACACATAGTTGAAAAATCATTAATATGGCAAGCACATTTCATGAAGGTCAATCAACTGCTCATCCTTCACTATTCACTGGTTCTAACAATGCTTATTGGTCAACACGTGTGCGAATTTTTATGAAAGCCAATGATTTATAAGTATGGCTAGCAACTCAAAACAAATATAAAGCGGCTGGCACCGATATTGGCACATGGACTGATGCACAAAAAGAAGAGACGTCTAACAATGCCAAAACGATGAATGTATTTTTTGCTCACTTGACAAAAATAAGTCATATGTCATGCTCTGCAAGACTACATATGATATATGGCGCACTTTACAAGTCTCACATGAAGGCACGAATAAAGTCAAGCAAACTAAAATTTCGATTTTACAAAACCAATTTTCATCTTTCAAAATGAAAACAAGTAGATCAATATTGATATGTATGCAAGATTTCAAACCATTCAACACGATCTCATGGAACTTCGAGTCAAATTCATAGATTTTGATTTAGTCACACGAATTTTAAACTCTTTGACAAATGAATGGGAAAGAAAAGTTTTAGCCATCAAAGAAGCTAATGATCTTTCTTATAAAAGTCGAGCAGTAATAAGAAATCTGATGTCGTATGAAGCTAACTGCAGGCTAGAAAGGATCAAAATCATGAAAAGAATAAATAGCATTCCAAGCATGTAACGAAGATTCAAACTTGGACGAAGATAAGATTGTCTTTATTGCCAATAACTACAACAAATTCAAGAACCTCAAGAAGTTGACCAAATTTCAAAATGGTGGCAAACCAAACTCCTCAAATCAAACATTGATTAAATGCTATGAATGCGAAAGATTTGGCCACATGAAGAAGGATTATCCATAGCTCAATAACGATAAAAAGGAAAGCAAATTTGAGAAACTACAAAAATAAAAGAGCTTTTCAAGTAACATAGGATGATTTAGATTCGTCTTCTTCATCAAATAGTGATAGTGAAAGCGATTCAGAACAAGCAAAAGTGTGTTTTATGGCTAACACCTATGAGGTACGTCCTGAACTTGCTTATGACGAAATAATGGAAATAAGTATTGAATTAGATGATAAATATAGAGAATCAAAAAAATTAAAAAAGGAATATGTAGGAAAGTTAACCAAAACAGAATAAGAAATCGGGTTATTAAAAGATGAAATAAATCATCTTAAAAGAAGGATTTAAAACTGTTCACAAAAATTATGCAACGTTATTATCTCAAATAATTTTTTTTTCAATAATTTAGAAAATTATAAGTGAGAAAAATTAGAGTTACAATCAAATTTAGATTCCAGAAATATTGAAATTTTTGATTTTAAAAGTAAGTTAGACAAAATAACAAATAATGCGACAAAATTCAAAAAAGGAAAACAAAATTTAGAAAATTTGATTATGATATCTAAACAATTTGGACATCTAAATGGAATAGGTTTTAAAAACAGACAAAATTTAACAAAGTATAGTACGTTATACACCAAATTTTAAAAGCCTAAGTTAGAAACTAAGATTAAAAATTCATATACAAATATGATCAAAATATTGATTCCTAACAAAACTAATAAGCTAACTAGACAAAAATATATTGATGAATATTTGAAAAAAATTGTACATAACAATAATTACATTTCTAAAGGAACCAAATCTTCATGGATATGGCTGCCTTCTTCCACTAACACGTAGGACCCTAAACAAAGAATTTGGATACCAGATAAATTTTCTAATTTTACGGGTATCCAAAATTAAAATTAAAAGAAAAGAGAAATGGATACTTGATAGCGGTTTATCTAAGCATATGACTGGAAATTCTTATATGTTATCAAACATAACATATATCGATGGTGGCACACTGACATTTGGAGATAACTCAAAAGGATTTGTCATCGGCATTGGAGCAGTCATCAATATCTGTATTTCTAACTCTCCTATAATTACTAATGTTTTATTGGTAGAAAATTTGAAACAAAGCTTATTTAGTATAAGTCAATTATGTCATAAAGGATTTAAAATTGATTTCGAGAAAAATAAATGCAATATTTTTTATCAAAATAAAACTTAAATTTTTAAAGGATTTAGAAACGAAACATATACGTTTTAAACATGAATGTCAAAAACAATACTAATTTATGCTTAGCCGCAAATCAATATGATCCAACTAAAAATTTTAAAAATATAAATAAACCAGCTAAAAATGAATTCGTTAGTGGATTACCAAAAACAACTACAAGGTTAAAAAACTGTGTGATGCTTGTCAGTTTGGTAAATTAAGAAAATGTGCTTTTAAATCTAAAAAGGAAATTCCCATAAAGCAACCTCTCGAATTACTCCAACTAGATTTATTTGGACCAACTCAAGTACGTTCAATAAATCATAATAAATACTTTTTTGTAATTATTGATGATTTTTCAAGATATACTTGGACAATATTTTTGAAACATAAAAATGACACTTTTGAAATGTTCAAAAAAATTCATATTGAATAAATAATTTAATGAGTTTAAAAATTAAAAGTATACGAAGTGATCACAGAGGTGAATTTGAAAACGAATCATTTACAAATTTTTGTAACAAAAGGAGAATTAGTCATAATTTTTCATTTTCTCGAACATCACAACAAAATGGTGTTGTAGAAATGAAAAATCGAACTTTACAATGTGCATGAACTCTACTAAATAGTAGTCACTTACCAAAATAATCTTGAGCTAAAGTCGTTGCTACTGCTTGTAACGTATTAAATGGTGTGACGCTTAGACCAATGACTAAAAACACATGCTATGAAATATTTTTTAACAAAAGACCAAAAGTATCATATTTTCGCGTATTTGGATCAGAATGCTTCATTTTAAACACTAAAGACAATCTGGGAAAATTTGCTTCTAAAGCTGATGAAGGAATTTTTGTTGATTATTTGGATCAAAGTAAAGCATATAGAATCTTTAATAAATAAACAAATATTATAAAAGAAAGTCTTCATGTCTCATTTGATGAAAAACTTTAAGGATAATAAAAATGACGATGATGAAGAAATTATAAATAAAGCGAATATACCTAGACGAAAATAATAAAAATAATGTCAATAATAATAAATGAAAATATGATAATGTCACACCTAAAATATTAAAAGACCATCCTGTTAATAATATTATCAATGGTTTAAATACAAGAGTAAAACAGTTAATCAAATGAGTCATTTTGCATTTATATCTAATTTTGAACCAAAAGAATATAAAGATGCATCAAAAGATGATTTTGGATTATTGCGATATAAGAAGAACTTAATCAATTTGAAAGAAATGATGTTTGGGAACTTGTACTGAGACCAAATGATCAATCTGTAACTGCAATAAAATGGGCCTTTAAAAATAAAGCGGATAAAAATGGAAATATTTTACAAAATAAAGAAATGTTAGTAGCTCATGGATATATGAAGATGAAGGAATTGATTATGACGAAACATTTTCTCCTATAGCATGTCTCGAAGCAATACAAAATTACTGGTTTTTGCATGCCATCGTAATTTTAAAAAATTTCAAATGGACGTAAAAAGTACATGTTTAAATGGCTTTATAAAAGAAAAAGTATATGTTGAAGAACTCCTTTATTTGTTCACGAGAAATATCCCAATTATGTAAACTTAAAAAGGCCTTATATGGGTTAAAAAAAGCACCTCGTGCTTGATATGAAAGATTAAAAAGTCATTTGCAAAATTCAGGTTTTCAAATTGGTAAAATTTGCTCCACTTTATTCATAAAACAAGAAAATAATAATATTTTAGCCATACAAATATGTTGATGATGTGACGACCCGGAATTTTCAAGCATTTAAAATGGGAATATTTAATTGATTTTAATTATTTAAAGGTTAATTATCAACTTAAATTACAAATATCATAATTTAATTGACAATTAAATTGTTGAATTAAATAATGTGAATTAGATAAAATATGAAACCTGAGATTTTAAGCCTGTTAAAAATATAATTTAAAGGCTTACAAATTTATATTGATAACATTGAATATAATAGAAGTGTTAAAATTGAATGTAGCACTGAATTGTTCAGTTTTGAAAATTTTATCGTTTTAAATTGAATTTAAAAATAGCCTTTCGAGGCACAGTCTCGGTAGTCGACGAAACCAGTTCCATTGGATCCGTAATATTGAATTATTATCGGATTTCAAATTTCATATTGATTGGAGTTGTTATGTGACCGTACGATACATTAACGCGTTGAAACTAAATAAATTTTAATTGATCAAATCAATGTCATCGGTGCCTTCATTGACATGCTTCTCTTTTTAATAATTACAGCAGTTTTAAGGCCAAATCATCGTCCTGTAGCTTGGCCTGACAAGCAAGCCTTCCTCTGGAAGATTCAGAATAAAAGAAACCTAATATATAAAATAGTATGGCTTCGGGTGTAAGCTAACGAACGAAGGGGTATAGTTGTCCTCCGGCTAATCTTCACGTTTAGGAAAAAAAAAGGGGCCGAGCCCTTTTCGTTTCTTACTGATCTCGAGAGACATAATAAAAAAATGGCGAACACCATTGTAAACATCGCCGAATCCTGGTGAGTAGGTTCGAAATCAAATCGAAGTCGATTCGATCCTTATCGAAAGCAGAGAGAGGAGGGGGGCATGGCTGAAGCGAAGCACAAATCGTCTTGAGGAGCGAAGGTAGCGACCCCTAGGGCATCGTCGCGAGGCAGGATGACTCGCGAGATGGGACGTTCGGTGGTTGATCGCAAGAACTGTCGTGGAAGGGAGGGAGGCTTTGTGAGGATGGAGTGAGTATTTTTGTCGCTATCGTTAGGATTTGGCGACGTTTCTAGGGCCGCGTTCGTAGCCGTGGGATTGAAGGCAATCGAGTAACGTAATCTCGTGAGCAAGGCTACAGGTATAAGTTTTTTCCAATTTGTTATTTGACTTAATTTATATATACAGTAGGTATATAAAAATGTTTATACCTGAACAATCCATAATGGATAATAAATAGGTAATAAATTGAAGATGTTTATTTGAAAACTATTTTATCAGAGGGTCTATGTTAGGGATTTCTATAAATAATTGTCTGTGACAGGGTCTATTCAGGAACTAACGTAGTTTAATTTTATTAAAGGGTCTATAAAAATGTTTATTAAAATTTAAATTTGAATGTATGAATATGTATAAGTTAGGGAAATTATAAACAGTAAAGTAGAAATTTGTTTTGCTATTTACTGAAATGAAAAGGAAAATACGTATTAAGATAACTAATTTGTTTTATTGACATTTTTAATTTGTTTTAGTTTCTGAAAACTAATTTCTTAAACAAAAATTTGATTTAAATAAAATCATTGTTAATTAAGTTTAAATTATCAAATGGGAATTAATTAGCGCGATTGAACAAATATTAATAAAACATCTAATGATTTTACAAGGTCTAAAATAGAGAAACAAGGTGGATTGAAAGTGGATTGGAATGGTCTACAAATTTTAAGTCAAAGGTGAGTTAATCCCACTCAGTTGAATTTAAAATTAAATGTTTAAATTTAAATAATTATTTGAATGGATGAATTTAGTGATGTGATTTAGTATGATATTTTGGAATTGGCATATTATATTGTGCTAACATTTGTGGATGCAGGGAAACAGGTTGGAGGGATCCAACTGGACCCCTCACATTTATTTAAATCATTCCATATTTTCTGTTGTGATTATTTGATATCTTATGATGAGTTATATTGGTATATCGAATGTTATGGTTGATTGGATATTTGGGTATAATGAATTACCAAAATATATGAATTGGATTGTTGAAAAGAAATTAAAAGGAAGTAAATTTGTAAGCGAAATAATTATAGGAAGTTTGAATAAATTAAGAATGAATTGAAAAGAAATAGAAGTAATATGAAAATAATAATAAATAACTTCGAATATGAAGAGAAAAGGAATTTTGAATAAAATGAAATTGATGAATTGTAAACTTAAGTTATATCAATTAAAGAAATAAAGAATTATTTTAAAATTTAAAGTTTAAATTTATTTAAAAGAATAAAGAAATAATTGAGAATTAAAAAAAAAATTAAATCAAGAATTGAGATCTAAAATTAATAGATTCTGAATTTAAAGGGAATAAATTGGAAATCAATTTGGGAAATTGATTTAAGTGATTGAAGTTGGGATTTTTCTCTGGATAACCAAGTACATTTTTAAAGTAAATTCTTAAATAAATTTAAAGGTTTTAAAATGGTTGTAAAAAGCAAGTTTAGAAATTTATTATTTCTACTATTTAAATTCAAAGTAAGTATTTCTTTCAAACCTATTATAGTAGTAATTACTTAAAAAGTGTCCTAGTATTTTGTTTTCAAAGGTAAAAATCTAGTTTTATATTCTATTAAGTAACTTTATTTTCAAATACTCATATAGTATGTATTTTTACAAAATACTGAAGTAATTTGACTTAAATGTTTAAAAGTATATTTTCAAAGTAAAGTGTTTTAAATTATTTTAAAAATCTAGTTTTGAGCTTGGTGATTTCAGAGGAAATAGAAAATATTGGGGAAGTTTATTCTGAAAAAGAAAGATGGTTTTGAAACTGTTTTCAAAGGATTGAAAATAGGTAATAAATAATTTGGGAAATTATTTATTGTTGGATGGTTGTTTGTGAATATTAATTGATAGTTAAATCACCGACTATCAATATTGGACAAATGCGCTGATCGTTTCAAAGAGACCGGGATCGAGATTTATTTCTCGAAAACCACTTCGATCCGGTTTGTACGTTTCGTGCGAAAAACGTGTTCGGAGTCGAAGATGGAGCAGTGAAGTGCAAGGGCTAGTCGCTACTAATCCTGAGGATATTTCCAAAATGGATGTAGTAGGAATAGTGCCTTCGGTTCCGTTCGAACCCGGGACGGACTTGTATGGATGAATGCTTGCGAAACATCGTCAGGTGGACGATGGGCATTCTAAGTGAAAACGTTCTAAAGGTAACGCTTAGCCTCAAGCCTCATCAACCGGGATTGACTGAAAACCAAGGGATATGCAGCAAGGTTAGGTGGGTCATGCCCAAGCAGGACAAGATATTTCCCCTGTCTAGATGTCCCTTTTTTTATTTCGGCTTAGTGGGTGGTTGGTCGCGCCAACCACGGGGTATATCTTGTTCGGGACTGTTCAGTAAGGAATGGTTCCGGCCTTGTGTTGCAGGGGATGAAGGGTGTAATCCTCGGTACGGTGATCTAGGCCCCGTACTGTGACAGGTGGTACCCCAGTGCCTAGTCATTGGTTGGAAATCCATTCTCCCTACGAGCCTGGTACGAGTTTTGTTTGTATTACCCACTTTTGTGGCTAGTAGCTGGAATTTAATGAATGTAACAATTTCGGCTATTTTATAAGTATTTGTATATAGACCCTATTATAATATCAGATGATTTTTATAAAAATTGTTTTAGCTATCGTAAGGTAAAAACCCGACATGTTTATTTGTGACGTGGTCTTACGAGATGCTTTTGTTTTTCAAAGGATTTTTGAACTTTAATAATCAATTGGGTGTGATTTTCTCACGTTGGTATTCCAGACTGACTCGGGTATTATTTAACTGTAATGCTCGGGTAAGGCCGAGTATTATAGGATACAGGATATGATGCTGTGGAGCTCAGGAGACGAGCTGGATGACGATACGAACTCTCGTACTTGTTTATATATATATATATATATATATATATATATATATATATTCCACTGTTTGAGTTGTTGTGTATCCATTGTATGTTATTGATGTGAGCTGACTGATGTACTCTGATGATGTAATGTATGTAAACAGATATATTTGATTTTGAGTAAAGATTATTTACTATCTATTATATTTTATTCCGCTGCGATGGTTAGATTTTGCTGTTGATTTTTATTTTTTTCTTCTTCTACCTCTTCTTCTTTAAACCCTAATGGTTCGTATTTCTGTGCAACTTGAGTTGATTGTTGTAGAATAGTGTTGACTCAAGAGGTATAGATTTGCTGGCTGTTACACTTGGTATCAGAGCTTAGGTTGGAGATAACCTTGGCTCTGGTGGGAATTACTCATAAAATAGAGTCTATAGTACTCTAAAAATGAGATTGAGCGTATTAATAGATATTAGCGCGTATTTGTTAGTGAATATAAATTGTTTTAATATTGTGTTGATTGATTTATTGAGTGGCATATGAACCTTCGTCGACACAGTCTGCGCAACTGTATTGAAGGGGTTTCTAAACACTTGAATAGAGCAATCGACACGGTATTGTTTTAAATATGGGTAAATGAAATAATTTTACCCAAAAACATATCTTGATATAAATAATAGTTTTTTTGAAAACTATGTAGCTAATATATGGTTGCTTGGATGTTAGAAATGATAATATTAAAGTATTATCATTGTTAAGTGAAAATTTTAACTAGAAATCGTAAATATAATCAAAGATTGAGAAGGTAAATTCAATTATGAAATGAAATTTATAAATATGAATTATAAATGTAGATTATCAATTGAAATATAATCAAATAAGAATTTGTTTAGCATAAGCTGTGCAAATGAATTATAGTAAAATTGATTTAAGCAGGATTGGAAAATTTAAATCCTGGAGATTTTGGAAGTGTTTTGAAAATAAATAATAGCACAATTGCTTTGGAGATATTTCTGAAAGGAAATTGTTTTAAAGGGATTTTGAAAGTGATATAGCATTGAAATCACTCGGATTATTGGAAAATAATTCTGATGATGACGGCCGCATCATCAGTATTCATTTTCGAATTTCTAAGTGATGGATTGCTGCCAAATTAATTTATTCAGAAAAGCTAGTTGTTTTTGAAAACCTCAAGGAAATTTGTTGGGAATAAAACCAGGATTGGTTTGGCTTTTGAGAAATGTGATTTGAGATGTTGAAGATTTCAAAATAATTTGAAACCAAAGCCGGGAGTTTAAAAATCCGAATAAGATAAATTGTAAGCTTATAAATGGAAATGATTTGTAAATCAGGAAGAAATTTAAGCTTTGGATAATGGTATATAAATCTAAAGTGAAAAGTTAAAATGAAATTAACTTGGATTGGAGAATAAAAATTTAACTGGATTAAAAATTGATTGAATAGGCTGAAAATAATATCCAGTTGTATTCGAATTAAGTTAAAATGGAACTGAGTTAAATAAAACTGAGTTAAAATAAAATTGAATTGGAATAAAAATTCAATTGAGTTATCAAATGGAATTAAATTCTTACCTGAATAAATGGAAAATAAGTTGGATAAGGATTGGATTGAAATAAATAAATCAAAATAACTTATAAAAGAATTAAAATCCATGGAAATAAAATATGCTTGGGCTATAAATAAATAGAAGGCTTGAGTTAAAAATAAAAGATGAATATATTCAAGCTTATGATGAAATAGAATTGTATAAAACGATAAGTTGTGACTGATTAAATTGAAAATGGAATACAAAGCCCAAAATCAATATTTTGATGAATTGAAAAATGAGAAGAAAATCCAAACTTGAATTATAAAGTATATTGAACTTCAGAAATAATGATATTTGGAAAGAAAAAATTAATAATTCAAGTGTTGGATTATAAATAAGGGAAGAACTAATTAGATAATAAATTAGTTAATGAAATTGAATTGTGAGTTTATGGTGAAGTTTGGAAATAAACTCAAGTTATAAATCAAATTCGACTTGAATCATTAGTGAAGAGAATATAATTGAAAGCGGTTTTGCAATTAATTAAATAAATAGAGAATGAAGTTGAATTGTGAGTTAATAAAATTTGATGGTAAGTTAAAGGTGAATGGTGGAATCAGAACTTGAGTTATTAATTAAAATTCGACTTGAAATGTTAACAAATTAAATATAATTGGAAACGTATCGGATAAAAATGAAATTGGATTGAAATAGTAAGGGTTTGAGTTGAAAATAAATCCAACTAAGTGGAAATAAATTGGGAATGGCCATGTAATAAATTGGAATGAGCTGAATCTAGGAAGTTAAAATGTATAATAATTGACTAAATAAATTTGTAATTTGAAATGGGATTGGATTAAAATAGAATCAAATTAAATTGAAAAGAGAACTTTGTTTGCAAAATGAGAAAGAGCTTAAATGTAAAATTTGAATAAATTAAAGTAAATTGTCTTAAGCTGAATAATGGAAGGGAGTTGAATTGAATTCAACCTAAACTAAGTTTAAAAATAATGGATTGGTTTTAAATCAAGTGAAAATAAATTTTATTTGAAATAAAATTCGGTGTGTTGCCGATAATATTAATGGAATGCAAATGCTTAAATAAATAATTGTAAACCATTTAAATTATTAAGGGATTGAAATAACTTGAGACAATAAGGAAAATAGAATGTTTTGAGTTTATTAGAATGGTTTAAGTGAATGTGGATAAACTCATTATATTGAATATATAAATGATGGAATAAATAAGTATCAAATGAAATATGGTTTAAATAAGTTGAGAAATGGTTATTGGATGAAATAGCTTGGATTGTCTTCGAGCTAAATAAAATAGTTTGGAATAAGCAAATATGGAATGAAATGTAAATAAATGGATTGTAAATGAAATTTAAATGGAATGCGTCGAGCTAAATAAATGATTGTGAACGGATTAAAATAAAAAGGAAATTTAATTGGTAATGGAGAGGAACCTAAATTGTTAATGATTTTGAATAAACTTGTTTGGTTAATAAAATGAAATGCAATGAAAATGAGAACATATGGATTGTGAATAAATTGAAAATGGAATAAAATTTAGTATAAGTTGAGATGAAATCAATTTAAATTGGTTATAAAGCATAAATACTGATTTATTCACATAAATCTCGTCGAATTGCATGGAATAAATTGTCGTTTGGATGTAAATGGAAGTAATTAAAATTCTACGTGTTGATAAGGGTAAAATAAATTAATTTTGAAAGCAATTGAATTAAATATGAGTTCAGTTTGCTTAAGAATAAATTAAATATAAGCAATTGAGTTTTAAATTATTCAAATTGATGAAGTTGTGTACGAATAGATGGAAGACCATCCAAATTTAATGAAAATGGTTTGTAAATAAGTTGAAACAGTTGAATTTTCTTGGAAACTATATAAATAGCTTATGGAAAATGTTTGGTATGAGTTTCTTTTAGAATTCATATGTTTTAACTATTACAAATAAGTGATATGCTGTTAAACTTCATATATTTGGCACTTACATGTTTAAATTGAGTAAGTACATGTACCTGGAAGCCGTATGGCTGGATTTGGGTTGGGCTACTTGCTAAAAATAATAAGCCGCTTGCTTAAAATGCTAAATAAGGTACGCCTACGCAATTAAAATAGGAAATATGAACTGTTTTTGGTTTTTCCGACCGTGTGGGTCGATGTATATATATTTATCTCTTTTATCAAATTGCAAAAGCTCCTCCGTACAAAGGAGACTCTGCCAAAAAATTTTAGAAATTTTGGGAGTTAAAATTTTTTTGAAAGATTTTGGAAAATTTATTAAGGACAAAACGATTTTAAATTAGAAATTGAAATACATTAGTAAATGAAACTAATAAAAGTAATGATATGAATTAGTAATAAATGACAAATAAAATATATATATTCAGAGTTAAAAATAAATTGAATTCATATGGAAATGAAAGGATCATTTTGAATATAAATGGATAAACTAAGTGGAAGATGAAAATTAATGTAAGAAACATATAGAATGCTTATACTAAACTTAAGTATAAGGAATTGTGAATTCTTAATTGGAAATTGATACTACAAATATATTCTAAGATGGAATGAATGGATATTGTCATTTTGTGAGAATGTCGATAAACTGTTTTGGGAATATTGTGTTTGGATATTAGTGCTAAGCAGAATATGCAGGTAAACAAAATGGGAAAGTGAATTGGTATTGACTTCATAAAGATAAAAAAATTGAGCTGCCCGACCAGAAAAGGTATGTGTTTAAATTTTTGTGAAATTTGATTGGGATTTTGGATTGAGCCACTTGGCTTTTTGTTTTCTTTTTGGATTTGGGAGGCCGTAGATCCATTTTGTAGTTGTACCGAGCTAGCCGCGCAAAGGAGACGCTGGCGAAATTTTTCGGGAATTTAGGGAGTTAGAAAAATTTTGAGAAAATTTTGATAATTCAAAATTTAGTTTTGAATTGAAACTTGAATGGTTAAACAAATGGTATAGTTTGAAACTAGGGAAAGGTTTGGAAAGTTAATGAGAATGATAATGGATCTTTTATAAAAAGATAGTTGGTAAGATGTTGAACTGTTAGAAACTGTTTGGTTGGGAAAAATAGTAACGGGTATTGGATCATTCTTCCTAACAAGTAATTTCGGGGACGAAATTCTTTTAAGGGGGGAGGAATGTGATGACCCAGAATTTTCAAGCATTTAAAATCGGAATATTTAATTGATTTTAATTATTTAAAGGTTAATTATCAACTTAAATTACAAATATCATAATTTAATTGACAACTAAATTGTTGAATTAAATAATGTGAATTAGATAAAATATGAAACCTGAGATTTTAAGCCTGTTAAAAATATAATTTAAAGGCTTATAAATTTATACCGATAACATTGAATATAATAGAAGTGTTAAAATTGAATGTAACATTGAATTGTTCAGTTTTGAAAATTTTATCGTTTTAAATTGAATTTAAAAATAGCCTTTCGAGGCACAGTCTCGGTATTCGACGAAACCAGTTCCATTGGATCCGTAATATTGAATTATTATCGGGTTTCAAATTTCTTATTGATTGGAGTTGTTATGTGAGCGTACGTTACATTAACGCGTTGAAACTAAATAAATTTTAATTGATCAAATCAATGTCATCGGTGCCTTCATTGACATGCTTCTCTTTTTAATAATTACAGCAGTTTTAAGGCCAAATCATCGTCCTGTAGCTTGGCCTGACAAGCAAGCCTTCCTCTGGAAGATTCAGAATAAAAGAAACCTAATATATAAAATAGTATGGCTTCGGGTGTAAGCTAACGAACGAAGGGGTATAGTTGTCCTCCGGCTAATCTTCACGTTTAGCAAAAAAAGGGGGGGGGGGACGAGCCCTTTTCGTTTCTTATTGATCTCGAGAGACATAATAAAAAAATGGTGAACACCATTGTAAAAATCACCGAATCCTCGTGAGTAGGTTCAAAATCGAATCGAAGTCGATTCGATCCTTATCGAAAGCAGAGAGAGTAGGGGGGGCACGGCTGAAGCGAAGCACAAATCGTCTTGAGGAGCGAAGGTAGCGACCCCTAGGGAATCGTCGCGAGGCAGGATGACTCGCGAGATGGGAAGCTCGGTGGTTGATCGCGAGAACTGTCGTGGAAGGGGGGAGGCTTTGTGAGGATGGAGTGAGTATTTTTGTCGCTGTCGTTAGGATTTGGCGACGTTTCTAGGGCCGCGTTCGTAGCCGTGGGATTGAAGGCAATCGAGTAACGTAATCTCGTGAGCAAGGCAGCATGTATAAGTTTTTCCCAATTTGTTATTTAACTTAATTTATATATACAGTAGGTATATAAAAATGTTTATACCTGAACAATCTATAATGGATAATAAATAGGTAATAAATTGAAGATGTTTATTTGAAAACTATTTTATCAGAGGGTCTATGTTTGGGATTTCAATAAATAATTGTCTGTGACAGGGTCTATTCAGGAACTAACGTAGTTTAATTTTATTAAAGGGTCTATAAAAATGTTTATTCAAATTTAAATTTGAATGTATGAATATGTATAAGTTAGGGAAATTATAAACAGTAAAGTAGAAATTTGTTTTGCTATTTACTGAAATGAAAAGGAAAATACGTATTAAGATAACTAATTTGTTTTATTGACATTTTTAATTTGTTTTAGTTTCTGAAAACTAATTTCTTAAACAAAAATTTGATTTAAATAAAATCATTGTTAATTAAGTTTAAATTATCAAATGGGAATTAATTAGCGCGATTGAACAAATATTAATAAAACATCTAATGATTTTACAAGGTCTAAAATAGAGAAACAAACTGGATTGAAAGTGGATTGGAATGGTCTACAAATTTTAAGTCAAAGGTGAGTTAATCTCACTCGGTTGAATTTAAATTTAAATAATTGTTTGAATGGATGAATTGAGTGATGTGATTTAGTATGATATTTTGGAATTGGCATATTATATTGTGCTAACATTGTGGATGCAGGGAAACAGGTTGGAGGGATCCAACTGGACCCCTCACATTTATTTAAATCATTCAATATTCTCTGTTGTGATTATTTGATATCTTATGATGAGTTATATTGGTATATTGAATGTTATGGTTGATTGGATATTTGGGTATAATGAATTACCAAAATATATGAATTGGATTGTTGAAAAGAAATTAAAAGGAAGTAAATTTGTAAGCGAAATAATTATAGAAAGTTTAAATAAATTAAGAATGAATTGAAAAGAAATAGAAGTAATATGAAAATAATAATAAATAACTTCGAATATGAAGAGAAAAGGAATTTTGAATAAAATGAAATTGATGAATTGTAAACTTAAGTTATATCAATTAAAGAAATAAAGAATTATTTTAAAATTCAAAGTTTAAATTTATTAAAAGAATAAAGAAGTAATTGAGAAATAAAAAAATAATTTAAACCAAGAAATGAGATCTAAAATTAATAGATTCTTAATTTAAAGGGAATAAATTGGAAATCAATTTGGGAAATTGATTTAAGTGATTGAAGTTGGGATTTTTCTCTGGATAACCAAGTACATTTTTAAAGTAAATTCTTAAATAAATTTAAAGATTTTAAAATGGTTGTAAAAAGCAAGTTTAGAAATTTATTATTTCTACTATTTAAATTCAAAGTAAGTATTTCTTTCAAACCTATTATAGTAGTAATTACTTAAAAAGTGTCCTAGTATTTTGTTTTCAATGGTAAAAATCTAGTTTTATATTCTATTAAGTAACTTTATTTTCAAATACTCATATAGTATGTATTTTTACAAAATACTGAAGTAATTTAACTTAAATGTTTAAAAGTATATTTTCAAAGTAAAGTGTTTTAGATTATTTTAAAAATCTAGTTTTGAGCTTGGTGATTTCAGAGGAAATAGAAAATATTGGGGAAGTTTATTCTGAAAAAGAAAGATGGTTTTGAAACTGTTTTCAAAGGATTGAAAATAGATAATAAATAATTTGGGAAATTATTTATTGTTGGATGGTTGTTTGTGAATATTAATTGATAGTTAAATCACCGACTATCAATATTGGAGAAATGCGCTGATCGTTTCGAAGAGACCGGGATCGAGATTTATTTCTCGAAAACCACTTCGATCCGGTTTGTACGTTTCGTGCGAAAAACGTGTTCGGAGTCGAAGATGGAGCGGTGAAGTGCAAGGGCTAGTCGCTACTAATCCTGAGGATATTTCCAAAATGGATGTAGTAGGAATAGTGCCTTCGGTTCCGTTCGAACCCGGGACAGACTTGTATGGATGAATGCTTGCGAAACATCGTCAGGTGGATGATGGGCATTCTAAGTGAAAACGTTCTAAAGGTAACGCTTAGCCTCAAGCCTCATCAACCGGGAATGACTGAAAATCAGGGGATATGCAGCAAGGTTAGGTGGGTCATTCCCAAGCAGGACAAGATATTTCCCCTGTCTAGATGTCCCTTTTTTTTATTTCGGCTTAGTGGGTGGTTGGTCGCGCCAACCACGGGTTATATCTTGTTCGGGACTGTTCAGTAAGGAATGGTTCCGGCCTTGTGTTGCAGGAGATGAAGGGAGTAATCCTCGGTACGGTGATCTAGGCCCCGTACTGTGACAGGTGGTACCCCAGTGCATAGTCATTGGTTAGAAATCCATTCTCCCTACGAGCCTGGTACGAGTTTTGTTTGTATTACCCACTTTTGTGGCTAGTAGCTGGAATTTAATGAATGTAACAATTTCGGCTATTTTATAAGTATTTGTATATAGACCCTATTATAATATCAGAGGATTTCTATAAAAATTGTTTTAGCAATAGTAAGGTAAAAACCCGACATGTTTATTTGTGGTGTGGTTTTACGAGATGCTTTTGTTTTCAAAGGATTTTTGAACTTTAATAATCAATTGGGTGTGATTTTCTCACGCTGGTATTCCAGACTGACTCGGGTATTATTTAACTGTAATGCTCGGGTCAGACCGAGTATTATAGGATACAGGATATGATGCTGTGGAGCTCAGGAGACGAGCTGGATGACGATACGAACTCTCGTACTTGTTTATATATATATATTCCACTGTTTGAGTTGTTGTGTATCCATTGTATGTTATTGATGTGAGCTGACTGATGTACTCTGATGATGTAATGTATGTAAACAGATATATTTGATTTTGAGTAAAGATTATTTACTATCTATTATATTTTATTCCGCTGCGATGGTTAGATTCCGCTGTTGATTTCTATTTTTTTCTTCTTCTACCTCTTCTTCTTTAAACCCTAATGGTTCGTATTTCTGTGCAACTTGAGTTGATTGTTGTAGAATAGTGTTGACTCAAGAGGTATAGATTTGCGGGCTGTTACAGACGACATTATATTTGGATCCACTGACGAAAATTATGCATTGAATTTTCTAACATAATGAAAAATGAATTTCAATGTTACATACGGGTGAATTAAACTATTTCTTGGGTTTGCAAATAAGACAATTAGAAAATGGAATTTTTATAAATCAAGAAAAATACCGTCAAGATTTGTTGAAATGTTTGGAATGGAAAATATTTCATGTAAACCAACTCCAATGAGTACTACTCTACATTTAGATAAAGATGAAAATGGAAAGTATTTCGACCAAAAATTACATCGAAGTATGATAAGATCTTTGTTATACTTAACAGCCAGTAGACCAGATATTATGATGAGTATATATTTATATGCTCGGTTTCTAGCATAGCCAAGAGAATAACATCATCGACTGGTAAGACGAATCTTTTACAAATACTAAAGAGTACAAACTTTTCTACCCAAAAGGAAGCTCATTCGAACTCGTGTCATTTAGTGATGCTGATTTCGACGGTTGCAAAACGGATAGAAAAAACATGAGTGGCATATGTTATTTTATAGGTCAGTCTTTAGTTTCATGGTTTAGTAAAATGCAAAATTGTGTTCCACTCTCGACATGTGAAGTCGAATACATCTCCGCGGCTTTAGCATGTGAAAAATTAATTTATATGCAACAAACTCTTCAAGATTTCGGTAAAACCATAACAAAATCCCCTATATATTGTGATAATACTAGTGCCATAAATTTATCAAAAAACTGCATAATCATTCTCGAACAAAACGTATTGATATTTGTCACCATTTTCTACGAGACAATGTGGAAAAAGGAATTATACCACTAGAATTTGTAAATTCAAAAAATCAAATAGCCAATATTTTTACTAAACCATTAAGCAAACTAACTTTTATTACATTGAGACGAGATCTAGGAATATGTTCTTACGATGAATTGATAAACTAAAATAAATTTTATTTAACTTATGTAAATTATACATAGAATAAGATTTGTACACTAAAATCACAAAATAATTTTAACCACATAAAAATTAACTACCTTTAGTTCATTTTATATGGTTAAACTTATTATTCTCAAAAACTTCTATGTATAGTAAAACTTATTCTTATAAATAAATTAGTTTTACTCCCAAATAAATACAAACATTTTTTTTAAAAATGACCATTCAATTCAAAATATCTTCCGATCACAACTCCACTTCTTCGACTATTGATTATAGCCTACCCTCATCAAAAGGTACCTATGTTTCACCAAGTAAATACACACCTCCATCAATTCGCTCAGCCTCTTTAAACATTTTTGCATCACCTACATATCACATTGGCTTTTCTCCTAAGGAAAAGAAAGCAAAATAGTCAACTAATTTACAATCAACATCTTTCAACGACAAAGTTGATGAAATATATCATTGTCAACAAGAAATGATGGAAGTTTAACGTAAAATGTATTGTGAGCAATGACGTCAGGGATCTCATCTAAATTTTCTTGAAAAATGTATTCTAGCAATTTACGGTCATTCACCAATAAAAAATTATATACATCAAATCTCCTTGATTACAAGAAACTTCTATAAATGCTTATAACATTATTCCAAGAAATCTATGCAAGCCAGGACCATCAAACCAAGATTGGATTGACACTTCGGCTTGTCCAATTTGGCCTCCACTAAAGCCATTAATTGATGACATAAAGATTGAACTGAATTCATAGGATATGCAATAAATTAAAAGCTCCGACTTCTTTAACAAAAACTAAATTTATGCTAAGAATTTTTTCAAAATAAGTTGCTTTTGTAATTTTTAATATATATATATATATATATATATATTTATATAAAAATTCTCTTGGTATTTCAGTAAATAAAGATTGACATTTAAATTTTATGGAAAAATATTTGAGAAAACAGATGACAGACATCTGTCAAAGGTTTCAGAAAAACATTTTTCTGAAATCTCAAACATCTATGATATCCCACAGATGTCTATCACATGTTTTAGGAAACTTATTCCTGAAGCGACAAATGTTTGTGGAAACTCATAGACGTGTATCATATGTTTTAGATTAATTTTTATCGAAACCATAGACATCTGTGGCACCTCTACAGACGTCTGTCGCTACTTCGACCTTCCTATTTTCAACAGCTTTATACATATAATTTCACCCCTTTCTCAACATTTTCACCAGCCTATTCTCAATTTACACAAAAATCCTAGTTTCTAAAGCCCACTCCTACTCCTCGACATACTTATTCACCTCGTCCTTCGCAACAACCTGCCTCCTCCAATCATGCTACAAGACGTTATTCGGATTCAGAAATTCAAGAAGCTTGCATTGAACCATTGCAAAACAAATTGCTTCGTGATTTAATGCTTAAAAATCAAAATCTAATCACGGTCAAATAGCGGGCTTTGAACAAAAAGATGATAGGTTTGGATCATTCTTTTTGGACAAGGATGACTAAAATGGAAATGACTTTAGAAAAGGTTGTTTCTACTTTAGGAAAGGTAATAAGCAAAGTCCATGGTAGATCATCTTCTCGCTCTTCATCTTCGCCTTTGCCTACACAACCTTCTTGAGCATAAACATCAGTTTATTGGTCTCATGCTTCTCCTAAGGAACTTCTCACGATAGAGGGAAGATTATTGTGCAAGAGCATCCTAAGGAGGAGGAAGAAGATAGTCTTCTTCCTTTTTTTCAAAGCTTCCCTTTTCTTATTCTTTTTCTTCAAATCTTCTTCTTCTCTTTCGAAGCTTCCTTTTCTTTTCAATTTTTCATCTTCTTTAAATTTTCTTCTTCTTTTCCAAACACTTCCTTTTCCAAATCTTTTTCTTCAAACCTAGGTCTATGCAAACTTCTCTATCTCTTCCAAAACTTTCTATAAAAAAAATAGAAGATTAAGATAGAAAGAAAACAAATCAAAAGGAGGAAGTAGTAGTAGATCCAAATTCGATTAGAAAAGGAAAATCCATAAAGTGAGTGTTTTAACCCACTTACAACTACTAAATTATCTTATGTTAGTTAAATTGAATTTATGATGTGATTTGCAATTGATTGGTTAATGTTTGGTATATTTAAATTGTCACTCTAGTTAAATTCAACTTTTATTGCATTTAATCATTGTTTAATTTAATATTGAATTTAATTGTCAATTTAATACATGTTAATTATATTCAGTTATCTTTTAATGTTTATTGGTTGATTTGGGTGATGATTGTGATGTATGTTTAAGTGTTGATATTGGATGATTTGATATTATATTTATATTGTTATAACACTGCAAGTTCCCTTGGTTATTATTAGAAAATCCCTTTGGTTTGAAATGATACATATTTGAACGATCATATAGAATAGGAGAAAATCAATATGGGTTGAAATGATAAATCCTAGCGACTTTCATTAATTTAGAATTTAGGACTGCGAGTTGAAATAATATATAACTGTAAATTTAAATTTTTGCGGATTGAAATGATAAATATCTGTATCACTTGACCATAGGGTAAAAATTAATATATGGACACCGGCTTAGTTAAGTTAAATGATTTACAGCCCTTAAATCATGAATTGGATTAAATGATATTTTTAAGAAAATTGATTTATATAAATTGAATTACTTTGAAAATCCAAGTTTGAAGGTTAGAATTGGAAATTGGTTTAAATTGAAATTCTAAAGTATTTTAATCTATTTTAAATCTATTTAAAGTATTTTAACCCTTTTTAATCTATTTTTAATCTATTTTAAATTATATTAATCTGTTTTAATCTATTTAAACTATATTAATCCACTTTAACCTATTTTAAACTATATTAATCTGTTTTAATCCATTTTAACTATCTTAAACTATTTTTAAAACTATTTTAAACTACCTAAACTATTTTTTGAATTTTAGGTTTCGCAATGTAAGAAGAACTTAATCAATTTGAAAGAAATGATGTTTGGGAACTTGTACCGAGACTAAATGATCAATCTGTAATTGGAACGAAATGGGTCTTTAAAAATAAAGCAGATAAAAATGGAAATATCGTACGAAATAAAGCAAGGTTAGTATCATGGATATAACCAAGAAGAAGGAATTGATTATGACGAAACATTTTCTCCTATAACATGTGTCGAAGCAATACAAAAATTACTGGTTTTTGCATGCCATCATAATTTTAAACTTTTTCAAATTGACGTAAAAAGTACATGTTTAAACGGATTTATAAAAGAAAAGGTATATGTTGAACAACTCCTTTATTTGTCCACGAGAAATATCTCGATCATGTATTTAAACTTAAAAAGGCCTTATACGGATTAAAACAAGCACCTCGTGCTTGGTATGAAAGATTAAAAATTCATTTGAAAAATTCAGGTTTTCAAATTGGTAAAATTTGCTCTACTTTATTCATAAAACAAGAAAACAATAATAATTTAGCCATACAAATATGTTGACGATATAATATTTGGATCCACTGAAGAAAAATTATGCATTGAATTTACTAACATAATGAAAAATGAATTTCAAATGTCACATATGGGTGAATTAAACTATTTCTTGGGTTTGCAAATATGACAACTAGAAAATGGACTTTTTATAAATCAAGAAAAATACCATTAAGATTTATTAAAATGTTTTGGAATGGAAAATATTTCAAGCAAACCAACTCAAATGAGTACTACTTTACATTTAGGTAAAGACGAAAATGGAAAGTATTTCGACCAAAAATTACATCCAAATATGATAGGATCTTTGTTATACTTAACTGCTAGTAGACTAGATATTATGATGAGTGTACATTTATATGCTCGGTTTCTAGCACAACTAAGAGAATCACATCATCGACCGGCAAAACGAATCTTAAGATACTTTACAAGCACTAATTATTACAGACTTTTCTACCCAAAAGAAAGCTTCATTTAGTGATGCTGATTTCGAGGGTTGTAAAACGGATAGAAAAAGCATGAGTGGCACATGTCATTTTATTGGTCAGTCTTTAGTTTCATGGTTTAGTAAAATGCAAAATTGTGTTCCACTCTCGACATGTGAAGCCGAATACATCTCCACGGCTTTAGCATGTGCACAAGTAATTTATATGCAACAAACTCTTCAAGATTTCAGTAAAACCATAACAAAATCTCCTATATATTGTTATAATATTAGTGCCATGAATTTATCAAAAAACCGCATTAATCATTCTTGAACAAAACATATTGATATTTGTCACCATTTTCTACGAAATAATATGGAAAAAGGAATTATATCACTAGAATTTGTAAATACTGAAAATCAAATAGCTGATATTTTTACTAAACCATTAAGCAAACTAACTTTTATTAAATTGAGACGATATCTAGGAATATGTTCTTACGATGAATTGATAAACTAAAATAAAAATTTATTTAACTTACATAAATTATACATAGAATAAGATTTGCACACTTAAATCACAAAATAATATTAACCACACAAAAATTAACTACGTTAGTTCATTTTATATGGTTAAACTTATTATTCTCACAAACTTCTATGTATAGTAAAACTTATTCTTATAAATAAATTAGTTTTACTCCCAAATAAAAAAATATTTTTTTTAAAAAGACCATTCTATTCAAAATATATTCTGATCCCAACTCCACGTCTTCGACTATTGATTATAGCTCATCCTCATCAAAAGGTACCTATGTTTCACCAAGTAAATCCACATCTCCATCAATCCACTCAGCCTCTTTAAACATATTGCATCACCTACATATCACACTGGCTTTTCTCCTAAGGAAAAGAAAGCCAAATAGTCAATTAATCTACAATCAACATCTTTTAATGACAAAGTTGATGAAATTTATAATTATCAACAAGAAATGATGGAAATTCAATGTGAAATGTATTATGAGCAACGACGTCAAAGATCCCATCTAAATTTTCTCGAAAAATGTATTCTAGCAATTTGTGGTCATTCACCAATAACAAATTGTATACATCAAAAATCTCTTCGATTACAAGAAACTTCTATAAATGCGTATAACATTATTCCAAGAAATCTATGCAAGTCAGGACCATCAAACCAAGATTGGATTAACACTCCGGCTTGTTCAATTTGGCCTCCACTAAAGCCGTTAATTGACGGCACAAAGATTGAACCTAATTCATGGGATATGCAATAAATTAAAAACTTCGACCTCTCTAACAAAAACTAAATTTGCGCTAAGAATTTTGTCAAAATAAGTTTCTTTTATAATTTTTAATATATATATATAGTTTTATATAAAAATTCTCTTGGTATTTTAGTAAATAAAGATTGACGTTTAAATATTATGGAATTCTTTTGAGAAAACAGATGATAGACATATGCCAAAAGTTCAGGAAAATGTTTTGTTGAAATCTCAAACATCTATGATATCCCACAGATGTCTATCACATGTTTTAGGAAACTTATTCCTGAAACCACAAACGTTCATGGAAACTCATAGACGTCTACCATATGTTTTAGATTAATTTTTACCGAAACTATAGACATCTGTGGCACCTCTACAGACGTCTATCACTGCTTCGACCTTCTTATTTTCAACAGCTTTATATATATAATTTACCCCTTTCTCAACATTTTCACCAGCCTATTCTCGATTTACACAAAAATCCTAGTTTCTAAAGCCCACTCCTACTCCTCAACATACTTATTCACCTCGTCCTTCACAACAACCTGCCTCCTCCAGTCATGCTACCGAATGTTATTCGGATTCAGGAATTCAAGAAACTCGCATTGAACCGTTGCAAAACGAACCACTTCGTGATTTAATGCTTAAAAATAAAAATCTAATCACGGTCAACTAACGGGCTTTGAACAAAAAGATGACAGGTTGGAGCATTCTTTTTGGACGAAGATGAGTAAAATGGAAATGACTTTAGAAAAGGTTGTTTCCACTTTAGGAAAAGTAATAAGAAAATTCCATGGTAGATCATCTTCTCGCTCTTCATCTTTGCGTTCACCTACACCACCTCCTTGAGCACAAACATCAGTTTATCGGTCTCATACTTCTCCGAAGGAACTTCTCACGATAGAGGGAAGATTATTGTGCAAGAGCATCCTGAGGAGGAGGAAGAAGATAGTCTTTTTTTCAAAGCTTCCCTTTTGTTATTCCTATTCTTCAAATATTCTTCTTCTCTTTCAAAGCTTCTTTTTCTTTTTCAATTCTTCATCTTCTTTAGATTTTCTTCTTCTTTTCCAAACATTCTTCTTTTTCCCAAACCTTTTCTTCAAGTCTAGATTTATACAAACTTCTCAGTCTCTTTCAAACCTTTCTATAAAAAAGTAGAAAATTAAGATAGCAAGGAAACAAATAAATAGGAGGAAGTAGTAGTAGATCCTAATCCAACTAGAAAAGGAAAATCCATAAAGTGAGTGTTTTAACCCACTCACAACTACTAAATTATCTTATGTTAGTTAAATTGAATTTATGATGTGATTTGTAATTGATTGGTTGATGTTTGGTATATTTAAATTATCATTCTAGTTAAATTTAACTTTTATTGCATTTAATCATCGTTTAATTTAATACTGAATTTAATTGTCAATTTAATACCTGTTAATTATAATGAGTTATCTATTAATGTTTATTGGTTGATTTGGGTGATGATTGTGATGTATGTTTAATTGTTGATATTGGATGATTTGATGTTAAACTTATATTGTTATAACACTGCAAGTTCCCTTGGTTATTATTAGAAAATCCCTGTGGGTTGAAATGATACATATTTGAATGATCATGTAGAATAGAAGAAAATCATTATGGGTTGAAATGATAAATCCTAGAAACTTTCATTGATTTAGAATTTAGAACTGTGAGTTGAAATAATATATAACCGTAAATTTAAATTTTTGTGGATTGAAATGATAAAACTTAGTTAAAAGCCTGTATGATGCACATAGACCATCCATACACAATAGTATACAACAAACATAGTATACAAATATGTTAAAGCCTGTATGATGCACATAGACCATCCATACACAATATCCATACACATAGACATATGTTATGATATTTGAAGATGAAGTGTTCGAATTTCAGGGTTGCTATAAATATAGCGATGAAATGTTAAGTATGGACATCAGACCAAAGCATAAACCTAAATATTAAACAAATATAAATATTTTGTTTATATTAAATTTTTTACATTACATACTAGTTTATACTAAAATCTATATCATAAGGAACAAAATCAACTATATAAAAGCATAAGAAAAACGTACATATACAGAAATAATCACTACATCAAAAAGTACTTTTGGTGGCACACAAAAAACGCAACCATAACTTATGGTGGCGTTTTAGAGTACGCCTCCATACGACATGCAACTAAAAGACTAATATTTTTGGTTGCGTTTTCGTAAACGCCGTTATAATGTGCCTTGTTGCGACGGCAAAAAAAGCCATCGTAAATCTTTTTTTGTAGCATGTTGAAACGCCACCAAAGAGTGATTTTTTTCAACATATTTTTTCCATAGCGTTTTCTAAACGCCACTAAATAGACGCTGTTATAGATTGATCATTTTAAAGGCTGTATATTTCACCATAGCAATATTTTCTTGTTGCGTTTTTTCTGCCATTGTATTTTTTCCATAGCGTTTGATAAATGCCACTAAATATTTTTGCTTTTCTTTGTCTATTTCTCACATTCTGCTAGCTCGTTCACTCTCCAGTTCACTTTATTCATAATTTATATTAAACAACAATAATAAATAGTTCAATAATAAACAAAAATTACATGAACAAATGAACTACCATAAACACAAGTAGTACATTACCATACATTGATACAGAAGTAGTACATAACTGTACATAATGACGTAACTGGTGCTAACAAAACGCTTGTTTACCTATAATTCTTTATTGCATGCACAAGTGAAAGCTTGCACCATAAAAGTCCAACCTTGCTCTCTTCGAAAATCCAATGCCTGCACAAGTGAAATTACAACATATGGTCAAACAATTGTGTTAATTCGTAAGACTTCAAATCTAACATCACACAACAACAACATTGTACAAGTATATCATACTATTATTTATAAAATTTAGTTAACTTAAACTTAGTTAATTTTATAAAACTTCTTTAATTTTAACAAAACTTAGTTAATTTTCATTAACTTGGTTAACTTAGTTAATTTATTATTATTGTTGTTGTTGTTGTTGTTATTATTAGAACTTGGTTAACTTAATTATATTATTATTATAAACTTAGTTAATTTTAAAATAAATTGGTTAATTCATCATCATTATTATTTATAAAACTGTTAAATTAGTTATATTGTTATTATTTATAAAATTTAGTTAACTTAAACTTAGTTAATTTTATAAAACTTGTTAATTTTAACAAAACTTAGTTAATTTTTATTAACTCAATTAACTTGGTTAATTTATTGTTGTTGTTGTTATTATTATTAAAACTTAGTTAACTTAATTGTATTACTGTTATTAATATTATAAACTTAGTTAATTTTTATAAACTTAGTTAATTCTTCATCATCGTCATTATTATTACTTAAAACTTTTCTAAATTAGTTATTATTATTATTTATAAAATTTACTTATATTAAATTTAGTTAATTTTATATAGCTTGTTTAATTTTAACAAAACTTAGTTAATTTTTATTAACTTGGTTAACTTAGTTAATTTATTATTATTATTATAAACTTAGTTAATTCGTTTTCATCGTCTTTATTTATAAAACTTTGTTAAACTAGTTATATTATTACTATTTATAAAATTTAGTTAACTTAAACTTAGTTAATTTTATACAACTTGTTTAATTTTAACAAATACTAAATTTTAACTAACTTGGTTAACTTAATTTATTATTAGTATTAATATAAACTTGGTTAATTAATATAAACTTTGTTAATTATATAATCTTAGTTAATTCAACATCATTGTTATCATTATTGTTATTATTATTTATATTAATATATGTTATAATATATGTATATTATGAAGTGAATATGCTTGTACATTGTTTTGTTTAGTCCCACATCGTGGGATAAGTTCAGTTCTTATCTTTGAAGCCCTTATATAAAGTAGGCCATGTAATGTAAATAGACATCTATTCTCAGAAGTGAATAATATATCTTTTGTCTCTCTCCAATGGCTTATATTTTTCTTTATTCTATAACATGTTATCAGCACTATCTGATCTTTTTCTCGAATGTATTGGATATTCTAATCCAGAAGATTTGATCCATTTTTTTTTCATGTATGTACGTCTCTTTCTCTTATTCAGTTACTGAAATCAGATCTATCTCTTCCTCTTATTCAACCATTGAAATTGGGTTTGAAATTTTCTAGATCTGCTTTTCTAGATTTATTTTGCGATTAATTTAGATCTAGATTTAAATATTCTTGTTTCACAATTCTATGTCTATTTCCTAATTTTTCAGATTTGAATTTAAGTTTTAATAGATCTTATTTTGTTATAGATCTAAATGTATAGATCTTATTCCACTGTACATGTATTTTTGTCATTATATTTCAGATCTCATCCTACAATAGATCCGATTTTTTTGTTCTTATTTTTCTGATCTCATTATATTGTAGAATGTAAAATCACACTCAAATAATATATCGTTGAGATCTGTACATTGTTTAAAAATAAAATGTTGTGATTTTTTTTGAATTTAACAATTTCTGTTGTTGATTCAAATAAATTTATTGATCTTGATTATGTTTTGGTTTGTGATATAGATCTAAGTAATATATACATGTTTGATAAATGAAGTTTTCATTTTGAAAACTCTTTGATTTGGATTTTGATTTTGGAAATTATTTTGATATATATCGTTTATATTTCCAGAAGAAATATTTTATTATTTCTTAGAGAAACATATACAAGAATAATGCATATTTAGAAGATCAGATTAGTTTAGATACAATATTAATATTGATTTAGTACACCTGAAGTGAATGGAAAAATTAATGAAAACATATACGGTAAACTTAATTTCTAGCATTTGAAATAAAAGTTGAGAACCTGCAGTTCCTATAATGCTAAAAGCTTGAGTTTCAATAAATTATTAAATTTCAAGTTTTCTTATAATAAAGAACCAGAAGTTTCAATAAAAGAGCAGAAACTTGAATTATAAAACAAAAGGATATATATGTATGTATGTATGTATACACACCACACACACACACACACACACACACACACACATATATATATATAAGAGTTATGTTAGTTATTTTAGATATTTTGACTATTAAGAAATAAAGTTTCTCTTATGGTATTCATTTAATTTTATTATTGAGTATATTAAACTTAGCTTTGAGATTAAATTTTGCTAACTAAAGTTAGTTAGATTGATTTATTTGTTTGTAAAGAAATCAATTCGTTGTGATAATATTTTATATTTTATGCCACAATAATGGTAAATTGCATTCATTTTTTTTAACCATAAATGCATTAAATGTTGTCGTCATGGTAATAAATTAAATTACCATATCATCATAAATGCACTGGCTACGGTAAATTAAATGATGTTGTATTTTTATGTTTGGAATAAGAATAGACATATGGTTTATTATATGGTGTATTCATTTTGGCAAACAATGCTCGATATAATGAAACAAATAAGTTTGAACAACAACCTGAAGTTGTGCAAAGATTTTTTTTTCAACCAGAAGTTGTATAACTCAAAGTCCAAGACCTGAAGTCTTGAATTATGAAAAGATTTCTGATAAACTTTACAAGCTCGAATTCTAATAGACTTTTATTTTGTAACAATATGGTAAAAAAAAGGGGAGAAGTTTACACAAAATTTAAGAACCTGAAGTTCATAACAAATCAATGAACTTGAAGTTCATGAATTAGAAGCCCAAAACTCTATTGAAATTATGTAAAATGATAAGGTTGTACTTCCTGAAGAAGTTAAAGAAAATTAATAAATAATCATATGAGTAAATGATGCTGCATTCAAGAGATTACAAATATCTCCAAATGAGTTATACCTTACCTTATATCTTAACATTTACACTATATTAACCAAATATCCTGGAGATATTATGTTACATGATATTTCAAACATCATTGGATGCGTATGTGTGTATATTAATCTCTTGAAAAGATGATTTAGAGATTTATATATTTATATTGCAAAATCTAACATCCCAGAAGAGATATTATAGGAATTTTATTTTGTTACATAGCAATTCCTTAAAAGGAAATACTATATTCCCTGAAGGAATAATGATATAATTTTTTTTGAGTAATGGTAATAATTTATCAAAAAAATATATATTGTATACCAATGTTACACTCTAGAAGTAGTGGTTTTATCTCTTCACATCTTACTTTCATTTGGTGCATCTAATTTTGTTACTATGTTTAAAGTTTGATATGTCATTTCAAAGATAGTTACAACAAAAATCTCCAGCATGGATATTTTATGCTGCTGTAAAAGTAGTAATTATGTAATATGTATAAAATAAACAGTGTATATTGATATGGCATTCAAATAGTGCATATATACATATACATACATACATACATATATATATATATATAAGAGAAAGTTCACTCCAGAAGTGGTGATACTAATATATCTCTAGAAGAGATTTATAAATTTGAAAATGATAACATATCTCTATAAGAGATTTATTTATATATTTGGTAATTTTATTAAACCAAATAAGTGTACATAAATTTGATTATAAAGGATCCTGATTTAGCTTAGATTAGATCCTAAAAGTTTGAGAGCTAAGAGGAAATCTGTATCTGTAACATTCCAAGTATCTAGAAGATACTATTATTATTTTTGCTGTAATTTTTTTTTACAGAACTCTTAATAGAGATGTGTAGAAATGTCTATATGCAATTAAAAATTACTCCTTGATAAGTAATCATAATTAGTGTTCAAAACTGATATTTGAGATATAATTGAGGAATAAAACTTAATGTTGTGTGTATATTTTGTTCGAACCAGAAGTTCGATATGGTTTCAAACCAAATGTTTTGAACGTTATCATACGGTTTTGACAGGTTTGCATTGACATTGATTTATAAATAGAAATTAATAATTTTGATCCTTGTAATAGTTTGTTCCAGAAATCACTAATTCAAATGAGAAAGAATATGAAAATTTTACAATATACATGTGATACGTGGACGCACGTATACATCCGCATATGTAAATATTTAGCTAACAACCTGAAGTTTGTTATATGCTATTATTTAGTGATTATGCATAGATATTATTTAGTGATTTAAAATTTAATCAACATAAATGCTGAATGACCCGAAGTCATGTATGTATTCAAATGATCTACATAATAAGTAAATTCCTCCAATAGCTTAGATCAATGAATGGGAACAAACTCTAATAATCAATATCAATTAAATGCATCTTATCAATGAATAAAAGAATTATCCTCCTATTATTAATATGTATGGTGTATTTGCTAGTAGTAATATCATAATGGATCAAAAATGAGAATCCAAAGATGATTATTATTTAATGTGACAATGTTTGTCAACATTGAGGGGGAGGATAAAGGGATACAAGTTCATTTTGATCATCAGTGTTAAATATTTATTAAAATATACAATGATGCAAAATATTATCAATATTATCCCTAGTATACTTTCTCCAATATAGATTTGAATTCCTGAAGGATCAAAATTTGTAAACCATATCTGAAATATGGTTCAAAAGTCAGTTCAAAATATTTTTAGAATAAGTGATAAAGATGCCAAATAAAGGAGGTGGGTGTTCTTGAAGAAACACTTAAGGATGCTCTGAAAGAGATCCATGACATGATTCTCAAATAACCCTAGAAGTGGGTTAGGTACCTAAAACATAATTAAAGAGATCTCAATAAATCATGTCTAGAACTGACAAGAAATAATCATCGATGATAAATTTGCAAATAATAAAGCGCTTATATTTATAAATAGATTAAGAATCTTGAATTAGGGGAAAACATGACTGGCCATCATGAATCCTTTAATAGTAGAGAAATATGGACATGTAGTCCGCAAAGTACCGAAAGTACTTGAAATGCTTAATATACCCTGAAGGTATAAATGTGGTTTAAAATCATATTAAATAATGAAAGTATACAAATTCCTGAAGAATATAAATAACTTTCATTGTTATAAAGAATGCAAAGAACAAGGAGAGTAAATTTCAACATACTTTTAAGTATTGTTGTAATGAAAATCTTGATATAATTCATGATGAGTAGATTACTTTCTATTTTTAAGTATCGTTGTAATGAAACACTTGATATCCATTGAAGTGATAGTCGCGATATGCAAATACTTATTAATGTATACAAATTTCTGAAAAATATATAGAACTTTTGTAGTTATAAAGAATGAAAAAGACATGAAGTCTAGATTACAAATTTCTTCTAAGTATTGTTGTAATGAAAATCTTGATACATCAAGATGAGTAGATTACTTCCTGCTTTCTAGTAATGTTGTAATGAAATTTTTAATATTCATGAAAGATGTATAGTTGCAATGCGCAAAACTAATTTGAGGCACAAAAATGAAAGCACGTGAAGTGTTTTTCATAAAAGTAGCATACAAATGCATAAAATGCAAAACATATTTGGAAGAAACAATCTTAGAAAATTTGATTGTATCGAAGGAAACTATTAATAAATTGTATTATTAATGAGATTCATATTTATAGATTCAGAAGTATCTATAACCAATTTGATTTATCGAAAAACGAATATGAATTCAGAGGAAAATTTTAAATCAGGAGGAGCATCCATAAGTATTTTATAATGCACTCTTTTTCCTCAACTAAGATTTTTCCCACTGGGTTTTTATTAGTAAGGTTTTAATGAGGCATTATCTTGATCCAGAAGTATCAACTCCCTAATAACATTTGAAATAAGCTATAATGTACTATTTTTCCTTATTTAAGATTTTTCCCACCGGGTTTTTCTTATTAAGGTTTTAATGAAGGCATTAGTTTGATCCAGAAGTATCAATCTTTATTTAAAGAAACAAGAAAATAAAATATGTCATTGTACTCTTTTTCCTTCACTAAGATTTTTCCCATTGGGTTTTTCTTAGTAAGGTTTTAATGAGGCATTATTTTGATCCTGAAGTATCAAACTCTTATAAGAAATATCATTTTTAGTATGATATTTATGATTTCACAAGTTGCACTCTTTTCCTCGTTCAAGATTTTTTCCCATTGGGTTTTTCTAATAGAGGTTTTTAATGAGGCAAATCTATATCGATTGAATCGATAAATGCAAGCAAGATAATAATGAGGAGGAGCAATCATCATACACGTTTCGAAACGGAAATTTTCAAATTATCCGAGCATTCAAGATTTTGAAGACGCATATTCAAGGGGGAGTGTTATAATATATGTATATTATGAAGTGAATATGCTTGTACATTGTTTTGTTTAGTCCCACATCGTGGGATAAGTTCAGTTCTTATCTCTGAAGCTCTTATATAAAGTAGGCCATGTAATGTAAATAGACATCTATTCTCAGAAGTGAATAATATATCTTTTGTCTCTCTCCAATGGCTTCTATTTTTCTTTATTCTATAACAATATATGCATTTGTTATTATTATTAGTATTATTATTGTTATTAATACTAATAAGGGCCCGTGCTTCGCACACGGTCTATTTGTATTATTGTGTACGTTGATATTTTGTTTGAGTGCAAACATGTAAATGAAAAGTAAGGACATTTTTGGAATTTCAAAAAGACAACGAGTAAATTAGTTCAATCAATTTTCCTTATTAGTAGTAGAGATAAACTTGGTTAATTACATAAACTTAGTTAACTCACCATCATTGTCATCATTATTATTTATAAAACTTTGTTAAATTAGTTATAGTATTATTATTTATAAAATTTAGTTAACATAAACTTAGTTATATTACTATTATTATTATTATTATTATAAACTTAGTTAATTTTTATAAACTTAGTTAATTCATCACCATCATCATTTATAAAACTATGTTAAATTAGTTAGAGTATTGTTATTTATAAATTTTAGTTAACTTAAACTTAGTTACTTTTATAAAAGTTATTTGTGAAATCGAAATTTTGTAATTTCATATCAATATATTTTATTCAAGAATAAGCACGTGCATTGCAATGCCAAAGATATTTATAACATAATTTAGATCCTTTAAAAACTCGAATAGCTCAGAGTCAAGGGTGGATAACTCATCGAGAAAGCTGTAGCGACCTAATAACTTTTGCACAAATACCAATGAAAAAGAATAATCCAGTAAGATTCCTTCATACAAAGCTTTACCAACGACCCTTCATAGAAATTCAATCATCTGTATCCCATTATCCATTAATCTTGCTGACATATTTTGAATTAAATTACTTTCTGATGTGGAAGTTTGAGAAAAGAACCCAAATCTGTTCACCAACAAAATATTATACGATTAATATGCCACAAGTTTCCCTTTCATCCCCTATTCTTGATCAGTTTCTGTGTTATAAGGTGACAAAAATGTATAATGACACACAAGATACATAATTGTATCCGTGAATTATCTTATCAGACCTTTAATACATAGAAAAAACTCATTATTAGAGGTTTATGAACTCACCTTAAATAATGTGAAAGTACACCAGAAAATAAAACGAACAGTAAACAACAGGAGTGAAAACTAGAGCTACAGATCATAATTACCGTGGATCAAATGCAGCTTTGGCTAAATCAGTTAAAAACTCTTTGGATAAACCTCCATAATCAAGACCAGCTTCTGGAAGACTGCACTCACTAATAAATGAGACATTTATGCTTGACTTAAGCCTCGAACCAAGAATGTTTAATTGTCGATATCCATCCTCAACTATATGGTCTCTGCGAATAATAATCTCTATGGACCCTACACTAGGTCTCGACACTTCACCAGCTATTCTTCTTGAAACTTTGTCCATCTTGATAAATTATCTGAACATTTGCACTCTGCATAATGTTGACCACGGTGATATTTTGTCATGTCAGTCTAGCGTTGTAGTAGTTTATAATTGTAACAGACTCAAGGGCACAAACTGCATGTTTACAATATTATCTTCTGACAAATTTAATAGTTTGTGATTTTAGCATTCTTATGATCCAGATTTGCTACACTACCAAAAGTTACAGCACGAATTAGCAAGGTGTGCTTGAGTGAGATAGATAGAAGGGTTTGCCTTTATAAATTCCACCAGTACTTTCAAATAATAAAAATTAACTAGAGAGTTTAGAGCTGTCCTCGACAAATTATACATTTAATATTATGTCTACATTTTCAAGTCGTGGACAGGCTATCAAAGTAAGGTCTTTGGATGAGATACCATTCAACGAAATCAACAAGCAGGTAAAACGTCAAACCCCTATAAGTATTTCTTAATATAATCAAGTAAGAATGAGGTCTAGTTATGTGGCGAGCTGTAGTTACTCCACAGATGATAGTATGACCAAAATGTGTTATACTGGAGATAACCCTATTATTCTACATCTAAAAAACTATTTAATTTTGTGTTTCAGACGCAATCACAGTGGAAGAAACTAGTTGATTGCAGTTGCATCTAAAGTGTACTTTTTAAATACAAATTATGCATAGATATTAAATAAAACTACTCAATTGAAAACAATAAAATGATGCCGGTGAAATTGAAATCAGTGTGTATGAAATGTGTAAAACTTAAATAAAAATATCTGAAGGATATTTATAGTTAAATGAAATCAATATTCACTACATGTAATAGTGTATAATACATTCATATACAAATAAATCAAAATAAAATTGAAAATCCTTGAGCTGAAGACAAAAAACATAGAAAATTATGTTAGAAGTTTTACTATATTTCATCTAATATACATCATAACTAATGGTGTACATCTAGGGAAAAATGAGAGTGATGGACTTGTAACTGTATATAGATGGACCAAGAAATGCAATTAGTAAACCAGGAAGAAGGCAAGAACATTCATTAATCCTATTACAAGATACTAAAGCGTAACAATTATGTAGGAAAAAATAATAAACGGAAAATAAAGAAGAGTTGTATAATAAAACCCATGCTGAGATGCTCCAAACTCCATGATTCATACAACTGGAATAGGAGACCCCATAAATACAAAAATCATAAAACAATAGATATAAACAATCTAAAATAGATAAAGTACTTTAAGTAAAGTTTCATTCTAATAAACATAGATGGGATGCCATAGTTAGCTA
Organism: Allium cepa; assembly: GCA_030765085.1. NCBI lineage: Eukaryota > Viridiplantae > Streptophyta > Magnoliopsida > Asparagales > Amaryllidaceae > Allium > Allium cepa. The sequence goes on along the minus strand of CM060930.1, from coordinate 191,946,201 downwards.
TATTACTATGCTAACCATTCTTGCACCCTCAACGGATTATCCAATCCATACAATTTGCATATTTACTATAAAAACATTCATTAATTATAATATGGGCACTAAAAGAATCATATTACAACTATAATATGTATATATGCATGTATGACGCATTTATTTTGTTAAACGGACAAAAAATATTGTTTCAATAAATAATTGAATTACACACTGATTAAGATCCACATTATTAAAATATTTTATACTAAGTAATTGGTCTCACATTTTAACTACTCCTGCATGGATGCAGTTTTTGAACTGCACAAGATTTGAGTCCCGAAAAGAAAAAAGACCTAAGAAAACAGAAAACCCGTGTCAATAAATATGCATAAGTTAAAAGGTTTTTTGAACAAACAATTACATTTTCCAGCTCATAAAATAGGGAAAAACTAATAGCACAAGGTTTTTATGTAGTTTTAAATTCTAAGAATGTAGCACACAACAAGCTTAAATCTAAATACTAATTGCATATGTAAAGTGTTAATAAATTTAATAAGATTAACAAGTATGCACATTAAAAAGTAAGAAACCAACCAACTGGCTTCAAATGTAGAGAGTTGTTCAATTTGATTCAACCAATCAGCGATCAAAATTATTTTGGTCACAAAAGATAACCGAGTAAGATTTTTCTTTCATCATCATACTAAAAATTTTAAGAAGAAAATCTACAAGTACCTCCTCTTTCTTGTAATCAAGGACAATTTTGCTAATGTTATCTTTCAAAGCAAAATAAACTATTGCTGTCAATACTCCAACTTACCTCATCCCTCCTAATGTTTTTGGTAGTTTTATTTCTTATCAAATAAATAAATGATAGTCACTAAAAAATAAAATTAAAGCAATTGGTGCACTTATTGCACTTATTCTTTGTTAGGGTGAAAGATGTGATTGGTTGGGATCACTTCTCATTCTTCAATAAATTCCTTACCAATATCCATGTCTTCATCAATTATTTTTCCATATCAAACATCCTCAAGAAATATATGCATTATTTCCTTTGAGAATAAAACCGATAGACCAACAAAGAGATGTGAATTGCCTTTTCTTCGTACACCGTTTTCTTTTAATTCATTTCTATATGTTTCTAGTTCTTAAGATGGTATATGGCACTTTCTTGGAATTTTTTCAACTTTTTCTCACAAATTTTGCTCATATTTTCATCGGATATCTCCTTTCCTTTATCATTTTTGAGTAAAGAAATGAATATGAATGTTTAGAGAAGAAGATGAGTTGATTTTTAGTTCAAAATATTATATTTATCATGCTAAAATCATTTATAACCGTTACCCCTAAATATTTAAATAATTGCTTTAAAGTTGAATTATAAAAAATGATTTTACTATTGTATGTCGACGTAGTCCCCTCTATATGTTGACATATGGTCATTTGTTACTAGTACATCGACATATAGTGTGTATTTGGCATTTGACAATTTTCTATCTAAATAATTTTTATTTTATTTTCTGTTTTCGTTTATATAATTATTTAATTAAAAAATAATTTTAATTGCATATATTTTTAGAGAATATATTTTTTGATAATTCAATGATTGTATTAACTAGAACAAAATAAATAAAGAAAAAAAAATTAATTACCAATTAAAAGAAAATAAGATACGTGGTCCAAAAAGAAGTAGATAAAGATGGAGTGGCAGCTAAATTTGCTTATGCTTATGATTAATCTAAAGAAGTTACCCATTTTTCCTGAAATTTTTGAATTTTTTTTTTTGCTAAATAACCTCTTAAACTTATTTTGATTTTCTTGATTCCTTCTGGTCTATCTGGTGTTGTACTGGAATTCTTGTATTAATCTATCATGGTATTGTACCACTTCTCTACTTGATTATCTTGTAATATATTTCGATAGTTTCCAATATTTTCTACAGTATATCATACATAAACTTTGAAAATCATTAGTAGAATATTTATCCGGTTGTTAGCATCAAACCAATACCCACGGTTCTAAATAGAATACTTTGATGGATCATCTCTAGGGTTTGGAATTGGCCGCTATAAATGATGATACAAGTAGATTGTTGTAGTGAGGCAAAGCGAAGAATGATCAACTTCTAAAGAAAGGCTGAGACTTTTGAAATTTCACTAGGTGGATGGATTAGAACCAATCCATATGGATCGGTACTAATCCATGCCAATTGAAGGAGGACTTAGCACTTTAGAGATGGAGACAAGAGGGGTTGATTGCATGTCAAGAAGATGAAAATTCGGTTAAGTGTATGAATTTGCACCAATCCATAGTGGATCAGTATCGATCGATCATTTTTGGCCAAATGGAAAAATTGAAGTTAAAGAAGGAGAAAAGAGCCAATTTTGGCTAAGTACATGGGTTGGTAATAATCCATTATGGATCAGCACTAATCTATGCTACAGTACCTGATCGATAATAGCTATAATGGGAAACTAGCTAAAGTAACAGGGGATCGTTCAAGCATGCAATTTCTATATGATGATGAATTATGGAGTGGAGCAAGGTGCTTCTACTATCGTTACATGTGCCAAGGTATCATTGATGACTAAAGGCTTTGATTTATGCTTGTAAAAAGGGAGTAGGTGGGGATGCTCATAGTGGATCATTCGAATAAACTGGTATATCTAGACCTGACAACATTGGTCTAGTTCTTAGCTGCATAGGTAGGCAAGGATTCGAGCATCGATGGAGCCACGATGTGAGTATGACAGATGCGTAATTGTTTGGTTATTGATATGGTCATTATGGTTATCTATGTGATGTAGATATTATTGAGTCTAATACCCTAGCACCCTAATATATACTTAGATGGAGTAGTACGCATTCCATTGACAGTAGATTAGCATATATTATGTGCTAACTTATTAGGTGCAAGAGCTGGTGAGGTATGACTTTCGATACCAATTGCTCTTATTTATGATCTATTGTTTTAGTCTTATAGACCGCTCATACTAGACTATTGTCTAACCCGAGGCAATTGCATCGCTTCTTATATTCTCGAGTACACTTAAATGAGAAAATTAAGAGACATGTATGTTGATATCACATGGAGCCGTGTAGAGAATAAGCAGGAGGCTTACGCTTACAATAGATATGTGTGTGTGTTATTTCATTGAGCTACTAATGATTATTCTATTGTGTAGTGCAATGGAGCTATTGGCACTTTATTGTATATATGATAGTTTATATTATGTATTTTATGATCGGTCAAAGATATATAAACTCGTATACCTATTCTATGATGTATAATCTAATGAAGTTATACTATTATTTTTGTTCAATTATGCTACTATCTCGCCTATTTTATATCATATTTGATAGTCTATTTTATTTATGAATTGTGAGATTTATGAAAAGTTATTGATTGATAGATCATATTGTTTAAAATCCTTGACAATTTCCCTTCATCGGTCGGCCAGCGCTACAGCGCATACAAGGCATATTGGTTACTAAAGGTGGAGAGAGGTCGTCACAAGGGAAATATTACCAAAGATGGTAAAGTTAATCTCTAAGTGAAGAAGTTTCATTATTATGATCAACCTGCCAGTACAACAAGAATTGCCATCTCTTCCAAAGGGTTAACAAGTTGTCGAATCATATGTCTTCCAAGCTTCTCCTAGTTTAGGAACTACATCTAAGCTCAACAAGAGGAAAAACATCATTGTAGAAGGTGTTTTCTATTTATAAATTTCCTATATGAGTTCTATTTGATAAGATAGCTTCATACATTTCATTAATAGTCATCTTATGATAATTTATGCCCATTTCCATATGTTATTGATGATTCTCTTGTAGTGTCAGATCTTGTTGGGGGGTCGACACATCATTTGATAATATGCGGAGATGTTAAATTTTCTAGGAGCGAGTTTGGGTTTTCTTATGATGCATATATACTCGGATTTTCTGTTATGGATCTATTTTTGGATGGACTAGACGTAGGGATGAGAAAATGGCTGGGCCCCTTGAAGATGATGAACAATATCAAAACCAAAACAACCATTCAAAAGTTAAAAACCCAACCAAACCAAAACAAAGGTATTTAGTTTAATTTGATTGGTTCATGACAAATAAATAGGATATTCTTATTTTTATTATAATAGTATATGGGGATGATCAACCAAGTCCATATAATGCTACTGGTCTGCAAAACAACCCCTCTTTAGAAAATACTAATATGAATTGAAAAAAGATAATTTTGTATGGGTACCAACATAAATAAAAGCATTTGGCATTAGTAATTATGTTATTTTATAGAAATAGATTTTAAATTTGGATTAACAAGTTAGTTTAGTTTTAAAATATTAAAAACAAAACAAACCAATAAACCAAATGTATACAAAGACAGAAACCAAACCCTACTAGTTAAATAACGAAAATAAATGACCAATCAAACTTGGTTAGATTGGTTTATGTGGTTTGAACCAATAAATGCTTACATTTAACTAGATGGAAGAGCACAGAGTTGTTATTGATGGTGGCTACCATGTTTTTCCAATGAAGGACAGTGATGGAAATAAGTTCAATGTCCATTATGACCCGAGAGCTACATAATGTTTAGTTATTTACACTCCATGGATATCTTACATGATAGTTTGGCATAAGTTTCATACAGAATTTGTTAGATGTATTGAAGTGGTTATGGGTCTATCTCTTTATTAGGAAATTGAGCTCAGTATTGATTTAAAACAAGATCCGAAATTTGGATTCTTTTACGGAGACACACGTGATGCTCATAAGGTCCAAGAATGCTATAGGGGATATAATGTATTCAAGCATGATACGTTGTCTTAGGAAATGTGTGGTTGATGTTGGACGAGATAGAAATTAGGGAGAAGGTTTGAGACATAGTTCGATTTGTATGGGTTTCCATAAAGTCATCTGGTATTTTGAGACGTGATGTATAGGGTACTGTGATATATGATTCTGTGTAATTTTATGTATGAAGAGAAAGTCTATACCCCTTAACTACAATTTTGAGATCTGATTTTCCTAGATCATTTGTTGCAGTAGGTATTTGTCTCGATTGCCGGTGTGAGGCTATATAGATTTAAAGATAAAAGACATACTATCTTAGTAAAAAGGGTGATAAAAATCTAGCTACTTTGTAGCAAGGGTTTTCGACCTCGAGTTACTTGTCTAAAGCTTTATGGTTATGAAATGGTAGCAATTAGTCATGTGTATATTGAGTTTGGTTTGAAATGACGTAGAAATGGATGAATGCGATAAAATGGCATAGTATTGGTCTTATATTAGTGACCATGCTAAGGTGTCTTGGTCCTACCAAAAGGTCTAAGGGTCACTGGCCTAATGTGATGGTTGAGTCACGTTCGGGTCCCGTGATGATTTGTATATGGTAAACTTATCACGTATTGTATGACACTATAGTATAAATGTGCTAACTTGTTGGATGTAGGTAAACATGCAAATTGAGGTATGGTTTTATTGCCTCGTCCATTACCATTTGGTATTACACATAAATAGTAGTGTATAAGTAATCATGTAGATCAGTGATATTTCATTTTGATCGAACGTTATGTTTTGAGTATGTTGATATGGAGGTGGGAATTCTTCTAGTTGGACGCGAGTTATATACATTACAAAAAAAAACAGGGCTTTCCATAGCACCAATACATAGCATTGCCACCTTGTATGCTATTAAAACTAACAAAATAAATAGATATAAAATATCCAACGCTACGCAAAGGCTATGCAAATGGCGGACAACATTTTATTTATCGTGGGAATGAAAAATACTTATTTTGCTTCCCACCTCTCCTTACTTTCTTTTTTTCGCTTCCAGAAGGAAAAAAACATATAGCCTTCAAAATCCTCAATCGAAACACACAACCTCTTCATCGCTTATTTCTTCCGCTTCTAGTAGAGATCCATAAATCGAAATCTGACCACCAAAAAAACATGCCTCGGTTCCATCATCGATCTCAATCTTATTTCAACTTAGATTGAAATCCACCACCGAACTCACTTACCATTTCCATCATCGATCTTAATCTTCCTCTGCTTATTCAACTGCCTGGGACCCTAATTCTGATGCCAAGAACTGTAAGCAAGTTTCAACCTAATCGAGTAGTCTTGAGGTAATTTATTTAACCCTATTATATTTAAACTGATTTATTCATTGCTTTAGCTATTTCCATTGCAACTGTTCTGCTTATATTTAGTATCTTATTCTGCATATGATACACAAACTTTGTAAAATATGTTGTTTTGCTTTTATTTCATATGTTATGCGTTTGGAAGATGTTCTTCAATGGTTGTGATGTTCTACTACTAGTTTTATCTCACTTTCCTTTGTTGGGAATTTGGACCACCTGTTGATGTTTTTTGAGATGCTGTCCAGCACCATTAGTGCTTCTCTAATATATTCTACTCCTTCCTTCATTCTGTGTATTAGCTGCTTGCTAGGAGCAATTCTAAGTGATCAGTCTTTTTCATACCTTATTTCATTAGTTGCATAAGACCAAATCTTAAATACCTATATATTTCCTTTTCATATGCAATTGTATACATGTCAACAAATTGGTGTAAATGCACAACTTTGATTCCAAAGTGGTATTATAAAATATGTCACCATAAGTAAATATAAAATATGCATGCTCGTGCAATCTAATTGATATAGGAGCTTTCACTTAGGCGTGATAATAAATTCAACCTGATTTTTAATATAAAATCTTGTATCGTGAAATGGTTGGTTTTTTTAATGATGTTTTAGATGCAGAATGTGTAAGATTATGCAATTATTTTCTACCAGTAAAATTTGGTTTTGATGCATAAATAAAAAGTAGTTGGTATATCTTTATTTTGATGTAGAATATACTGCTTAATTTAATTTCATTTTTAACTATTTTTTGTCCAAAAACAAGAGTAATATGTTTTTTAGCCAAATTATAGAACTACTTGTTTTAATGCGCTTAATTTTGTTTGGTAATAATGTGCATGTACAATGAACATTTTCTAAACAAAATATAATAAATATATTTTAAATTATTTATAGTGAAACTAAATTTAGGGGGATAAATAGTACTTTATTTTAGTTCAAATTAGTTTTATCAGTAAAGAAAATACCTGTTGTTTTCCTTTTCCACTTATGTTCTAAACCTAACATCTATAGAGTGCGATAAAGGCTTTAAAGTTTTTAATGAACTTTATGATCTACGAATTAAACCTCGTTATGAAAACTTTGATACGGAGTAATTTTGCTTACCAATTGGTGAGGATGGTGAACATGAGTATTTAATAAAATGATTGTAAAAAATGGTTTCCCTAAGATAGGGTTGCCCACTTCTTTTTTCACCTCTACATTTTCACCTGCTTCTAATTTTACCGTGATTTCCCTCTACCTCCTCAAATTTAGCATGTTGCAATCTAGTTATCTCGGTATCTCTTTTGCAAATTTGAACCATTTTTCATGCCAAAGAATATTATAATAGATGTTAAAAACTTAACACAAAATTTAAACGTCTTTTTTACCGTTGGATGAGTTAGCGCATTGGATCTGCTCTTTGAACATGTTTTTGTATTTTCTGAAACCACGAGGAGAATGATATGGTGATTTATTTCATCTATTAAATAGTTACCATGCACAGAAAAACATATATTAAAAATGACTTATATACACTAAGATTAAAACATGGAAATAAAATTTGCAATAAAATCTGAGTTACCACTAAAATTGAAAGGATTTTGCTTTTGAAAAGTCGGTTCATATTTTAGAGTTTCCAAGCGCGATTTATAATGAAGAGAAGTAATTGAGACTTTTCAAACTACTAACATCCAAAAGTTTGAGTTGGCTTTTCCCATACATTTTCCTTAACTTAATTGAGGAAAAAGTGAAGCTAAATTTACAGAAATAATAAGAGTTGTGTACAAATAGAAATGAACACTTTTGGTGAAAATTTCAAGTGGAAAAATTATAAATTAGGACTTGAAATTACATAACAATCCTTTGGTTTGCAGATTTGATTGATATATATTTTGAGTTTAATATTGCAAGTAAACATCTATTCTTTCAAGTGGGTGCCACTCAATGAAAAAGTATGATTAGAGACAAGGAAAATTAATGAATAACTAACAATTCGGCGGAATCATAGGCAAATTGTAGATGAAAAACTCGATTAAAACCTCAGTAATTTGTAATACGCCAAAAATATCTAACAATCACAAGTTAAAATTTGAGTTTCTATCATATATTCAAAGATTAATTTGTTTAGTGAATGAAGTTGTCAAATAATTTTACATGCTATAATGGTTTTACAGCAAAAAACTAGAATTTTGTGTAAAATAGTATTGGGTACTGCCTTAATTTGACTAGTTAATTAATAACTCAGACATTACTACACACATCGACTTTCTTAAAATTTGTATCTAATCCTTTTGAAGTTATGTACTATATAAAATCAATGAAAGTTGATATGAATATAAACTTTTGCTAAGGTTTTGACTAAAAATCATGATGAAAAAAGACGTTTTGCTAAAAATGTGATTCAAATATCTTACTTCAGTGTACATAACGAAAGGGCTTATATGTTAAATTTTAATTTGTGGCTGCTTATATATTGAAATTTTGTTTCATTGTATGCGAATTCAAAAAAAGGCCAAAATTAAAATTATTGCAAAAATTACCAACATTTCATAATTTTCAACCCATTTTAACGATTTAGGCAATTCATGTTAATCGTTCATTTTGACAGAAGAATGAGGATGTACAAATTTCGAAGTCTCGTGTTAACGTTAGATATAATATTGTATTTTTAGAACAAAAATATATATTGCTACTAATATTGCATGACCTACATGCTAAGTGATTTCATCAAGAGATAAACTCCCTACAGTAGCTGGATTTGAAACCGAGCCAGCGTAACCCTTGGTGGACAATGCACCCGCTCTTCCTTCCATTATGTAGTTGGATAGGCACGACGAGCTCAAATGACCTGGCTTCTTTATTGATAACATCGATGATAGTTTTAAGAACCCACTCTCGATTCAGTTTTCCCTCGTTACTATTGTTGAAATATTAAACTTGATTTGTTAATTTGTAGAAGTTTCTTATTATTAAAGTTTCTAGAGTCTTCTTGTATTTGGTAGAATTTGGTGAGAGCTCTAGAATTCTATATTAGTTGCTAGAAATAAGAATTATATAATAGTTATGTTTCTAGAGTTTCCTAAAGGATCATTTCTAGAGTTGTCAAATGAGTCATGTTTCTAGAGTGTTCTTTATCTAGAATATTCTATCGAGTCGTATAAATAGAGGAGCTCTCCCCTCATTTTGTATCAATCAAGCAAGAAATAAATCATCAATAAAGAAAAGTTTTCTACAATAAAAATAATAATACATGACATAGAAAAAATCCTTTTTCTTATATTCTCTCCCTCTTTCTCCAAAAATATTCAACAAAGTAGTATCAGAGCGAGGATTTTTTAAAAGAAAGAGATGGCGAATAATGGCATTCCCCTACAAGATCCAATGCTTACCAAGAACAATTATGATAATTAGAGTTTAAGGATGATGGCTCTCCTTGGAGCACACGACGTGTGGGAGATAGTTGAAAAAGGCTATACTGAACATGAGAATGAAGATGGTTTATCTCAAATTCAAAGAGATGGTTTGAGAAAATCAAGGACAAAAGACAAGAAGGCGCTTTGTCTAATTTATCAAGCATGGGATGATGATACATTTGAAAAAATTTCTCGATCAAAGTCGGCCAAAGAAGCATGGAAGAAGCTTCGAACGTCTTAAAAGAGAGCTGATCAAGTCAAAAAGGTACGTCTTTAAACTTTAAGAGGAGAGTTTGAAATTTTGCATATGAAAGATGGTGAACTTGTTTCTGATTACTTCTCAAGATTTCTAGTGGTTAGTAATAATCTTAAAAGAAATGGTGAGAAGTTAGATGATGTAAGAATTATGAAGAAGATTCTTAGATTATTAGATCCAAAGTTCGAACATATTGTCGCCATCATTGAAGAAACAAAAAACTTGAAGACCATGTCAATAGAGGAACTTCTAGGCTCATTGCATGCTTATGAAGAAAAGAAAAGGAAGAAGGAAGAGACTATGGAGCAAGTCCTTAAAACACGGGTTGATTCAAAATAGGAAGAAAGTAATCGAAGCCAACAAAGATGAGATGGTGGCCAAGAAAGAGGAAGAGTTCATACATATGGACATGGACGAGGTTGGAGGCCCAACTATGAAAACAACAACAGCAACAACAATAAAAGAGGAGAAATCTCAACAAGAGGTCGTGGGAGAGGAAATTCAAGGTATGACAAGTCACCTATTAAATGCTACAACTGTGAGAAATTTGGACATTTATGCTTCTGAATGTAGAGTTTCAAAGCATAATATAGTTGAAGAGAAGACCAATTACGTTGAAGAAAAAAGCCAAAAAGATGGTACTTTGCTGCTGTCTTATGAGGAAAAGAAAGAGGAGTTAATCACCGAAGGATGATGAGAGATTGTCAAAAATGGTTATGAATGGCCATACGTTTGGGAGAATATGTCGTAAATTGACAAGAAAGCTTTTGCGAAATTACGATGGAATGATCATCGTGTTCATGTTGTGAAAGTAAGAATGTTGATGAAGTAACTTATGATCATATACTTTGAGAAGGGTCCACAGAAGAGTCATGGAATTTGATGAAAGAAGCATATGGAAAGAATAATGAAAAAATAACAGAGGAAGACAATCTAATTGATGAGAAAGAGAAAACGAAGAATAATGAGAAGGAGAAAGATGCAAAAAAAATTCTGAAATTTGAGGAGTTCGAGAAGGATAAATTGGAAGAAGAAGGAAAACGTATAGATGATGAAAAAGAAGAACATAAAGAAAATAAAGTAAGCGAAGATGACGTCAATGATGAAGAGTACGAAAGCAAACGAGATGAAAATGAAGAAGACATAAATCAAGGAAATGAAATTCAAGAGTTTGGAAGAGATTTGAAATATGAGCAAAAATCTAAAGAGGTGGAAACAGAGAAAGTTAAAAAAATAGAAATTGGATTGGCCAAAAACTGCAAGAGCGAAGTTATGAAAGAATGCAAAGGTAGAATATATGACTCATGCAAAATTTATGGTACTGAAACAAGGCAGATGTTGGAACACTTAGTTTATGGAAAATCCTATTGTAATAAAGAAGGACGATACGAAAGATATAAAGCAAGAATCTGTGAACTTGTATTGAAGATCTCGACGTTTGGTAAGAAGGTCAATGCAATGAAGAAAGTTTGGATGATATTTCTATTTCTACCGAAGCACGTGAAATACAAATATTACAAGTATTTCTTAGAGTCACAAACCAAGTTTAAAAGGGGGTGTTGAAATATTAAATTTGATTTGTTAATTTCTAGAAGTTTCTTATTATTAAAGTTTCTAGAGTCTTCTTGTATTTGATAGAATTTGGTGAGAGCCCTAGAATTTTATATTAGTTGCTAAAATAAGAATTATATAATAGTTATGTTTCTAGAGTTTCCTAAAGAGTCATTTCTAGAGTTGTCAAATGAGTCGTGTTTCTAGAGTATTCTATATCTAGAATGTTCTATTGAGTCATATAAATAGAGGAGCTTTCCCCTCATTTTATATCAATCAAGTAAGAAATAAATCATCAATAAAGAAAAAATTTCTACAATAAAAAAATTAAAATAAAAAAAATAAAATAAACTCCTTTTTCTTATATTCTCTCCCTCTTTCTCCAAAAATATTCAACAACTATAGTTGCACATTATAGAGTCGTACTTGAAGTCTATAGCATCATAAATCTTTTGAAGTATCTTGCCTTTAGATCTCTCGCTTGATGACACAAATTTATTGTATCCTTCAATTCCACCACCACCGTAAGCTTTGTTAATCACTTGAAGTGGGACCGGAACAACAAAAGGAGAAATATTTTGTCAATTGCTTGGTATGTGATCATGATAGCGTTGTGTTTCAGTGTGACCCATGGCATTAATAAGCTGTTATTAGCCTTTTGAAATCTGTGGGTGAATGGCTCGAAGAGGAGAAGCATGCTCTTCAAGGAAAGCATATGAAATGCTACGAGAGAGTAAACATGTGATAAGGCTATAACATAATGAGAAACTGCATGCTGAGAAGATGCAGCAACTTATGAAGGTGAAGCACCATGAGCAGACTGACATGTATGGGTAAAAGGCACAGGCAGTGCATGAGGAACTGGAGTAGTGTCCGGCTTCTCATAAGAACCTACAGAGAAAATAGATTGACCAGCAAGCAATGGGATAGGAATTTCAGCAGAGGCATGCAAAGGGATTGAGAAGGAGAAACACATACTTGTTCATTTGGAAAAGCATATGGAGTTGAAGTGAAACTCAGGTTCTTGAAGCTATAGATTTTACAAGCTGTGCATGTGAAATCTGTATAAGAGAAGTTTGAGCAGGTACAATGCCTGGTAGAGGAGCTTGGTTAAGCGCGACATGATGAACGTGAACTAAGCACGGCTGTGCAGCAGGATGTGGGGTAGATGCAACACTTGTTCATCATTTTCAATGTTCAATGATTTAAATAAATGTTCTACCCTAGTACTTAAACAAAATAATTAACTAAGAAAAAAGGTGTAACTATACTCCCTTAGATAAATGTTAAATCCAAAGAAGAGTATCTCATGTAGTACTTGGATAATGTTCTTAATCGTTATCATCACATTTTTTCTATTAGCTCTTATATGAAACGAAACTCAATTACTTTTCCACAGCAAATAATATCCATTTCAGTTTTTATTTATAATAGACCGATGGTTAGGGGCGGGCATAAACCGCACCGCTATACGGAAACCGCCCGCACTGGAGCGCAAAAACGGTGCGGAAACCCACACCGAATCTTCTAACCAAAGCATATACCCTAAACCGGACCGACCCGCATCGATACGGTCCGGTTGTGGTTTGGAAAATTGAACCAACCATATTAAACCAAAACGAACCGAAAAATTATACTAGCATAATCTTACAAGCAACTCCTATCTTATTTTAGATTCTATCAATGTACATTCTATTTTCAGTATATGTTGTTATATTGATAATAATCACTGACATAAAGGAAGAAGTTATAGTTTTGGTATAATATTTTCATCTCATTTTTTTGTGAATAAATAATTATAATCTTATTCTAGTCATTGTCCTTAATGATTATGCATTGATTAATGTTGATGTTTGGTTAATCTACTAAAAAAATCTCACTTGTAGGTAAATGTAAAATTGAAATATTCATACAATTAAGAACTAATCTTTCATCTCAGTATAACATTGTTTGTTTTAACCTTTAAGTGTAAAAGTTTCACACAGTTGCCTTCGTAAATTGATTGTTGATGGAAGTAATTTTCTTATTTCATATTTAATATGGGTTCAAACCGGACCGGACCGAAACGTATTACATTCAAACCGGACCAAAACTTAACCGTTTAAAAGATTGGTATAATGGTTTGTATTTTTGATTAACTGTTTGATGCGGTGCGGAAGCGGTTTGGACTCCAAACCGCACCAAACCAACCCGCGCCCACCCCTACCAACGGTTAGTATGATTTTTATATGAGTGAAAAAGATTTTGCTCCAAGTTGTTCATATAATATAAGAAACTGACGTTGACTTCTGAGTAGTTTTCATCGGTTTCGGGTTTTAAAATTAGATAAGTGGATTTAAAGCAGGAAGTCATTGGTTGCCTGATTCCCTAGACAAATATAATAACTAATACAATAAATATGACATATTCACATTTAGATGCTTACCTCTCACTCAATAGTACACACATATGACATCCACATTCGATTGTTTTTTTGTGCTTACAAGAATGAATCTCTGGTCCATTTCATGTCTACTAAGTTTTTCCTTTGCCAATCATTTCATCAAAGTCAATATTTGTTCTATTATGTAGGCATAATTTAATAATTTACTTATTCATATTGAGAAAATGTGAAGTTATCATTAGAATGGTATGCCATTATTTACATCTTATTATTTTGAGACCATCTCCAACAGTGGATATACAAAATATACTTCTGTATAATTATATTAAAATGATTTTATTTCTATAGAGACATACATTATAGAGGTAATATCATCTATACGTGCTAGAATCTTAATGGTTTCTTTTCTAGTACCTGATAATTAATAATTACTTTTGAATTTTAGAATTTTGTTTGCTTACATATCAGAGATGATGGATAAAGACTAAGTACGTCTAAACAGATAATTATATGGTATGTGTGTATTGTTGAATTTAAAATGATTTTAATATTTAAATTTACTATTATTTCTTTATTTTTAATCGTAGAACTACTAAGGAGTACGAGTAAGTAGCTTGGAATTTTGTGAATGATCCAAAGAGAAAACTGGGAAATGTAGAAAAAAAAACTATGTCCTCGTTTAGACTGTCAAAATTTTATCCGTCTTCATGGAGAAATTATTGTTGAGCGTTTAATTATAATAGAATAGATCCTAAGTACATGAGCAGTGTGCGGTATAATGGTGATGAGCAAATAAATAAAAGAAAAACAATGAAGTCGATGACGAACATTGATAATCCAACAACTATAACGAGTATTTATGGAGACCAACGGATGTTATGATATATATTGGAGAAGCTATTGATAGTAAAGTAGTTTGGCCATAATCAAAAGTGGATTGAGAAAACAGAAGCTGCACTATTTCTTACTAGTCGTGTCAACATTACATCATCTCATTTCGTAACATGTTTATGCAAAATTATTGCAACTAGTTATCTAACTTATTAACTTAAATATATACTAAAGCAATCGTTTTTGTATACTTTCTTAATAGAATGGAAGGTCAACTACCAAAAAAAATGCAAGCTGACTGATGTGGGTGGAACATGAGCAATAGTTGCCAAAGGAGTTGAGGCTTCAACTGATCCAATGGAAATGGTCCTCTGTGTTCAACTTGGAAGAGACGTCATTAAAATTTTCATAGTGAATGCAGCAATTCCAGATGTAGTACTATGGAGACCAACTTTTGATCTGATATGCACTGAAGGTGTTGTTGGCTCTATGGTAGTATGGCCATCCATAAAAGTTGTAACAGGATCAAATTCTAGTAAGTACAAATTATTTCTTTTTATAAGTAAAATTTTTAAAAAGATATATACATTTTTGAGTGCTTGATTCAATTCTGAATGTTGTACCATTTTTATGTAGGTAATCGTTGTTAAATTTTGTTGAATGATCAGAAGAAAAAGGTCTTTCCACTCCAACTATAAGTATTAATTTTAATTCTATGAGTTTTGTTATTATAGATTTTGGTTGGATCATTATACCCAAAAACACTGGCATGAGTCTTCTTGCCATCCAATTTAATAAATGTGTTTTTTTTGTTGATTTGAGTCTTAATCTTATAACAATATATATGATTGAAAGATATTTGTTCAAAAGTACGGCCCATTATCTATGGTCATTGGCCTTTGAGTTAGCCCTTAAACATTTTGGATGACATGCATATATGGAATCTCTTCTTACGAAAAAGAAAAAAAGACATTGTGCAATATGCTTCACTATCAAAATCGATATTTTCCTCATCTAGACTACCAAACGTATACATACCATCAAATTTGATTTCAATATCCATGCTATAATAAACTTTCCTTATAAATATTTCAACGAATTTATATATTAAGGTAGTCTATATGCAATATAATATTTTGGATTTCTGGACTGTTTATGCCATAATTTTATCTATACTATTATATATCACAATTTTTTGGATTTTTTCCCACTTTTTCTTTTAACTAGATACTTCTCTATGATACTGGAATCATAAGTAAGTTTCATTATTTTTTAAGACATAATATGATTGTAGCATATGGAATATTGCCGATTCTCCAACATAAAATATCCTTTTCAACGTTATTTTATAAGTGTTGCCAGTATATGTATTGTCTTTATGTTGATTTCTGTAAAGACGAGTTTGTTTTTTCGAAAGCAAATTTGTGTTTCAAGAATGAAGTTAATCGATCTTAAATTTATTGAAAGTTCATATCTGCTAGTATATTTTTGCAAATAATCTCAGACTAATAATAATTCTCACTGTTAGACTAATGCCACTATATATGTATATATAGATGATGTCATTAAAAGCCACTCCGTGTTAGCTACCATCCATTATCGATGGAAGTTTCATCAATAAAAGTAGTTCAAAGTTTCATCCAATTTATCATATACCTTAAAAGAAATCTTTTACAACAAGCCTATATATAACATAGAGTTATTTTCAAATATGTTATCAAGTTTAACTAGAATAGTACACTTGACTTTAAATAGCATCAAAATTCTGTAATGTTACATCAGCATGATGCTATAAACAATCAAGTGTCGACATTTCTAAAAGAAACAAGAAATAAAGTGACTATAAGGTTTCATCCTATAAATTAAAATTCAATAATCATCAATTGTATTAGCTTCTTAAGCTTAATATAATATTTTGTTTACTGTAAATTCAAATATTAGAAAATATATCATGGTTTTGGTATTTGCACCTTAAAATAAACTTCAGGACCTGTTCTGGATTATCAACAGGTGTGACAGTATAAACTTTAGTCATGGGATAATATACTTCAACTTAATGTTAGAAATTAAATTATGCTCCTGGGATTACCAATTAAATGCTATTGAGGTTTTCTAGAGTATATGCTTCCTTGTGTTTATTTTCTGGCACATATGACAATGCTTCCTTACTTTTCCAAGATATTCAACTACTGGATTATATCAGCTACTGGATTATTAATGTGTGACAGTCCAGTTTTTAAAATTCATGTTGCAGAAGTGGTGTGGAACTTATGGCAATCCTTTACATGTTTTATTTTTTCGGTTGACTTGCAGAACCATGCAAATCGTATTATAAGTCTTTTTTCTGTGTTTGCTTACGAGTCAATACATGGGAAAAATTATGTTTGAACAATTTTAATACGAAATATTATGTGAATAACGTACATATTTTTGTTTATTTGATATAGTCTATGTGAAAGTCTGTTATATTTATATGCAATGAAGAAGTGAGTAAAAGGATAGTATATATTTGGAATCTGTAATAATATTTGTACGAAGTCAAAACAAAAGAAATAAAAGCTGTTAAAAATCTCAAATTCTATCATAGGTTTCAAGACCGCCATGAAAAATCTTGATGCACTATAGCGTTTTAAAAACTTTATGAAAAACCATGGTTTACTATAGCATATAATTTCCCTAGTGTCTCTCAAATGCTATTATAAGTTTTTCTAGCGAATTTTTAACTATAGCATTTCCTTTTCATAGCATTATATAAATGCTACAGAAAATGCTTTTTTTATAACATTAGTTTTTCTTTTATTAAAAATTTACAGTCTATTACAGCACGTCGCTCCACAGCGTTCCCTCAAATGCTATGTAATGTTTTTATAGTGTTTTTAAATGCTATGAAAGGCTTTATTTGTTGTAGTGATAGCCATGGATATTTACTAATATCCAGTACTTTTTAGGATATTAACATGTTAACTATATATTCATTACGAGATATGTTGTATATGAGGTTTGATGTACCATTTCCACGATGTATTATGATATTGGATCTTTTATCCCTTGAAATGATGTGCACTTAACCTATAACATGTTTATTTTATTGTTATATTTATTCCTTCCAATATAAGATCTGTATACGTGTGTGTGTGCTTTGTGCTGCTGTTTAAACTCTACCCTTAGTCGAATGACATCTGTGGTACATATGGAATCTGGCTGCTTGTATGCATGGACAATGAGTTAGATTATGGGTTTCATGAATGACGGGTTGTTATAGTATCATCACTCCTATAGCATTGTCTTAGAATGCAATAGCCATCCTATTTACTTTTCTATAGGTTCATTAGGTCTATACATCGAGGCTGCTATTGTACTTTAGCATGTAATCAGTTTATCAGCCTACTAATTCATAGGATTATTAGTACTCATCTCAGCTAGAAAATTCATAAAGCATACCGCATGATTATACTCCAACATATATCTTGGTAGCACCAAGTAACATTTTAGTATATTTCATCTTTGTGGACTATTCACGTACCTTGGCACTGTTGTTTTAGTTTTAGTTCTTTTATCTTTTGATTTAATCTATTACATAACTATAATTCTATTCATTTTTGTTATATGATCACTATTTTTGTATGGTCGATCATTTTATGATCTTGTGACATTTACATTTTGGTAAGTTTTGTCATTTTAGCCATGTAGTAGTATTAGCTTTTATGATTATTGTATTGAATAAAAATTTGAATGCTCTCCTCAAAATGAGAATCATTCGTGTTCTTAAAAATTTACCTATAATAAAAAATAGTGATGTTTATGCAAACAGGTAAAACCTATTGTGATGACCCACTATACGTACCTATCTAAAATTAACAACAAATACCATCAAAATATGCTTGTACGCTAATCTCAAATTTTGAAAATAGTGGATCGTTGGTTATATAATTCAAAATCAATCTATGAACAAAAAGGAGAAAATTTCATGGAGGAATTAATAACAATATATATATATATATATGTCTCAATAATGAATAGCATATAAGATCCAATACAATAGATAGACATCTTAATATTTATATTCATCAGTCATTACTAAATTTACACACCATACAATGATAACGCATGAGAAATATTCTAAGCAAGCAACTTGCAAGCATGTCATGCAACCAAACTTCCTTTCTCTCCTTTTCTTTCACCTGTAAGCCTCGGTTGTGCATAAAAAGGAAAAAAAATGATCCTACTTTCCTCAAAATTACACAATATTACATGTTTTATACTAATTAAATATATTTTCTCAAATCTACAATTAGTTGTTGTATAATTCCATCATCCAACAATGCAATAATCATACAGATAAACAACGAAATTGGAATATATATCATATCAAACATCACAACAATTAAATAATCATCAAAATAGCATAACACACACATATGCTATTTTTATCGATGAATACTTATTTATTGTTTTTTAAAATAAAAAAATTACCACCATTGAACCCCATATTAATTCCTTCACAAGCACTTCAGAAGCTAGCAAACCATGTACCTAAATATCTGTAATCAAATTCAACGCCGCTAGTTTTTAAATTCGATTTCGCATGTAAAAGTTACGATAATTAGATGTAATAGTTTAAATGCAAATGTTAGCGATAAACAAAAAATTTCCATCGTCTCCATCCCCAAATCATGCATGCCATGTCGACATAGAAAAATAATCCCACATTAGAACATCGCCACGACAATCGACCAATCACCTTGATCTATCTACGACACTCTACTAGCCACTTTGATCACCTATGATGCCATCAGCTGCTCCAAAATCAACCATCATCGCCTAATTTGTATAACACTAATTCAATTACTCCTACCACCTAGTCCCACTCCTCTCCTATTGGCCAGCACCAATGAAGTCTCCTAGTAATCTTCCACGACATGGTACCCCATGTCCTACCCATCGTTGATGTTTCACCGTTAAACACTATGAACGATTAAGATTCCTTCATGAATATCGTAACTTCCATAGGACATTCAAATCAGATGTGAATAATCTATAAGAGATGAAAATCACTAATGTGTTTGTATCGCCTTGCTATATAAAGAGGAGGATGCCTAGGTTTTCCACAGAACATTATATTCATAAAAAAAGCATGTTTGGCTAAACCAGTTATAAAGTCTCGGAAAAGCTATTTTTTGAAACATTAATCCAACTGCATAAATCAACTTCGTTCACAAGTCATATATAATCCAACCACAATGACCCATAACAACACTCTATAATAAAAACTCTCATTGGTCCAAATATGCATACACAAAGAAATATATAAACTAACAATCGGTATAGCTCATTAAAATAAAGCTGACATACTCATAATTAGAAGGTTTCAGCATCATACTAAGCACTAACAAATTTAACATGTATGCTAACCTTTATCTGACTACACATCCACCATAATATGTGTATCCACAAAATAGTCAAAACTTCCTCATAGTCTCATCCTCAAAATGAATAATGTACCATCTCATATTTACACCCACAAAAATATTATGTGAACTTAGCCAATGCTTACGCTCTCAAAATGATATATGTGCTCACTTATGGATACATCCTCAAAAATATATACGCTCATCAATGGCTATATCCTCAAAATAATATGTTCCCACTGTTAGTCCCTGAGAAGATTGTTTTGATGACAACAACCTTAGAGTAAGATAATAAAATATAAATACTAACATTATAGTTTAGATATATATATATATATATATATATATATATATATATATGTATATATATGTATATGCAGGATTTAACCATGCAATAACCAAGAATGAAGACTGTACAGTATAGAGATTCACGACTGAAGATATCAAGATTGAAGACCCATGAGTATCAAGATTATCAAGAGTTCAAGATTTCGATAATAAGTAATTTAATTAGGAATTTTGTTAAAATTCCTAGAAAAGCACTGGCATCTTAAATCCATTTTATTCATAGAATGGAATCCACTTCGAGCCCATTAAAGGGATGAAACCCTAAGTAGGATGGAACCTATGAAAATTATAGTGGAACATTGTTTTGTATGCACTAACTTTTATACATACGTTTTACAAAATTATATCTTGTTTTCAAAATGATTTCAAAATCTTCCTTTTAAAAGAATCAAAAACATCTATCCTGGTTTTAAAATACTTTTAGCCTCAAAATAATCTTTATCTTCAAAATCAAAGTATTCTTGGTTTTAAACTTTCTTTTGACTATAATGTATTTAACTTTTAACATTTACACTTAGATTTAAATTATATTAAAATTTTATATATACCAAAATATTATTATCTATACTTATTTATGTATTTTAACTATAGTTAAGTATATTTATAAGGTTAATTTTCAAAGAAAAACAAATTACCAGAAAATACTTAGGCCTATCGACAATCCTAGGGACCCTTGTCGTTAAGGTGGCAATTTATTTCAAAATCTTGAATTTCAAAGGAAGTGTCCGTTCGTCATATCCTTTCATGAATGGACATGGCTGTTGTTCTACTATAAATAGGGGCTGTTTTAAACGAATTTATATTCATATTTTCTCTTATTTCACTCCTCTTCTTCTTCTTCCACATTTATATACTTCTTTTTACCATTACTCTATCGAAATCACCATTGAATCTAACTAGATCATTTCTGGTTTGATTCTCTATCACTATCTCAACAAGATCCCAGTGCTATTCAGAGTTATAAATTTCTTTGTAATTAATTGAGTGAGAAAAGGTGTTATTGTAGCCTGTAAAATCAATCAAGCGAGAAAAGGTATGATTGTAGTCTCGAAAATCAATTGGGTGAACTTGTTGGCTGTAAAATCAAGTATCTCTACCCAAAGGATTGTGAATCTGGAGTGATGTACCTCACGGCCTTGAAATCGAGGGGGTAATTGTAAAAATTAATTTTGAAAGGAAATCTGTACTTGTGTTGCGGGACTGGATGTAGGGTAACTCCGAACCTGTATAAAATCCGGTGTGTTCTTTCCTATATTGCTTTTACTTTATATCTGCATCTGTGTTTGATTCTCTGATCGTATTTGTGTCTGAATATTGCATACATTTGTGTTCAAATTAATATAAACCCAAAAAGAATTAGTAATTCCTTAAAATACTATTCACCCCCTTCTAGTGTTAATTCTAGCCTTAAGATCTGTAATCCGTATTTCTTAGTTTGGTATCAGAGCGAGGTTTTCAAAGTTTCATAATCTGAATTTTAAAAATTTTTCAAAATGGCTACCAACACTGGTAATGTTACTACTACGAACACTAGTTCTATTATCCCTTTCACTAGTTCATTTGTAGAAGGTCAGTCTACTGTCAGACCACCACTTTTTAATGGCAGTAACTATGAATATTGGGGATGTAGGATGAAAATATATTTACAATCGTAGGACTAGACATTTGGAATATCAGATAGACTGAATATTTTGAACCCACAACTGATTTTGCACAGTGGACGGCTGAGCAAAAGACTGTTGCACAAAACAACTCTAAAGTTATGAATATTTTGTTTTGTTCACTTGATAGGAATGAATTTCATGTAGTGTCATTTTTAGATTTCAGAATACTGTGCATTCTCTAATATCCTTGGGAAAGTAATTTTCGAAAGAAGATCAAGTCAGAAAAATCTTAAATTCTCTTACTCAAGAATGGGATCAAAATACACTTGCGAACGAAGAGGCAAATGGAATCAGTACCTTAAGGATAGAAGAATTAATTGAAAATCTAATGTCGTTTGAAGTCCAAATGATTGAAAGAAGATAAAGCAAAGCATCTGAAAAAAAATCAATTGCATTCAATGCATCGACCGATGGATCAGACTCAAATAACGATAATGATGAAGAGATAGCTTTTATGACCAAGAACTTTCGAAAATTCCTGAAACACAGAAAGATGAATAATCTCAAGAGAAACAACTATAAGAACTCTGGAAATCAGAATGTAGTGCCAAACTATATCAAATGTTTCAACTGTGACGAACCAGGCCATATCAAAAGAGACTGTCCGCATCCAAATAGGCAAAATCTTCCTATAAACAATGATTCCGCAAAGAAACAAAAACGTGCATTTACTGCTACTCTAGATGACTCGGACTCATTTTCAAGCGCTGATGATCAGAAGACAGATAATTCAAATATGTGTTTCACGGCAGTTCATGACTTCGACGAATTCAGAGAAACGGACTCAGAAAAAGGTACACATTTACAATACATTGGTTGAAATTGCATGCTTAGAATTGGATGCTTGATTAGGTTATTTTGAATTGGTGTTTTGTTTGAATTTTTAAAATTTTATTTTATTACTTTTTAATATTATTTTATTTTTTATTTTTTATTTTTAATAGTATCATAATATTTTATGGAATATACTATAATTCTAGTAATATTCTAGATATATATAGATAATAAAAATATTATATATATATATATTAGAATACTTAAGAGAAATAAATCATGAAAATTCAGAGACACCCGTCGACAAGGTCTCCACCATGTTGTCGACAAGGGTACAGAAATTTGAAATTCAAAATTTGAATTCAAATGTTGAATTTCCCTCCATCTTTTCACTTCATTCAAGACTCTGAAAAGTCACCTTTTGACCAGAGAACATATCCTTTGAGAATCTATTTATTTACTATGTCTTATCACAACTTTTCTCTTTCATTTTTAAACTCTTATTTCAAAATATCAAGCTCTTTACTCTCTACTCTAATGGCTTCTTCAAGCAACCCTTCCACAATGAGAATTTCCAAAAAGATAAAAGAGTAACTCTTCAATGATCCGGAGGCTGTAAAAGTATATATCAACTATGGTAACTATGGAAAAGTCAATCCCGGGAAGTTTGATTTATTTCAAGATTTCTCTACTTATGAAATCGATTCTCTTTTTTGCAAACAACCAAGTTCTTAGCCATGTTGATGCTTCACAAAATGATTTTGTTTGTTATCCAAATCTTGTTAAAATTTTCTATGCAAACCTCAACCATGGATTTTATAATGGAAACGCTGATGAAATTTGGAGAGTGTCAAAGGACTAGAATCATCTTAAATCGCGATCTTTTAGGTACCATTCTCAGTTGCAAGAGCATGGGAATGGATCTTTCTAGTTTTAATATCGATGAAAATGATCGTGAGACATTTCATCACATTTTCGAAGGAAATGATAACTTTGAATTCATAAATTGAAACTTTCGACCAAAAGCTAGAATTGTTAATCTTCTTTTACAACATACTTTGACCCCAAGATCGGGGAGTTTTAACAATCCAACTTCAAAAGTTTGCAAAGCAATTTTTGCTATTTTTGGAAATTATGATATCAATCGGGCGCAAGTTATTTTAGATGAATTTCGTCCCAAAAATTTTGAAATGGGTGAAAACACTTTGTATCATGTATTCTATCTCACTTGAATTTTTAATTATTTTGGAGTAGATTTCAAAGGAGAAGAATTTGTTTCAAGAAAAGTTTTTAATCACTCAAACATTTCTCTTATGAAAATTCCATATGTTTTTCAACCATATGAAACTCTTGCCGAAAAGGAAGAGCGTTTGGCTCATGAGGAGATGGAAGAGGAGGAGGAAGAAGAAGTAGGGGATGAAATGGAAATAGAAGAAGAGGAAGAAAGTGAAACATCCTTGGAAAGTATTGACTATGCCACTAATCCAACCAACAAAACCTTACTCAAAAATCAAAAGATCATTGTTGAAAATCAACGGACACTTAAACGGTCCGTTAGTAAGAAATTGGATAAAATGTCATCCGAGACGAACAAGTTTTTCTTCAAAGTCAGCAAGAAGCTTGGATTATCTTCATCTTCATCATTCACTAACTAGTTTTTCCTTTTCATGTCATGTTGTATTGGTCTTAGTTTATTTTGATTTGAATATTCGTGTAGTTCTTAACGTTAATCATTGTATTGTTCTATTATGAAATGAAATTGAATTACTTTTCTGTTATCTAGCTTATCCTATCTCCAGAATAAATGTTAGTATATTATATAAATATATATATATATACACAAAATTATTCACAAAATCAAAGTGAGTCATCAAAATTAACTGACCCCCATCGACAACCCCTCATAGAACATGTCGACAAGTACTAGTCAAAAATGACTTTTCACTTTAAATTTGAAATTTGAATAACTACCTTGTGGCTATTCATTTCAAACGAATTTCTACACCTATAAATACATATTTCTTCCATAATTTATCACTGAAGATCATTTCTTGTCTACTTTATCTATATTTCTTCTCACAAACTCAAATATCGCCAATCCAATTCATAGTTTGACCGAGAATTTTAAAGAAACCCTTAACTCTTTCAAAAATATTCTCTTTCATTCTTCGTAATCAGCGACACTTAGAGTTGAGCCAAATGCAGATGATCAAGGAGAAAGAAAAGCATTTTGATACGATACGATGGATGATTTCCTCCCTGCACAAAGATGATAATGAAGCACAGCCTCCAGTCTCTCTCACCAATGAAAATGAAGATTGGAATGCCATTAAATCAGACCCTATATTTGGAGAAGAAGGATGGGTGGAAGTTTCTCGTAATGTTTGATTTTATTTGATTGCTTTGTTTGATTTGAATTGATTGCTTGGATTGCTTTGATTTGATTTGGTTTGGTGTGGATTGATAATTGGTGTGCCAAACATAATATGTATAAATACACATTAGTTTCTTTTCTTATCTTTATATATCTTACTTATGTTTTCTACGCAAATGCAAATATAACAATATATAATTAATAAATGATTTGTGTTCTTATATTTGAATTCTCATATTATCACTATTATAAGTATTATCATATATGGATTCTTAGTTAGGATAGTTAGTAATTAAGGACTGAGTTTTAGTTTGAGAATTAAGTATTAATTATTTATGATAACACTATCATTATAATCACATGTCATATAGTATTAGATTAAGGGGGAGTTATATAGTTTGGAGTTAGTTTTTTGTTGATGACAAAGGAGGAGAAGTATAAAATAGGATAGTTGGGCATAGAATAAGGGGGAGTTATTAGTTTTCGAGGGACCTCTGTTCTTCAAATTTGAACAAGAAGTGTCCTATGTTCTTCAAATTTGAGGTGAGCAAACTCTCCTCTTTAAATTATTAAACTTGTTACATCTGAATGATTTTTGAAGCATGACCTGAAATCGGCTTAAATGATTATGAAATTTGGCATGTCTGTGTATATTTTACAAATGTGTGTGTGCATATCTAGATGAAGATGCTTTCTGTTCTTGATTAACAGGTTTCCAAACCTTTTAAAAACCAAGATCTCATCTTCTAGTTCTTTATAGACTTTACTGATTAAACAAATATTGTTTAAAATAGAATGATTTTTAATTTAAAAATAGTGATGGGTATAATATTTTTCATATGCAATCTGAAAAGCAAGAAGAACAGTAGAAATTTATAACATGTTGAAATTCAAGCATCGAAACTCTATGATCCACTTATATACTCTGAATCACTATTTAAATTCATGAATTTTAAAAGTTAAATCATTAGTTTTCGTTTGGGATTGAAAGAGCTATGGGTAGTTGAACGGTTTACGCATTTTACTCGTTTTCTGGTGACCAACGGCGAATTAAGCCTCGTGACTCGGCATGAAGGAGGCTGGGGGGTTGGTGGTTATCAGAAAAATGGGTGATAATTTTATAGATTGTCGTAGAGGATAAGCGAGCTTGATTTAGGGTTCGAACTTGCTTTTGGGTCGCTTAGATTTGTGAGGCCACCGCGACGTCCCTAGATGATCGAGTGGTAGTGGATTGGGGGAAAGAAGCGTCAATGGTCAGGGAACGCGTGGCCCGAGTCTCGATTTTTCTGATGGTCGAGGATGCCAAGGCGAAGCATTTGAAGGTTGGTGATGAAGTTCCAGGTTTCAACATTTAGCTCGAAATTTGATTTCGAAGGGATGGATGAATTTTGGCGATGGGAAATTGATGGGTGAAGCATCGTCGACCTGCTCGACGCCGTGGTGTCGCCTGGAAGCGACCAACGGCAACGTGCACATGCACATTGTCGCTTTGTGTCAGGATGGATGGTGGTGAATGACGCTAGATGATTCTCGAGTGAAGGTGGTGGTTACTTCGGGTTCGTGCTCGAGTATGCGAGCTGGGTTTACCTGATGCTTTCGTTAAACTTGAACTTAATTCAAATGGAAAGAAAAAAAAGAAGAAGAAGAAGCGAACGTGAAGGGAAAGGTCTCGGGAAATTTGTAAATGGACTCGAGTGTTTACTCGAGTATAACTTGAGAAGTTCTCGGGTAATTTTCTTCAAACCGCAGTATTATATTTTAAAAGAAAAGTTAAGTAAAAAGATTTTCATCAAGTTTTAAATACTGTAAACTTAATAAGTGTTTAACAGTTTTAAATTAAAAACTTAATACATGTTTTAATTGTCTTAGTTAATGCTTAACGATGTTTTTAACTCTTAATTAATTATTTTAATTAACTAATGACTTTAGTTAAGCATAAAGTTAATTAACAATCAAGTTTGTAGTTGGTAATATAATTGATTTTCAAAATTTAAAGAAGATTTTTCTTAAATGTTAATTAAGTTAAATAATTAATATCAATTAATTATTTTTGGAAAGCAATTAAGAATAGTTAATTATTCAATTAGTTATCTTAGGAAGTAATTAAGAATAATTGAGTTATAATTGAAATTAGAGATTGGATTAATTAACAATTTAGTGTTTAATTTATTTTTAATTAAGAATTGTTAATTAAATAATTAAAGTTAATTAATTTATAATTAGTAGCTAATTAAGGTTATTGATTAAGGATAGTTAATTAAAAAATGTAATTAATTTATTATTAAGAATTGTTAATCATTGATTTTGTAAGGACCCGATTCTTCGACTCCCAAATATCGACATCAATACGTCCACTGTATCGAATGCCAATCAGTCGGATGCCGGAAAACCGAACACTGAGGGTTTAAGAAGAAGAAAAGAGAGAGAAGAGGAGGGAAAAAGATAGAAAATAGGGAGAAAAGAGAATGGAAATAGAACGGAACAGAAAACAACAGAACAATATAAGAATCTCACAATTCGCAGCGGAACAATATATAATACATAAATGAATAATCTTTAAACAAAGAACTATATCAGTTATTACATTACATTACATTACATTTCATTACATCATATCATCAGAGTGTACGACAACAAACAGTGCAGCGGAAAAAGAAATACTATATACTAGTAATACGCCATGCCATCCAGCTTGCTTCCAGCAACTCCCGAAATATCCTGATAAACCGTAACTCTCGACTGCCCGTGTGGAAATTGGTGGGCACCCAGAGTTTAGGAAGGAAAACAATAAACTCCGAGTCAGTCATGTGACTGGTGTGAGAACTCAAAACAGTTTATTTATCTTTAAAATCAAAATAGAGGAATATTTTTAAAGTCAATTCCCAATGCTTTTAAAAATGAGACTACCATAAGGCCTCCCGCACACACACACAATGCAAACGCAGAATCGGAGGAGATTTCTCCTTATGATAGTCAAAGATGCTTGATACGCATTAAAAAGAACATTTGATATTATTACTAGTGCATAGTGTAGGAAAAATTTATTTCGAAAGTAGAATATAAATCTTAGCCAGCATAGACATTTCGAACTATGCCTACTATAGCTACCATCCAAACAGTGGGGCGCCACCATAAGTGAATGATAGGTTCTACAACTAATACCGTACAAGATTGTAGTGTTTCTTTGGATTTCCAACGAATGATCAGGCCAAGGAACTTCCCATTGCCACATGAGAATGCCTCTGGATGGACATCCCCGAGAACCAAACCGGATCTCTACCAACACAAGGTCGGGTTACCCCTAACTGAGTAACAGCTGACCGAATATGCCATCCCCCAGTCCTTTGGGACCTTTCACCTGAGCGCTCGTAATCAATTCACACAATCATAAAGTGTTTTCAACATGAGTAAGTATCGGAGCTCCATACCATGATACCACCCTTTTCCAGAAGGAAATGCACATATCCTAAAGGGCGCTACCCCTCATAACCTTGCTGCATCTTTCCTGTTTTGACCATTCTCGAGGTGTGAGGCTCGACGAAGTCACGTCCACAAAAACATACTTTATACAAAAGCCATGCTTTGGGTCAACAAATGATCATAGAAATGATCACCAGGATAGACGATCAAATAAACGATCCTATCACAAATAATCAACACAATGATCATTTCACAGCAACACTCAGCATGTCACATTACCAAATTGGGAATATATCGCTGATAACCTTCAACTACATAACCTCTGAGCTCGTACGTCTCAGAGAAGGGTGTTAAGCTAAAAGAATAAGTTCTCCGCCACCAACAGAAATATATTTGAAAGAAATCTGCTTTATATCTCAATTTGTAATGTCAGACATACAATCCATACAAGTCTGTTCCGGGCTCGAACAGAACCGAAGGCACTTACAAAGAAGTCCTTGCAATCCGGATATCCACAATCCTGATCGGATTTCCCATCACATATGGAGAACTCAATACCGGAGCAACTCGGTGCAGAGTCAATCGACAGGTCATCCTATCGCTCTCGCAAATACCGGGTCTTCAACACCGATCTTCAAATGCAATTATAATGACGTATCACATATTCGGAATGGGTTATACGACCCCATGGTCCTTTCCCGGTTAACCCGAATAGTGAGCGCTTATTCAAAAATAAGTGTGGCATTCAAATTCAAACAAATCACACTAATTACCCATTCAAAGGGAAATATTGATAGTCGGTTATTGAACTATCAACTGATATGCACACATCACCAGATTCCAAATAATTTTCCATATTATTTATTTCCCAAAAATATCTTTACCAGATATATAGTTTTCACACTTCAAAAATAAATCAATATTTATTTTTAAACAAATTTCCCATTCTTTTGTAAATTCCATAGTGAATTTATATTTCACAATATCTATGAATATACGACTTCAACTATTCATTTCCAATTTATCTTCAAAAAGATAAATTCTTTAAACGTTTCAAAATATCAAAATATCTGAAATCAAATAAATACTGTTGAGGTATCCAGTTGGATCCCTCCAACCTGTTTCCCTGCATCCACAAACATTAGCACAATATCAATTCCGCTCCAGTACGGAATTATCGCGGTATATGGGATTTAAAATATTATCCGCTTAATAGACGGCGCAATAGGGTCTCATCCGCTATACAAATGCGGGAAATCAATAACTCCAATATATACATATGCCCAATATATATATATATATATTGCTATTATATATAATACTAATTTCACTGTTTATGAAATATTCGCGATATATGTTTTTAATAAATAACATCCGCTTACTAACAGCGCATAATGTCTATTTTAACAATCAATAGATAACAATCATCATTCAAACATGCATTCAAATATTTTAAATCTAACTATTTAAAATAAAATCGAAACCGATTCGATTGAGTGAGAAGTTCTCACCTTGATTTCAATTTCGTTTTAGCGATTTATTTCGAATAAAATTAAACGGACGTTTAATTTTACCCAAAATTCTCACTAACTCCAAATGACTCCAATCCAATTCCATCGCGTAGTGCTCGTCCATACGATTCCAACGCTTCTTGTTTCGTGCGTTTTCGACCTCGTATGAAAAAGTTATGCATTTATGAAGTTACACGATTTTTAAATAAAATAATTACAGCATTTTCTTTTAAATTTTTTAATACCCAAGCCTTCATAGCCGTAGATCCCCTTCCTTTGCATCATGACCGTCCCCTGCTTCTCCCCCAAACTCACGTTACTCTCCAGATAACCGAACCCAACGCACGCCATACAACCCTAGATCAACGCAACCCATACGAGCATCTTTGCATCGATCAAGCTACATCGTTTCGAAGCCTCACTTGCATGCTACGCACGGCCGGAGGAGCAAGGAGCTCGGTCGAGCCTAGCTCACGAAAACCAAGGCCGAATTCCTCTCGTTCGAACCCACTTTGCCGCTGATTCGTGAAGTTATTCGCGATCTTGACCGTTGATATGATAGATCACATTGACCTCTCCAATATTGTAGTTGAAGATTTCATCTAATTGTTAGTAGATTTGAAGAAAATGAAGGGGGAAAAGGAGAAGATATCGGCCATTCATGAAGGGGGTGGCGGCCTGAATAGAATTAGGGTTTAGTTTTTTTATTTTATTTTATTTTTTTTGTGAATTTAGGTGTATTTATATGAAATTTTTCAATCACTATTCATCCGGGTTTTCCGAACTCCGATTCACGCGCCGTAACCAGCGTTTATAGGGTTTACCCCGCGTTCTGAACACAAAGGAACAGGTTTCGGAAGCTAATTCGGTCATCTGTGCGAGTTATGGCAATAAACGTTCAATTTAAATTAAACCGATTTAAACGATTTTCTAGGCGTTTTAATTTGTACCGGACAAACGGTAAATCCGATTGACACGAAATTTGAAACCTTACAATAATATCACATTACGGATCCGATGAAACTGGTTTCGTCGAAATCCGAGACTGTTTGAAAAATGGCTATTTTAACTCGCCAAATTAAAATTAAAAATAATTCGATGCGTTTCGAGCTGCCGCGATCAAACGATAACTCCAATTGCTACGAAAATCGAAATCCGATAATAACTAACTATTACGGATCCAATGGAACTGGTTTCGTTCAATTCTGAGACTGTTCAAAAATTGACTATTTTCACTAGTCGATTTAAATATTAAAATATTCAATTTTCACAAATTAACTCTTAATTCGATTTTAAAAGTTATAAAATATCATTCTAACTTCAATATGATAAAATAAAATTTTACAAATCATTTTCAATCATATTTAACTCAATTTTCAATTATTTCTGTAATTTCACATATTAAATTATCGATTTAAATATCCAATTAAATCCAATTACTCGAAATAAAATTTATTCGACTTATAAATTCACTTGTTAATATTTAAAATTAATTAAATATCCAAATTTTAATTAAATAAAAATTCTGGGTCGTTACAATCTTCCCCCCTTAAAAGAATTTCGTCCTCGAAATTACCAAGTAAGAAAAGTTACAGAATTTATTAACTTTCCAAAATTCATAGCCAAACTTCTTATAATAACTTACTAAGTTTTCAAATCATACTTAGTTATCTTTTAAAAAACAACTACTATTGTCTAACTTTCAATTCCAAATCAAAGTTAAAGTTTTCAAAATTTTCCAATTTTCTCAAAAAAATTTCTAACGCCTTAGATTTCCGGAAAAATTCGCCATAGTCTCCTTTGCGCGGCTCGATCCGAAAAAGAAAGAAAATAAATAAAAATGACAGTATATATATCACAAATATACATCTCATCAAGTAATGAGGCATCCCGAAGGGAAAAAGTATAAAAGTACGGTATGTAATCCGAGATATGTACCTTATATTTTATTAGCGAGCATATACGGCTAATATAGCGCGAAAGCGAGCTCCAAATGCGAAGCAAACGCGATCCGCACCTACTAAACACTCAACAAACAAACATGAGAATCATGCATGTCGACAATAGTATCAATATACAACATATAGCAACATAATAACTATATACGTCAACATATCAAATGCAGTAGAAGCAATATATATTCAACCATCAACCAACTATCATCCAACAAACTCATAACCAATAAATATTCATTCATATTCTCCTTAATATTCAATGAAATGGTTTTCAATTTTAATCACATTTGATTCGTTAACAGTGGATGTTCTTTCGTTTTCAATTAGTTCATATTCACTAATTCATATTCAAGTTGGTTCACTTCCAAATCAAATTCAATTTTATTTAAGATTCACTTAACTTCCAATTGAATTCCAATTACTTTAGCTTCCAATTTCATTAACTTAATTTCATTAATACTTAATGAATTATATACAATCAACTAACAGTCATATAACAACCAATGTTTATTTATTACAACCAAATTTCTTTGCTTATAATTGGTTTAATTAATTGATTTTCATTCAATTATTCAACTTTCAATAACATTAGATTTTAATGAATTAACACTTACATTCATTATTTCTTATCAATTATTCACATTCAATTGATTATCATTCAATCCATTCATTCAATTCAATTTCTAAAGTTGAATTTCATTACATAACTCAAGTTCATATCTATCAATTAACTTTAATAATTTACTTTGATACCCATATCAACTTCATTCAATATCACTTAAGTTATACTTCCATTTTTACAAACATTACTTTGTTTTACTTAACTTAAATTCCCACTTATAAATCAATTCAGCTTCCAATTCTAAAGTAAATTTCCATTTAACCTTAAATTCATTTTTATTTCAACTCATATTCATATAGTTTCACTTCTTATATATATAAGTTTATTTCACAATTGTAAATCACTTTAATTATAATTCAATTCTTATAATTCTTTTGCTTATACAATTATTCTTTTATTTAGATTATTCAAACGACTAAACAATCAACTTATATACACTTTAATAATTCTGAAAAATTATTTTCTTTATATATAAAATATAATCAAGGAAAAATTATTTCATTTGCCCAATTTAAAACAATATTATGTCGAATTGTTCTATTCAAGTGTTTAGAAACCCCTTCGGCATAGTTGTCCAGACCGTGCTGACGAAGGTTCATATACCACTCAATAAACCAATCATCACAATATAAAACAATTTTATATTCACTAACAAATACGCTCTCATAGTTATTATTACACTCAAACTCATTCTAGAGCACTACTGACTCTATCTCTAATGAGTAATACCCAACAGAACCATGGTTGTCACTTAACCATATGCTCCAATACCAAATGTAAGGACCCGATTCTTCGACTCCCAAATATCGACATCAATACGTCCACTGTATCGAATGCCAATCAGTCGGATGCTGGAAAACCGAACACTGAGGGTTTAAGAAGAAGAAAAGAGAGAGAAGAGGAGGGAAAAAGATAGAAAATAGGGAGAAAAGAGAATGGAAAATAGAACGGAACAGAAAACAACAGAACAATATCAGAATCTCACAATTCGCAGCGGAACAATATATAATACATAAATGAATAATCTTTAAACAAAGAACTATATCAGTTATTACATTACATTTCATTACATCATATCATCAGAGTGTACAACAACAAACAGTGCAGCGGAAAAAGAAATACTATATACTAGTAATACGCCATGCCATCCAGCTTGCTTCCAGCAACTCCAGAAATATCCTGATAAACCTTAACTCTCGACTGCCCGTGTGGAAATTGGTGGGCACCCAGAGTTTAGGAAGGAAAACAATAAACTCCGAGTCAGTCATGTGACTGGTGTGAGAACTCAAAACAGTTTATTTATCTTTAAAATCAAAATAGAGGAATATTTTTAAAGTCAATTCGCAATGCTTTTAAAAATGAGACTACCATAAGGCCTCCCGCACACACACACAATGCAAACGCAGAATCGGAGGAGATTTCTCCTTATGATAGTCAAAGATGCTTGATACGCATTAAAAAGAACATTTGATATTATTACTAGTGCATAGTGTAGGAAAAATTTATTTCGAAAGTAGAATATAAATCTTAGCCAGCATAGACATTTCGAACTATGCCTACTATAGCTACCATCCAAACAGTGGGGCGCCACCATAAGTGAATGATAGGTTCTACAACTAATACCGTACAAGATCGTAGTGTTTCTTTGGATTTCCAACGAATGATCAGGCCAAGGAACTTCCCATTGCCACATGAGAATGCCTCTGGATGGACATCCCCGAGAACCAAACCGGATCTCTACCAACACAAGGCCGGGTTACCCCTAATTGAGTAACAGCTGACCGAATATGCCATCCCCCGGTCCTTTGGGACCTTTCACCCGAGCGCTCGTAATCAATTCACACAATCATAAAGTGTTTTCAACATGAGTAAGTATCTGGGCTCCATACCATGATACCACCCTTTTCCAGAAGGAAATGCACATATCCTAAAGGGCGCTACCCCTCATAACCTTGCTGCATCTTTCCTGTTTTGACCATTCCCGAGGTGTGAGGCTCGACGAAGTCACGTCCACAAAAACATACTTTATACAAAAGCCATGCTTTGGGTCAACAAATGATCATAGAAATGATCGCCAGGATAGACGATCAAATAAACGATCCTATCACAAATAATCAACACAATGATCATTTCACAGCAACACTCAGCATGTCACATTACCAAATTGGGAATATATCGCTGATAACCTTCAACTACATAACCTCTGAGCTCGTACGTCTCAGAGAAGGGTGTTAAGCTAAAAGAATAAGTTCTCCGCCACCAACAGAAATATATTTGAAAAAAATCTGCTTTATATCTCAATTTGTAATGTCAGACATACAATCCATACAAGTCTGTTCCGGGCTCGAACAGAACCGAAGGCACTTACAAAGAAGTCCTTGCAATCCGGATATCCACAATCCTGATCGGATTTCCCATCACATATGGAGAACTCAATACCGGAGCAACTCGGTGCAGAGTCAATCGACAGGTCATCCTATCGCTCTCGCAAATACCGGGTCTTCAACACCGATCTTCAAATGCAATTATAACGACGTATCACATATTCGGAATGGGTTATACGACCCCATGGTCATTTCCCGGTTAACTCAAATAGTGAGCGCTTATTCAAAAATAAGTGTGGCATTCAAATTCAAACAAATCACATTAATTGCCCATTCAAAGGGAAATATTGATAGTCGGTTATTGAACTATCAATTGATATGCACACATCACCAGATTCCAAATAATTTTCCATATTATTTATTTCCCAAAAATATCTTTACCAGATATATAGTTTTCACACTTCAAAAATAAATCAATATTTATTTTTAAACAAATTTCCCATTCTTTTATAAATTCCATAGTGAATTTATATTTCACAATATCTATGAATATACGACTTCAATTATTCATTTCCAATTTATCTTCAAAAAGATAAATTCTTTAAACGTTTCATTTCACATTGGAAAAACATTTCCATACTTATCTATTCATAAGTAATTCACAAATTTTATTTATTTTCAACCTTTGGAAAATATTCAATATACTTAAATCGAAATTAAGTATATATTTCATTCTTTAAGGAAATCATTCTCTTAAACATATTTATTTGGGCCAAAACGAATGTTGCGTAAAACATCGTTACGACAACCCAAAATCACTAGTATAGGGATTCAAAATTAAAATAGATATATAAATCCCAATACTATACAAAACATTTCCTTCCGGAAATCATTTACTATAACAACAGTGTTATAGTCTACCATTTCCTTCTATTTCTCGAAAACGTCTATTTCAACAATAAATGTTGAAATCTATGGTTTTGAATCTCAACACATTTAAAACATCGTTAGATCGTTTTAATTCAATTTAAAACATCACATTCAAAACAATTTCTTTAACATATTATTCACTATTCAAAAACGTGAATATACTACGTTAACAATTTCATCATTTCTATACATTTCATTTTAAAGGATTATTCACAGTTCAAAAACGTGAATATAACTCCATTAATAAGTTATAAAAATTAACTTATCAAAATAAGTCGTTAGCGAATTTTATAAAACAACGTTTATAAATTCTATTTCTATTTATTTTATAACATCTTCTTTTATAAATTTTCTTTATTAACCTATTCACTTTATATTTCAATAATGAACCAAAATTCCATATTATAAGTTAAATACTCATAAAACGATTATTTTACAAAATCGTTCCTTTTAAGACTTTCTAAATTATAAATCTTATAGCTTATAAGATTCATTTATTTATCAAAAATCCATTCTTCAATTAAATTTTCAAATTTTATAAACCTACTGCTTATAAAATTCCATTTATAACTTCACCGTCTATAATTCTATAAATTCCATTCATTTATAAAATTCATTCACAATTCATTCTAACACTTATAAAAACTCGTTTTATAATTCAAATATTTTCATTTACAAATTATCAATTTATAAATCTCTTATATAAATCAATTTATATTATTCTTTTAAAACGTCTTTAATCTCCTTTATAATTTCACCATTTTATTTATAAAATAATCAAATTTCATAAATCCTCATTCTAAGCTTTTTATAATAAATTCAGAAATCCCGATTTACACTATTTTATAACATTAAAATTTATACGTTTATTTATTTAATATGAATCAATTCCAAATTATTTTATAAACGTATACTTTCAAAAGTCACTTTAAAAATCATTTTAAAATCCCAAAATTTGGTCCAATGATGCTACATACCAAATAGCCAATCACGACAACAACGATATCATATATCGATATGATAATCCATCAAATATCAAAATATCTGAAATCAAATAAATACTGTTGAGGAATCCAGTTGGATCCCTCCAACCTGTTTCCCTGCATCCACAAACATTAGCACAATACCAATTCCGCTCCAGTACGGAATTATCGCGGTATATGGGATTTAAAATATTATCCGCTTAATAGACGGCGCAATAGGGTCTCATCCGCTATACAAATGAGGGAAATCAATAACTCCAGTATATACATATGCCAATATATATATATATTGCTATTATATATAATACCAATTTCACTGTTTATGAAATATTCGCGGTATATGTTTTTAATAAATAACATCCGCTTACTAACGGCGCATAATGTCTATTTTAACAATCAATAGATAACAATCATCATTCAAACATGCATTCAAATATTTTAAATCTAACTATTTAAAATAAAATCGAAACCGATTCGATTGAGTGAGAAGTTCTCACCTTGATTTCAATTTCGTTTTAGCGATTTATTTCGAATAAAATTAAACGGACGTTTAATTTTACCCAAAATTCTCACTAACTCCAAATGACTCCAATCCAATTCCATCGCGTAGTGCTCGTCCATACGATTCCAACGCTTCTTGTTTCGCGCGTTTTCGACCTCGTATGAAAAAGTTATGCATTTATGAAGTTACACGATTTTTAAATAAAATAATTACAACATTTTCTTTTAAATTTTTTAATACCCAAGCCTTCATAGCCGTAGATCCCCTTCCTTTGCATCATGACCGTCCCCTGCTTCTCCCCCAAACTCACGTTACTCTCCAGATAACCGAACCCAACGCACGCCATACAACCCTAGATCAACGCAACACATACGAGCATCTTTGCATCGATCAAGCTACATCGTTTCAAAGCCTCACTTGCATGCTACGCACGGCCGGAGGAGCAAGGAGCTCGGTCGAGCCTAGCTCACGAAAACCAAGGCCGAATTCCTCTCGTTCGAACCCACTTTGCCGCTGATTCGTGAAGTTATTCGCGATCTTGACCGTTGATATGATAGATCACATTGACCTCTCCAATATTGTAGTTGAAGATTTCATCTAATTGTTAGTAGATTTGAAGAAAACGAAGGGGGAAAAGGAGAAGATATCGGCCATTCATGAAGGGGGTGGCGGCCTGAATAGAATTAGGGTTTAGTTTTTTTTTTTTTTTTTTTTTTTGTGAATTTAGGTGTATTTATAGGAAATTTTTCAATCACTATTCATCCGGGTTTTCCGAACTCCGATTCACGCGCCGTAACCAGCGTTTCTAGGCTTTACCCCACGTTCCGGACACAATGGAACAGGTTTCGGAAGCTAATTCGGTCATCTGTGCGAGTTATGGCAATAAACGTTCAATTTAAATTAAACCGATTTAAACGATTTTCTAGGCGTTTTAATTTATACCGGACAAACGGTAAATCTTATTGACACGAAATTTGAAACCTTACAATAATATCACATTACGGATCCGATGAAACCGGTTTCGTCGAAATCCGAGACTGTTTGAAAAATGGCTATTTTAACTCGCCAAATTAAAATTAAAAATAATTCGATGCGTTTCGAGCTGCCGCGATCAAACGATAACTCCAATTGCTACGAAAATCGAAATCCGATAATAACTAACTATTACGGATCCAATGGAACTGGTTTCGTTCAATTCTGAGACTGTTCAAAAATTGACTATTTTCACTAGTCGATTTAAATATTAAAATATTCAATTTTCACAAATTAACTCTTAATTCGATTTTAAAAGTTATAAAATATCATTCTAACTTCAATATGATAAAATAAAATTTTACAAATCATTTTCAATCATATTTAACTCAATTTTCAATTATTTCTGTAATTTCACATATTAAATTATCGATTTAAATATCCAATTAAATCCAATTACTCGAAATAAAATTTATTCGACTTATAAATTCACTTGTTAATATTTAAAATTAATTAAATATCCAAATTTTAATTAAATAAAAATTCTGGGTCGTTACAATCTTCCCCCCTTAAAAGAATTTCGTCCTCGAAATTACCAAGTAAGAAAAGTTACAGAATTTATTAACTTTCCAAAATTCATAGCCAAACTTCTTACAATAACTTACTAAGTTTTCAAATCACACTTAGTTATCTTTTCAAAAACAACTACTATTGTCTAACTTTCAATTCCAAATCAAAGTTAAAGTTTTCAAAATTTTCCAATTTTCTCAAAAAAAATTCTAACGCCTTAGATTTCCGGAAAAATTCGCCATAGTCTCCTTTGCGCGGCTCAATCCGAAAAAGAAAACAAATAAATAAAAATGACAGTATATATATCACAAATATACATCTCATCAAGTAATGAGGCATCCCGAAGGGAAAAAGTATAAAAGTACGGTATGTAATCCGAGATATGTACCTTATATTTTATTAGCGAGCATATACGGCTAATATAGCGCGAAAGCGAGCTCCAAAATGCGAAGAAAACGCGATCCGCACCTACTAAACACTCAACAAACAAACATGAGAATCATGCATGTCGACAATAGTATCAATATACAACATATAGCAACATAATAACTATATATGTCAACATATCAAATGCAGTAGAAGCAATATATATTCAACCATCAACCAACTATCATCCAACAAACTCATAACCAATAAATATTCATTCATATTCTCCTTAATATTCAATGAAATGGTTTTCAATTTTAATCACATTTGATTCGTTAACAGTGGATGTTCTTTCATTTTCAATTAGTTCATATTCACTAATTCATATTCAAGTTGGTTCACTTCCAAATCAAATTCAGTTTTATTTAAGATTCACTTAACTTCCAATTGAATTCCAATTACTTTAGCTTCCAATTTCATTAACTTAATTTCATTAATACTTAATGAATTATATACAATCAACTAACAGTCATATAACAACCAATGTTTATTTATTACAACCAAATTTCTTTGCTTATAATTGGTTTAATTAATTGATTTTCATTCAATTATTCAACTTTCAATAACATTAGATTTTAATGAATTAACACTTACATTCATTATTTCTTATCAATTATTCACATTCAATTGATTATCATTCAATCCATTCATTCAATTCAATTTCTAAAGTTGAATTTCATTACATAACTCAAGTTCATATCTATCAATTAACTTTAATAATTTACTTTGATACCCATATCAACTTCATTCAATATCACTTAAGTTATACTTCCATTTTTACAAACATTACTTTGTTTTACTTAACTTAAATTCCCACTTATAAATCAATTCAGCTTCCAATTCTAAAGTAAATTTCCATTTAACCTTAAATTCATTTTTATTTCAACTCATATTCATATAGTTTCACTTCTTATATATATAAGTTTATTTCACAATTGTAAATCACTTTAATTATAATTCAATTCTTA
Source organism: Allium cepa (assembly GCA_030765085.1). Taxonomy (NCBI): domain Eukaryota; kingdom Viridiplantae; phylum Streptophyta; class Magnoliopsida; order Asparagales; family Amaryllidaceae; genus Allium; species Allium cepa. Next base: position 191,905,898 of record CM060930.1, on the reverse strand, counting down.
TAATTCTTTTGCTTATACAATTATTCCTTTATTTAGATTATTCAAACGACTAAACAATCAACTTATATACACTTTAATAATTCTGAAAAATTATTTTCTTTATATATAAAATATAATCAAGGAAAAATTATTTCATTTGCCCAATTTAAAACAATATTATGTCGAATTGTTCTATTCAAGTGTTTAGAAACCCCTTCGGCATAGTTGTCCGGACCGTGCTGACGAAGGTTCATATACCACTCAATAAACCAATCATCATAATATAAAACAATTTTATATTCACTAACAAATACGCTCTCATAGTTATTATTACACTCAAACTCATTCTAGAGCACTACTGACTCTATCTCTAATGAGTAATACCCAACAGAACCATGGTTGTCGCTTAACCATATGCTCCGATACCAAATGTAAGGACCCGATTCTTCGACTCCCAAATATCGACATCAATACGTCCACTGTATCGAATGCCAATCAGTCGGATGCTGGAAAACCGAACACTGAGGGTTTAAGAAGAAGAAAAGAGAGAGAAGAGGAGGGAAAAAGATAGAAAATAGGGAGAAAAGAGAATGGAAAATAGAACGGAACAGAAAACAACAGAACAATATCAGAATCTCACAATTCGCAGCGGAACAATATATAATACATAAATGAATAATCTTTAAACAAAGAACTATATCAGTTATTACATTACATTTCATTACATCATATCATCAGAGTGTACAACAACAAACAGTGCAGCGGAAAAAGAAATACTATATACTAGTAATACGCCATGCCATCCAGCTTGCTTCCAGCAACTCCAGAAATATCCTGATAAACCTTAACTCTCGACTGCCCGTGTGGAAATTGGTGGGCACCCAGAGTTTAGGAAGGAAAACAATAAACTCCGAGTCAGTCATGTGACTGGTGTGAGAACTCAAAACAGTTTATTTATCTTTAAAATCAAAATAGAGGAATATTTTTAAAGTCAATTCGCAATGCTTTTAAAAATGAGACTACCATAAGGCCTCCCGCACACACACACAATGCAAATGCAGAATCGGAGGAGATTTCTCCTTATGATAGTCAAAGATGCTTGATAGGCATTAAAAAGAACATTTGATATTATTACTAGTGCATAGTGTAGGAAAAATTTATTTCGAAAGTAGAATATAAATCTTAGCCAGCATAGACATTTCGAACTATGCCTACTATAGCTACCATCCAAACAGTGGGGCGCCACCATAAGTGAATGATAGGTTCTACAACTAATACCGTACAAGATCGTAGTGTTTCTTTGGATTTCCAACGAATGATCAGGCCAAGGAACTTCCCATTGCCACATGAGAATGCCTCTGGATGGACATCCCCGAGAACCAAACCGGATCTCTACCAACACAAGGCCGGGTTACCCCTAACTGAGTAACAGCTGACCGAATATGCCATCCCCCGGTCCTTTGGGACCTTTCACCCGAGCGCTCGTAATCAATTCACACAATCATAAAGTGTTTTCAACATGAGTAAGTATCTGGGCTCCATACCATGATACCACCCTTTTCCAGAAGGAAATGCACATATCCTAAAGGGCGCTACCCCTCATAACGTTGCTGCATCTTTCCTGTTTTAACCATTCTCGAGGTGTGAGGCTCGACGAAGTCACGTCCACAAAAACATACTTTATACAAAAGCCATGCTTTGGGTCAACAAATGATCATAGAAATGATCACCAGGATAGACGATCAAATAAACGATCCTATCACAAATAATCAACACAATGATCATTTCACAGCAACACTCAGCATGTCACATTACCAAATTGGGAATATATCGCTGATAACCTTCAACTACATAACCTCTGAGCTCGTACGTCTCAGAGAAGGGTGTTAAGCTAAAAGAATAAATTCTCCGCCACCAACAGAAATATATTTGAAAGAAATCTGCTTATATCTCAATTTGTAATGTCAGACATACAATCCATACAAGTCTGTTCCGGGCTCGAACAGAACCGAAGGCACTTACAAAGAAGTCCTTGCAATCCGGATATCCACAATCCTGATCGGATTTCCCATCACATATGGAGAACTCAATACCGGAGCAACTCGGTGCAGAGTCAATCGACAGGTCATCCTATCGCTCTCGCAAATACCGGGTCTTCAACACCGATCTTCAAATGCAATTATAACGACGTATCACATATTCGGAATGGGTTATACGACCCCATGGTCCTTTCCCGGTTAACCCGAATAGTGAGCGCTTATTCAAAAATAAGTGTGGCATTCAAATTCAAACAAATCACATTAATTACCCATTCAAAGGGAAATATTGATAGTCGGTTATTGAACTATCAATTGATATGCACACATCACCAGATTCCAAATAATTTTCCATATTATTTATTTCCCAAAAATATCTTTACCAGATATATAGTTTTCACACTTCAAAAATAAATCAATATTTATTTTTAAACAAATTTCCCATTCTTTTATAAATTCCATAGTGAATTTATATTTCACAATATCTATGAATATACGACTTCAATTATTCATTTCCAATTTATCTTCAAAAAGATAAATTCTTTAAACGTTTCATTTCACATTAGAAAAACATTTCCATACTTATCTATTCATAAGTAATTCACAAATTTTATTTATTTTCAACCTTTGGAAAATATTCAATATACTTAAATCGAAATTAAGTATATATTTCATTCTTTAAGGAAATCATTCTCTTAAACATATTTATTTGGGCAAAAACGAATGTTGCGTAAAACATCGTTACGACAACCCAAAATCACTAGTATAGGGATTCAAAATTAAAATAGATATATAAATCCCAATACTATACAAAACATTTCCTTCCGGAAATCATTTACTATAACAACAGTGTTATAGTCTACCATTTCCTTCTATTTCTCGAAAACGTCTATTTCAACAATAAATGTTGAAATCTATGGTTTTGAATCTCAACACATTTAAAACATCGTTAGATTATTTTAATTCAATTTAAAACATCACATTCAAAACAATTTCTTTAACATATTATTCACTATTCAAAAACGTGAATATACTACGTTAACAATTTCATCATTTCTATACATTTCATTTTAAAGGATTATTCACAGTTCAAAAACGTGAATATAACTCCATTAATAAGTTATAAAAATTAACTTATCAAAATAAGTCGTTAGCGAATTTTATAAAACAACGTTTATAAATTCTATTTCTATTTATTTTATAACATCTTCCTTTATAAATTTTCTTTATTAACCTATTCACTTTATATTTCAATAATGAACCAAAAGTCCATATTATAAGTTAAATACTCATAAAACGATTATTTTACAAAATCGTTCCTTTTAAGACTTTCTAAATTATAAATCTTATAGCTTATAAGATTCATTTATTTATCAAAAATCCATTCTTCAATTAAATTTTCAAATTTTATAAACCTACTGCTTATAAAATTCCATTTATAACTTCACCGTCTATAATTCTATAAATTCCATTCATTTATAAAATTCATTCACAATTCATTCTAACACTTATAAAAACTCGTTTTATAATTCAAATATTTTCATTTACAAATTATCAATTTATAAATCTCTTATATAAATCAATTTATATTATTCTTTTAAAACGTCTTTAATCTCCTTTATAACTTCACCATTTTATTTATAAAATAATCAAATTTCATAAATCCTCATTCTAAGCTTTTTATAATAAATTCAGAAATCCTGATTTACACTATTTTATAACATTAAAATTTATACGTTTATTTATTTAATATGAATCAATTCCAAATTATTTTATAAACGTATACTTTCAAAAGTCACTTTAAAAATCATTTTAAAATCCCAAAATTTGGTCCAATGATGCTACATACCAAATAGCCAATCACGACAACAACGATATCATATATCGATATGATAATCCATCAAATATCAAAATATCTGAAATCAAATAAATACTGTTGAGGAATCCAGTTGGATCCCTCCAACCTGTTTCCCTGCATCCACAAACATTAGCACAATACCAATTCCGCTCCAATACGGAATTATCGCGGTATATGGGATTTAAAATATTATCCGCTTAATAGACGGCGCAATAGGGTCTCATCCGCTATACAAATGCGGGAAATCAATAACTCCAGTATATACATATGCCAATATATATATATTGCTATTATATATAATACCAATTTCACTGTTTATGAAATATTCGCGGTATATGTTTTTAATAAATAACATCCGCTTACTAACGGCGCATAATGTCTATTTTAACAATCAATAGATAACAATCATCATTCAAACATGCATTCAAATATTTTAAATCTAACTATTTAAAATAAAATCGAAACCGATTCGATTGAGTGAGAAGTTCTCATCTTGATTTCAATTTCGTTTTAGCGATTTATTTCGAATAAAATTAAACGGACGTTTAATTTTACCCGAAATTCTCACTAACTCCAAATGACTCCAATCAAATTCCATCGCGTAGTGCTCGTCCATACGATTCCAACGCTTCTTGTTTCGCGCGTTTTCGACCTCGTATGAAAAAGTTATGCATTTATGAAGTTACACGATTTTTAAATAAAATAATCACAACATTTTCTTTTAAATTTTTTAATACCCAAGCCTTCATAGCCGTAGATCCCCTTCCTTTGCATCATGACCGTCCCCTGCTTCTCCCCCAAACTCACGTTACTCTCCAGATAACCGAACCCAACGCACGCCATACAACCCTAGATCAACGCAACACATACGAGCATCTTTGCATCGATCAAGCTACATCGTTTCGAAGCCTCACTTGCATGCTACGCACGGCCGGAGGAGCAAGGAGCTCGGTCGAGCCTAGCTCACGAAACCAAGGCCGAATTCCTCTCGTTCGAACCCACTTTGCCGCTGATTCGTGAAGTTATTCGCGATCTTGACCGTTGATATGATAGATCACATTGACCTCTCCAATATTGTAGTTGAAGATTTCATCTAATTGTTAGTAGATTTGAAGAAAACGAAGGGGGAAAAGGAGAAGATATCGGCCATTCATGAAGGGGGTGGTGGCCTGAATAGAATTAGGGTTTAGTTTTTTTATTTTATTTTATTTTTTTTGTGAATTTAGGTGTATTTATATGAAATTTTTCAATCACTATTCATCCGGGTTTTCCGAACTTCGATTCACGCGCCGTAACCAGCGTTTATAGGGTTTACCCCGCGTTCCGAACACAAAGGAACAGGTTTCGGAAGCTAATTCGGTCATCTGTGCGAGTTATGGCAATAAACGTTCAATTTAAATTAAACCGATTTAAACGATTTTCTAGGCGTTTTAATTTGTACCGGACAAACGGTAAATCCGATTGACACGAAATTTGAAACCTTACAATAATATCACATTACGGATCCGATGAAACTGGTTTCGTCGAAATCCGAGACTGTTTGAAAAATGGCTATTTTAACTCGCCAAATTAAAATTAAAAATAATTCGATGCGTTTCGAGCTGCCACGATCAAACAATAACTCCAATTGCTACGAAAATCGAAATCCGATAATAACTAACTATTACGGATCCAATGGAACTGGTTTCGTTCAATTCTGAGACTGTTCAAAAATTGACTATTTTCACTAGTCGATTTAAATATTAAAATATTCAATTTTCACAAATTAACTCTTAATTCGATTTTAAAAGTTATAAAATATCATTCTAACTTCAATATAATAAAATAAAATTTTACAAATCATTTTCAATCATATTTAACTCAATTTTCAATTATTTCTGTAATTTCACATATTAAATTATCGATTTAAATATCCAATTAAATTCAATTACTCGAAATAAAATTTATTCGACTTATAAATTCACTTGTTAATATTTAAAATTAATTAAATATCCAAATTTCAATTAAATAAAAATTCTGGGTCGTTACAGATTTAGATAAATCAATAAAAATAGTTTTTTTGGAGAAAGACGGGTATGTAGCGCGAGACTACATAGCCGGTTAGATATATATATATATATATATATATGAAAAGCAGTATAATAGCCGATCAACATGCTTGATCGGTAGCACCATCAGCAAAATAAAAACTACATCAAAACCCCAAAGTCATATTACGAACAAGCAAAAAGAACCAGAACATCAAAACAAAACAGCAAGCTGTTAGGGAGATAAAGTCTTCTGCTATCAAGCACCTCCGGGAGGAAAATCTGTACTACTGCATTGTGAGTTAGCCGGCGACGGACTGCGATAGGGTAAGCGAAGCCTGAAAGGCGCTGAGTGGCTGCAACCTGTATATAGATTGAATAAGTGAGATATACGCCTGCATAGGCCATCAAGATCTGATGTGGGTTTATCAAACACTCGAGCATTTCTCTCTTTCCAGATACACCAACAGAAGATAGAAATGAGTATGTCGAGGTTGGGATCATGTGAGTTGTTCTGCCAGTAATCGAAAATGATGGGCCTGTCAGGAACAAATCCAAGTGTATGGGCGCTAGAGGCGGCCCAAACTGAGTAAGTGATGTCACAATGACTAAACAGATGGTGGATGCTTTCATTATGTTCTGAGCAGAAGACACAAAGTGGATTGATTTGAATAAGAAAACGAGTGAGACGATCTTTAGTGTTGACGCGGTTGTGAGAGAGGCACCATTGAAAGAATACAACTCGGGGCTGAATTGGGCATTTCCAGAGTCTGGAGAAACCGAAGGAGCGACCGGGGTTGGTCAGAAAGGCGTAGCATGAGGCGACAGAGAATCCTTTGGAGGGTGCAAGCGCCCAGATGACTCGGTCTGGATGAGAGGAGAGGAGAGTAGATCGAAGGATGATGGAGGCAGAGATAAGGTCGGAGAAGGTGGCAAGGCTGAAAAGAGAGGAAGGGCAAAGAGAGTCAGGGCCAAGATGAACACAATCGCTGACTGTAATCGTCGGATCGGACGAGTGGAGGAAGAGATTATGTAAGACTTTGGCGAGGGGGAGCTGATCAAGCCACGTGTCAAACCAGAAAGAGCAGTTTTCACCATTGCCAATGGTCATGTGGAATAAGGATTTGACACGAGGTAAGCATTGAATCACTCCCGCCCAGAAAGGTGAGGGTCTTATGTTTGGAGGATAGTGGAGGATAAGGTGGATTTTGGAGCGATAGTATTGCGAAAGGACCAAATCTTTCCAAATGTAATGATCGGGGCAGAGACATTTCCAAAGCCATTTAGCTAAAAGGGCGATATTGAGGGCACTGAGGTTAGGGATGCCCAGGCCCCCATGGTGTTTATGCAAGCAAACGGTATCCCAGCTAACTAGTCTTTTAACACCACCCCCGTTCCACAGGAAGTTTCTCCTGATTTTGTCTAAACGATTAATGACCCAAGAAAGAAGCTTATGGAGTGACATCCAGTATGATGGAACGGCAGAGAGTACCGATTTAACGAGGACAAGACGGCCCGCGGTGGATAACGAGTGGGCCTTCCAGCCCGAGAGCCTGGAACCAATTTTGGAGATGAGGGGGAGCCAATCAGATCTGATGAGCTTGGTGGGCCGGAGGGTCATGCCGAGATATGACAGTGGGAAGTCTGTTATCTTGCAGTTAACCATAGATGAAATGTAAGGACACAGGTGATGTGATTTACCTAGCATAATGGCTGAACTTTTGCTGAAATTGATTGAGAGACCAGATATTCTTTCAAAGGAGTATAGTGCTACTTTTAAGCAGTGGATAAATTCTTGTTGGGGGGATGCAAATATGATAGTGTCATCTGCGAACTGCAGGTTGGAGACTGACACCGACGAACCAGGAGGGGAGATTCCTGAGAATAGGCCATTAGCTGAGGCCAATTTCAGCATTCTGTTAAAGACATCAGCCACTAGAACGAAGATCAAAGGTGAAAGGGGGTCGCCCTGTCTCAACCCCCTAGCTGATTTGATGTGACCACCCGTTGCACCATTAATCGAGACCGAAGAGATGCTCGAGTAAAGAATATGTTTAATCCAAGAGCACCAAGTGGAGGAAAAGCCTCTGTGTGTCATAAGCTCGAGAATGAAGTCCCAGTTTACAGTGTCGAAGGCTTTGGTAAAATCGAGCTTGAGAAGAACTCCAGGCGTGGCAGTGTGGTGACAGAAAGAGATGATTTCTTGGGTCGAGGCAATACAATCCATGATGTTCCTTCCTAGTATGAAGGCCGATTGTTCAGAGCCGACTAGAGGGGCGATGACACTCTGGAGGCGGTTAGCAAGGACCTTGGTGATGATCTTGAAAGTTGTATTGAGGAGGCTGATTGGACGAAAATCGGGGAGTGAGTTAGCGCCAGGGACCTTGGGGATGAGGATAATTTTAGCGTAGTTTAATCTTGAGATGGTGGAAGGGTCAGATTGGAATTCTCTACACATTTCTAGAATGTCATACTTGACCAAATTCCAGAAATGTTTGAAGAAAATAGGACCGAAACCATCCGGGCCAGGCGCTTTATCATCTGCCATATCATTTAACGCATCCCATACTTCTTCTTCAGCAAAGGGGTGGTCAATGTGGATGCTGGGTTGGGATGGATAGAGGAGTGACCAATTGATATCAGGGAGGGGGGGAACTCTTACCGAGGATGTCTCTGAAGTAGTCGGTGAATAGACGGAGGTGGTCGGACGGGTCCGAGAAAGAGGAGTTGTCATGAAGCAGTTCTGAGATAAGAAGCGATCTGCGGCGCCCACTGGCCATTCGATGAAAGTATGAGGTGTTTTTGTCTCCATCTTTTAACCACCTCTCTTTAGATCTCTGTTTCCAGCCTATTTCTTCTTGTTTGATCAGTCTATCCAGATCTGATTCTAGGAATAGGAGGCGAGCCCGGTCCGAGTCAGATAACGGGTTAGATTCTTCCATGATGTTGAGTTTTAGAATCTCATCCTGGGTAGATGAGATTCGTTTGCGGATGGATCCCCAGATAGATCTGGCCCATGGTCTGATGATTTTTCTGAGGGAACGAAGTTTGGATACAATTCTGGCGGAGGCCGAGTGAATTGGCGATGGCTGGGACCATAGTTGGTAGATGAAATTGTCGAAAGAGGGTTCCATTAGCCAAAGGCGTTCGAATCTGAAGGGACGAGAGATGGGGGACCGAGATCCAGTGTCTAAAATGATGGGGCAGTGATCGGAAATCAATGAAGCCAAACCGGAGACCGAGGAAAGGGGGAATAGATCTTCCCATGAGGAATTATAAAGGAATCTATCAAGTTTAGCTAGGGTGGGGATTAATCTGCGATTGGACCAAGTGTAATGGCGGTTATTGATCGGGGGGTCTATGAGGGAACAATCATTGATAAAGGAGTTGAAGGAGTCTGAATCTACTGAAAAGCTATCCGAGTTGCGTTCAGAAGGTGATCTAGTTGTGTTAAAATCTCCTCCAACGATCCAAGGGCCGTTGAGATAAGAGGCAAAGGAGAAACATTCCGCCCAGAGTTTACTTCTTTCTTGTGAACTTTGTGGGCCATAAATGTTGGTGAAGAAGAAGACAGTGTCAGATTGGATGTGTCGAAGGATTACGTGTAAAGCAGATGAGTGAGAAGAGGTGCTGCAATGGGTCCAAACTGCTTCATTCCAGGCAGTGATTAACCCTCCTTTGGATCTCACTGCGTTTATATGGGCCCAACCCGTTAGGGTTGACCCACCCATGTGTGTGATGTAAGATTGAGGGGGATCAGATATTTTTGTTTCTTGTAAGAAAAGAATGTCTGCTTTATGTGGGGTTAGGATAAGACTAACTGCATGTCTTTTGTGTGGGTCCCCCAAACCCCGAACATTCCACGAGACTACTTTCATTGGGAGAGAGAAATTCTCTCTGATTCTAGGGCTTGCATGGCCCGATATTGGGAGAGAGTAAATTCTTTTAAATCACCTTTACCTTAAATTGAAAACGATTGACTACCATCAGATGTTGTCTATTGAATTGATATTTCTTTTTTGTGATTGTGATACTGTGTGATATGAATTGCTTTATGCTAAATTATGATTTGTGATTTATTTCTGCATTTATGTGAAAGCCCCTTTGCCCGTAAAACAACATTTGAATTTCGATGCGACAGGGAGTCAGATTCCAGTTGGTTATCCGAAACCCACATCGAAGTGTAATGATGAATGTTTGTAATTGATAAATTTACTTTATTTGTGAATCTGTGAATGAAGATAAGTGTTATGGATTATATCGCTTATCGAAATTGATACGATTGAATCTGTGATGATTGATGTTGTGCACTATTGTGAAAACCCCTAGACTACACTATACACACACAAATATGGATTGCACGTGGAAATCGGTTAAGTCACAGATTTTTAAAATAATTTTGAATTCAAATTTTAAATTCAAATAGTTTTGAGAATGGATTGAGTTAAGTATGAAAAGCTTTTGAAAAAGGGATTCTAAAAATGGAAGTTATTTTGAATAACTTAATAAAGATTGAAATTTGAATAATTTGATTTAAATTGGAATTCAATATCTGAGATGGAATTCTATATTCAGTATTTATGATTTAAAAAGGTTATACAAGCTTATATGGGTTTTAGACCATTTTAAAGTGTTGTTTTGGGAGTTTGAATTAATCTCAAAAATGTTAAATTGTATAAATATAATCGGATTTTATGAAATGAAAACAGTTTGTTTTCAAACAATAAAAGCTTTCATATGAGTAATGAACATTCAATTTATATTAAAGCAATTCCAAGTTGAGTTGAAATAGTTTTCCAAATTATGGAAGAATCTTTGGAAACGAGTTTTGAAAGCTATGATATAAATCTTGATTTAAAGATTTAAATGAATTAATCCAATTAAAACGGAAATTATTTTGAAATCTGTGAATGGATCATTGTGAAACTGGGTGAACTTTATGAAACAAATCTTTTTGTTTAAAAGGTTTGAAATGGTAATTGGTTTAAACCATTTGAAAAAAAGTTGGAATTATTAAATTGTGACTTAATTGAAATCCCATATCCATATGTTTTTAAATATTGCGCTCATTATTCGGTTTAGCCGGGAGAGGACTTTGTGTCATATAACCCATTCCGAATAATGATACGTCGTTATGGATAGCATTTGAAGACCGATGGTGAAGACCGGATATTTGCGAGAACGATAGGATGACCTATTGATTATCTCTGCACTGAGTAGCTACAGTATAGAGATTTCCTAAGTGATGGGAAGTCTGATCGGGATTTTGAATACCCGGATTGCAAGGGCTTCTTCGAAAGTGCATTCGGTTCTGTTCGAACCTGGAACAGACTTGTGTGGTTGTATGTCTGACACTACACTTTAAGATATAAAGCAGATTTCTTTCAAATACATATCTGTTGGTGGTGGAGAATTCATTTTCTTAGCTTAACACCCTTCTTTGAGACGTTCGAGCTCAGAGGTTATGTACTTGAAGGTTATCAGCGATGTACTCCCAATTTGGTAGTGTGGCATGCTAAGTGCTGCTGTGTGTTGATGATCATTGGTTGATCATTTGTGATCAAAGCATGGCTTTCGTGTAAAGCGTAGTTTTTTGGACGAAACCTCGTCGAGCCTCACAAACCGGTAATGGTCGAAACAGGAATGATGCGGCAAGGTTTTAGGGGTAGCTCACCTAGGGTGTGACCATTCCTTCTAGAAAAGGGTAGTACCATGGTATGGAGCCCAGATACTTACTCATGTGGGCACTGTAGTATATTTATTACTGTGTGATGTTTTTGGTGTTGAGAGCTCTCGGATAAAGGTCCCAAAGGACCGGGGGTGGCATATCTGTAGGTATTACTCTCGGGCAGGGAGGAAACCGGCCTTGTGTTGGCAGAGAGCTGGGTAGGTTCTCGGGGCGTCACGCCAGAGGCGTTCCCATGTGGCAGTAGGAAGTTCCATAGCCTGACCATTTGTTGGAAATCCATTCATCCAATACGATCTTTGTACAGTTTATTTTACTACCTACCATCTACTTATGGTGGCGCCCCACTGTTTGGATGGTAGCTATAATAGGCATAGTTCGAAATGTCTACGCTGGCTAAGATTTATATTATACTTTCGAAATGTTTTCCACTATACACTAATAATAATAGTATCAAAATGGTTTTTCGCGTAGTAAGCATTTTTGACTATCATAAGGAGAAATCTCCTCCAATTTGCGTTTGCATGGTGTGTGTGGCGAGATGCCTTATGGTAGTTTCATTTTCCAAAAGCATTGCGGATTTCAAGTTTAAATTCTTTTGATTGTTTTTAAAGACCAAATGTTTTTGTTTGCTCACACCAGTCCCATGACTGACTCAGAGTTTATTGTTTCGTTCCTAAACTCTGGGTGCCCACAATTTTCCACCCGGGCAGTCTAGAGTGTGGTTTTTCAGATAGTCGGGTTTAGTAGATTATCTGGAGCTAGTTCGGTCCTTGGATGACTGACCTTGCTAATCTTGGTGCAATCTTGATGGTGGATCGAGCTTGAAGTTTTGGAGCTTTGTATGTGGAGCTTTTGGATCAGAGTTGCAGTATTGGATTCTGTAAAGACTTATCTCTTATTGTATCGTGTTCCGCTGCATTCTGTGTTGTATATTCTCTGATGTTGATGATTATCATTGTATCAAACTGATGTATTGGATATTGTATTCATGTTTTACCAGTGATATCATCTATATTTCCGCTGTGTTATTTATCATCTAATGGGTGTTGCATGCTCCCGTGATACGAATTTGATGTTGTTTGTCGGACATCGAGTTCGGGTCATGACAAACTAGACTAATGTTTCAAGGTCCACGGTGGATCCCATCGTATAATCCAAGGTGAGCATTCCTACCTACCCGTTCTTGACGAGAAGATATCAAAGTATTTTCCATCAATGTTCCCTGATACACATCCACATCGAAACCCATCATGTTTCGACCCTCATGTCACATCGAAAATCTAATTCCATTTCCTCTAGTAGTGACTTCTTCATTTAATGACAGGGAAGATTCGTCCAAATTGACGAACGGGATCTAATAGCTCGTCGTCGCTAGCAACGAGCGTTCTAATACCTTAATTGTACCATCATCATCCTTTTTTTACTTTTAAAATCAAAATATTTACACCAAAACATTTGCATTCTCAAAACAAAGCTTACACGTTCTCTTCAAGCCAACTTCTGTTTGTTCAAAGTATTATCATCGTCCACTTTTCCCTTTAAGGTCAACAATTTTTTTTTTTGAGAAAGCACTATTTTATAAAGATTTCGAATTGTATAAACTTCTTTTAAAAAAATCAAAATAGAAATCCTTGTTGAAATTAAAACACTTGTAGAAGCTGGTAATTACTAGCATAAAAATTGACATTGAAACATATATATGTTAAAACTCCATATTTTAGTAAAGATGTAATAAATCTCCACACCCACTTTGATTCCTCAACAGTACCCACCAAGTCTTTGTTTATCAAAACTCTTCTTTCACTATTACTCATCTTTAAGAAATATCGTCAGATCTCTTCTTCAATCCGAATATCTACTCTTCCTTAGTTTAAGAAATTGTGATATCCAACTATAACTAAACCAAATATGTTCCTTAATACCTCACTAGTCTCTTTAATATACACCACACTAAAAGTTAACATTGGACTCCGCATCATATAATTATCATAAATAACAAGTTATATATTCAAGCATACTAGGGAAAACAGACATAATAAGGTAATTAAACAAACAGACAACTAAAAAAAGATCGTAGTAAAACAAGCGATCAATAACAATACAGTCAAGTAAAATAAATAAATTCAAGCAAATATGTTATAGACTATAAAAAAGGTATAGTAAAACAAAGCAGTGTAATTTTCCTAATATAACTAATCGTTTTAACAACATAAGAACAATACAATCAATTCAACCTAAGTAAGTAAATACAACTAAAGTAGAATACCTCTATCACATACTTCAAGATAAGCAACTATAACATCATAACCCAACTCCCTCACTCAAGAAGGGAATACCTAGAAATCTCTACAACTCATTACAAAAAGTCGCATATAATAAGCATAATCAGTACATCATCACAATGGATGTTGGAAAAACTCAAAACTCATATCGTCCACTCATCTCACTCATGCTACTCAATCTAGTCTCATAGTTCCCAAAATGTTCTCCAATAAAATTCTTCCAACATAACAAATATTTCCAACAAAATACTGTTTAACAAATAATTCTAAATTGTTTTTCTCAAATCGAATATTTTACTTTTTAAACTATATTTTAATTGGATTATTCTCACTTTAGTACAACATATTCCAAATTATTTTAAAACGGATATTTTATAACTTGTTCTTTCTCTATAGAATACTTTTAAAATAAATTCGCAATAAAATCATAAGTATTTTTCAACGAAAGTAATTTGCAATTCCTTCCGATACATCTTTATCAAAATCCTTTAAGTAGAAACTTAAAACCAAATTTAATTTCCAAACTTGGTGTTATTTTTTGAATAATTTTTCAACTGAAAATGTTTCTCACATATTTTACACAATAATATATTTATCAAATCGTAATATTTCCAAAAAAATATTTAGGTCAATGAAATATTTTTTTCAAAATAAAATTCTAATAAAATCAAGTATTTTGTTATACATCAAAATAGTTTTCCCCCAAAAATATTCTAAATAAATATCATATAGTATTTATTGCAAAATCTTATTCAGATAAAGTATTTTCAAAGAATGTTTTCAAACTAAAACTAATTTTAATCAAAATATTTTTTAAAGAACTTAAATTGAAATCATTTTACAAAAAGGTTTTAAATAATTTTTTATAATAGGTTTTTCCTTACAAAATCACCTTTTTTTAAATATATATATATATATATATATATATATATCATATTTCTCAAATTATTTATAGGTATGCTTTTTCAAACACTATCCATAAGTTTCAAAATTCACTTCCTCCCCTTGTAAAAAATAGGTTTCACAGAAAACACTTGTCATTATTTTAATGAAAATTGTGCATTCTACACCACACATATTTGTAGTCTATGCTACAAATATTTATAATTTTAACTACATATTTTATATAAAAAATTGAATTCTATAAAATACATATTTATTTTACAAAAATATGCTGTCGGAACTATAAATATTTACGGTGTAGAATTTACACTACATAATATCACTAAAAATACTGATAGGGATGTTCCATGAAACTTGTTTTTGAGAATGGTGTTTTGAGTATTTAGTTTGAAATAACGCTCGGATCCTAATTTCAAATTATTTTTGCTCATGCAAAATTTTAAACAGATCATTTAAATCAAAAAAAATCACATTTTTCAGTGATATACCCATAAAACAAGAAATGCATATTTCAGTATAACTTCTTGGTAGAATATTTTTCGGTTAAAAATCTATAAAGTCAAATAATAACCCCATTTGTTAATGTTACATTTTAGTTACAAAATTTTATCATCATATGTGTGTCACCCGGGTCATAACTGTTATCCCAACTTTTGGCAAAGCTGAGATACCCAAAATTGACAGAAAATTAATAATAATTAGTCATGAAAATCAACTATGCATTGCAGGATAACCAGGGATATTGATGAATTTTGCCCGTGTCCAGATTAAGCTGTAATTGATAGGACACGGCCAGCAAAGCCAGGAGAATCAACATTCCAAGTTTCAAGTCGATCCGAGTTCATACACTCATGTTATCATAGGTGCAAGTTGGAGGAAGTAGCCTAAAGTTCGAATCCATCACTGTAACACATGTTCGAATACATCAAGTTTCCCCTGCTCCGAATCCATAGGCAGAGGTTCTGTTCGAATCCATCGATGCAACCTCTGTTCGAATCCATCGGTTCGACTCCATCAGGTTGCTTCGCCTCCATATGCGTTCACATTGATGAGAAGCGAATTGGTCTCGCGCCTGCCCTGTTCGAATCCAATATGATGGAGTCCTTCGAATCTGCGAATTCACTCTGTTTCGTGTCCACCTAGTGTCCTTGCTTCGAATCCATGGAAGAGCATGTGTTCTAATCCTTCCAGCTATGACAACTTCGTGTCGATCAACTAATACACATCACGACCGATACGAATATGCCTCCGTTCGAATCCATGAGTGAATGAATCCTTCGAATCACTAGGTCAAGGCGGCTAAAACCATGGATTCGACCCGGTAAACTCGGAGCAAAAATTGGATCAGCCCAGGAAACACGCGCGTCACGTCAACAACACCACGCGCAAAGCCGTCGATTCGACCCTATCGATTCGAAGGGGATCGATTCGAACAGAGTACATTAACCGGAAATGCAATCTTGGATCGATCATAACTCGAGATCTACAAGTCCAAATGCCATGAAATTTTCACAGGAGCTTGCATACATGTTGAAGAATGTCCAACCAAATTTCATCTCGATTGGATGATTTCTTGATCGATTCGAAGGGAGTTCGAATCAATCCCAAAGTGGGTCCAAATTTCCTGAGGCCGGGCATGTGGGCCCCCTCACGTGCCAGAAGTGGTCTCCCTAAATTTAGGCGAAATATCAGCCTCCTACACCTATAAATAGAGCCCCAGGTCGTTCATAAAAGGGGAGGGGGATTCTGAAGCGCCGAGACTCTACCAGACTCTACTTTGCACTTCACTACTACCTTTGTACTCGAATTTCAGAGCTATAATCCATTGTAATCCGCTGTAATCAAATGTAATCAGCAAAGAACATCAATAAAAAGAAAAACCTTTGAAGTGGACGTAGGCCGGAGATAGCCGAACCACTACAAAGTGTGTGTTCTTGTTTATTATTTCTGAATTACTACTCGTCGCGTGCATAGATCTGTGATTCGTGTTTGAGTATTGCTGATTTACATTCATACACTGGTGCTTTCACGACACTTGGGGTTTGTGACCAATTTTGGCGCAAACAATAACCATTGTTCAATCCCTCCTCTAGGTGCTCGTCCTACTCCATTCCTCCTATACTTATTCCCCACACAAATGTCATCGTAACTAAACAATGTCTTAAAGTGAAGTGATGATGGTCAAATGTATATCTCATATATACATAAAATATTCGTCATTAACACAAATGCTCTCTAGTCTAATTAACCTACTCTAACCTACCCAAGACTTAGGTAATTGCTAAATCTAAGCTTGATTACCAAATGTGACGCTTCATTACTTTTAACGTCAAAAATAAGTGACAAGCGCCATCAAAATACGCTTTCATGCTAATCTCAAATATTCAAAATGATGGATCATTGGTTATATGATTCAAAAACTCAAACTACGAACAAAAGGAGAAAAACCTCACATCAGAATAAATAGTGGTATACATGTATCTCAATAATGAATAACATACAAGACCTAATACAATAGTAAAATTCTATATTGTTCTATAAATTAGTCATTATTAAATTATATAACCTACACTAATAATACATGATAAATATTTGAAGTATACAATCTATAAGCGTAGCATGCAACTAGATTATATAAGTATAATCAAATGTTTTGTAAACAGCTTCTTTGATTATTATATTTCATCATTCCGCTACAAGATTTTATTTTGTTTTTTCTTTCTCTGCTTTTCCTTATTTACCCCCTTAACAATTTGCCCTTTCGAATGGTTTGAATTTGACGCGTGTGTCTACTTAAAACGTCTAAAAGGCAGGTCGTTACATATGGCATAACATCCATTGAACGATCATAGTTGTTCGAGTGGAAGCAATGAAAGTGAAACATTATCCAATAGAAAATTCGATGCCTTAGTTATATATATTTAATATCACGGTCAATTGAAGTCAACTCAAAGTCAAAGCCTTTGGCTAGAATAGTTATAAATAATTGTTATTATTAAACCTAGGACTTTGTGTTTAGACTACAAAAGTAGAATGTGGATAGTGTTGAAATGTCGACCATAACCAAATTCTATAAGTCATAATGTGATATAATTTTGTCAAAGAGAATCGGTATAGGTAACTGTCACCACCGAATGCTAGTTAAAATAAACAAAACTAGATTTTATCGTAGTTAGTAGGCGATAAAATTTGGCCATATTGTTACATCACTACAGCTAAGGTGACATATAAACATTAAGATTCGAATTGTTCGCTATTAATCGCCGACCAAGTTTACACCTAAGATTCACAACTGAAATGTTGAATCCTCCAACTACCATGTTATAAATTAATTAAATTAATTAATATATGAAATATTTGGTAAAAACTTTAATTTACTTTTGTTTATCTATATTGAAAATAGTACATATATAAAAAAATTATAAACATTTATCGATATACGATATTGATGTACGTTTAAATATTGATTTAAAAATAAATTATCCAATCTGGCTTGAGGTAGAATGAGGCCCAAATATGGGACATATGTGGCAGTGTAACACCCCATAAATTTTGCGATTACTTGTTTGATTAATTAATTAGTTAATTAGGCTCCAGAAATTAAATTTGTGAAAATGATGGAATTTAACCATGAAACTTGTACCATCACGTTTATGGCAAAATTCTGAGCAACTTCCATTTTTTGACTTTTGCGATCGGAGTCAAAACTAAAAAGTTACGGAAATAAAATAAATTTGGAATGGAAATAATTAAATTAGAAAAGTTAAATTTTATATAATTTCTGGACCCACCACTCGATCCCCTTTATTGGGTCAGTCGACTACTAGTGGTAGGCCTTCTTGAAGGGAGCGGTCGATTGGTCGACTAGAGGCGGCTAGGGTTTGCCTTGGTCAAACGGCGCGGATTTTATATAATTAAATCTAACGGCTATGGTTGATTCGAGTGTCTATAAATTTAGGCCCGACCCTCTGCCTCTTCTCATATTTTCCTAAACGTAGCAACGAAGCTCTGCGATTTTCTCTTCTTCTCTTTTTTCTAAATTATAAAATAAAATATTTATATTTGTATATATACAAATTGGAGGAGAATATAAATAAAATAAGAGAAGAAGAGATGCAAATCAACACTATGCGATAATTAGGTAATATATATATATATATTTCCTTTCAACCCCAAATCTCTTCTCGGATCTGTAATTCTAATATATATACACACCCTTTTTATACATATTTCTTGGAATAAGAAAGATATAGAGCTGACCAAAGGTTTTACTTTAGATCTAGAGATTTGAAATGCTTTTGGAAGGTGGGTAGGAAATTTACAAATAATTTATGATATTGAATCTATTTGTAACGCCCCACCTCGAGACCCATATTAACAAAGAGTATTACTGGGTAATATTGTCTGCCAATGCAGAGAGTAGGGCTGGACAGGAGCGACCATCTATAGCCTTGTCTTAAATATCCATTGAATACGTCGACAATGCCATTTTTTTCTCATGTGGATCGACATATCCAATAAATACTTAATACAAAGCCATAGGTGGCTATAGGATCTATCAGAACAAAATAAAACTCAAATGCAAAACACATCACAGAACAACATATAATCCCATATATACACACATATACAGATACATCACAGAGTATACAAAATGATACATCACATATGTGGTATGAGGACCACAATACAAACACGAGTCAAAAGAATACACATATCAGAGTAGCAAACCAAAAAGGACTACATAAAAAGCTACAACAAAAAGAGCTAGCAGAATAGGCTAAGTGCAAATGTACCTAACCTGAAACACCTCGATCTAACCCGAGTATAAAATACACGGGTCAGACTAGCTAAATGAATCAGTAAAAGGTGATAGCGGAATAATAGAGCATAGTGATATTCTTCTTAAACAAGAAGAAATAATAAGAAAACTAACCATAGACATATGGAGGATATGCATCATGTATGGAATATATAATTACACTAGGTGATAGAACACTATTGTTTCAATAAGCATAAATCACAACGGAGACGAAAAATCTCGTGAAATCGCTAAAATGTAGCATGTCTCATATCATCGGAAATCATAAATCAATAAAAATGGATAAGAGAATAGTAAAATGTAAACTCCTAAAAGAGTAATTCCCAACCCCGCCATATCGGCAACTCTAAGGAAAACATAAGCAAAATCCATCTCGACATAAGCCATAAGGCAAATGCCAACAAAGAAATAAAAATCTCGTACAACGCCAAAAGGCAAATCCCATAAATAGCGCCAATAGGCAATCTCAATATACATATACGCCAAAAGGCAAATCTCAACACAGCAGTGTAGGCAATGAAAATCTCAAAAGAACACCCAAGGGTCCAAAATCCCGAAGTAATCGCCACCAAATGGTTCAAAGGACCTATTCCAAAATGACGACATACAAGGGTAAAGTCATCTCAAAAAGGTTTTGCACGCGCTATTTTTGCCGAGTACTGTTTCACATAATAGGTACCTCGTCCAAAGGCAAACGACAAAAGACAAATACGTGCAATGGCAAACGTCCGAAGACAAATACGCTGCAATGGCAAACGTCCGAAGACAAATACGCCGCAATGACAAATGACCCAAAGGTCCAGTACTGGCATGCCAACAGGCAAATGTGTCACAAACTCTTGGAAAGGAACCCGAAAAGTGTTAACATGTGTCCCATACCACCCATTCGTACTAAACAGTTTACCAACCACTAGTAAATTTCACACTCAAAGCAGTAAAAGGTTTACCTCATATCATCGGTAAACTCGACTCGAAGGTCAAAACGATCAAACGGACAAGTCAGGAATTAACCGAAAGGATAAACGCACGTCTCCATACTACGCATTTTACCCAATCGTTTAACTCTCCTTCTCATTCGTTCGATAGTGCAAAAATATGTAATTTTTATAGAAAATAATTTACCTTGAAAATAAGCTTTGAAAACCGATTTCGAAAACCATTTAGAAACCATATTTGACAATTTCTCTTGTTATAAAGAATAAATAGGTTTTATATTGAAAAATACTTTTAAATTTTACATAATAATTATTTTTAAATCTCCTAAATTTTAAAAATCATTTCAAAAAGAATTGGAGAAAACCGTGCTCGAAAACGACCAAAAACAAGCAAAATTCCACTCTAACCGAAATTCAAATTTAAATTGAAATTAAATTCAAATAATTTAAATTTTGAGTTTTGAATTCATCAAAACTGGGCTAACCTACTGGTAGGCATCATAGCCCTCAAAATATTTCAAAAATATCACAAAAAAAAAGTAAATGTAAAAAATCGGACGAAAAACGGACATAAAAACACTTAATCAAATAATGCTCAGATCTAAAATCTTTTCTGAGTTCAACTTTCGGACATAAAACAGGTGGCTGAACAATCGTTGATTCAACTGAAAATTAGTGTGCATAAAGTAGAAACTTCATCTTTCAACCAAAAAAGAATCAATGAATTCCAAAAGAAATGAAAAAGTTAAGCTGTCACAAACATGGACTCAGACCACGTTTGTAACAGTTCAACAAGAATATGCCCAGGGTTAAAAATCCACTTTGGGTTCAACTTTCAAGCATAAAACCAAGTATCAAATGGCATCAAATTGAGCTCAAAATTGTTAAGCTTGTAGTAGAAAACTTTATCTTCCAAAAAAAAGAATCATGTAATTTTGATAAAATATGAAAAAGTTATGATGCCACAAAGTTGAACCCAGACAGTGTTTTCACTGTAAAAATCTAGGTAAAAACATGGTCCAGGTCAAAATTTGATAGCATATTTCTATAATCTATCTAAGTCGAAATGACCTCAAATTTGGTATATATATAGTAGAAAACTCTATCTTTTAAAAAAAAAGAATCATGCAATTTTAATTTGAAATGAAAGAGTTATGAAATCGCAAACATGGACTCAGGCCATGTTTTCAGCAACTCGGAACACAAATGTACAGGTAAATTTCAGGCTGTGCATTGATTTTGCAGCAAGGATTTCAGGTATCAAACGAAGGTATTTTGCTATGAAATTATGCAGATATATACTACAACATAAGAACTATCAATAGAAGAAAATCCGACAGCATTTTATTGCCGGAATTGGGAGAAAATTTCATGCAAAGTGACACCCAAACTCAGTTTTTACAGAAACCAAAAAATCAACAAAATCAATATTTTCAAGCAATCTATGCATATATTTTTGGCATTTAAAGCTTTGCTTTAGCTAGCATTATGTGAGCAGCAACTCATTTTGTTTTTGAAGTGCAAAAATCTAATTTGGAGCCGAAAGTAATGAGCTTTGAGCTAATTTGGCCTTGTAGAACCTATAGAAAGAGGAAACATGCATGCAAAGAAAAAATTCATTGTTTGCTCCTCAAAAATTATGATTTTGTTGAAACAAAAATGGTTTTCATAGTGATTATCTAAGAAAAATAGTTTCAATTTGATTGAAAACAACAATAATTGGATTAATTAGAAGTATTTTTTAGCTAGGGTTGAAGGAGAAATGGGTTTCTTAGTTTTCTCAAGTTTCTAGAAGAAGAAGATTTTTAGAGTACATATAGTAGTTGTTTCTCACTTCTTTCTTATTTCTGACTTTAGTGCACTAATGGGCTTTTGGACCCAAATTCGAATTAGTGAAAATAAATTAGGCTAAATGAATTAATTCACACTTAACTAACATATGAACTTATCTAACATATTTACGCATAAGAAAAATATGAAAATATGAAAAATATTTGGTTAAATGAATTAATTCACTTCTTTCTTATTTCTCACTTCTCCATATTTACACATAAGAAAAATATGAAAATTTGCATACATACAAAATAAAACATTTTCTATCATATAAAAAGATTAATTTTTACTTTTAAAATATTTTTTATTATTAAATTCCTTTATCTAACATTATGCGCTATTTACTCAAATAAATGAATAAAACAATGTTTTTAACTCCTAAAATTCCACAAAATTTATTTTAACACTTGTAAAAATATTTCAAACCATTTCAAAACATTATTTATAGTCAAAACTTATTTTTAACCCAATTTCCACCTTTTATTTCAATAAACAACCTTTAAAAATCAAATACTTCCTTTAAAAATTATTAAAAGAAGTAATTGGCAATAATTAATAAAATTATTGCAATTTCTCTAAATAAAAATTATTTTCCACTCATTGTTAACCTAAACAAACAAAATAAAGCTTTTAAAGTTTATTTTCACATTTTATTTCCCAAAAATTCATTGTTTATTCCAAATAAGCAATTTAAAATCTCCAAATCTTGTTTTAGTTCACAATATTAAATCATAACTACCGTTATAATTTAATATTTACATGTAATCTCCAAAGCCAGGGTTGTTACACAATTCCATTGGCATACGCTTGATTTCTATGCCTATATGAATAAATATATGTGAATTGTAGGCTAAACTTGGATGTAATAAACATCGCCTACATATTCTTAGGAGATCTGATTATAAATATTGTTACACCTTGATGTGGAAAGCAGTCCCAAAAGTTATAGATTTGAATATTGATTAGATATGAAATTTACTCCAAATTTAAAATTGTTTTGTAGATTATTAGTATTATTTTGATTATTACCCTAGTTATATTGAATTGGGAATTTTTCATAGTATAATTTGTGGAAAGCACGTCCGTTTGATTTTTATAAATTTGTTTATGTTTTCCAATTGCATAGAAAATTCAGTGTTTGATTCAACAAGGAACATATACAAATGAAAAGGAATAGATGTACAAAGTGCAGATTTATTCTTCATGGTTTAGACTGCCTATTCTAATAAAAAGAAAGTAATCATTCCTTATAATTTCAAACGAGGAAAATCTTTTCTTTTATTCTTGACTAATTGTTTTAAACTAATTTATGGAAATCACAAAGAAGAATCTTCTTAAGAAATGTAATTTCAGCTAATTAAATTAGGAAAATAATATTCTAGTTAAAGATTTGTGGCTAGAAATATTTTGTCGAAGTAAGTATTTATATGTATTTATACGCACTAATAAATACTTAACTAATATGACGAATTATGTGTAATGCTCATGTAGGATATTAGTTACATGTACTAATAATGTTGATTTGTGAATAGGAAATAGGAGAAAAGTTTGGAAAGGTAATAACTCCTACTAATGGGCAGTAATTGAAGAATGGATTTAGAATTATAATTAATATGGGAAAATGGATTATGAGACCGATAAATATGGAAGATTAGTTATGGAATAGCGTAAAACATTGTTGGTTGGAAATTAGTTAATATACATAAATGTCTTAGGAAACATCCACTAGGATGATATTCTTTTATCATGGACAATTTGACATTTATGAATGGAGTAAATAAAGGGGATTTATGGGTATCTAATATTTAAGGTAAATTGTTTAGCCTTAAATAAATAAAAGGAGGTTAGTAAGCTAAGTCCTATCCAATTTAGGATGCTAAAGCTTAGTAATAATAAAGCCTAGGACAATATGGCTTAAGTTAGCAAAGCCTATAATAATTAATTGGACTTAGTAGGTAGGAAAGCGAGATTACACAATGGAACTCAGCCCTTCACTTTGAGCCTACTAGCAATTATGTACACTTCATATTGATATGAGACATCTAAAACCATATGACACATAAAATGATTAATTGGGCTTAGAAGGTTGGGATGCGAGGTCAATAAAGTGACACAATGGAAGTCTGTCCTTCACTCAATGACTACTAGCAGTTGTGTATACTTATTACTAATGTAGGACATCACCAATCATAGGATCCATGGGAAACGATTAAGGATGATAGGATCTGCTTACTGGTTAGAGGTATTAAGTGGTTATTTGAGGGCTCTCCTCTTTCATAATTAATAAGTGTTAAATAATCCGAATTAATGATTAGGAGCAGTAATGGATATTTCGAGAAGGGTCCACTTCGTGTTTGAGGTATTAAGCGATTGATCTAGGGTCCGCCTCTTTCCTATTAAGAAGTATTATGTGTCCCAGTGAGATTCTAAACGATGTCAGATAGATGGTACTAGTGAAGAGTCTACTTTAGGATTAGGTATTAAATGACAAAGGCCTACCTAAAATATGGGTATTAAATGGTCAATGATCTGCTTAGTCCTTATTAATGGGGGATTAAGCAGCTTGCGTACTGTCTCCCACATGGATAAAACTTTCACGATGATAGGTGGTTAGTAGTATAGGTTTTATGTATTATAAAGCCATAGATGGTGGTCAAAGGTCTCTGTAGCTAGGACCAATTGACCAACAATGACAATGTTAGGAGCTCGCTTCATATTCTGGATGTATTAAGTGGCTGATAGACTTACATCAATATTTTGTACCTTGAGAAGGGTAGGTAGGTGAATCATGCCAGGTAGGAATATTGTGTGTGCAATATTAGGTTAATTTGATTAACCCTAGAATAGTAAACATAACAACTAAATGAAAACCAATTGGTGTAAATTTATGTTATGGACATAGTATAGATTTTCTAGTCACCAGTTGTTCTAACCCCCTCCTCATTACAACACATAGGATAGATTTAGAGGAACAGATCACTGGAGCTTGATGTGATTGGTTTTTGGAGAAGTCTTCTTATCTCTTATGCTCGGTACTGATGTGGCGATTTGATATCCAAGGAATACCATTAATTCTAAGATAGGAGCCACAGCCTATATTTATATCCTATCATTATTTATGCTTTGAGATTAGATTTTATCAACCTTTAATAAGTCTCATCCTTATTTGCATGTACCAAATCTAACGATCCATGCTTTGATGGACTTGGGTTCCAATTTTTTTTGAAATTTTCTATCATTAAAGTGTGGGTTAATATAGGCCGATCATGGTAAGGTAAGCGAGCTTGGAATTTGATTCCAAAAGGGTGTGAAATGACAAAGGAATGAAAAGATAAGCTTCCATTTTTAACTCCTCTCTTTCCTACAGTTTAAATAAACATAGCCCCACTTTTATGTAATACTTTTCTAGGGTTTGTAGCAACCATAATCCCCTTCATTTCTGGTTGAAAATATCCTTCATTATTGTAACTTGACTTTTCGATCCTCGAATGTCGATAATAAATACATCAAATGGTATTCATATGTCGAGCACCCAAATGCCGAAAAGACAGAAAGCTAGGGTAAAATAAAAAAGAATATAATAAGAAAGGAAGAACATGGACATCAGAATCTCACAACAGAATGATATATATATATATATATATATATTATCAAAGGAATAGTGTAAAGGGTTACTCTGAATACAAAAATATCATAGTTACTAAACCTAAATGCAATCATCAGCGGCATCAAATAATTCATATAATGATACTAAGTATCATGACCTCAATCTCCTAAACCAATTTCCAAAATATTTACTTTCCAATAATACTATTATTGTTTTTTCCAAAATCTTAAAAATCATTTTCAAGAAAACCGAGATTTAAGTTCTCAAATTCTCTATTTAAATCCTCTCTGTTTATAAACTTTATTTTATTAACTATACTTATATAAAATCACCTTCTTATATAAATCTTTTCACAAATATTTATTTCCTAAAGCATTATGTCTTCCCTTTTAATTAAGTAAACATATTTTACTTATTTTATCCTCCTACCCAACATTATTTCTGAATGCATTATAGTCAAACCGTGAAACTTAATTCATAAGGTGTTCGTTTCAATATACCCATAATTACAGTTTACCTAACCCATAATGTAGAAAGGTAAAATTGCTCCTAAACTGGTTGAGAAAAAATAAAAAATAGTCAATGTTCTTAACATACTGAGCATGACTAAATAATAATGGTTATGGGATATTAAATTTTGAGAAGCACTAGAGTCAAACAGACATGAATAGGAAAGCCTTATAGTATGCACTCAAGGATTTGCTTCTCCTTCTCAGCTGTGGAAATAGCAAAAACCTAGGCTGCTTCCCTTTCTTAAGCATAGAACAATCTCTAACAAAATGGCCAGGTGGGTGGCAGCTGTAACAAACTTTCGGTGCACACTGGGCCTAAGTTTTGGTAACTTCTCGACCGGTGCTTTAACCATCTGCCATTCTCCACCCGATTAACACTTATTAGAAAAGTGACCCTTCTTCCGCACTTATAGAAAATAAGGATGGACCTATTCTTTGGTAACTAAAACTTATGCTTTTTGTCCCTCGTCGATGCAGAAATAGATGGCTTTAGGGCCAAGCTCTCAAACCACAAAGCCATGTTCATCAAACCCATGAAAAACTCCATAATGTGATTAGTCATATCCCTTTAGAACTCAAGCTGTGATGAACATCTCATTCTTCTTTAGTGGTGTGTCTACTAACCCTAACCAAAACCGAGACAATGCAATGAATCAATTCTCATACTCGACCATGGTCATGGCCCCTTGCTTTAGATCTAAGAAGCTCATAAATAACAAATTCTTTCTGGCTTTCGGAACAAACTTCATCTTAGGCTCATCTTTGAATTAGGCCTAAAAGAAGTTGTTCTCTTATATATTAGCTATAACAGAACGCGACCAACCCATGGCAGCATCTATTAGATGTCACGATGCCAACTTACACTTTATTTCATCAACTATCTCCATATCTTCAAATATCCGATCACATAATCTGAGCCAAGACCAGACTTCTATAATAGTTTCCATGCCTCTAAACCTCTTACCGCTTAGTGTCTCGTAAATGTAGCAGAGCGAAGCAAAACTCATTCGTGGCCTGACCTACATGATCTCCTCTGCGACATACATTTTTGGTTCCTTAACTGAAGCAACATTCCTCGGTGCTTGATTCCCGCTATTTGTGACAGTATTACCCCGACCACCTCTAGCATTGGCGGTTTTGGTACTCATCGTTCTTACTACTTAAATAAAGAAAAATAGCTTTAGGAAACTAAAGGATAGAGTTACTCCTAGGGAATATTTTTAAAAGTCTAGTATTCAAAATACAAATATGCTCTTAAATGTATAATACACACCACTCATCCTAGGATATCACTTTCCCTATCTATAATGAGGCATACCCAATCAAGGTGTTCACCCAACCTTGGGCTTTGATACCAAATGTAATAACCTGACTTTTCGACCCTCGAATGTTGACAGTAAGTAAATCCATGGTACTCGTGTACTGAGCATCCAAATGTTGAAAAGGCAGAAAGTTAGGGTAAAATAAAAAATAATAGAACAAGAAAGGAAGAACACAACATTAGAATCTCACAACCGAACGATAATATATAATATCAAAGTAATAGTATAAAGGGTTACTCTAAATACAGAAATATCGGAATTACTAAAACTTAAGTACTAGCCTGGACAGTTATAATAACATGTGATCGCATATGTTGATATATCAATTAGTAAGGCAGCAGAAACAAGGATACTATGATAGGTAAACATCCAGCTCGTCTCTATAAGCTCCAAAGCATCCGTAGATAAAACCTGGAAACATACGTGGGGCTGGGCCATGCATTATAAGAAAATAATACCTGGATCAGTTTGGTAAACCAGTGTAAGAAACTCAAAAAATAAGGGTGACATATAATAATAACTTTTGAGACCGTATGGATTACTGTAATGGTTTTCCCCTCAAATGAAACCAATCATTCATTAAGTTTAACATATAGTGATATGGTAGATAGTGTTTAGTGTGTAGCACATAAATCATATCAAATAGCTGCTTTGTGAATGCCATAACAATAATAGGTATATAATCAATACTGTTAAGGTGTGTTTGCATAGGTGTAAGAATTTTCGTGGAGCTTTCCTTGGATCTTGCTAGTAGCTTTAGGAACTAGCTTCTGGAACTTTATTAAATCTGAGCATCGCTTACCATATGATGACCGATGGACATATTAAAGGAATGAACATGAGCTTAGAGGATTTGTTGAGAGCTTGCATCATGGACTTTGAAGGACATTAGTGGTAGTGTTTATCCTTAGTAGAATTCGTGTATAGTAATGGTCATCAATAGATGATTAGTATGGCGCCCTTGAAGCACTTTTTGGAATGCCATGCAAATTGCCAAATTATAAATGGAAAACTACTGATAAATTCTACTCAGACCAGATTTCTATTGCGAGACTTTAGGAATTCGGAGTTTATTAGGTAGTGTGTGAAGGTCACAAAATTTGGATAATTGGAAAAATTAGCACCGGGTTTATTGGGCCCTTTCCCAATATGGGGAAGAACAAGAAATTTTTTATTTTGGTCGAAGTCCATGATGTTTTTTTTCATTTGGGGAATACCTTCATAGCATAGCAATCATGGTAGAGCCTAATCAACCGGAGGATTTTAAGATGGAGCCACTGATGTCCCGCGCCACCATAGGCATTGTGGAACACATAATTAGGAAGCTCCGCAACAAAGAATTAGGTTGGTCCGAGTAAAATGGGGAGAAAGTCTGATGGTAGGCATAAGGAATTCTTGTCCTAAGTCTTCCTCTGGTAAATTTTCTCTCCAAAATAAGGACTTTGATTGCATTGTGGTTGCTAGATTGG
The DNA here is from genome assembly GCA_030765085.1 of Allium cepa. NCBI lineage: Eukaryota > Viridiplantae > Streptophyta > Magnoliopsida > Asparagales > Amaryllidaceae > Allium > Allium cepa. Next base: position 191,876,624 of record CM060930.1, on the reverse strand, counting down.
ATGGTAGGAGATGGTTGCCATAATTTTTCACCATCACTTTACACTCATATAGCAATTGTATGCGTGTTAAGAGTATTTGCATACATATTTGCATGACACAATTACACACCCATGCTAGGATTGAGCTCATTTTAGTATGTCTGCAATATATAATCACATTACACTATGGTTGTGTAGATGGTAGTGTATATAACTTGGTTGTATAACATGGATGTTATTGCATGTCACTTTGTTTTTAACAACCCTGGTTTAGAGATTACCTAACAATATTGAATTATAACGGTAGTTATAATTTAAAAAATTTTGATTTAAAATAAAATTGGGGAGTTTATATTGTTTATTTGGAATAAACAATGAATTTTGAAATTACAAATGAGAAAATAAAACTCCAAAATTTATTTTATTTCGTTAGTATGATAATAAATGGAAAATGATTTTATTTTGGAGAAAATGCAATGATTATATTAATTATTGCCTATTTACTTCTTTTAATAATGTTTAAGAGAAGTATATGATTTTTAAAAGTGGTTTATTCAAATAAAAAGGTGGAAATTGGTCTAAAAATATGTTTTGGCTATAAATTAAGTTTGGATATGGTTTGAAATATTTTTCTAAGTGAGAAAATAAATTTTTTGGAATTTTAGAAGTTAATTATAAAGTTTTATTCATTTATTTGAGTAAATAGTACATTTTTGTTAAATAAAGGATTTTAATAATAAAAGTTTTTTAAAAATATAAATTAATCTTTTAATATGATGGAAAATATTTTATTTTATAAGTATATAAGTTTTTAGATTTTCCTTATGTAAAACTTGAGAGAAAATGCATTTTTGTTTTTGTGTATATGTGATATGTACACAAATTTTTGGTTAGGTGTTGATTTTTAACCTTAGGCTTATTTACTTCTTATAATTTTCAAACCAACTTGGCCCATTACCTCTTTTATCCTGGTAAGAAGTGAGAAAAAGAAGTTCGTACTTTCTTTTTTTCAACTTCTTCTTCCACCTTTAGTTAATAAAAGAAAATTGAACCCTCTTCACCAAATTTGCAAATCTAAGCCATTTTCTCAATTAAAATTCAGCAAATCAGAATCTTGTTGCAAGTAGTGATGAATAAAAGAAAATCAACTCCAAACTACTTAATTTCATCACAAATTTCTTGTTATGGTAAATTTTTCTCTTATTTACTGTGTATATTGGTTTGCATGTACTGTTTTTGGTTTCTACAAGTTCTTAGAAGCTTCTATCTTGCAAAAAGCTTCAGCTTTGCGACCAAAATCTGAGTCTTTCTATTGCAACAACAAGGTGAGTTGATTAACTCATGAAATCTAGCAAAAAATGCTTTAAAGTGCAAAAACTATGAATAAATATGCTTCAGTAGATAAAATTCTTAACTTGTTTTCTTTTTGTTTAAAACTGTTCTGTAATGCTTCTTTATGGACTTGTATCTTTCGATTAAAGCAATGAAATGTTGTCAGACTTCTTTTAGATGATAGATTGCATGTTATACTTTGTCTCTGCAAAAATTCACTATAAAATAAGGTTATATGCTATGTCAAAATCATGTTTGACAATCAGGTCGAAGCTGTAAATTGACAGGGAAAAGTCCGTGCCCTAGGTCCACATCCATGTCGACTTAGGGGTCAACCTTCAAGCCCACTAGGTTGACCATACAATCGACCTAGAGGGGAGTGAGGCAGAATGTGTGGTCGACCTCCAAGGCACTTTTGCTTGGACCTGTTCCCTCTTGTATGTTGTGTATCCTGATGCTTGTTTGAGTGCTTTAGCTCTCCTTTCACTTGATTTTGATGACGTATTTATGTTGTTTTGAAATCTATGATTCCTATCAATAGGCTAGCTAAAATTTGAGAATTTTAAATTCAAATTTGAATTTAATTTGAAGTGATTTTGGAGTTGAATTCGAATTGAATTGGAGTTATCAGTTTTGAGTACTTTTTTAGTTTTGAGTACTTTTCGAGCACGGTTTTCTTCAAACAATTTTGAAATAATTTTTAAATAAATAGGCTTTTTAAATAATTATTACATGATATTTTTATATTATTTTCAAATATAAAGTTTATTTATTCTCGATAATAAGGGAATTTTCAAATATGGCTTCCAAAATTAATTTTGAAAATTGGTCTTAAAAGCTTGTTTTCTCAAGTAAATTATTTTATATATATAATAACATTTTCACACTATTCTAGCAAATGATAAGGAGAATTAAATGGTTAGGTAAAACATGGTATGAGACACGTGCGTTTATCTTATCAGTTAATTCCTAAATTCTCTGTTTGGTCGTTTTGACCTACGGGTCGAGTTCACCGATGAGATGAGGTAAACTTTTTACTGCTTTGAGTATGAAATTTACGCGGTTAGCAAACAATTTAGCATGAACAAGTGGTATGGGACATGTTAACCCGCCTTTTAGCAAGGCCATGGACATGCGGATTTAACATTATCAACTGCTCGGTCGTCGAGGCTGGTATACGATGGAGTAAGTCGACTGGATGGATGGATGACGCAACGCGTTTGGAAAATAGAAATTGGATTGGACAAAGATGGATCGACTGTATTTTGGGTCTAGGAAATTTGGTTCGGTCTGGGAAGTTAGAAGTCGTTCGGCATTATGATAAGATCATGCCACTCGACATTAGTGAGCTGTTTTGGTTCTGAAAGTACGGTTCGACATAACGGGTCGTTCGGCATGATGGATCGTTCGGCACGGTGGATCATTCAGCATGATGGATCGTTCGGCATGGTGGATCGTTCGGCAAGATGGTTCGTTCGGCATGATGGGTCGTTCGGCATGGTGGGTCATTCGGCATGGTGGGTCGTTCGACATGATGGGTCGTTCGGCATGATGGGTCGTTCGGCATAATGGGTCGTTCGGCATGATGGATCATTCGATATGGGGGATCGTTCGGCATGATGGATCGTTCGACATGATGGATCGTTCGACATGGTGGATCATTCGGCATGATGGATCGTTCGGCATAATGGGTCGTTCGGCATAGTGGATCGTTCAGCTTGATGGGTCATTCGGCATTCTTTGTTTCAACCAACCTCGTTCGGTATGCATGGATCAACATCAAGTCGCTCGGCATTGATGGGATACGGCTCTGCCCAGGTGGCTCAGCAAATGCCACTCGGTCAGGGATGAAGGATATACGTGGTTCGGCAATGGCCTTGTTGGGCCCAAGCTATTCAGGAGGCCCAACAGCTCAGGATTCGCCTATAAATACAGCACATGGGGGTTCAGATAAGGGATCTTCTTCTCTTCGGTCTCTAACTTTCTATTTTATAAGGCTAAAGGTTACTCTATCAGTTTGTAACTGTAATTGATTCGAACATCAATAAAAAGGAAACTTCTGGAGTGGACGTAGGCCGGAGTTAGCCGAACCACTATAAAACCTATGTTCTTTACTGCTTTCATTTGAATTTCGACTGTTCTTCATATTATTATTCTCTACATATATTCTATCTGTTACCTGTGACCGTTAGTTGGTGCTTTCATTTACATTTTGGTGTTAGTGAACAATTTTGGCTCTAACATTTTGGTGCTTTCACTGAGAACACAAGCACTCAGGATTTCTGGAGCTAGGAACTTGGATTCTAGGAAACAATGGTTAGGCTATCCGCAAGGAAGCAAGTGATGGAAAGGAGCAATCGAGAGGGAAGTCAAGAGGCTTCCTTTGGAAATGGAGCAGGTGGAGCATCCATCTACATCACCAGAGAGGAAATGGAAGCGATGATGAAAAGACAAGAGGAGATGATGCAGGCTCTTCTCAGACAATTTGCACAAGCAGGAAATGCAGGATCTCAGATCCGTGGAGCTGGAACAGAAGCGCTCAACTAGCAAGCCGAGGGAATGGCCTAGCAGGGTGCAGCCCCCAATCAACAGACGACTACCAACCTGGATGGATCTAGACTCGGGGGCATGCCACCAGGAAATGCTGGACCAACCCATCGAGGGGTGCCAGACGATGCGTTGCAACCCGACACTAGCAGGAATGCAGGAGTACGAGATGAGGAGTATGTGCCAGAATTTCCTCATCAACTCGGGGGGCAGAGTAGTGGTAACGGACAAGGATTGCAGCTTGACGACAATGACAGACTAGCGGAAATGGTCAAACGGGCTATGAGAGGTGGATTGGTAAATAGAGACTTGAAGGATGTGAGTAGGAGTCCCTTTACTCCTGCAACCAGGCAATCCAGGAATCCACCGGACTTTAAGCTACCAATGTTGGATATGTATGATGGGAGAACGGATCCCACCGTTCACCTGACGAGGTACATGAGGCATATGGAGGTATTGGGGGCATCATACGAGGTCATGGCTTGATGCTTTCCATTGTTTTTGACGGATATCGCAGCTATGTGGTTCAGACAGCTGGAGAGCGGTTCTATCGGCACATGGATGGAGCTGATTGAAAATTTTATGAGACAGTTTCGGGTCCATATAGTCAGACCCAATTAATGTAATGACCTTGACATCGATGAAGCAATGGAAGGGAGAGTCGCTCAGGAACTTTTTAACCAGATTTAACACAATAGTAGCCTCAGTGGATTGACCCGATCCGTCAATGGTTTTGATGGCAGCAGTCTCGGGAATCGTGGATAATTCGGACTTTAAGATATCATTGGAAAGGGACCCACTAAGGGATCTCGGGGAGTTTTACCATGAGGTAGAAAGGTTCCTAAGATAGGAAGATGCACAGGCTGAGAGAGTAAGGAGAGAGGCTGAAGTTTATGCAGTGAGGGGTGAAGGTTCACCCTTCGAGGATCCAAGTAAAGATGATAAAGGAAAGAGGAAAACAAATGGAAATGGTGGCACCTCGAAGAAACCTCGAAGGGAGTCAAAGTTTCCTTCTTACACGGATTTAACTAAAACTCTTGAAAGAATTTACTTGGACACTTGAGGGTGCCTCCAGTATCGAAGACCGGCAAAGAGAGAGCCTTCTGAATACGAGAGGCATCGGGGAAGCATTGCATATTCCATGAATTGGATGGGCACATCACAAACGAATGTAGGCATTTGAGGGATATCGTTGAGGAGCATGTAAGGAATGGTCATCTACAACAGTATGTCAGGAATCGAGCTGTGGTAGTGAGACGGGAGCGACCACCACCTACCTCGAACGGAGATGGCACTGGATCTGGGCAACGTCAGCTCATTATCCACTAAACAGGTTTATGGTTTTTAATAAGTAATAGAACTCAAAGTAATGTGGCTATGTCACTTACACATGTACGGGATCGAGGACGGTCCCTAGGCATGCTAAGATGACGAAAAACGTACTGCTTGAGCCTATGAAATCCTACTTTCTCTCTGTTTTTCTGCAACTTTGGTTTTCTCTTTCATACTTTGGGCATTTACTCCTCTTTGGTATGGTTTTGGAGTTTGGATTGAACTCTCGGTTTGGTTGGTTTTTTGGTTTGCCATTTTGATTTGGATGTTTGATTTTTGATATGGATTTCTAGTTTGCTAATTGGATTTGGATTACTGTATTAAAACAATTCAGGATTAGCGATTATTGTCCTCGCCGGAGAGACGGGGCAGTGATCACGAGTTACGAGTCCCTTTGCCGGAGACGATGGAGAGGCCGGTGAATATTAATGTCCTTGGCTGGAGTAGCGAGGCCAGTGAATATCAAAGTCCTTGGCCGGAGTGCCAAGGCCGGTAAATATCAAAAGTCCATGGCAGGAGTGCCGAGGCCGGTGAATGTAAAAGTCCTTGGCCGGAGTGCCGAGGTCGGTGAATTTCAAATGTCCTTGGCCGGAGTGCCGAGGCCAGTGAATTTCAAAGTCCTTGGCCGGAGTGCCGAGGCCGGTGAATATCAAAAGTCCTTGGCCGGAGTGCCGAGGCCGGTGAATATCAAAAGTCCTTGGCCGGAGTGCCGAGGCCGATGAATGTCAAAGTCCTTGGCCGAAGTGCCGAGGCCGGTGAATATCAAAAGTCCTTGGCCGGAGTGCCGAGGCCGGTGAATATCAAAGTCCTTGGCCGGAGTGCCGAGGCTGGTGAATATCAAAGTCCTTGGCCAGAGTGCCGAGGCCGTTGAACGAAAAATTCCTTGGCCAGAGTGCTGAGGTCGGAAAACATAAATGCCTTTGACAGGAAGGTCAAGGCTAAAACAGGACGACCCGGCGAGGTCTACAGATTCAAGGCTAAACCCAGAGAGATCATGGATTTGATAATATGGTTAGGAAAGGAATATGGACTTCGGATATTGAATTTGAGGCTATTCAAAACACACCTTCCAACAGCAAGGCATGTTTTGGGGGGCAAGTGTTAACCCGCCTTTTAGCAAGGCCATGGGCAGGCGGATTTAACATTATCAACTGCTCGGTCGTCGAGGCTGGTATATGATAGAGTTAGTCGACTAGATGGATGGATGACGCAACGCGTTTGGAAAATGGAAAATGGATTGGATAAAGATGGATCGACTATAATTTGGGTCTAGGAAATTTGGTTCGTTCTGGGAAGTTAGAAGTCGTTCGGCATTATGATAAGATCACGCCGCTCGACATTACTGAGGTGTTTTGGTTCTGAAAGTACGGTTCGACATAATGGGTCGTTCGGCATGATGGATCGTTCGGCATGGTGGAACGTTCGACAAGATGGATCGTTCGGCATGGTGGATCATTCGGCATGATGGGTCGTTCGGCATGGTGGGTCGTTCGGCATGATGGGTCGTTCGGCATGATCGGCATGATGGATCGTTCGGCATGGTGGATCGTTCGGCATGGTGGATCGTTCGGCATGGTGGATCGTTCGGCATGGTGGATCGTTCGGCATGGTGGATCATTTGGCATGATGGATCATTCGGCATGGTGGATCGTTCGGCATAATGGATCGTACGCCATAATGGGTCGTTCGGCATGGTGGATCGTTCGGCTTGATGGGTCGTTTGGCATTCTTTGTTTCAACCAATCGCGTTCGGTATGCATGGATCGGCATCAAGTGGATCGGCATTGATAGGATACGGCTCTTCCCAGGTGGCTCGAGAAATACCGCTCAGTCAGGGAAGAAGGATATAAGTGGCTCGGCAATGGCCTTGTTGGGCCCATGCTATTCAGGAGGCCCAACAGCTCAGGATTCGCCTATAAATACAGCACATGGGGGTTCAGAAAAGGGATCTTTTTCTCTCCTCTCTCTAGCTTTCTATTTTCTAAGGTTAAAGGTTACTCTATCAGTTTGTAACTGTAATTGATTCAAACATCAATAAAAAGGAAACTTCTAGAGTGGACGTTGGCCGGAGTTAGCCGAACCACTATAAAATATGTGTTCTTTACTGCTTTCATTTGAATTTCGACTGTTCTTCATATTATTATTCTCTACATATATTTTATATGTTACCTGTGACCGTTAGTTGGTGCTTTCATTTACATTTGGATGTTAATGACCAATTTTGGCTCTAACAGGACACACGTTAACATTGTTAGGATTCCTATCCGAGAGTTTGTGACACTTTTGTTGAAGAGACATATTTGCCAGTACTGGACCTTCGTGTCATTTGTCCTTCGGGATGTTTGTTTGAGAGACGATTGTCATTGCAACATATTTGGCCTTCGGGATTTTGTCCTTGGGGATGTTTTTCTACGAGATGTATTTATTTGTCCTTCGATACGTTTGTCTAAGAGATGTGGTGCCTTATTTTGGGAGAATAGTACTTGGCGGGCTTCGGCCATAAGCACGTGCTATATTTTGAGATGATTTCGTTGATTTCTTTGTGTTTTTCTAAGTGTATCACCTTTTTACATTATTGGTCATTTAAGCCATTCGAGATATTATATATGGCTATTACATCTTTGGAAATTGAACTTCTTACTGAGTTCTATATTTGAGATTTAGATTAGCCAACATTTGGCGTTTTTATTTTAGATTTACCTTTTGACATATTATTTGAGATTGGCCTATTGGCGTTGTTATATGAGATTTTCCTTTAAGCATTTATTTGGGATTATATTCTCCTACGTTGGAGATTTATATTTTATTGCCTTGTAGCGCATTTTGAAATGGTGATTTCTTTGAAATTGTTTTGAGTTTTCGATATGGCAGGTTTAGCATTTCTCCCGTTTGGAGTTATGTTTTTCTCATAAACCATATTTGATGCTTTGTGATTTGCATTCAAATTTAGTGACATCCTTATATCACTTGGAATTACTATACTTACTTAGTTATGCCATGTAAAATAACCATATGCCCTTGAATTATTCCTTCTCACTTAAGAAGATTATCACTTTGCCTTATGATCATATTATCACTTGTCCTTATAAACTAATTTGTTTAGTTAGACCGACCAGTGTATTTTATACTAGGGTCGGACCGGGGTATTTCAGGTTAGTTACCCTTACGGACTTAGCCTATTCTGCTTTCACATGGACTTATCTGCTAGCCTTTTTTGCTATAGTCTTTTTGTCGCTACTCTGTTATGTATATTGTTTTGACTCATGTTTATATTATGGTCGTCATACCACTTATGACGTATTATTTGTATTGTATCGGGATGTGTTAGTGCATATTTATATATATCTTTTTGTTGTTCTGTGATGCGTTATGAATTTGAATTGTATTTTATTTTGATAGATCCTATAGCCACCTGCAGTTTTGTATTAAACATTTGTTGGATATGTCGATCTACTTGAGTTGGAAAAAAAATATAGCACTAATCGACATATTTAATAGATATTTAAGACAAGACCATAGATGGTTGCTCCTAACCAAGCCTATTCTCCGCATTAGCAGAAGGTATTACTCGGTAATACTATTTGTTAATGTGGGTCTCGGGGTAAGGCGTCACAATTTGGTATCAAAACTGAGTTCAGAACAAAATATGATAAACATAGAATAGAAACATATATACGGTACATCCGAGTATAATCGAGTGTTTCAAATTCCTTGATCATCGTGCCCTTTATCTTATCGTGTCCTTTGAGATTGAATTTTGGGATATGTCTAGGAATATTTTTATTCCATAGTATTTCAAAAATAGAATTGATGACATCTTATCTTAGGAGTAATCCTAATCGTGGTTGTTTTATTCAAGTCCTCTTCAATACGGGTGCTTGACACCCGTCCGTATCGGAGGAGTTTGTTGATGCTTTTAGATGTTCTTATCTTGTTCTTTTATGAGGATTGCGAATCTTATTGAGGGGATCCGCAATATTTGGCATGATGTAAGGGGATTTGGGATTGTTGCTTATAGCTTATCTTTTTGTGCGAATTAGCATGCCATTTTCTCTCCAGAGTTTAGAGTGTTTGATATGAAGTAGCTTGCCTATTATCAAGCCACATTTTGTGAATAGAGGGACCCTATAGTAAATATCCTAGTTCCACTGGTTTGTTGTTTCTTGTTCTTCGGAATGTTAATGATGATTTCAAAGTCTCTATATTCGCTCTTGAGTTTCAAGATGTTGATGATATATCTCGAATTTCAGTCATTGTGACTCTGTTGATTTCTGTGAGTCCGCTTCGGGTATGACGCCCAATCGGACAATTAAATATTTATTGACTTCATTCTTGGTTCTTAGCCTTTCAGTCATCCTCCCATGAGGATGTCCACTAAGGAAATGAGGTGATTCATTGTATTTATTTGATATTGCCATTCTTACTTCTTTTGGGATATCCTCTTTTGATGTTCATTTGCTGACATATTTTGTGATATTACTTCACTCAAAGTAATGATTTGTTATTAATGTTACTTCTCCTCATTTGAGAAGATATTTACCCTTGCTTTTATATCTCATTTCTCTCTTTTTAATCTATTGTGTAGTGCTAGGGTCATTCTTCAGCTTGTCCCTATACCAATTTTTCATGAGCTATGAGTCACGGAGGATAGCGTTACTCTTACCGCATTTCGACTCATTATGAGTCTTGTAAGTGGTTTGTTATACCGTTCGAAATAATGAACACTCTAGTCTATTCCATCAATCTTGAGGATCGAGTGTTCTAGGAATATCACGATGAGCTCTATTTGTGTTCCTTGATTTTAAGAATAAGTAATAAATTGTGTTCTCAAATTTTCAAAAATTAAAGATATGTTTCTAAGAGAAACTAGATTTTGTTTTTGGGAAAAACAAAGAATATTTTGATTATTATACATGAAGTATTTCCTTTTTAAAGAAAATGAATTTTTGTGTTGGGTTCTCCATCTAGTGCTCTAAGAATTCCAGTCGATGCGTCTGGCCAACGTTATCGATAGCAATTTTCTAAATGCTGTGATGACAGTCAGCCACGGTAAATTGAATTTTAACAAGTAAAGTTTGGAAATAATTAATGTGGTAGAGCATTAGTTTTTATTTAAATGTTTAGTGAAGCCATTGAACCATAGTGAGTGTTGGATGAGTGGCGAGGCAGTTTTGATCATTTGATCAACTCTATAGCCAATCGATGGGGTCATTCACTATAAATCACTGGCGAGTCAATACCCTTACATTATTTGAAATTTGGGAAATTGAATATGGCAATTTGGATAAGTAAATTGAATTATTCTAATTAAGGGGATGTCTTAATTAGAAGAAAATATCATTTGATGCTTTAAATAATGAAATGATGTATTTAAGATAAAAGAGTACTATGGTTTGAAAAATTAAAATATTAATTGAATAATTTAGTACAAGTTATTAATGATGGCTATAAAAATTTGTTTTGACACTTATTTATTTGATTAATAGTAGAGGATGCATATAAAACTCTGTCTTAAGAGAAAATAAACAAGTATTAGTTTAGAACATTTAGTATAAATTTGTGAGCTACTTTTTATTTTAAACTTAAATGGTATTAAAACTTGTGGGTTTGAAATTGCAAAATTCTTTGGAAAAATGGTTTGAATAGATTATCAACTTTAATTATTTTTATGTTGATAATTAGTTGGAAATTTAATTTTTGTGATAAGTGAATTTGAATTGCTTTGATAAATGAACCATTTATGTAGTATAATCATTATAATTGTGAGAATGATTTTAAAATTTATATATATATATTCCAAAATTTATTATATGGATAATCAATAATCATATTTTCATAATAGAAGAGATTAGTTATCTCTTCCAAAATGAGTTTTCTTAGTAAATTACTTTAAAGTTAGATGAAAGTAATGAAAATATTTCCACTTATGTATTATGATGATTACATAAAGTTGATCATAATTTTGTATGTCTTAACTTTTTGAGGAAACGAAAAATCATTTAATATATGATTTATCAAAAATTGTTTGAAAATGTAGTTTGAGATTAAAATGGTTTTGGTAAATTTCAAATTTTAAATTGATTTAAAAGATGAAATTTTGTTTGGAAAAGTGTTGTACTAAAACAGCGATAACTTGAGATTTATAAATCCAAATGAGTTCAATCTTTTTGTAAATGAAAAAGATTTCAGTAAGCTATAAATTTTATATTTACCACTTTGGAACATTTAAAGTTTAATTTAGCTTAAAATAGGTTTGAAAGTGGATAGGCAGTTCTGCCCTATTACAAAATTCTCTAAGATTTAAGCTGAAAGTAAATTTAACATAACTTTCAAACGAAAATCAGATTATGATAATCTTTATATTACCGGAAATCTTAGACTTAGTATAACAAATTTTATTTTATAATTTTTTTTAATATTTTATGGTTTGTTGTGTCAAAACTTGTCTTCTTTACCGTAGATCTGAAATAAAATTGATCCATTTCCCGCACTAGTTAAGTATAGTACTTCTTATTAATGAACATGAACTATTATCATCTATTTGAGTTAAATATGGGTAAAAGAGGATAAGTTTGTGCAAGCTCACTTTAAAATGCTAAAAAGGAAGGTATGTTTTCGGATTAAAATTTTAAAGTGTTAAATGATGATATATATTGTGTTTCCAACCTAATGGTCGATGTATATAATATAAATAATTTTTGTAATATTGTATACTGCCCTCCGTATAAAGGAGACTCTGTCAATTTTTTTCGAAAATTTCTAACTCTTAGAAAATTTGAGAAATAAATTGAAAAAAATAATATATGTTGCAATCTTGAGAACGCCTATGGAAGAATTAGAGAATAAACAACTTAAGCTTTATTTACTCCAATGAAGAGTAATGAATTTAAAATCTAAGTAAGAAGCTTTGGAAATTTTCATGTGTTGAAAGTTGAGAATTTTAAATCTTGAAGATAATCGATTGGAAAACTTTAAGAATATTTGAATAGTGAGAGAGGGTTTAAAAATCTATTCCTTGAGCGTTAACTTGCCTTTGTGCTAATCAGTATGACTCCCTTGGGTTTTCTTTCCGTAATAGTGGTCAATCTAATATCAGTATGACTCCCTTCATAGTGTTATACGGAAAGTCATATCGACTATCATCTTGTGGGTTGGAGTTCAGGATAAAGTTTTGACTAAACCCCGACTTTGTTCGTGAAGCTTCTTAGGAATCGATCTCACCCGAATTATCTGTTGCATAACACCTTATCCATGTTTTGCTTCGAAGGCGAAACGCCTTCGAAATAGGAATGTGTTGCTCGTAGAAATTCAACGGTCGGCAAATCCCAGTAATTCCACTTGGGAAATCATAGAATTAATCAAGCAATCTTATCTTGGTTTTCTATCATCTTGTGTTGAGAGTGAGAAATTCTAAACTCGAGCTTATCTATCTTCCTTTGCTTGATGAAAATAAAATGTTGAACACAAACTCTTCCCTAGAAATTGCGAGGACGTGATTTTTATAAGAAGGGGAGTCTGTAACAACACTGCTTTGGAGATTACCTGACAATATTGAATTATGATGGTAGTTATAATTTAATATTGTGATTTGAAATAAAATTGGGGAGTTTATATTATTTATTTGGAATTAAAAATGAGAAAATGAAATTCCAAACTTTATTTTATTTGGTTAGTTGATAATAAATGGAAAATGACTTTATTTTAGAGGAAATGCAATGATTATATTAATTATTGCCCATTTACTAATAATTTTTAAGAGGAGTATGTGATTTTTAAAGGTAGTTTATTCAAATAAAAAGGTGGAGATTGGTCTAAAATTATGTTTTGGCTATAAATTAAGTTTTGATATGGTTTGAAATATTTTTCTAGGTGAGAAAATAAATTTTGTGGAATTTTAGAAGTTAATTATAGAGTTTTATTCATTTATTTAAGTAAATAGTGTATTTTTGTTAAATAAAGGATTTTAATAATAAAATGTTTTGAAAATATAAATTAATATTTTTATTTAATCAAATATGTTTTATTAAGTATACAAGTTTTTAGATTTTTACTGTGTAAAACTTGAGAGAAAATGCATTTTTGTTTTTGTGTATATGTGATATGTACACAAATTTTTGGTTAACTGTTGATTTTTAGCCTTAGTCCTATTTACTTCTTATAATTTTCAAACCAACTTGGCCCATTGCCTCTTTTAGCCTAGTAAGAAGTGAGAAAAAGAAGTCCTAGCCAGTAAAAGAAAATTGAATCCTCTTCCTCAAATTTGCAAATCCAAGCCATTTTCTCCATTAAAATTCAACAAGTCAGGGTCTTTTTGCAATCTAGTGATAAATAGAAGGTAATCAACTCCAAACTACTTAATTTCATCACAAATTATCTTGTTACAGTAAATGTTTTTGTAATTTACTGTGTATATTGGTTTGCATGTACTGTTTTTGGTTTCTACAGGTTTTTAGAAGCTTCTATCTTGCAAAAAGCTTCAATTTTGCAACCAAAATCCGAGTCTTTCTATTGCAACAACAAGGTGAGTTGATTCACTCATGAAATCTAGCAAAAATAATGCTTCAAAGTGCAAAAACTGTGAATAAATATGCTTCAGTGGATAAATTCGATAACTTGTTTTCTTTTTTGTTTAAAACTGTTCTGTTGTGCTTCTTTAGAGGCTTTTATGTTTCGATTCCGGCAAAGAAATGTTGACGTACTTCGTTCAGATGATAGATCTGTAAAATAAGGTCAAATGCTGTGTCGAAATGTTGTTTGAAAATCAAGTCGAAGCTGCAAAAATTGACTGGGCAAAGTCTCTGCCCAAGGTCAACATCCATGTCTTCAAGCCCACTACGTTGACCATACGGTAGACCTAGAGGGGAGTGAGTTCGACCATGTGTTCGACCTACATATCGACATCCAAGGGACTTTTGCCTGGACCTATTCCCTCTTGTATATTGTGTATCCTGATGCTTGTTTGAGTGCTTTAGCTCTCCAAGTTCACTTAATTTTGATGACGTATTTGTGTTGTTTTGAAAACTATGATGCCTATCAATAGGATAGCTAAACTTTGAGAATTTGAAGTGATTTTTGAGTTGAATTCGAACTGAATATGAACTGAATTGGAGTTATCGGTTTTGAGTATTCTATTGGTTTTTAGTTATTCTCAAACACGGTTATTTTCAAACAATTTTGAATTTTTTTTTAAATAAATGGGCATTTCAAAAAAAAATGATATTTTTAAATTATTTTCAAATATAAAATCTATTTATTCTCGATAATAAAGGAATTTTCAAATATGGCTTTCAAAATTGATTTCGAAAATTGGTTTTAAAAGTTATTTTCTCAAGTAAGTTATTTTATACATATAATACATGTTTTCGCAATATTTGAGTGAAGGAGAATTAAACGGTTTGATAAAACCCGTGGTATGTGACACGTGCGTCTATCTTATCGGTTAATTCCTGACTTGTCCGTTTGATCGCTTTGACCTATGGCTCTAGTTTATCGGTGAGATGAGGTAAACATTTTACTGCATTGAGTGTAAAATTTACTAGCGGTTAGTAAACCATTTGGTGCGAACGTGTGGTATGGTACACACGTTAACACTGTTCGGATTCCTATCCGAGAGTTTGTGGCACATTTGTCTAAAAGACGTATTTGACAATACTGGATCTTTGGGTCATTTGTCCTTCTAAATTTTTGTCTAAGAGACGTTTGTCATTGCAACATATTTGTCCTTCTGGATGTTGTCCTTCGGGATGTTTGTCTAAGAGACATATTTATTTTTCCTTCAGGACGTTTGTCTAAGAGATGTGGTGCCTTATTTTAGGAGAACAGTACTTAGCGGGATTCGGCCATAGGCACACTTATATCTTTGAAATGATTTCATTAATTTCTTTGTGATTTTCCAAGTGTATTGCCTTTTCACAATATTGACTATTTGAGTCATTTGTGATATTGAACTTCTTATCGAGTTCTGTATTTAAGATTTGGGTTTGCCAACATTTGGTGTTGTTATTTGAGATTTGCCTTTGGCGTATTATTTGAGACCGTCATATTGGCGTTGTTATATGATATTTTCCTTTTACCATTTATTTAGGATTATATTCTCTTATGTTGGATAGTTATACTGGTTGCCTTATGGCGTACTTTGAAATGGTGATTCCTTTGAGATTGTTTTGAGACGCCGATATGGCAGGTTTAGGATTTCTCCTCTTTGGAGTTATGTTTTTCTCCTAAACCATATTTGATGTTTCGTGATATGTCAAAGAGATGAGGTGTGCTTCTATTGTGAGATTTTTTATGAAGTTTTATCGCCTTTGAGTTGCATTCAAATTTAGTGATATCCTTATAGCACTTAGAATTACTATACCTACTTAGTTATCCATGTGAAATAACTATATACCATTGAATTATACCTACTGACTTGAGAAGATTATCACTTTGCCTTATGATCATACCGAGGTATTTCGAGTTAGGTGCCCTTATGGAGTTAGCTTATTTTGCTTCCGCATGGACTTATCTGCTAGCCTTTTTTGTTGTAGTCTTTTTTACGCTACTCTGATATGTATATAGTTGTGACTCATGTTTATATTATGGTCGTCATACCACTCATGATATATTATTTGTATTGTACTGGAATGTATCAGTATATATATATGTTTGTGTGTGTGTGTGTATCTGTTTGATGTTCTATGTTTGTGTCATGCATTTGAGTTGTTGTATTTTATTCTGATAAATCCTATAGTCACTTGTATTTTTGTAATAAGCATTTATTGGATATGTCGAACCACTTAAGTTGGAAAAAAAAATGGAGCGCTAATCGACATATTCAATAGATATTTAAGACAAGACTATAGATGGTCGCTCCAAACTAGCCCTATTCTCCGTATTAGCAGAAATTATTACCCAGTAATACTCTTTGTTAATGAGGGTCTCGGGATGGGGCATCACATTGTTTGCCCCGTGAAAGATATCGGGCCGAAATCCTTTTTAAAGGGTGAGAATGTAACACTCCATATAGTTTACCATAAATAAAAGGAGTAAATTGAATGTAATAAGGTAGAAAATGGAAATTTTATAAAATTCTAAATTTAACCATGAAGTTTGTCTGCTGCATTTGTGGGGAAATTCTGATCTATTTCCATATATAATATGCTGAAAATAGAGCTTAAACGGAGAAGTTATGAGCATCCGAAGTTTTCAAAATTAAGTTAATTTAGTTTGAATTCAAATTCAAATAAGAATTAAATTTAGGGTTTAAAAATTAAAATTAGCTTAGGGGATAAGTAAAGGTTTTAATTAATATTTAACGTTAAGAATAAATAGGGTGCGAAATTAATTAAAATCAAAACGCAACGGAAACAAATCATTATTGCTCCAAAAAAGGTGGAGCAGTCGGCCTACTCCAACCGGTCGACCGTCTACTAATGGTGGAGGCTAGGGTTTTGTATTGTTTAGCACTCCAGATTTATCTATTTCTCTTCCAATTTGATCTACGGTTCCAGTACGTTTCATCCCCTATAAATAGAACCATACCCCTTCCGGTTATTCATATCACCTTAGAGAACACAACGAAACTTTGCCATTGTTATCTCTCCAAATTAGATTTAGAAACTCCGTAGAGAATTCAAGCCATAATTCAATCACTTTTCTAATTATTTCTTCTCCTTCCTCCAATCTATTCTTCTTTCATTCTTTCTCCAATTGATCCGAATCTAATAAAATATATACATCTTCCCCATCATGTATATAAAAAATGATTTTGGAGGAGATTGAAAGGCACGCAAATCCAATAAAGGCAAAGCTAAGGCTGTTCTGTGAGTGGAAAACTTAGTATTTCTTTTTCAGTAATTGTTTGGTGTATATCCATGGATTTGAATATACCTAAGGGATTTTGGGATTGTGAAAATACGATAGATAAAATCCCTCAAAATTCCTCTTTTATTTCGAAATGTCAATTATATGTTGATTACTTGTTTACATTAATTTGATGAAATTTGTTTTATTTATCCAATTTTTGATAATATCGTAGTCTAGTCCACTTCTAGTTCTTCTTTGGTTCAATTTGTGATTCTTCGATGAAATAAGATGTTTAAATTATGGATTTTTTTCATAATTTACACCCTTATTCTACACAAATTTCCTTATTATCTATATTTTTTTATAAAGAGGAGTTGAATAAAATATGAAGTTTAGATTGTAATTCCTATTGTTTAGGATATTCCATTGAATTGATGTAATAAATTGAGTTTTTGTTTTATTTACGAGTCTGCTATTGCAGTTTTGGTTATGAATATTTATTCCTAGTTTAGGATATTATAATCCCTAATTTTTGGTATGTTGAAATCTTAGGAATTTGAAAACGAGGACTTGTAATATTATTTGGTTAGGGAATTTACATTTAATGTTAGTTTAGGGCGTAAAATTCGTGCTTTTAGAATTTATTAGGCACAATCATTTGTCTCTATAGACATATAATTATTGTATATATAGCGTAGTTAATTAGGTATTTATTTTTATTTATTTCCCCCTTTAGGAATGTAATTGGTTGTTAGGGAAAAATAAAAGTAAACTTTTATATAGTCTAATTATTATTCTAAGGTGTAATAAGGAAGATTCCTTATAAGATATGAAACAGTGAGATGAGTATTATTACATATATGGGCTGTATTTAATTTATGGCTAAATCATAAGGATGCGAGCTTAATAGAGTTACACGATCGAAGTTGACCCTTCACTTTGAGACTATTAGTAGTTGTGTACACTTTCTATTGATGTGAGATATCCCTATAATAAGTATTTATAATGACATGAGGTTAGACTCAAATTCTATAGGAAAAATCTGCCTAGCTAATCTGGCTACCAGTTCCTATGAATGGTCGGACCGATGAGAGATATTATTATGAGGATGGGCAATCTGCCTAGCTAATCTGGCTACCAGTTCCTAGAATAGTTGGACTAATGTGAAATATTATTGGAAGTATGGGCTATAGCACGAGGGGCCTACTTCGAGGTCTTAAAATATTAAGTGGTTGTTTGAGGGCCCATTTTTTTTCCTCAAATGAAGTATTAATTGGCTTATGGGACATGTTAGGTGGTATCTCTATAGGGGACCGTTTTTGGATAAGGTACTAAGTTACTGATTGAGAATCCGCCTTTCCAAATAAAGAAGTATAAAGTGACTTGAGATTCCATATGATGCTAGCAAGATAGTGCCATTGAGGAGCATGCCTTGGAAATAGGTATTAAATGATGGGGTCTGCCTTTATTAAGGTAGTCTGCCTATTATCCAATAAATGGTATTAAGTGGCTTGGTTAATATCTCTTGCATTACTAGTTAATTATAATGTAGGATTTGGGTTATGGGATTTTAGAGACTTGCTTCATTCCTTGAAAAGAAGTATTAAATGATTTTAATTGTTTTATGTAGGTAGACATACTTATTTTGAAATATACTGCTCAAGTGCTGAAAAGGCAAGATTTGAGAATTTTTATTCATCGGACACTTGTTATTCTGACTTCCTCCTCATTAAAATTTAAGTTAAAACATGTTAATGGCGAAGATGATGCTTAGAGACGAAAGTGGTTTGCTTGTGGCAGTATTTATCATTTTCGCTTGCTTTTATGTGTACCCATGTGTCCAGAATATTGTTGTAACAGATTTATGATACGATTTGATGGTACTTTGTATTTTGACATATTTATTATTTTGAAATAAATGGATACACTTTACTATTATATTTTATTTCATCCGCTGTGAGTCCGGAAAGTTTAGTTATGGCTTTATACTGTTATTTTTTTAGCCCTACCAATAACTTACCTTAGAATGGGTCCATGTTTTGATGGGTCTTTACTGGGTTGAAATTCAGGCCTGCAGAATATGCTAGTATATTCATACTGTTATTTTCTTAGCCAAACCAATAACTCTCATTTAAAAGTCCTCGTGATTATCCATGGGTGAATTACTTGAATTTCTATATATGGGCTTCCATTATAATTTAAAAGTTATCGCGTTTATGCATGGATGGGACGCATATAAGAAAAGGGATAAATATCAAGTATATTCTAATCTCATTTAAAAGTCCTCACGGTTATGCATGGTTAGAATATGCCTGACATATTTTTAAAAAAAGGGGATAACTACTAACCTCATTTAAAAGTCCTAACGGTTATGTATAGTTAGTAAGTGCTTCATATTTTTTTGTATAATATATGAAAAGGGAAAATGCAAAAATTATTCCTTTACTGAACATATCAAACTCTTGTCACTATATACAATTTTCTACCATTTCTCTAAACTGGAGTTTGTTTCTAATTAATAAAATATTATGAATTTTGTTTGATCAATTGGAATTTGAAATTAATATTTCCCACTTCATTTGATTTTATATTTTTTTTAAAAATCGAAAAAGGGGAGAGAGGTTAAGATTTTGATTTTTGAGGAATATCCATACTAATATTCGAGAGTTTTTTATTCAAAGTTATTTTTAGTTAAATTTTCATTTTTAACACACGCATCTGTGTAGGGGGAGCTTTTTTGTAGGGGGGGCAATCAAATAGAAAGGGCTAATAGAATCCATCAAAACCAAATACATTTAACCAAATACCTTTCATTGTCACCACTTGGTCTCCTTCAGTTGAGAGTGCCAGGGAGCAAGTTTTGTCTATTCCAGTATGGGTTATTTTTTCGCGTATTCCTACAGTTCTGCAGACCTTAACTGGTATCAACTGGCTTGCATCGCGTATTGGTATCCTATAATGCTTTGATTCTACTACTGTGGATAGAGACTGCTTCTCCTTTGCTAAAGCCTTAATTGAAATTACTCTTGACCAACTGCTTCCTCATCAGATCAAAGTTTGCATTGATGTCCTCTATATTTTTGTTACTGTTAAATATAATTGGAAGCCTGACATATGCACCACCTGCCACTCTTTTGGTCACTGTTTGGAGTCTTGCTCATTTTCTTATGGGGATCCTATCCCGGTGAAGGTCCCCCTTCCTCGCCCATCCCCTCGGTAGTGGGTTCCGAAAGCTGTTATTTCAGATTCTTCGCCTATAGTTGTTCCTGCTGCCCCAGTTATTCCTGATCCTTTATTCGATACTTCTGCTACTATTGATTCTGTCGTTGTTGCGACTGTTATGCCATCGGTTATCAAGTCGGTAGTCTGGGATCCCCCTGATCAATCTTTGCATCACTTAGCTTCTGATAGGAGGTACAGTCTGACCTATCAAGTTTTTTATAAATATATTGGCATGGGTAATCATCGTCTTATTTACCATATTGTTGATGGTCATATCTCTCTCTTCTCAACTGGTTTTTACGGTACAAGGAACTCTCTTTTGCTTGGTGTTACTGCTTGGGATACGAAATTTTTATATGGTCCTGAGTCTCTTGATTATGATGCTTCTCTTGCTGATCAGTTCTTGGATTTCCTCCATGTCAGTGGGCCGGAACCTGCAGATTCTGACGGTGGTACTTCTTCATCTGAAGAAGTCTAACTAGTTTACTCAGTAGCTTTGGTTCTATTGCCAAACTCCTATTTTAAATGTATTTTTATTCTTTTAGTTGCTAAGGCAATTCTGCCTTACTCCTGATTTGTATGTTGTGGGCTGAACACCTTCAATTCAGCAAGTGGTATGGCCACTATAAAACCAGCTTGCTCGTGCAAAATAATATCTTTATTTTGCCTGCAAAACACATTTAATAGAGTCAAAATCTTAATAAATGTTTGTTATCATCAAAAGGGGGAGATTGTAGAGTATCCTAGTATATGATTTTTGTTTAATGATAATAAACATATATATATATATATTCATTTAAATGTATTTGTTATTGCACTATTTTATTTTTCAAATAAATAAATATATATATTTTGAATGAAATAAATAACTCAGAATTCATATTTAAATAAATATTTTATTCAAACAAATATTTAATTACAAATTCAAATAGTACAAATTTGAGCCCTCACCAACTTTATGCATTTTCAATTATAATACAATTTCAATTACAACACAATTTTCAATTTACAATGTCACCTCATTACATATTCACTCAACACTCACGTTTTTATCTTCAACTTTGTTACAACTTGAATCCAGCATCTGAGCTATCTGCAAAATAAACATTGACATAGTAAAATTGAAAAAGAAAATATTTTGCAGTGCAAATTAAAGTGTGTGCTTTGAAAATATCATTTGCCTCGGTTATTTGGGTTGTTTGTCATCATTTATTTTTAATCCTACACGAACAGCTTGTGACATGCACAGTGTATCACTGTACATAACGCAAGGTCATGCACACCGATATACACTTGCTTTTTAAAATCGCAGGATAGGTGAGCACAAGGTCAAACCCAAGTAAAAACTGGATTCAACTCAAGTGGCAATACAAAAAAATCACAGAATTAAGGCACAAGTACGGGGCAGTGCATATGCACAAAGTGGTGCATACAACATTTCAGTTTCAACATGCATCAAAACTCCATGACGCAACAATCAAGACTCAGGTGATAGGTAACAAGACAGAAGCTCAAAGCCACAAGGATAACATGAACTGAACAAGCTCAAAGAATCAAAACAACAAGTCCAGACTACAAATGTATAAAGAGCAACAACCATGAACAATCAATGAAACCGAGTGCTCAAAACAACCAGTGGCTACAGACTTAAGTGAACAAGCGACTCAATCAAAAATGCATATGAAATAGAGATGTATGCATACACATGAAACCAGAATTGATGCCAATCTCACACACAAATATACATACATACATATATGTATGTATGTATGTATATGCATGGAAATACCCAGTAATATAGTTTCGAGCAAGGGGGAAGCTAGCTTAATGGACCAGAAACATCAAGCAAGCCTCAACATTTACAAGTTTATATGCATTGTCATATACACATGCATACATATATGCATTTATATATGTATACATGTGTATAGTTTTAGAAACTCACACATTAAAATCCTTAACAAGCAAACTAGTCATCACCAATATGAAACAAGACTGTACACCGAAGTACAGACCATAATACACAACACAATGCAAAGATTTCACCAGACCAAATATAAGCAGTAGTGACCACATACAAATCAAGCCTTCCAGTGAAACAAAAGCTCCAGATAGAATGTACACAAAGGCATAGGCCACATGACAATCCAGACTCGAGAACACAACACGGCTCAACAAGATGTACAAGCCAGTGAATTTAATGCACAGGGGCTCAAAGAAATGCAAGCGTACAGACCAACATGGATAACAAGAACATAACATATAACAAGAACAATACAGTTCAAAGAACACAAATGCAAAGCACTTGATTAACAAGTGCATATACAAAAGCTTCAGGCCATAATCAAAATGCAATAAGAACCGAACTCAATTGCAACAGAGACCGGGAGCAACAAAATCAAAGTGCAACAAAGCATTCAGACATAAACTTAATGAAGCAGGAGTTTACAGAAGAAATGATTACACATTTAGCAGTTCAAACAAATTATTGCAATTCGATGAAAGTCAAGAATTATTTCATCAAGTCAAAGCTAGGTGATAACTTCGATTGAATTAAAAACCGAAGTCAAGGCCAAAAATAATGGAGCAAATTCGAATTTATGGAGATCGATTAACCCAATTTAGTGTTGCAGTGAAACCGATCAACAAATGAACAAGTCAATCTTCACGAAGTTCAGATTATCCAAAAATTAAAATGCCAAAAAGAACGGAACCTACTTAATAAAATATATCAAGCAAATTCAACACGAACAAGTCATATTTATCACAGACGTTCAAAAAAATTGAATGGCCAAGCAAGTGCATGAAGAATTCAAATCAGAGATAGCCGAACGAAAATATAGGGTGTTCGAACCCTATAAATCAAACCAAAATTCATCATCGGCATTCGTCGGTGCTCGAAACAGAAAATCCAAAAAGCATACTTTGAACAAAATCTGTAACCCTAATCAAGTTCGAAAGCAATTCGAGTTCAAGCATATCAATGAAAGTAAATAAAGGAAATTCACGTACCAGTTCAAAGCTTTGATTCGAACTCGGTAATTGAAGCAACCGCGCATGCGCTCAAGCCAAAAGTGGATTGACAAAGCAACGCAAAGAAAATTTCCCAAATCAGTTGTTTGATCTAAAGCGGTGTTTCAATTAAGGAAAACCCTGATTCCTTTTTGAATAAGAACAAAGAAGGCGACCGCACAATAGATGAAAAAAAAAGGGAGCGAGCATCTTATTTTTTACACCACTAATTATTGTTTGGGCTGGCCTTTTATTTCATTTTGCGCTTAAAGTGTTAAATTAGATTTTTGTTTAGTTGTTTTATTTTATTTTGTAATTTTCTTTTAAAACTGTGTAACTTTCTTACCGTATGACTAGGGTACGAACTACGGTGGTGTAGTTCGAGAATTCGCAACTCGGTGGCCGAGTCGTGGCAGAGTTTTGAGCGTAGAGTTAGGTTAGTTATTAGGGGGTATCGTAAGTTTACATGTATAAGCGTCTGACTACTTAATTTCTAGTAGAAACATTGGAGGAAGTACGTGGCAGGGTTTTGCCGAAGCTAGGTATATTTGCGAATGATCTCTTCTGCATTATCCTTCTGTTTTATTATCTATGATTGCTTTTATTTCCGCATTTTATTTTTATTATTAGCATCACTCTATTCACCCTCCCCCTCTAGGGTGAAAAATATTCTGCAAGTGGTATCAAAGCAAGGTTAATAACAAGGATGTCTAACCCTAGTTGTAAATCTAGCGAGAGTCGGTGCAGTATTATTCCCCCTATTTTTGACCAAACGGATTTTTTAAATTGGAAATTAAAAATGGAATTTTATTTAAAATATGTTAATTTTAAATGTTGTGATATTATTAAAAATGGGTATGATTTAGCAGACAAGAAAAATAATTCGATTAGTACTCTTGCTATGCATATACTATATTCTCATACTAATCAAGATAATTTTAACTTTATCTCTCATTGTTAAACTGCATAGGAAATTTGGAATAATTTTGATGCAATATATGGTGCAAAGGTCAATAACGGTGAGAAATCCTCCACAATCGACCCAGTTGAAGAAATGTACTTGACAGGATTTGCAAAAGACAACAGTGATGAAGATTCAGTAGCCGATGAGATAAGTGTTCTTTTTTTCAATGATTTGGTTCTCTTGTTCCGAAAATTAATTGAAAATAAAGAAGCTCTTGAGATGAAAAATAATAACTTGAAAAAGGAATGATCTAAACTGTGTCCAAAAAATAATGGTTTTGAAAATGAGCATAAAAATGTTAAGAAAAATATCGAATTGCAAAAAGTGTTTGGTCTATAAAAGAGAATTTGACTGTTTTCATGAAAACTTTCAAAAGTTAGAAAACTAAATTTTAATTCGAGAGAAGAATGAGACTGAGTTGATTTGTAAAAATAATATTTTGCAACAAGAGTTGGATAGTTTTAAGAGGTCAGAAAGTTCTAAACGTGCGATTTTTGAAAAGAAATTAAAAGAGGTCAACGAAAATTTCAAAACCCTTGAAAAAGAAAACATGATTTTGAGAAAATCTTTAAGTATTCATTTAAATCAAGAGTTTGAGAAGAAGACTGAAAAAGTCAAGGATTTTGAAAAAATTGGATTTAAAAAACTCCCACCCTTTGAAATAGAGATGCTAGAAATTGAGACTAAAATGAGGGAGCTTTAAAACTAAAATATGGGCTTGAAAATGAACAATTTTGGAAAGAGATATAGTACCATTAGTTTTTGTTCGAAGCTAATAAATGAAAAAAAAAATTTAAAATCCAATGTTAATAAACTCGAGTTGACCACACAGAAATTTATCCCTAGAGAAAAAAAATTTAATGTGCTCTTAGAAAATTAGTTCTTCGTGAATAAAAGGAAATGATTTGTATTTATGAAAGTGTTAAAATATGAACAAACAACTATTAACACTGTTAGGCGGAAAGGTGTGATATCCAAATGCATAAAATGTGGAAATATTGGACATGGCAAGAATAACTGTTCAAATATATACAAACAAAAAACCGTTAAACAAATTTGGATTCCAAAAACTACGAATATAAATGGATTGAAATTTAAAAAATTTGGATTCTCAAATGTACAATTGTAGAAGCTAACGGTTTGTTATATAAACAAATTTGGATACCATAGATTTCAATAGATAATAATAGTGGTCCTACATCCTTAGTTAGACCACTTACCTTCTTAAAAATTTAGACACATAAGTGGCTAAGGAACAAATTTGATAGAGATAGATTTCGATTTGTTCTAAGTGGTTGATAAAATAAAATTTAAATGTTCCTTAGCCTATAAAGATTAGGTAGAGATCATCACATTTCATATATCAGGGCATCGAAGGAAAGTGAGGTATGATCTCTTAAGTCAATTTTTGTTCACATATTGTTAATTATGTTTTCATCGACATTGTTGAAGTATTTCCGTCATATCTTAAACATCTCAACTTTGATTTTCGAAATTCTTGAAGTTTTGGAAAGCTAAACAATAATGCTACAACTTTTCTGTTTTTTATTAATTCATTTTGAAATGTCATGAAAAATTATTTTGGTGACTTTTTTGAATGTGTGTGTTTTTGCTCAACATTGATTACTTTACTTGTGCTTGATATAAATGGACGTGCTAAAATTTTCAAAAAACAATTCAAATATTGAGGAGCACACGTTTTTCTTATATTCCACTATATATCACCACGAATACGTCAAATACAAGTGGCATTTGATATATCACATATTGAAATCATTTTTGCAATTATTTAATTATTTATATTGATTTTCAACTAGAAGTCATTTTTGCAAAACCCCTTATAGAAAATTGATTTTCACTTATTTTAATTTTTACAATTTGGTTTTTCGTCATTTTAAAAATACTCTAGTTTATTTTGGTAAGAGATGTACTATAGAAAAGATAATCATTGACTAATTGAATCTTTTGGAACCCATCAAAATATTATGGTGCTTGAAAAGTGATGGATAGTGATTAAATTACATTTCATAACAAGAGAAAGTATAATTTTATAATTTCATGAAAATCAAACAAATTTATAATATTGTTAGATTAGTATTCATTCCATGATCATTTCTATCACGTTCACCTTTCTCTCAATCCATACATCATAATATAGTGTGCAAAATTTGGTATTTCAAAATAAGAAAATATTTTTGTTGTAAAATAATTATATCCTAAAGTACTCACTCTCGTTTAAAAGTCCTCGCGGTTATGCATGGGTGAATTACTTGAATTTCTATATATGGGCTTCCATTCTCATTTAAAAGTCTTCCGGTTATGCATGGATGGGATGCATATAAGAAAGGGATAAATATCAAGTATATTCTAATCTCATTTAAAAGTCCTCACGGTTATGCATTGTTAGAAAATACTTGACATATTTTTTAAAAAAGGTGGTATCTACTAACCTCATTTTAAAGTCCTAATGGTTATGTATGGTTATTAAGTGCTTCACATTCTTTTGTATAATATATGAAAAGGGAAAATGCACAGAGTATTCCTTTATTTAAAATATCAAACATGTCACCATATAAAATTTTCTACCATTTCTCTAAAGTGAAGTTTTTTTATAATTAATAAATATTATTATTTTTGTTTGATTAATTAGAATTTGAAATTAATATTTCCCTCTTGATTTGATTTTATTTTTATTTTTTTAAATCGAAAAGGGAGAGAGAGGTTAAGATTTTGATTTTTGAGCAATATCCTTAGCAATATTCCAGAGTGTTTTTATTCAAAGTTATTTTTAATTAATTTTTCATTTTTAACCACACGCATATGTGTAGGGAAAGCTTTGTTGTAGGGAGAGCATTCAAATAAGGAAGGCTAATAGAATCCATCAAAACCAAATACATTTAATAGAGTCAAAATCTTAATATATGTTTGTTATCATCAAAAGGAAGGGATTGTAGAATATGCTAGTATATGATTTTTGTTTGATGATAATAAACATATACATATATATTCATTTAGATGTATTTGTTATTGTACTACTTTATTTTTGACATAGATAAATAAATATTTGTTAATAAGATAAATAATTAGAATTCATATTTAAACAAATATTTTATTCAAACAAACATTTTATTACAAATTCGAATTGTACAAATTTGATCTCTCACTACATTTATACATTTTCAATCATAATACAATTTCAATTACAACACATTTTTCAATTTACAATGTCACCTCACTACATATTCACTCTTATTTTTATCTTTAATATTGTTACAGCTTGAATCCATCATCTGAGCTATCTGCAAAATAGACATTGACACGGTCAAATTGAAAAAGAAAATATTTTGCAGTGCAAATTAAAGTGTGTATTTAGAAAATATCATTTGCCTCAGTTAATTTGGTTGATCGTCATCATTTATTTTTAATCTTACATGAACAGCTTGTGGCATGCACAGTGTATCAATGTACATGCCACAAGGCTGTGCTACACACTTGCTTGTTAAAATGCAGGGACAGTTGAGTACAAGGTCAAACCCAAGTAAAATCTGGATTTCGACTCAAGTGGCAAAATAAAAACTAAGCATCACAGAATTCAGGCACAAGTATGGGGAAGTGCATATGCACAAAGTGGTGCATACAACGTTTCAGTTTCGACACACACGAAAACTCCATGATGCAATAATCAAGACTCAGGTGGTAGGCAACAAGACAGAAGCTCAAAGTCATAAGGTATTATGAACTGAACAAGCTCAAATAATCAAAACAACAAGTCTAGACAGTAAATGTATAACGAGCAACAACCATGAACAATCGATGAAATTAAGTACTCAAAACAACCAGTGGCTACAGACTCAAGTGAACAAGAGACTCAATCAAAAATGCATATGAAACAGAGATGTATGCATACACATGAAACCAAAATTGATGCCAGTCTCACAGACAAATATTAATACATACATATACGTATGTATGTATATATATGGAAATACCCAGTAAAACAGTTTCGAGCAAGGGAGCAGCTAGCTCAATGGACCAGAAACATCAAGCAAGCCTCAACATTTACAAGTTAATATGCAGTGTTGAATACACATGCATACATATATGCATTTATATGCATACATGTATATAGTTTCAAAAACTCACACATGAAAAGCCTTAACCAATAAACTAATCGTCACCAATATGAAACAAGACCGTACATTAAAGTGCTGACCACAACGCACAACATAATGCAAAGATTTCACCAGACCAAATATAAGAAGTAATGACCACATACAAATCAGGCCTTCCAGTGAAAAAAAGGTTCTAGAAAGCATGTACACAAAGGCACAGACCACATGATAATGCAGATTCGAGAACACAAGAAGGCTCAACAAGATGTACAAACTAGTGGCTTCAATGCACAGGGGCTCAAAGCAATGCAAATGTACAGACCAACATGGATAACAAGAACATAACACATAACAAGAATAGTATAGTTTAGAGAACATAACTGAAAGAACTTGATTAACAAGTGCATATACAAAAAGCTTCAGGCCATACTCAAAATGCAATAAGAACCTAACTCAATTGCAATAGAAACCAGGAGCAACAAAAATCAAAGTGCAATTAAGAATTCAAACATGAACTTAATGCAGTAGGAGTTTACAAAAGAAATGATCACGCATTAAGTAGTTTAAACAAATCAGTGCAGTTCGATGAAAGTCAAGAATTGTTTCATCAAGTCAAAGCCAGGTGATAACACTGATTGAATTTCAAAGCCAAAAGAACGAAGAAAATTTGAATTTATGGAGATTGATCAACCTAGTTTAATGTTGCAGTGATACTGGTCAACAAATGAACAAGTCAATCTTCACAAAGTCCAGATTATCCAAAAATTCAAATGCCAAAAAGAATGGAACCTACATAATAAAATATATCAAGCAATTTCAACACGAACAAGTCATATTCATCATAGACGTTCAAAAAAAATTGAACGGCCAAGCAAGTGCATGAAGAATTCAAACAAGAGATATACGAACAAAATATAGGTTGTCCAAACCATATAAATCAAACCCAAATTAATCATTGGCATTCATTGGAGTTCGAAATAGAAAATCCAAAAAGCATACTTTGAACAAAACCAGTAACTCCAACACAGTTCGAAAGCAATTCGAGTTCAAGCATATCAACGAAAGTAAATAAAGGTAATTCACGTACCAATTCAAAGCTTTGATTTGAACTCGATAATTGAAGCAACCGCGCATGCGCTCAAGCCAAAAGTCGATTGATAAAGCAATGCAAAGAAAATTTCTCAAATCAATCGATTGATCATAAAGCAGTGTTTCAATTAAGGAAAACCCTAATTCCTTTTTGAAGAGGAACAAAGAAGGCGGCCGCACAATAAAAGAAAAGAAAAAGGGAAGAAGCACCCTATTTTTTACAGCACTAATTATTGTTTGGGCCAGCCTTTTATTTAATATTAGGCTTAATGTCTTAAATTAGGTTTTTATTTAGTTGTTATATTTTATTTTGTAATTTTCTTTTAAAACTATGTAACTTTCTTATAGTGTGACGGGGGTACGAACTACGGTGGTGTAGTTTGAGAATTTGCAACTCAGTGGCAGAGTTGTGTTAGGGTTTTAAGTATAGAGTTAGGTTAGTCATTAGCGGGTGGCGCATATTTACGTGTGTAAGCATCTGACTATTTAATATCTAGTAGAAACCTTGGGGGTAGCACATGGGCAGGGTTTTACCAAAGCTGGGTAAATTTGTGTGTGATCTCTATTGCATTATCTTTCTATTTTATTATCTATGATTGCTTCTATTTCCGCATTAATTTTTATTATTAGTGTCACCCTATTCACCCCCTCCTTCTAGGGTGAAAACGATCCTACAAGACCTATTTTGAGGTGGTTTGTTACATCGCTCGCATTGGAGGAAGGTTATTTTCTTAAGAAAATTTATGACAAACTGACCTGCAGTATGTGGTCGTGTGCGTAGCAACGACACATGAATAGAGTAACCGTTAAGTGGTTATTATTTTGGTTAAAATGATCTTAGATTATAATTTTAACCAATTTGAGGACTTTTATTCTTTAGGTTGAATGGAAAGATGGATCAAACTTTCACTTGTAGAACTGACGATAGATCTACATAGACTAAGAACATCACGTCATAGTACAATGATTTTCGAAAGATTTGGAAACAAAAAGAGAAATGATTTGGGTTGATCCGAAGTTGGAAAAGAAGTTATGTTATTATTGAGATTTAGGAAATCACTAGTTTGGAAAACCTTGTGGGAAACTGAAATATAGCAAAGGCCTAAGTGGGAAGTACCATAACAAGAAGAAGTACAATCTGCAGTTGAGTTAGCCCAGTTGGTATCTAAGCGCTGAGGTAATTAGGCACACCATTGAGAGAGTTAAGGTAGTATGTTGTGTAATGGAGATTATATAGAGCTATAGTTAGCAAGAGCATACTAGTGCTCAAGCTGTTGGTGTGGTGCAAGATGACACCATTTGAATTAGTAGAAAGGATTATTGATAGCTACTGATGCATATAGAATTGGATTGGAAGTAATGATAGTGGAAAAGGTTGGATAGTGCAGTCGGGATTCATTAGGTAAAAGGGCAAGGATTGCACCAAATAGGTAAAAAGCAAGTTCTAATAGGATAAATATCGAGTAGTCAATGGAGCCGAGTCCATATAGAGTCCAGTCCGCGATGGAAAATAAGCAAGTAGAAAATCCCCAAAGAGAGATAGAATACGACTTAATTTTTATGAAGTCGTCGTTGGGTAGTTGTGGAATCATCTATGTGGTGTAGCTGTCATAGTCAAGCCATTCTTAGTTAGAAAATCATGGGTTACTTTTTTATTTAGGTTCTAATTGAGGTAGGGACCATTGGATGGTAGGAATGGTTGCAACATGTCAATAGGACATGTGATGAATGATGGATGTTAATGGATGTATTTGGATGTATCGTTTGGATTGTGTTTGTTTGCATGTCTATGACCGTATATCCTCTAGAATGTACACACACTCACATTATCTCTTATTTATTTTCAATCTAGTTAGATGTGATATATATGGATGCCTAATTTCTATTTGTCATATTGAGTGTTATGCATATGAATGTCGCATCAGGATGAAATGGTTGCTCATACATGTAGAATTTAAAGTTTACTTACTTAGGATGTTGCATATATATGGATGCATAGCATAAGCATTTGAATGACAAAAGGTCGACTGCATCAGTAGACCGCCTTTCTTTTGCATTAGAATAGGTTCATATTCACTTTGTATTGCATATATATATATATAATACATACATACATATATACATATTGCATCAGAAAATTTCTAAGGACGATGATTGCTTGTGGATAATGGATGAGCAGATGATTGTTGCTATTGGTTGTTATGTATATTAGTTATATTTTTCCATCCTTTAAGATTTCAAGGATGAAATCCTTTTAAGAGTAAAGAATGTAACACCCCTAAAATTTACAAGAAGTTTAAAAAGATTTTAGTAGGAATTTAAGAAAAATTTAATAGGGAGAATAAGTTAAACTAAGGAAATGGATTTAAAAGAAAATTTTCACAGACATCCGAATGTAGCTACAAAATTTGCACCACTATGTTCGTAGCAATTTTTTTGGCAATTTTGATACATAATACTTGGTAATCCGAGTTAGTATGAGAAAGCCACGGACATCGGTACGAGAATGAAATTTAAAAATAAAAAATATTACATATATAATTGGTCGACCAGAGGGGGTCCGAAGTTGATCGATAATGGTCGGCCTAGGCACAAGGCGGTCGACCCGTGTATTAAAAAAATTGGGCTTTGCCTGCTTCGCTGAATCGGAGAATTACGGTCGTGATTAAAAGCATGCAAATAAGTAATGATGATTGGTAGAGATAGTTGCTGAGTTGATCTAATGGCCTGTATTAACTAATTACCTCTATAAATTGGCACTAAACCTAAACCCTAATCACTAGTTTGAGATAACTGAAACTAGATGCTACCAACATCTATACTGAAAACTTAATTTCTTCGTAATTCTCAAATCAAAATTAAAGTACAAATTAAACCTTAAAGTAAATCAAGTCAAGAGCGAGATAAAGACGAGAGGCCGGCAATTAGGAGATCTAGAATAGTGCTATCATTTGGAGGCTACTTTTGCATATCTAGACCTAAGACTATAAGGTGAGTGGGCATAAATCTAATGAATTGGTTAATTGAATTAAGTTTAAATCTACTTAGTCAATTAGATTGCCTGAAAACCCTAATTAATTTGTTGAATTGAAATTGAATTGGAAAAATGTAAACTCTGTCATCTACACTTGAATTAGATCTTGTAACTATTAAACTGACACCTATTATTTCTAATCTGTAAACCCCAGAATTGCTAGAAATTGGATAATTAATTAAACTAGAAATTTGGATTAAAATGACAAATTATTTAAAATGGAATTTAGGGTTAAGTTCTTAGAATAATCAACATGAATTAGCAATGCAAATAAACAATCAATCGTGCAAAGAAAAATCGTCGAAACATTGAATTTTTAAAGTGAATCGACCCTGGAATAGCCTAGGTCGACCGATAGCAGTCGACTTGGGGATGGTCTGGGTCGAGTGTACGTATTGAAAATTGGCAGTCTGAACCTCGACCTGAGGCCCAATTAAATGAATGAAATTTGGTAGTTAATGAACCAGAAAATGAACTATTTTAGGCCATGTTATATGTGTGGGAGAGTATAGAAGTTAGTTCCCTATTAGAGTAGTCTAGGTAGATTTAGTTCGTGATGATGTCAGGCCAGGAATGATCCTTCGTAGACGGTAGGATGAATCGTTAGGCGAATATTGAGGCTTGACGTGGATAGCTATGAAGAGATGTGGGTAATTTGTTTCATGATAGACTTAGAAATTTTACGATCGGGTGGGCGTTGCATTGACAGGAACAATATCTAAGGAGCTTGATCCTAACAAGAGGTCCAGGTATTGCATGTGTTCTTGCGCAATGTGGTATAGGCGGATCGACGCTGGACAATAAGTGGCAATAGGAAGATGATTGTTAGACGTGGATCCAGGTCCTAACAGGGTTCACATACAGTGGGCATCAGTGTCGGACACTAAATGGCTAAAGGAAATCGATTATTAGATGGGGCCTGGTACAAACGGGAGTTCACACACGGGGGCCCGGAGCGTTACGATGAGAGGCATTTTGCCACTACGATCGAGAGATGGACAGGAGTGCATACGATGTGTCACTCTACAAGTTTACAATACGGCGTTCACCCTCTCCAAGCGTAGTGTGAGATCTGGATTTGGCCGATCTTTTGCATGAGATTTGATTTGTAGATTGACTTAGTGTGTTAAACAAGTATCCTTAGGTATATGAACTTAGGATTGCATAAACAGTATTTATGCACTCTGTATCATATAGAGTTGATTTAATTTTAATTTCGCTTAATCGTCTTATTAGTCCTGTTCCCGCTCACCAAATTTTTGTCTGACCTGCCCCTTTCTTTTCATTTTCACCCACCACAAGATGACATGTTAGCAGTGATTGGACATAGTAAGAGGAGAAAGGATCTCAATGATGGAGTTTTTTTATTACTTATTGTTTCTATTGTAGCCATCTATTGTATTAAATATTTGTAGAGTTTATATTGTACTTTGAGTACGGTGTATATGTGAAATGAGTATTTTGGAAACTATTTTTCTAAAATGTCTATTTTGTATATTATATTTTAAGTCTTCCACTGTGAGATTTGAATGTGCAGAATGTCTACATTTTTACTCATGCTTTATATTGTTTTCAAAATCAAAACAAATCGCATTTCTTGTCATAATTCATGTTGGGAAGTGTGGGTTGTCACAATGATGTTTCCTGTCTCCTTAGTGGGACGGGACATTGTTGCCTTGGCAGCGCAGTTAGCTAGGTTGTAACTCCGAACCAGGCATCTGTAGTGCTACTCCATGAGATGCACAAGCAATTCAACCCTTCCTTCCTCACCAGGGACAACAACGAACCAATAGTGAGACCACCTAGTGGTATCGACTCGTTTGCTCGTGATGCTGCCTACTTTCCCTAATAGGACGATACACTAATACCATGACAGCATGGTTACCTATGTCGTATCCTAACCTAGTTGCCAACCAATAGCTCGTACCGATAATTCAAACATAAGGGAAGCAACTTCATTAAAGGATAAATCTTTTTTTGAAAAAATAATCTTTGGTTTCATCATATTTTCTCATAATATCTTATGCATAGACTACCTCTACGTTTACTTATAGATGCCTGGGGCATCGGAGCCACCCGACCTTGAATTGTGAAAGAAAGTATGAGGGACGTACGAGTATATATTTAGATTTGTGTAATGGTTGTTGTTATTCCGCTTTTTGGCAAAGCCGTGATACCAAAAGATCGATCGAAAACAAAGGACAGTTCGTCTCAGAGATTGGTCATACTATGCTTTACTATGGATATCGCTGAATTTTGTCTGAGTCTAGATTGAGCTACAATTGATAGGACATGACAAGAAAGATCATAGAAGTCAGCATCTCAAATTTCAAGTCAATCCGAGTTCATATGTTCAAGTTATGATCGATTCAATTTGAAGGGAAAAGCCAAAATTTTCGTATCCATCAATATGGGAGATTTCGTATCCATCAACGAGCTCTTGTTCGAATCGATCACTTTCGTATCGATCGACTTCGAATCCATCGAAGTACCTTGGGTCGACTCGGTCTCATTCGAACCCATCATCAGATCACTTACTTCGTATCGATCAATCCTATGAGTTCGTATCGATCAGGAGCAGCCATGTTCGAATCCATCGAGTTCGTATCGATGTACTTCATACCCATCAGCAGATAAAGAGCATCGTATCCATCAGTCAGTGTCTGCTTCGCATCCATCAGATCATCATCCTTCGTACCCATCGAAGGGTTCGAGTTTGCATTGATTGACTTCGTATCCATGGAGAAGCTACAAAGCTCGTATCCATCAGAGAAAGGCTTGTTCGTATTCATCAACCATCGGTTGTTCGACTCCATCAGTGAAGCCTTGTTCGAACCCATCGGTGAAGCTTCATTCGAATCCATCAAGCCAGCAAGCCAAGGTGATGTGTCATCCATCGATGCGAATGCGCCAAGATATATGGAGTCGACGCGGTCAACTCGGAGTGAAGACCGGATCGAGTCGAAGTTTGCGCTCCATGTCATCACAAAGGCGCGTGCCACCATCGATTCAAAACCATCGGTTCGAAGAGATGGATTCGAACAAAACAGCCACTCGAAGAACATCATTTCGAATCCACGATAACTCAAGATCTACTGATCCAAATGCCATGAAATGTTAACAGAAGTTTGCACACATGCTAAGGAATGTCTCCACCAAATTTCAGCTCAATTGGACACCATCTTGATCGATACGAAATGACTTCGAATCGATCACAGATCGACTCGAAACTTTCTGAGATTGGTCGTGTGGGCCCACTCACGTGCCAAAAAAAATCTCCCGAGATTTGAGCGCGATCTAAGCCTCCTACGTCTATAAATAGAGCCCCAGAGCCTACAGAAAAAGGATCTTTTTGACTCTGAAACGCCCAGACTCTGCCGGATTGAGATCTCCATCCTCCTACATCATATTTTTGCTGTTGAATTCGAATTTCCAATTGTAACTCGCTGTTCATCGCTGTAATAATTTGTAATCATTGAAAGAGAATCAATAAAACTGTAAAAACTTCACAATGGATGTAGGCAACACGCCTAACCACTATAAATCGCTTGTCTACGCATTTGCATTACTGTTGATTGGAGTTTTTGTTAGATAATACTCGTTTTGAATTTACATTCTTTGTTATTATTTCTTGAACGATTCCCAAAGAGTGTTGTGACCAATTTTGGTGCAAACACTTTGGTGCTTTCACTGAGAAAACCCAGATTTTCTCCTGCTCTTTGGATCTGTCATCGATACCTAATTGAACAAATATAAGAGAGAGATCCAGATCCTCAAGTCCAAGTTCCTTCCCTTCTATTCAGATTTGCACAAAGTCTTGGAAAGGAATTCAACCTTCAAGATGGTTAGCACAAGAACCACCTCTAACGCTATCAATCAAGAGGAACAGGATCGACAGAATGCTGTGCCACTACCTCCTTCTAATCAAGATGCTACTGGACACTCGAAACCATTAGGTCCGGTTACCCGATAAGAGTTACAGTTTCTACTCCAAGAGCTGATTCAGAGTTGGCAACAACTAGCAGAACAGCTACGCGCTAACGCCGAGCTGGTCAACAAGCTGGATCGCCAGAAGCGAAGAGATCCAAGAGAGACCATGCTTCTCGCTCCTCCAGCGAAAGTTCTTCATCTTCTGATTATCATAATCGATCTCCACGACCCCGGCTAGATGGGAGTCACATGCCAACTGCTGGAGATCAACTGACACTGACCGTTGGACAACTGAGAGTTGGTCCATCAGCCAGTTTCCAAATCAGACCCTCCTCCCGAGGAGGTGTCGTTCCTCACCACACCGTAGAATATTGCACCACTAATGTCGCGGCTGAACCAGGGGTCGATGCCCAAGATCAGTCGAACCTGGACCGTCGTCATAGTGGACGTACTCCTGAACCATACGTCCCAGAAGACTATGAGCCAAGAAGGCAAGATTTAGACCGTCGACAACATCCGGTCCAACCCTAAAGTATGGAACGTAACCATATTTCGGCGCAAGCCGCACAAAACACGCAAATGCCGGATCTTTCAACTATGATACGTTAGATGATCTGTGAGAGCCAGGGACTCACGAATGACGATTGGGGAATTTCCCGAAGTCACTCTCCTTTTACGGACGATATTCTTACTGCTGAACCCCCACGGTGATTCAGGATGTCAACTCTACCCATGTATGAGGGAAACTCCGACCCCAACCAGCATATTCTGAAATATGAATGGCCGATGACCGCTGCCAGAGCTGACGATGCAGTGAAGTGTCGAAGTTTCCCCATATCCTTAGGGGGCATCGCTACCATGGGGTTCACTCGATTGCTACCTCGATCCATCTCTTCATTCGACTAGTTGGCCACAAAATTTGTTGAACAATTCCGCATGCACGTCGCAAGGCCAAAAGATGTCAACACTCTGTCTAGCGTCACTCAAGCTCCTGAAGAGACGCTCAGACACTACTTAGAGAGATTCCATACTGCATGTGCGGAGATCAGCAATCCGAACGATAACTCCATCCTTATGGCATTGACTAAGGAGATCGACCCCGATTCTGAGTTTAGCAACTGGTTAGCTGGAAAACCACCTACATCATTGGACCGTTTCCACGCCAAGGCGGCTCAATTCCTGAGAAGGGAAGATGCAAAACAGCCTAGGAAGCAAACTGATGCAGGACCAAACACGGAAGGGAACCAAAGCAATGTCGCGATCAAACAGTCCGGTGAGAGCTCCGAAAAAGTTCAGTTGAACGTTAAAAACAAACAAGCTCGGCGGAGAGAGAGTGTGAATCAAAATAGAAAACGAGATAAAAATCATGGTCCACAGCGCAAGAATCCTATGTTTGACAGTTATACTCCTTTGAATATATCACTGGAGAACTTGTATTTACAAACTTGTAATACAATTCAGTACCAAAAACCTGCTCCAAGACCCTCGTCACGAGACGGGAAAATTTTGCAGGTTCCATGAAAGCTACGGGCACGATACGAACGAGTGTTGTCACTTACAAGATCTCGTTTAAAATTGATCAGAGAAAGGAAGCTGGAACAGTTTGTGCGGGCACCACATCCTAGAGAAGCGGGCCCATCAAATCAAAACAATGATCCCGATCGACCGAGACAAGAGGACTCCACTTGTCCCCGTGAAAGATTGGTGATAAACGCCATCAGTGGCGGACCAACTTTTTCAGGAGCATAGAATGACGAAGGATCTTCGTCACTATTACACATGACAGGCTTATTCAATCTATGAATACTTTGCAATTTCCTTTACTTTCTGACGATTGAATTTGTAATAAGGCACTGACTTTGCCATGTTTTTCCGTTCCAACAATAAATTACTATCTCTTCGAGCTAGAGCTGTGTTTCACCGAATGCAACTTTCAACAATCACGATACACGAAGAGCTAAGTTCGATCAAACAATGGAATTTAATCAAATAGCGAGTGACTGTGATACGACCGACCAGTCACTAAGTGGAACCTCAGCTCGGGGGCAAGCCATCACATCAAAGGCCGAACTGGACCTGCATACGACAGTCCTACAACTAACTCCAAATTCCCAGAGTGCGAATTGGAGTATAAACATCAAATGAATCATTCCCAGAGTGCGAACGGACTCCAAATTCCCAGAGTGCGAATTGGAGTATAAATATCAAATGAATCGTTCCCAGAGTGCGAACGGACTCCAAATTCCCAGAGTGCAAATTGGAGTATAAACATTAAATGAATCATTCCCAGAGTGCGAACGGACTCCAAATTCCCAGAGTACGAATTGGAGTATAAACATCACATAAATCGTTCCCAGAGTGCGAACGGACTCCAAATTCCCAAAGTGCGAATTGGAGTATAAACATCAAATAAATCGTTCCCAGAGTGCGAACGGACTACAAATTGCCAGAGCGCGAATTGGAGTATAAACATCAAATAAATCGTTCCCAGAGTGCGAACGGACTCCAAATTCCCAGAGTACGAATTGGAGTATAAACATCAAAAAAATCGTTCCCAG
The DNA here is from genome assembly GCA_030765085.1 of Allium cepa. Taxonomy (NCBI): domain Eukaryota; kingdom Viridiplantae; phylum Streptophyta; class Magnoliopsida; order Asparagales; family Amaryllidaceae; genus Allium; species Allium cepa. The sequence goes on along the minus strand of CM060930.1, from coordinate 191,837,726 downwards.
AGTGCGAACGGACTCCAAATTCCCAGAGTGCGAATTAGAGTATAAACATCAAATCCATCGTTCCCAGAGTGTGAACAAATTCCTAAAAAAATCCCAAATAGGTGTGGCTGACCATCTATCGGCCGACTCCAAGTTCCCAGAGTGCGAATTGGAGTATAAACATCAATTCCAGATTCCCGGAGTGTGAACCAACCCATCGATGCAAACTCCAACTTCCCAGAGCATGAATTGGAGTATAAACATCTATTCCAGGTTCCCGGAGTGCGAACCGACACATCAATGCAACCTCCAACTTCTCAGAGCGTGAATTGGAGTATAAAATTATAGGTTCCCGGAGTGCGAACCCAAACATACATGCTATCTCCAAATTCCTAGAGTGTGAATTGGAACACAAATACCGAGTCGAAGTTTCCGGAATGCGAACCGAAATATCAATACTAACTCCAAGTTCCCAGAGCGTGAAGTGCAGTATAAACATCAATTCCAGGTTCCTGGAGCACGAACCGTATTACAAACATTGATAACTCTCAAATTCCTAGGGTGCGAACCAGATTATCGATCGCAAATTGTCCTAATTCCCTAGAGTGTGGACATTTTGCTTAAGATTTGCAATAAGTGTGATTGACCACCGAAATATGAATGTTGTTCCCCGAAACTGGGGGGCAAAAAAGCTTAAATGTTAATCACTAACCGAAGTGAAACAATGTCCGAAGTTCAACTCGTTCATCAATCACAACATGTGATCAAGATTTTCAGACTTGGCAAATAAAACGAACTCTACTTGACAGTAAAAATACCACAAGTACACCGGACTGAAAGCCAAGCACTGCAAATACTTAAGCACAAAAGAGATGAGAATTAAAACTAAGAAATTGAATTTTATTTCAACTAACTGTATGTGAAGATTCATGTACAAGTTCTTTCAAAAAATTCCTACTAGCAGGGGGCCAAGCCTGCATCTATACATAGCCTAAAGAAAAATAAAAGTGCCTTCCTAACCGACAAAAGTGCACCAGAGGGTATCGCTACTTTTTCTTCTTCGATCTTCTCTTTAGCGCGGAACCACTGGACCCACTAACAGTCTTCCGCTTCGACCCCGTACCCTTTGGTGGATCTTCCTCAAACGAAGGCATGATATCGATATATTCCTCCGAACTTGAACTTAAAGGAATATTCTCTTCTCGAGGAGTCGGAGGAGTCAGGTCTACCATCGGGGGAGGAATAGGCGCGTTGGTTCCGACAAGCGTGTCCCCGAAAGATGTCACTGCAAGAGGAGTGGGGTCAACCGCTGTAGTAACACACTCAGAATTACCGCCGTGTGCTGCCGCTTCCATCTCTGCTTTGATTTGAGCAAGTATCTCATCCTCACGAGTAGCACGAGACTCACGATAAGTAGCGGCGGACTGTAACGATACAATGGAAGAAGGTGGGAACGTGCCGAGAACAAATGGCATGTCAACAAAGGGGTCACTGTGCTGGCTCAAGAGTTCATTCATCATCTGTTCATCGAAAGTAATTGAACCCCCCGGTGTCACCTCGGTTGGTGCGGCTGTCGTCGTGGCGATCGCTTCAGTAATAATAGCCTCCCGTTCTTGATGTGGCTCTTGGACTGCAGGAGGTGCTGTCGATGTAACTTTACTCACTGGACAAGAAAGAGAAGAAGTTGTCAGAACACGCTTCAATACAAATACTTCAGTTCAAACACACATTAGATTTGTGCAGAGTACCTTCCTCAACTTGACTTGTGGCTGGCTGAACAGCTTCAGAAGAATGCTCCCTTATGGGAGATAAGCGTGGCTGCTCAGGGTCATAGCCTGGGATCGGTTGCGGCTCAGTCGCTGGCGTAGGCTTCGATCCAGATGAAGTAATCGTCTTTGAACTTGTAGCTGGATGCACAGCGCCAGATTGCTCACCAACTTCCAAGTGTTGGGTAACCAGTCTCTCTTTAGCATGAGAGATCATGAAATTGTGGAGAACCTTCTTCTCTTCATCAGTCAATATCCGATTCTCCAACTCAAACTCATCAAAAACTTCGCCTGGCTTTGATGTTTTCTCTTCTTTAACTAATAAATTCCAGGCATTGAATAAATGTGTTGGATAATCATCAAGCCATGTAAAATTTCTATGCCTCAGCACATTAGCATTATAAGTAATGAGAAGTTCTTCTATCTCTGTCTCTAGCTTAGTCTCTGTTTGACGAACTTTCTCATCGACTTCGGCTTCTGTCTCGCGGACCTTCTCCAAGGCCGCATCTCTTTCTCTCCGAAATTCCACCGCCTAATCACACGCTTCCTGTGCAGAAACGTTAGCGGTGTCCCTCTCCTTCATAATCTCTACAACCTTGGCCTTGAGCTCGTTTAGCTCTTTCAAGGCCGCATCCCGCTCGGTAGTTACGATGATATTTCGGTGGCCCATGTCCTCCACCGTAGCGTAATGCTCACACTTCACCCTATCCATCGCTGCCTGACCTTCATCCTCTTTTTTGAGAGCTTCAATCTCTGACTTTCGAGAGGACTCGGCCTCACTGCCGAGCGCCTGAATAATGCGGTCCTTTTGACCAAGTTCTTTCTCCAACTTCTCGATCGTAGCCGCTCGATCAAAGGCCACCTTTGATGCTTTCTTAGCGGTCTTCGACCATTCTTGATACTGAAAGAATACGTCCGAGAGATAGTCATGCATCATAGGTGCAACTGTCGATGGTATCCTTTTTAGATGCGGGGGAAACACGAACCCGTCAAAGCAAATTTCAGGAAATTCTTTCCTCAGTTGAGCAAGCCTAACCGGTCCTTCCCCCGAAGGCTCCGTCAATATCTGCTCTATTGACGGGGAGGCCGCAATCTCCGTTCTGCGATGAGTATCCGACCTCGATGGTTGGGAAGACGGCTTGGACCGTGAAGTTTCTGGAGGCCTCAAAACATGAACCGGAGGCGATGCAGGAGCTCTAGGAGGTGGCGTGCGAGATCGAGACCGACGCCTGTAATCTTTATCTTTGTCAGAGCGCTCATGACTCGAGCGCCCATAGTCGTAGTCTCTATCTCCTTCCCTCCTATACGCTTCATAATATGAAGAAGACTGGCGTTTCTTACGGAGACTGCCAAGCATCGAACCTCTATCAGACATAGTATCTGTAAGGCAAAAACATAAAGCAAAATTAGTAATCTCTCACAGTGAACGTATTACACTTAGAAATCATGTAGTGCCGTGAAGTGTGAATGTGGGTGCAACCCCCCGACCAACTGGATGTGTCAACCGCACTAGTGGGCAGAGACTCGCTCAAAACTAAGGCTTCTGAAAGTTCTTCCAATCCGACATCATGCTGCAAGGACACATCGTCTGGAATTAGAATATCGGTGAGCCCTTCATAAAGATTCTCAGTTCTCGGGGGAGACATCTCCGAAATTCTAATTCCGGAGGTGGGTTGAGCCGTGACAACCGATTTCCATCTTCTCTTTTTAGATGACTCAACGACTGCTGCCTTGCCTTTTCTCTTCTCTTTGATATCTGGGGCTACATCCGCATATTCGCCCAATGGCTCCTCATCGGTATGAGTTCTCTCAGAGTCAACCTCCTCAATCACGAAAACTTTAGGCTTTCTTCGTTTAACTCGTTCTTTCGAGGCGGTTCTTAAGACACCGTCAAGCATTATGCTTTGCCTCCGCTCAACCAACCCAAGGATTCTGAGATTCCTGCCTGTCAATAGCAGCTCAATATTCCTCTCCTCACTTGGGATTTCTTGAAAACCCAAACTATCTCCTTGAAACGCTCACCTTCGGGTCGCTGAATTACGGCTGAAAAGGAAAAGAGATGTGAGTTCGACCCCAAATACATCAGTTTTATCAACTACTTGAAAAAATAGCAATACTCACGTCTAAATAGCCATCGTCGAGCGAACCCTGGGGGGAACCTAACATAAAACCATTCCGTCCTGAAGTAACCCAATCTTGTCCAACCCCCGTGATCACTTGGCAATTTCTCACCGCCTCCAAGAACGTGAAAGATGGACTATCGGCCTGACTCTTGATGTTAAACAAGTATATGATCTCAATCGGGAGTGGCGGTCGATAGAGATACTCCATAAATGCAATGAACAAGCTATTGAGTGACGTGTATCCGTTCGGATGCAGTTGAGATGGGGCAGTCCTCAAAAACGACAGTACTTCTCTTATATACTGGTTAAACGGAGGGAGTGTCCCAGCTGCGCACGCATGGCGATTGAATGCAGTATATCCCTCCGGTGGATTGTGCGGTTTATCATTTGGCCCCGGCAGTAGCACGTCATTCATTGACAAACCATGCCTTAAGCATATTCTTCCTAGCATGTCTTCCGAAATATTGGACGGAACAGAATCTGATAGGTTACTAATGAAGGATGCGTCAGGTAACTCATCCGAAGCTGGACCAATAACTTCAATCTCAATCTCCGGTACTTCAAGCACGGGAGGGACTGAACTCTGAGTTTCTTGCGGCTGTGAACTTGAAGTTTCCATAACTAGTTAACTCACGAGAAATCATCATTCGAATAAACCGTAATGTATGAACGACAAAACTCTGAAAATCAAACCGGAAATGACCGTCATCGCTGACCATCACAACCGTAACATCCAGACGCAAGCGGTCGATCCAAGTTAAAGTTCGTTATATTTTTTAAGTTACAGTTCCATCGACGAGCTTCAAAAGGTAGTCCAATATGCAGTTCTACGGTCAAGTTCAGTTATGCAAGGCAGAAGCTCGTCGGAGTCAAGTATTTTGATATGCAAAAGTTTTCTAAATTCGTCTAATTTCAACTTGGAAACGGTCGTCGCGGTTCAAATTCGTATCGAGTCAAAGATATATTCCCAACCGCGTTCGAACCGATACGGTTCGTATCGATCATCTTCGAATCGATACACTTCGTATCGATCAGGTTCGACCGATACGTGTCGTATCGATCAGGTTTGACTCGATATGTTTCATATCGATCCAGTTCGAAACGATGCTTTTCGTATCGATCAAGGGCACACCAGTTTCGCATCGATCGCCGCTCTCGTATTCGTATCGATACGAAATCGCATAATTTCCTTCGATTCGAAAACTCCACAACTCCTTCTTCTCCAAACTGGCCTCAACTCCATGGTCGTGCTCCATCCCCAAATTTGCTCTCACTCGCCCAGATCTTCAATTCACCGAAACCGATAATAAAAGCAAGGAGGATGGATTGAGGTTTCGAGTTTCATCGTTCTAAACATAATTCTATCCATTAATCACCTGATTTTAATGTTTAATTCTGAAAGATAGAAGGCCTGAATCGATTCGAAGGCTAAACAGTTGTTTCCTCTTGAACTCTCTATCGATACGAAGGCAAAAAGCTACAGTAAAAGTAAAAAGTGAAAAAATGGATAAGTCCACACTATTTATATGAGGCCATAGAAGAACCGAGTCGATTCGCCTCCCAGTCCATGTGACCAGTCACCACCGGTCACCCTAGCGTTCGGGTCGAATGGTAGTTTCGAATCCATCATCGAAGATTTCTATCGATTCGAAATAGACAACGGATCCATCGATACGAAGAAAGCAGCAGGGACAGCTGAAGATTGTGAACTCCATCATCTCAAAGCCCTCGTTCACATCAACAAGTTTACAACTCCATCCACTGCATATCGATACGAACAACAATTTTGTATCCGTCAAAACCTATCGATACGAATAGGTATTTCGTATCCATCCAAACTCATCGCTACGAACAGACATTTCGTATCCATCCAAGCGCATCGATACGAACTATCTTTTCGTATCCATCATCTCGACTCGCATCGATATGAAAAACTACTTTACAACCTTTTACATCGATTCAGGAGAGGATCGATACAAGAGGATAGTTAAAAACAACCATCAAGCGTTGTTTCAACTCGAATTCCAAATTGGTTCAGGAGAGAATCGATACGAAATTCAATAACAAACAAACAAAATTGACAACGACTCGTACACACAATGTTAACGAGAGTCAAATTAACATATGTGCATATATGTCGGACTAATATTCGATTTTAAACATTCACAGGGATCAAATACTCATCTTGTACGATTACAACAACCAACAGCTAAGCACTGTTCTACAGCAATCAATCATATCAACGCAAGGTTACAACCTTCGACAAGAGAGCAATGATTGTTCAGAGAGAAATTGCAGCTTTTCAAAGCACGTCATGTTTTCACAGGACGTACTTTGGGGGGAAAATATTATCCCGCTTTTTGGCAAAGTCGTGATACCAAAAGATCGTTCGAAAACAAAGGACAGTTCGTTTCAGAGATTGGTCATACCATGCTTCACTATGGATAAGCTGAATTTTGCCGAGTCCAGATTGAGTTACAATTGATAAGACATGACAAGAAAGATCATAGAAGTCAGCATCTCAAATTTCAAGTCAATCCGAGTTCATACGTTCAAGTTATGATCGATTCAATTTGAAGGGAAAAGCCTAAATTTTCGTATCCATCACTGTGGGATATTTCGTATCCATCAGCGAGCTCTTGTTCGAATCGATCACTTTCGTATCGACTTCGAATCCATCAAAGTACCTCGGTTCGACTCGGTTTCATTCAAACCCATTGGCAGATCACTTACTTTGTATCGATCAACTCCCATGAGTTCGTATCGATCAGGAGCGGTCGTGTTCAAATCCATCGAGTTCGTATCGATGTACTTCGTACCCATCAGCAGATGAAGCACTTCGCATCCATCATCCAATGTGCTTCGCATCCATCAGATCATCATCCTTCATACCCATCGAAGGGTTCAAGTTCGCATCGATTGACTTCGTATCCATGGAGAAGCTACAAAGCTCGTATCCATCAGAGAAAGGATTGTTCGTATCCATCAACCATCGGTTGTTTGACTCCATCAGTGAAGCCTTGTTCGAACCCATCGGTGAAGCTTCATTCGAATCCATCAAGCCAGCAAGCCAAGGTGACGTGTCATCCATCAATGCGAACGCGCCGAGATATATGGAGTCAACGCGGTCAACTCGGAGTGAAGACCGAATCGAGTCGAAGTTTGCGCTCCACGTCATCACAAAGGCGCGTGCCACCATCGATTCGAAACCATCGGTTCGTAGAGATGGATTCGAACCAAACAGCCACTTGAAGAACATCATTTTGAATCCACGATAACTCGAGATCTACTGATCCAAATGCCATGAAATTTTCACAGAAGTTTGCACACATGCTAAGGAATGTCTCCACCAAATTTCAGCTCAATTGGACATCATCTTGATCGATACGAAATGACTTCGTATCGATCACATATCGACTTGAAACTTTCTTAGATTCGTCGCGTGGGCCCACTTACGTGCCAGAAAAAGTCTCCCGAGATTTGAGCGTGATCTCAGCCTCCTACGCCTATAAGTAGAGCCCTAGAGCCTACAGAAAAAGGATCTTTTTGACTCTGAAGCACCCAGACTCTGCCGGATTGAGATCTCCATCATCCTACATCATATTTTTGATGTTGAATTTGAATTTCCATTTGTAACTCGCTGTTGATCGCTGTAACAACTTGTAATAATTGAAAGAGAATCAATAAAACTGCAAAAACTTCACAGTGGACGTAGGCAATACGCCGAACCACTATAAATCGCCTGTCTACGCATTTACATTACTGTTGATTGGAGTTTTTGTTAGATAATACTCGTTTTGAATTTACATTCTTTGTTATTATCTCTTCAATGACTCCCGAAGAGTGTTGTGACTAATTTTGGTGCAAACAGTTGTAACATAAGGAAATGCAAGACAAGCAAGAATAATCCAAATAGAGAAATTGATTAACAATAACAACTTTCAACACAAGAGAAAATAAGCAATGTTCAACATTTATAAATCCGATCACACCATGACCGAAGCATCATCTAAAAAGAAAATATGAGAACAACCTTGCTGCTTATAGGGGAAGGAGAGCCACGATAATGTGGCAATCATCGTCAAAAATTAGCTTCTTATCAACCAGTAGAGGATCGAAAGTAGTAGATCCGCTCAATCTACCCGCCTAGGAGGCAATATCTAAATCTAAATCCAGATTCAGTATGGGTACATAACAATAAGCATGGTAATAACCGGCAAAGTACAAATACGACACAGCATACCTCCATCACAAACATCATAATAATATACCATGCCATACATTTCCAAATATCACCAAATAATACATGCAAACAAGAAAGAACCATGACATTTACAAATCGAGTGACAACAATCAAATCCATTGAAATATCAAAATACTATGGATAGCAAATAATTTATCCATAAATCCATAACAAAAGAATAAATCCTGAATCGAACCAAATCATATGGTCAAATATCCAAAATGTCTTAAATTGCATTCCTGATGGAAGTATAGACTTAAAACCATTAGGCCCTAAAAATATAAATCAAGACGGTATAACCCAAAATAAACAATCAGAGTATCGAATTTCGACTTATCGCCCCACTGGAAGTAATAACTTACAATTGTTAAGTCGTAAAGATAAAAATCAGGGAAGATGGAACCTAAATTGAATGAAATCCAAACAATATACAAAAATCGATATCTAGGAATATTATCTCGACTTTCAGTCCTAATAGAAGTATAGGCTTACGAACGTTAGTCCTAAGAGATAGCTAGAAACACAAATCCGCAATCGAACAAAATTCAACAAAATATCGAAAGCAATATCCAAATAAATACCTTTACCTCCAGTCCTAATTGAAAAGATAACTTCTGATTGTTTTGCCCTCAGAGATATCCAGAAATATAAAATCAAATCAATATCAAAACCAATCAAAACCTTAATATTCAAAAATCATATATCTTGACTCCTAGTCCTTAGAGATGCAAAACTCTTGACTGAATGGTCCTTGGAGATAGAAGCAACAAATCATGTAAAAAGGAGATCTCTTAGCCATATACTCTTGTGACATACAAGCTCACAGTATGTCTCTAATGTCATAAACAGACAACACGCAGTTGTCTCATGTTAGGGTAACTCAAATGATAGATGGACATATAGCCAGTCTTTAATGTCAAACAACCATCGTCTCTAATGAGGTGGTAATATCAAGTATCTCGATTATAATGGATCGACCTAAGTCATCTAGATGGGAGATAGACATATCACAGTACTACTCTAGGAAACGCTAGTGAGGTGGTAATATTAAATATCTCAAATATCTCTGGAATCTTATTTATTAAACACCCACTTTACGAAATAAATTCTTTTTCGAAAATATTATTAAAATCTTTCAATTATATAAAGTCATCAAGTAGACTAATTCCAAACCAATTAATATATGTATATATATAACCGAATATATTTTAAAAATCTCTAAAAAATATATTTTTATAACCTAAAATCCCTTTTTCAAATTCCCCTATAATCCTTTTAACTAAATATCCAATTTACTAAGGAATTTCCTTTTCGAAATTATTATTAAAACTGCTCAAAATGTATAAAAATTTCATATATTTTAATATGTTGATAATTCTCTATTTTTGTTTCAAAACAACTATATTTTCAAAAAAAATCCAATAACCAATTTGTTTCTCAACTATTTATGTTTATTCCAATTTATACTTCAAATAAATTTTAAAACACCAAAAATAATTCCCTGAAGCGTTCAAAAATATTTTTAAAATAGGAAAATCAGTAAATCATCTAAAACATAAATTGTGGAGTAAATTACTCCAAAATTAGCCAAAAAACATTAACATAAATTTTGTCGCTCGACCCGAATCGAATTACGGTCATCCACAAATGCAAACTCAATAAATAGAACTTCAGGGTCCTTCGGGACCAACAGTTCTGATAAGAGGAAATTCTCTCAACTGAATGGTCCTAAGAGATGTAAAATATACAAATTAAAATGCAATCGGACAGCATCTCCTTTGCATTTTCGACAATCTGACATACACAAAAACTCACAACTTAATCCAACATCGAATATCATATCCAATGTCAAAAACAACCAATCAATGCAATATAATCAGGATAAATAAATATATAAAATGCAATGGGATATAGATATAGATGTTTGAGAATAAAACTCACCTTAAGTGATGGTCATCAAATGATTACAACCCAAAAACTACAGCTTACTGCAATAAAATCACCAATAATTTGCCATCTACCCACAATCATCACATGCAGCACCATTCATCGCTGCTCTCAAGTCATCAATGACCTCCAAGACGACAACTGTCGCTTAAGTCTTCAAATTCGCTGCCATCCCTATCGATGTTCCCATTAGTCATGTCTATGCCACTTTAAGCACCAACAATAATCATCCTTCTCCATAAAAAGGCAACAACACCATGCTCCATCCTAGATTGCGTACCACCAGAAAGCTCGCAACATTCCAGGTCGTTGCAACCTTACCCCAGCCACACGTGGTAATTTGCCTTTCCCTCTTGTTCACTGCTAGGAATCGAGTGCCTCGTTGTGGCTCCAAACCAGCAGCCACCATCGATGCACCCCGTATGTGACATCATCAATGCCTCGAGCATCATCGTTTTCATATTATTTTTATTAATTGCAATTTGATTTTGATACGTGAAATTTCTAGAAGGTTAGGGCAAAGAAGCAAGAGGGGTTCGTGTTCGAGCTTTAGGTTAACAAACAAAAGAAAATTGAGAATTTAATTGGGCTTGGGCTTGAATTCCTTTTGATCTCTATTTTAATTGATTTCCTTCATGTTTAATTTTAAATAGTCCTTGGCATACATTTATAAATAAATCATAGTCTAATTTAAATTTGGTCACACTTCGCTATATAAAATACATTTATCGCGAGCTCTAGGTTAACAAACAAAAGAAAATTAAGAATTTAATTAGGCTTGGGCTTGAATTCCTTTTGAGCTCCATTTTAATTGATTTCCTTCATGTTTAATTTTAAATAATCCTTGGCATCCATTTATAAATAGATCATAGTCTAATTTAAATTTGGTCACACTTCGCTATATAAAACACATTTCGATAATTGAACAATTTTATTTTTTATGTTAATCGCATAAAAATTATTTGCACTTTAAAAATATTTTGTATTTAATTAAAATAATTTACTCGACTTCAACATATTATTTGAAAAAAAATTATTGATTCAATTTATTAAAACAAAAAATCTTTTATTAATAGCCTTCAAGTAAACAAATATTTACTTCCAAAAATAATAATTATCAAATTCAAACAGTTTTATTTTAATTTTATTTTATTTCATTTACGGTGTAGAAGGTAGGATTATTACACTTAACATGTTATTCAACCTACCCTCCTATTGGGCGTCTAAGGTCATGATTTCCTCCCAAGTGAAACAACCTAGGTGTTGTTGTAGCTTATCCCTTAGCCCATCCGCTTCATTATGGCTTGCCCCCAGGTCCACCCTCATCTGCTGGAGCTCCTTCTTAACACTCCTCCTCTCTGCAGCTAGGTCATTAATAACGACCTCCCTAGCCCGCTCAACAGTGTTACAATCTTCCTTGACCGTCGAAGCCTTTCTCTCGAAAGCCTCTTCTCTCCTCTCGGTGTCCTGGGCCCTCTTCCACTGTTCCTCTATCTTTTCCTCCACTTGTTGATGCATGGTACTCTCCTCCTCTAGCCTTTAGTCAAGTATGCCAAACTTGTGTGAATGTGATAGGCTTGTGCCATGCTTGCATAACAAGTAGTTCAAGGTATCAGTTACAAAAAGAAAAAAAGGAGATTTTTCACCAAGTATGAAGACCCTTACGAAATACACTTCTAATAGATGAGAATTGAGGAGCTCACTCAAAGGATGAGTCTCCCACATTATCAACCTTGGCGCTTATGGTACATGGCCTCCTTCACCACCACGGTCAGCACTTGTGCCAACACCTAAAAACATTTATCTACCTCAACTGTCTTCAAGGTGGTCAACCCCAAAACCTCAATCTCATCTACACCTGATCATGGCCAGATCACCTCCACCTCTTTAGATAATCCATAGACTATGAAACTCCATCGCACCAGGACACGAGGCCTCTTAGATGTACTTCATTGCTCCATCTCCTCTTCCCTGCGGCCCTTCTCGGCCATCACCCCCTCAAGTAGTGTCAGGTTGGTCAGATGAAAATTTTGCCCCTCCCCACTAGACAGTCGAGAGATGGTCAGCATGTGCGGTAGAGTGTTAGGATCGGTTTGATATAGTTAAGTGGTATCGATGCAAGGTTGCATTATAGGACTCCCTGAATGGTTTCCCCTTACGATGCCGACATCAAAAGCGACACCAATGCTCAAGTGAACCATTAGAAAAGGCATGAGCAAAAGTCAGAGAAAGGAAAAGAAGGAATTAAAAAAAGCAGTACAAAGCTAAGTTACCCTCTATAGGTCGGTCCAACCGTCACCTCTTAATAAAGGGCGGGCAAGCAGACCCTATGTTACTACTGCTAAGCTGTTCCCCCTCAAGGTAGTAAGTGTGAAGGGGCACATTTTGAGTTACTTGTTTTGGAGAGCCACCGGTGAAAGGGTTCTTGGAGAAGGAGCCCTCACTTGCCGGAGTATCTGGCTCCTATGCCTAATCACCTATCCTTTTCTTTTTAGGCATCACTGACAAGCTAATGTAATCTGACAATCGATTTATTACAGTATCATGAAGAGGGACCATGATGTTCTCCAAGTGGGCAAGGTCGAAATTCTCCCACTTACACTGATTATCCCCCCCAGCCTCGGCTAAAGTCTAACTCGTGGTCTCTTCGTCAGCTTCACCCCCCAATACTATAGCCCCCTTCTTTAGTCATGATAATTGTTGGCCTTGCTGATCTAGTAGTAGGGGTCCTAACTATGGAACTTCCTCTATCCATGGTTTACCTTGGAGCTAGCGGTTCAACCTAGAGAATATTGACCTCGTTCAAAATCATTGATAGGTTCAAGTAGGTTCAATGGTTTCCCTGATCAGGTGAACGTATTCCTCATACATGGAAAGGTTTATCCTGGTCCCGGTTGGAGTTGCTATGTAGAAGAATAATTGATTATTAAAATATCAAGGTTAACGAATTCTTCAACAATTTAGGGTAAACATACAAAGCACACTTAAGGTCTGGGTTTCAAGACCTGGGTTGATACCCATGGGAACTAAAAATAATCGATCTTTGTAGGTTGACGCCTTACTTGGGAGGCTATAGATCAAGGGGTGCTCTTGGCCCTAAAGATGACACTAACCTACAGATTCAGTTTTTGTAAAATCAAATGGAAAAATGTAGGATCAAGCTCGGGGGATTCAGCTTATGGCAATGTGATGGCCTGCATTTCAGGAAGTTTAATTTGGTAATAAACCACACAAGTCCAACTCAAAATAATCCAAGATACAGATAATCAATGGGGTTAATTATGATAAATAAGGAAAGAAAAAAAACATAGAATCTCATAGCGGTATTACAAAATATAATAATCAAATAAACAGTTCATGAAGCTGTTTACGCTATAAATTTGATTATACTTTTACAACATCAATCAGAGTTATACATACAATAGAGACAAAATAAAACAATGTAGAAAAATAACTTGATGCAGGAGAATTATACAAATCTTCATCTTCGTCCTCCAGAATAATATGATCTTCGTCCTCCAAAATAATATGATCTTCAATGCATTGAAAATTTAGGACTGACTCGAGCATAAAGTAAAACAATACACTCGAGTCAAAACTAAAATATCCTTATATAAGTCAAATCAATATAACATATAATGGGAGTGCAATAGCGTTAGAGATGTTTATGGGGTTTTACATCTCCTATCCATTGTATAACATGAGTGCAATAACTCATGAGATATTACGGGATTTTTCATCTCTTAAGGATTCGTAAAAATATCTACATATGGTAAAATACACTATATACGTAATGTCTAATCAATAAGACAAATATTTTTCCTAGCATTAAGGCTTTACATTGATCCCCCTCAATGCGTTTTTAAGCATTGGCATACAGTTTGCATATAACACCCTAGTAGAATGTCGAGGGATAGGGATGTGTCGTGATACGACAACACTAAACCAAACTTATAGTGGTCTCCTATAAGGATAAAAGTATGACAAGGCACGTGAGGCAATGCCCAAGGTAGGATACCACCAGTCAACCCATCCCGGCTGATGGTAACGCATCTCCGCAGTGATCTCCCACCACGTCGAACACTCCCATAATCAAAAGGTAATCACCAACAACAACGATGTAACGATAAAAATACGAAGGAATGCGTCTGCTAGAGGTAGCTAGCTTACTTGGACGATTAATAGGGCTCATGTTTTAGTCATTTCAAATTGACACAAGTGTTGGGGCTATCCAACATCATTATCTTTCTTCAAATCCAGCAAACGTACACCAAATCCAACCACTTCATACTGGAGTCTCCTTGTAACAACCCTAATTTAACATTATTCATGAGAAATTAAATAGAATAATGTAAATGTTAGAGTGATAAGAGGATTGAGATTTAAAAATTCAAAATAGAGGTCAAGGTTAATTAATTAGTGATATAAATGGATCTATAAATGGTTTGGTAGGTTAAATAGGAGAGTAAATAATGCAAGGGTATTTAGGGTAATTGCGCACTATAACCCTTATATACTTTGTTCCCTTCATTATGCACGTTTATTTTACAAAATAAAAACTAACATAAATCAAAAGAGGAGCTAGCCATTATTCGGGGGAAAAGAAGAGAAAGTCAATCTAAACCTAAGGAATTAAAGCAAGGAAGATTAATCTCAATCAAATCTCGAAGTCCTTATCCTAATCAAGGTGAATGATAATCTAAATCATCTCTATTTTGTTTGAAGATCATTTGATTTTTAGGTTTAAGATTAATTCCATTATAATGATGTTTTTTATTAGGATATGCTTGGATTTAATTGATGTTAGCTCAAATAAGATTATTCGATAAATGATTTACATGGTTTTGAGGCTAAAACCGATTATAATGATTTTCGTATGCCATGAGAAAATTTTATGTTATGGAAAACATGATTTTAGAGATGATTTTTAATTTTTATAATTTTCCTAGCTATTGAAAATTTATTATGAATTTTCAAAAGAAAATTATGAATAATTAGTTTTAGAAATTAATTTCGGTTATTTAATGAAGAATTTTGGTCTGGAATTTTTATATGTTAAATAACATATTGAAAGTGGATTTCTGTAATTTTTGGGGATTTCACCTAAGGAATTTACTATGAAAAATAAATTATTTTAGGAGAAGGATTTAATTGTTTTAATTATTTTTCTTAATCAATTATGACGTTAATCTTTGTTTAATCTAAGATTATGCAGTAGTTATTTTGGTAAAGAATTTGAAAAGTTTATGGCAACCAATTAAATGTTTACGAATAGGCAGGTTAGTTCTAAAACATTACGTTAAATGACACTAAATCAGCCTTACCTAAAAAAGTGGGTTCCGCCTCTTTTAGAAGCCACCTTTCAACCCTATGCTTCTACCTTCAATTAAGTCGAAACCTACCAAGTCGAAACCAACTAAGCCAAAACCAATGCACAAGGTATCACAATGTTGGTACATAGTGGATTGGAGAAGGGCGGAAGGTATGGTGTCGAAACATAGCTTTCGATGGGGGTCGAAGCCTTTATTTTATTCTCTATAGAAATGCGCTTGTTTGTTTTTACTAAATGCTTTTGAATGAGTCGAAATATATGCTTTCGAAGGGGTCTTTTTAAACTGCTTTTGAAAGGGGTTTTTGCTTCTAATTTAAATAGTATCTTTCGAAAGAGTTACTTATTTTAAAATCAATGCTTTCCAAAAGAGTAGTTTCGACCAAGTCAAATCCTTCTGTCTTCCCTATGCCTTTCAAATGGATTGAAGTCATTAACCAATTCGAAAGGTAATCTATGTTTTAAACCTATACTATGCCACTTTTTAAAAGCTTTTGAAAGGATTCAAGGGTTTCGAAGGAAATGGCTTCGAAAGGGGTTTTGATGTTATCCTTTAAATGTTTTACTTAAAAGTTTTAAGCTTTCGAAAGGATGGTGCTGAAGCCATCTGCTTTTCTCGAACTCTTTCTAGTAGTTTCGAAAGGATACTTTCGCTTGTATTCACTTAGTCCCAATAAGATATGTTTTAAATCAAACCCAATGGTTTCGAAACCGGTACTTTCAAATGGTTTCAAAGCTATGCTTCTATAATTGAATGGTGATACTTTAATACATTCGAAAGGTTTCGAAATAAAGGCTTTAAACTATTTCGAAAGGTAGGTGCCTAGAGTTTTGAAAAGAATATTTAAATGCTTTCGAACGGAATTTTTTCAATGGTTTCAAAAGTAAAGATTAAATGGTTTCGAAAGCCTTAGTTTTCAAAACAAAAAACACAATCTCAATTTTTAAAGGTAAAACCAATGACAATATAAAAGAGCTTTTAAATGCTTTTAAATTGGAGTTTATGAAGAAGCTTTCCATAATAGAATAGTAGGTTAAAAGGATTAACCTGGTTTTATATGAAAATGATTTCAAGGATATTAAACCACAGATGTTGGTGATTATTATGTTAATATGGTTGCTTCTTCTAGTTTACATATTCGCTTTAATATGGGCCTATAACTGCAATTTAGGGAAAAGGGGGTAGAACAAACAGCTAGGGTGACCCAGTAATGAATGTAAATTGAGTTAAATCTTAAACGAGTATAATTGCATCCAGGAGGTCAGATAGACCAGAATATTGGATGCCTAAATACCAGTTAGAGAAGTTGTCAAATAGACATGTTCATAGTAAACCCATGAAAACTATGATTGGAAAGAGTTATTAGCAAAGGCTAATATGTTTGTAGTGAACCCATGAAAAATACATCCGAATTAAGTTATTGACAGATGTCAATAGGTTCCTAGTCAACCCATGAAAACTAGAATAAGAGAGAAGATATTGGAGATAACAATAGGTTTAGGGAGAACCCATGAATAAGGAAGTTATTGGCAGGGGCCAATTAGTTCTCAGTGATCCCATGAAAACTATGAAACTAAACAGAGAGTCCATAAGTATTAAACAGGTTGATAGTCAGCCCATGAAAACTAATAGGTTAATAATGACCCTAGAAACCAAAACTGAGATAGATGGTCAAAATGAATGGGGATGGGTAATCAAAAACTGATACTTATTTTGCATATCATCATAATATTTTGAATTGCTATGTTTTAACCATTGTGGATGTAGAAGCACAGTATATGGATTTATAAAGTTTTAAATGAGATATAATGAGGGTAAAACCCATTATACTAAATAGCATGGTCTCACTAGATATCTAAATGGTTTGAGATGATATATTATTATTTATATCAGGCTTTATGTCTGACTCAAAGATTATTTTTCCTTTTAAACTCTCGAGTACTCAATTGATTTTGAGTAGTTTGAGAGTTGAGGTGTTCAAGTACGTCTTTAGACAAATAAGCTTCTAAGAAGTGCAAGAGGCACGATGGCTATTTAGAGTTATTTTCTATTTTGTAATCTAATGTGTCTTGTTGTATAGGAAAAAATGTTTAATTTCCTAGTTGTACACTTTGATCGTCCAAGTGTGCATCTTCATATGTCGCTCTTGGCATATGTTGTGATAATTATATTTTCTTTGAACGTGGTTCTCATATTGGGATTATGTAATGAATTTGAAATGCTTTGAAATGGAATGATAAAATTGTTACTTGATTTTAAATTTTTTCGAATCCATATGTTTCTAGTATATCAATATCTAATATTACCGTATTTAGTCGCCAAGGATTAATAATTATGGATGACTACAGCATCCATAACCATTAGTTTCGGGCCTCTAAGTAAGGGATGTTACAAGTTGGTATCAGAGAAAAGGTTTATAAAACTTAAAAGAAATTTGAACTTAAAACATTTTTTTCAAAACATAATCCAATGAATCGGAAAATAAGATCGGGTTTCCGGATAACGCTATGGTAACGTACTTGTATTTGATTCCCCTCTTTCTTATACCATTCTTCTTTATCTTTACGAGAAAGAAGATATGGAGGCAGGAAACGAAAGAGGAAATCTTGGTGGAGGAAGCACCACAACCAATAGAAATGTTCCACCCACCAGGAGGAACCTGGGTCGACAGGCTAATGCTAACCAAATTGTAGATGCCAATGTGGGTGCTGGAAATTCGCCAGTGGATATGGAGGTGATGTATCAGTTCTTCATCAATCTGATGTAAGCAGGAGCTGTTACTGGTGTTTCTAGAAATGTTGGAGGAAGTAATTATGTGGCTTTAGTTGGAAATAATTATGATAAGTTGAGTAGGGATTACACCAATCTTGGTGGGAAGTCGTTTATGGGGACAGGGGTTGCTATATAAGTTGAGAATTGGTTGTTGCATTGTGAGAGGATCTTTTCTAACTTGGTTTTGGATGATGAGCAAAAGAGGAGGCTGGCCTTTAGGCAGTTGCAAGGGGTAGAACTTCATTGGTGGAATAGTGTTACTACTGGAGTTTCGGAGTAGGGGTTGCCTTGGGCAGATTTTAAAAGGAGATTTGAATAGAAGTTTTTATTTGAAGTTGCTAAGTCGACGTTGATGAGAAATTTTATAGATTTGGTGCGGGGAGAGATGTTGGTAATCGAGTATGCTATCAAGTTCGATGAGTTGTCTCGATATGGGTATGTTACTATAGACACCGTCATCAGGAGGAATGAGAGGTTCATTCTGGGATTGAGGCCCGAGATTGCCATGGCAACCTTGACACATATCTGTAATGAGGAGATGCTTACTATTTGTGCAAGAGAAAATCTCATTAAAACCCAGGTTTCTCAGGGAAAGAAGAGAAAATTCTTTAAGAAGAAGGGAGCCCAGAAGGGAGAGGTTGCCAAGAAGGCTAAGGATGATTTAGTTTGTTTTAAATGTGACAAGAAAGGTCATTATGCTCATGAGTGCTGGTCAGGAAAAGATAAGAAGGCTGCTAAAAAGAAAGGCGTGAAGTACTTCAACTGTGATCAAGTTGGGCAATATAAGAATCGGTGTCTAGAGCCAATCGGGGAGGATAAGGGAAATGTTTTTTCCATTAGACCGTCATCTACTAGGTCAACTGCAGTTGAAAAAGGAAAGACTGTGATAGAAGGTTATGCTTAGAACCCACATACATTATTACTTCCTTAAGGGTTGTGAATCTAATAGGAGGGCATGCAACTCTATGGATATGATGTGACCAATTAGAACTAGACTTATTAGATCATACATTTGCATGCAGTCGGTATGTTTTCAATTTCATAGATTTCGGAATTATTTTGGGTATGGATTGGTTGGGTAAGTATGAGGCTAGGATACTTGGCTAGGATGGGGAGATGTCACTACGACACCCAGATAGTCATAACTGAATTATATTCTCAGTGGAGACTTCTGACCGGAGTAGTTATGCTTTGTTAAATTCTATGGAAGTAGAAGAAGAGTTAAGTCAGGTTCATGTGGAAAGAGAGTTTGCAGATGTCTTTAACCCGGTTACAGGACTACCACCGAAACGAGCGGCTGAGTTTCAGATAGATCTTGTGCCAGGAGCTAAACCTATCAGTAAACCACCTAGCAGGATGACACCGACCGAGATGAATAAATTTAAGGTGTAGCTAGTGGATCTAGAAGGATGGAATTTTATTAGACCAAGTAGTTCGCCATGGGGAGCGGCCGCGGTGTTCGTGAAGAGACCAGATGGGTCGTTGAGGATGTGTATCGACTATCGTAAGTTAAACGAGAGGATGATTTAGAATAAGTATCCTTTGTTGAGAATTGACGATTTATTTGATCGGTTGTGTGGAGCCAGAGTGTTTTCCTGGTTGGATTTGGCTACAAGTTTCCATCGGTTAAGAGTGGCAGAGGACAGTATTCCATTGACAACATTTCATACTAGTTATAGATGTACAAGTGGTTAGTAATGTCATTCGGGTTACAGATGTGCTTGCTTTCTTTGTAGATATGATGTACTGAGTCTTCCAAGAGTATTTGGATAGATTTGTGTTGGTGCTTATAGATGACATTTACTCTACTCTAAGAATGAAAGGAAGCATGAAGATCATCTTAGAGTAATGCTTGAGATGCTGAGGCAGCATTAACTGAAGGAGAAGTTTTCCAAGTGTCTTTTTTGGAAGAAAAAGATTAAGTTTGATGTCACATGGTTTCAGAGAAAGGCTTGTTGATCGATCCAAATAAGATCAAAGCTGTTAATAATTGGAAGAGACCAGAGACGATGACTGAGGTAAGGAGTTTTCTGGGACTAGCAAGCTATTACCAGAGATTCATCAAGGATTTCTCACGGATAGCAAGACCTTTGACTAAGTTAACCATGAAGGATGTAAAGTATATCTGGTTTGATAAATGTGAGGAAGCATTTCTTAAGTTAAAGCATTTGTTGACCAATGCACATGTGTTGGTAGTTCTAGATGGAAACCAAGGGTTGGTGCATGCGGAACTGGATTGGGAGTTGTGTTGATGTAGAAGGGTAAAGTGATTGCCTACGCTTCATGACAGCTTAGACCGCATGAAGTAAGATATCCTACTCATGATTTGGAGTTAGCTGCGGTAATCTTTCCATTGAAGATTTGGAGGCATTATCTCTTAGGGGAGAGATTTAAACTATAAACAGATCATAAGTCATTAAGGTATTTATTCTCTTAGAAGGAGCTGAATATGAGACAGCAGAGTTGGTTGGAGTTTTGGCTACTTATGATTTTGGGATTGAGTATACACTCAGGAAAGGTAATAAGGTAGTGGATGCTCTTAGCAGAAGACGTCAAAATGTGGTGTTAGCTATGTTGATAAAGCGGAAATATTTGGAAGCTTTGACTACTCGTATTTCTTGCAAATAAATAAACGAGTCATTCCTCCTAGACATTCATAGTTTCCTCGATCCACATATTGTAAGAGTCTGTCTCTTCAATTTACCCAACCGAAATAGTTGCATTCAAAACCCATGCATCATTTCCATTCAAAGAACAACCCATCTACTTTTCATCTCACCTACCGGCTTGGTCCGACCAGGTTCACCCATGGTATACCTTAACTGTTTCGACAAGATTGACAGGTTGGTCTCCCTTGGGGGCAGCAGGCGGTGAGGGGAAAGCAGATTACTCTGAGAAGTCGAGGCCCCTCAACGGCTAGCTTAACCAATCAACAAGCTATCGGAACATCACTCTCATTCATCATCGTCCCAATGCTAGTTTACTATTCGTCGACGAAATTCTATCGGTTTAGAAAACCGTTTTAAATTTAAAAATAACCGCAAGCGCACGGTGTACGAATGTAGCACGCGGCGAATATGGGTCGATCCGTAGGGAATTGATGATTTTAAAATTCTATTCAATCAAATTAACCAAAGTTGAAAGTGTGATTAGCTAAAAATGTAAGAAACTAACAAAAACTAGCAAAAGAAAAATAGATAAAAATATGAGAGTTAAATGACAATTTAGAGGCAATTTCCGCTCTCTAAATCACATAAATCAACAAAATGAAGTTATGATCTCTCTTTTCTTGTCATTAGTGAATTAGTTGATGTGCTTATCATAAGTATGGTATATTTGTGCTATTAATTAGCTCAATATAAACCATCAAACTATAACACAACCACTAATACACTTTTAAATCTCATAAAATATGACAACAAAGTTGAAAGCAAAATCTATTTTAAGCATGGCCTATTAACTATTAATTAGAAATATAAGCCATCAAATTTTAATTTCAACAATCACTTCTTTGCCATAATCATATTTTAATGAAGAGGCAATTTGCGTTTTGTTTGTTTAAGCATAGCCTATTTGTTATGAACAACATAGACTATCAAATTCAAAGCTAAACAACATCATTAAACCACTTCAATGATTCTCATTAAGCACAAAAAGAGAGCATAAACATCAAATTAAGTTGAAGCTACATGATTAGAGAGCTTCGTTACCCCTAAACTGAAGGGGTTTAGCCTCTCATATTTTTCATCATATGAACAAATGTAGCAAGCAACATTGAATAAAAAGAAGAGGAAAAAGAGAGCAAAATGAAAGAAAAAATTATTCTACTTGCATAAAAGAGAAGAGATCTACACTACAACATGAAAGTAAATGAACATGAAAAGGAAAGAGCATGTATTAAATTGCATAAAATAAAAAAGATTTCATAAAATAAAAATGGCTAAGTAGCCGTGAAAAGAGAAAGAGGATCTTTCATTTTATTTTTGATCTAAACTAAAGAGAAGGAGGCCTAAGAGAGACTAAGAGAAGAGAGGATTACATGAAACATATGGTTATTTATACATGTATGAAACCCTAATTCATATTTTTAGGGAATGCCCAAAATGTCCCTTAAAGGAAGTGTGGTGGCCAAGTTATCATTAGCTTTAATAATCCCCCACTTAAATGTACATGAAGCTTTAAATGTCTTTTAGCATGTGCATTAGCCTTTAATTTGTACATTAAGGTAGTGGGTAGGTGGGGTCCTCCATGTTCTTCACTTTGAATTATTTCCATCTTCGTTCCTTTGTATTCATTTTGTGCATGCATATTCCTTCATGAACCCACTTGTAATTGAGTGTAATTTCCTACAAAATAATATAAAAATTTCCAATTAAATTTTCTCAAATTAATATATGCACAAAAATGACCATTTTGCCCCTGGATGAAGATGAATATGTGACAATCTCAAATAATTTGAATTTTGGTTAAAACAAGTTAAAATACCCAATATGATCATTTATTCAATTTAAGTAGATTAAATATGGTGGTAAAAATATGCATATTAACGTGCACATCAAATACCCCCACACTTATCCTTTTATTCGTCCTCGAATAAAGAAAAACTAAGATAAATCCGTTTTCGTAGGGAGCACGATTGCATTGAGCGTATGCAACAAGCCGTTAAACCTCTGGGTGTCCCCAGTAGGACGAGTGTTGTCTCGTGAGGGTTTTCAGCGGATACTACCCACAAAAAAACCACATGCAGGATGAAAATATTTACAAAATGCAAGATTTATTTACAAAGAGATGAATGCGAATTTTTGAAAATATTTACAATGAAGGATTTACTTTTAAATCGACACAAATAAGTTAAATATAGGTTTTGGTTATTATCTTGAAATTTTTTAGTCATTTACTCGTCAAAATAAAAACAAAGTTATCATAACAAATAGACTATAGTTTAACTTGTTATTTTGGTTAATAACACATTGTAACTATGAAATGGATCCTTAGTTGATTATCAAAGTTTATCAAAGTGGTATTTTCATTTCTTTTCAATAACAAATCAAATCAACTAATTAAAAATAGTGCTATGATTTCCATTGCCTGCTCTCTCATTATTTGCAAGAAAAATTACACACCTAGCTCAGGTAAACTGAGGCCAGATATACCACCCATGCACTGCCTTTCGGGCTTATGTGAGGGGAGTACAGAGCATGGCGAGTGCACACACTTTCGTGCATACACCTATCGACCGTAGGCGGTTTTTATTAAGTCCGTTTTTTTTACATGTGTTCCATACATGCATAACCGTGAGGACTTTTAAATGAGTATGAAAGCACATAATCAAAAATTCTAAGTAATTCACCCATGCATAACCGTGAGGACTTTTAAATGAGGGTGAATATTTGGACGTTATTATTTTTTATTTTTATATATATTTTTTTAAGAGAGAGAGAGAGAGTTTTGCAAAATCATCTTAGCACCATTTAACTTGGAAGACAAAAAAATGTTATATCCTTTAATTTAAATCAACCACCTTTTAAAACAAAGATTTTCAATTAGGATGTACTTCATAATTAACACGTATGAATCTTCCTATATACTAGTTAAACCATTATTATTTGTAATCAAACTTCAATTTATTTTTGTTAAGACAAATAAATTTTCAAAAATTTCAATTTAATAAACCAAAACCATATATTTAACCTATAGTGTTTCTTTAAAAATAAATCAAAAACACTAAAAATAAATTCTTCTTTTGTTTTTGGATTTTTTTTTTAAGTTTTTGGAAGAAAAATGAAAAATTAATCCTGAAAAATCAAGAAGAAGATGAGTCTCCCCCCCCCCCCCACACACTTGATTTTGACTGTGTCCCCACAGTCAACCTAAGTGGAAGGAGAAAAATAAAATAAAAATCCAATATTTACATGAAAGATTATTATTTACAAGGGATGAGAAAGTATACAGTCAAAAAGTAAATGAAATGGTCTTCTAAAGACCGATTCATTTGTATCGTCAAATGTGTGAGACACAGTTTAAGCACGAAAAACCAAATCGTAAAAGATTTCGAAGTTGAGTGTGGATTTGGAAAAACGAAAGTCGTTTTATTGAAAATTGAATGAGTTGTTTTGTTTTCGATGATTTTTTGGGTAGATATAACGATTGATTGAAATTCAAGTTTATTTTCACCAAATTGAAAGTCAGGTTTGTCATTGAAAAATTCTTTAAAATTATTGATTTCAAAATGGTGATGTGAATCATCCCCTTTGGAAACTAACAACCCATCTTCAAAAAGTCCAAAGAAATCATGTTCGTTAAATTCGTCTTCCTTTGTTGGATTATCAACAACTTCATTGCGTATCTCAAGTTCAAAATCCAAAGCTGTTGTATTCAAATTTTCGAAATTGAGAAAAGGAAGATTGAATTTTAAATTTGGTTCCACACCTCAAAAGAATTGAAATCCAATTCAATTACCATGTTTTCAACAACTTCATTAAGATTTTCGTTTTCAATTTCAAAAGTTGTTATTTGAAAATCATCGATTTGGGTAAAAGATGGATTCTCACTTGACTCGTCACACATTGGAATTTGATTTTGCTTTTCACGTTGTTTCATATAAGATTCAATCAACGAATCTGTGTGATCATCGTAGATTTCGTTCGTTTGTTCAACAAAATCCAATTTGTAATTATTAACTTTATAATTTTCGATTTGGATTCGTTTAGAACAAAAAAATTCACTCATATCGTAGTCAAGATTATTCCCATTGCCAAAATTATTTGAAAAGTGGATCACATTTCCGTTTTGATTTTGAAATTCATTTTGGAGTTCAAAATTGTATTGGCATGGGTTATACTCGAAATCGTTTGAATTTTGAAGTGAATTCAAATTTTGATTATTTAGAAAACTTTGATTCGAGTTATTGCACAAACACGAATTACACAACTTATTTATCATTTTATTTTGTTGTGTAGCGATTTCAAGTAAAGATGAAATGCTATTTTCAAGATTTGAAGGATGGTCATCATTTTGAAAATTTTGTGGTTCAAAATTCGAATCGTTTAAACAATAGTTGTTGTTAAAATATCCATACGAATTTGGAGTGAACTCATATGGATTATATTGATTTCCACAACTAAATTCAAGTAAGTAAGAGAGAGGAAACTCGGACATTTTCAAGTTTTCTTTTTTGTTTTTTTATAAAGAAAAATATTTACAAGTGGAATTTATTTTTCAAAATGGAAAATTGATTTTTGTTTTGTTTTTTTGATTTTCAATTTTTTTTTGTTTTTTTAAGAAAATGTTTTATATTTTTTTTGGATTTTTGTTTTTCTAAATTTTTTGGATTTTTGAAATTTCAAAGGAAAAGGATTTAAAGATTTTAAAGAAAAATAAAAGGAATATTTACAATTTTCTTCTTAGTTTTGGATTTTTGAATTTTTTTTTGTTTTTTTTCTTAAATATGCATGAACTAATGCAAATAAATGAATGCAAGGTTTAATTACAAATGATTTATCCTAAGTTAACCCAAAATTGTATACTCACAAACTGTCTTAAATAAACAAGATAGTTCTCAGCCGGTAACGGGCAGGATTTATCGGTGCACCGTGAATCACCGTAGCAATGCAGCCGAAGGTTTAAGTACCTTCAGAGAAACAACCACTATAATATTTGCGAATCGTCGTAATATTTATAAATGGTTATTACTCTTCCGTAGCCTAGACACCAAGAAATTAAATTGTTCAAAGAAGACAACTTGTCAATATACAAATAAGAGTTATCGATGTCTAACCTTTATTATTAATCAAATTATAAGATGAAATGCAAAACTGAAATTAAACGTGTATTAACAATGCAACTACGAATGGATTTTTGTTTTTGTTTTTGAATTTTTTTTTAATTTTTTGTTTTTTTATAAAATGCAAGCAATCAACAATGTACTTAAGTAAAACTGGAGAAGAAGTTAAAAGCAACAACTTTTTTATATAAGCAAGCAATTTAATTGGCGAGCGGAGTGAAGCAATTATTTTTAGCAAACCAAGCAAAGCAAGTGACTCTTCCAATCTGCTTTGTCAACCTGAAAATAAAGACAAAATATATACAATATTCTTTTTTGTATATGGTTGGAACTTAAAACTATTGAAAACCAAGCAAAACAAACAACTTTAGAAACTAAAAACAAATTAAACAAAACTAAAAACAAATTGGGCACACACTTATTTTTAAAAAAAATGGAAAGGAGAGGGAAAAAAAGAGAAAAGAAAAAATGAAAACAAAACAAGATAGCACAAAAAAACAATAAATAAATAAATAAATAGATTCGGCCTAAAAACAAACTCGGCCCACTATTGAGAAATATATAACCCGTTTAACTTGTTTAACTTAAACCCAGATAACCTCCTCTTTTATTCTTCAGCTCTACACGAAAATTGCAAATCAAAAAAATTGCAATCCAAATTTTTAAATTAAATTTCAAAACACAATTTCCAATTGAAACTCCACTCCAATTCGATTAAATTTCCTGCTGCGATTTTTGTGTTATTCGATTGGGTTGATTCAATTGGATAGCAGATCGGAGGAGGTCGCGATGGGTGTTCGATTGCCTTATGAAGTTGCGGAGGTGGAGAAGATTTATGTTCGATTGTATTGTGGTCGACGATGTGTTTTAGGAGTTGAAGTCAATTTGGGTTTGTTCGTTTGGTACGAGGAGGATGGATGAAATGTAGTGGTGGTTTGTAGAGGAATTCACTCTTGCTGTCGACTGATTGTAGCGACGGATGAGTGTAGTGGTTGTTTTTATAGCAGGCGAATGTAAGCGGATGGGTAACAACAGCAGACGTGGGGTTAAATGGTTTGGTTGG
This sequence comes from Allium cepa, assembly GCA_030765085.1. NCBI lineage: Eukaryota > Viridiplantae > Streptophyta > Magnoliopsida > Asparagales > Amaryllidaceae > Allium > Allium cepa. Next base: position 191,810,720 of record CM060930.1, on the reverse strand, counting down.
TGGTTGGAACCGTGAATGGTGAGGTTGTTTTATTGGCAGTGGTGAAGTAGAAGTTGTCCTCTGCACAGTGATGTGAAGTTGGCAGGCAAACTGTTGGAAATTTTTTAAAGGTAGCAGATTGTTTTGGAATGAAGTGATAGTGGTGTGGTGAGGGGTATGTATGGAGGGGGAGGTGATTGCCGGTAGGGTGGTTGAAGTTTGTTTGTTTCTCTGGAGCAAGCAGTTTGGACAGTGAGGGGATTGATGGAAATAGTCTGGAAGGAATGGTGACATTAGTGAATGAGTTGAACTGGTTGTTGTATGGTGGATGGCACTGTACAGGCAGTTTAGGGGATGTGTGTTTGGCAGTGAGTGATGGTCTGGATTGTTGAGGAGGCCGAATAGAGGTGGAGAAGCAAGTTTTGGGATATGGAAATGTGGTGAAGTTATAAGTAATGGTGGCTTGTTGGGTAGTAGATTCCAAGAGGTTGGTGAAATGGTGGTTGTGTTGCTCTGGTGTTGGTAGCAGGTGGTTATGAGTGTTGATGGTTGAGGATGTGAATGTGAGTCACAACAGGCTATGGTTATGGAAACAGCAAGATGGTGGAGCAGTTGCGATAATATTGTTGTATGGGTAATTGCTGTTGTGATGTTGTATGTCAGATAGAAAGGTTGCGCAGTTGTGTGATGGACATGTCTGTTGTAGTCCGTAGTGTTATTTGATGATGTGGTTGATGGCAGAAATGTCTACTGTGGGAAGTGATGAAGTAGAGTTCTGTGGTTGAAGGATTTGTGGTAGTGAAGTGGAAGGTTGCTGATGAATGAGGATGTGCAGTAAGTAGTACAGGTAGCAAGCACTTATATGAAGAAGTGGTGTTAATAAAGGGGAAGTGAAACAGTGATGTGATATGTTGTTGCTGCTGTGCAACAGTGAGTAGAAGGCAATGCGGGTTATTGGATGTTTGGTCAGGGAATGACTTGTAAACAGAGATAGTGAGAAGCAGAGAGAGGAAAGAAAAATTGTAAACGAAATGAAATTTGTAAATGGAGAAGAAATAAAATATTTTTGTTTTTTAATTTTTTGATGTTCTTTTTTTAATATTCAAATGCAATGCAAACTAAAAGAAACAAACAACAAATCAAATGCAACACAAATCACACACAAACACACAATTTTTTTTAATTGCAAACAAACACACAAAATAAGCACACGAAAATCAAGAGAAAATAATTCGAAGAGTAAAAAATCAAAATCAAAGCAGTTCCCCAGCAACGGCGCCAAAAACTTGTTCGTCGACGAAATTCTATCGGTTTAGAAAACCGTCGAACAAATTTAAATTTAAAAATAACCGCAAGCGCACAATGTACAAATGTAGCACGCGGCGAATACGGGTCGATCCGTAGGGAATTATTTTAAAATTCTATTCAATCAAATTAACCAAAGTTGAAAGTGTGATTAGCAAAAGAAAAGTAGATAAAAATATGAGAGTTAAATGACAATTTAGAGGCAATTTCCGCTCTCTAAATCACATAAATCAACAAAATGAAGTTATGATCTCTCTTTTCTTGTCATTAGTGAATTAGTTGATGTGCTTATCATAAGTATGGTATATTTGTGCTATTAATTAGCTCAATATAAACCATCAAACTATAACATAACCACTAATACACTTTTAAATCTCATAAAATATGACAACAAAGTTGAAAGCAAAATCTATTTTAAGCATGGCCTATTAACTATTAATTAGAAATATAAGCCATTAAATTTTAATTTCAACAATCACTTCTTTGCCATAATCATATTTTGATGAAGATGCAATTTGTGTTTTGTTTGTTTAAGCATAGCCTATTTGTTATGAACAACATAGACTATTAAATTCAAAGCTAAACAACATCATTAAACCACTTCAATCATTCTCATTAAGCACAAAAAGAGAGCATAAACATCAAATTAGGTTGAAGCTGCATGATTAGAGAGCTTCATTACTCCTAAATTGAAGGGGTTTAGCCTCTCATATTTGTCATCATATGAACAAATATAGCAAGCCACATTGAATAAAAAGAAGAGGAAAAAGATAGCAAAACGAAAGAAAAATTATCCTACTTGCATAAAAGAGAAGAGATCTACACTACAACATGAAAGTAAATGAACATGAAAAGGAAAGAGCATGTATTAAATCGCATAAAATAAAAAAGATTGCATAAAATAAAAATGGCTAAGTAGCCATGAAAAGAGAAAGAGGAGCTTTCATTTTATTTTTGATCTAAACTAAGGAGAAGGAGGCCTAAGAGAGACTAAGAGAAGAGAGGATTACATGAAACATATGGGTATTTATACATGTATGAAACCCTAATTCAAATTTTTGGAGAATGCCCAAAATGCCCCTTAGAGGAAGTGTGGTGGCCAAGTTATCATTAGCTTTAATAATCCCCTTCTTAAATGTACATGAAGCTTTAAATGTCTTTTAGCATGTGCATTAGCCTTTAATTTGTACATTAAGGTAGTGGGTAGGTGGGGTCCTCCATGTTCTTCACTTTGAATTATTTCCATCTTCCTTTCTTTGTATTCATTTTGTGCATGCATATTCCTTCATGAACCCACTTATAATTGAGTGTAATTTCCTACAAAATAATATAAAAATTTCCAATTAAAATTTCTCAAATTAATATATGCACAAAAATGACCATTTTGCCCCTGGATGAAGATGAATATGTGACAATTTCAAATAATTTGAATTTTGGTTAAAACAAGTTAAAATACCCAATATGATCATTTATTCAATTTGAATAGATTAAATATGGTGGTACGCATATTTACGTGCACATCATTTACTCCACCCATAGGGATCCCTAAATTATCTCAACCATGTTTGCAAGCATCAAGCTTTAGAAACTTACGAGATTCCCCACCTGTGTCATGTCTTCAAAAGGTTTGATAGAGTTAGGGGTATGCCCTAGGGGCAATTATGTAATTTGTTATATATATATCTAACTAGTTGACCAATCTTGTTTGAAATAAAGGTGTTTTCGTTCTATTATATACTTAATGTAATGTCTTATATTAATTATTTAATTTAATTAAAAATATATAATAGAAAATCTATAAATGGTATGTTTAGTATAAAGTGTTATAAGTGTGATTAATTTATCATAATGAAAATAAATATGTCATTTTAAATATTCCTATTCAAGATGAATCGAGATTAGATATCGATATATACATTGGGACTAACATACATAGTGCTCTCTAAATGTTGGACGGTGTATTAATCATGACCGTTGGGTACACCAAGGGGTTACGTACTGATAGTTATTAGATAACTATGTAATGACTTACTCGATAGTTTTCTATTGGTTAATATAACTACGGTCAAACAGAAAATATTAAAGTGATTAATTTACGCAGTTCTCTCAATTTGAGAATAATATTAATCTTCAACATGGAAGCTCCACTTTGATGATGGTAAAATAGTGACACGATGCCTATCAAATGACTATAGTTAGGTCGAGTAGAAGCATCGGAAGTGAAACACTATTCAATAGAGGATTCGTCTCCTTAATTATATGAGGTTAGTATCACAGTCAATTGAAGTCAACTCAAAGTCAAAGCCTTCGGCTAGGCGTTTTGGTTAATAATAATTGTTATTATTAAACCAATGACTTTTTGTTTAGACTATAAAGTTGAATATGGCCAACATTGGAATTTTGACCACCATTAAATTGCATAAGTCCAACGTGATGCATTTTAAACGAAGAGAATTGATGTAAATAATTGTCATTAATAGGTAACGCTTATAAGAAGTAAAATTTGTTTTTTTTGCCCAAAGGATGAGTAAAAAATAAATTCAGCTAAAATGTCATACTACTAGCTAAGGTGACATGTAAAAGTTAATATTTTAATTATTCAATATTAATCGCCGACTGAATTTACTCCTTTGAGTCACACAACTGAAATGTTGGATATTCCGAATCAACAATATGATTTAGTTACTTTTTAATTATTAAAAATTAATTAAGTTGATTAATATGCAAGAAATATGAATTATGATTTTTTTTACTTATTGATTGTCATTAGTATTTAGCAAAGTGCGTACATAAAGGTTATAAATGCACGTATCGATATACGATGTCGGTAGAATGTTTAAATTCGATTTAAGCAAAATAAATGCTGAAATGGATTTTGAATAAATTGTGTTAATCAATATTTGTGAAATATTGATTGATTAAAAATATTTCTAATTTAATTTTCTTGATTTCCATTGGTATTTGATGATGTACGTACACACAAAGGTTATAAACGCACACATCGGTATACGATATCAATCAGACATTTAAATTAGATTTAAATGGATATAATACTAATTTGATTTTGGAAATCTTTTAGACCCACATCCCTATATGATGGGAGGCTATACAGATAAGGGAAGGAGTTTTTAAAGTAGAAATGAAGGCGAAGTCTTAACTAAAGGAGAGAAATAAACCATATATTGATCAAACATTTATTTTCTCCTTTAGTCAGATTTGTGTATGTCATTTTCCTTTCTTCCTCTCCAGGGAAACTTCAAGCCAAAAAATTTAGTGGTTTAAAAGACTTCCAAACTCTAAAATTTTATCAAGTAGTATTAAATAAAAATTGTGTGGTTGTCTTGATTCTTGCAGATTTAGAGAGTGATCAATCGGATCTAGGAATTGTTCTATCATTCAGTGTTTTTCTGTAGGCCTCATCTAAAGGTGAACTCATGTTCTACTTGCATATTATTTCATTATGATTATATTTTTCTATTTATCACTCATTCCATTCATTCATTTGTATATATTTGGACAATATTTAGAATATTTTGTTTATTCCTTTGAATAAGCTTTATCGTAATTATGTTAATATGATATAATCATCTTGTTTACATTCTTTTTTATTTACATGTAGCCAATAATAAAAATATATTCAAGTTTATAACCATTAATTTAGTTCTGAAATCTTATCAAATTAGATATTGTTTTAAGCTTTGATTTCATAGTGATAAACCAGTTGATCTTAACTTAAATATATATGTATATACTTGTGTGTGTGTGTGTGCGCGCGCGCATGTGTGTAAGACCCCCACACACACACACACATATATAAATTATTAGTCAAAGTTTTGTGAATTAAGTTGGAAATGTCATTAATTTGTCAATTAACCTAACTAGAGAGAGAGAAATGAAAGATTTTTCTCACTAAATTTACGGCCCCATCTTTCCCTTATTAATTATTTGCGTTAAAAGAAAGAAATAAAAAGTTTATTTCACTAAAATTTTACATGTTTATTTACGTACTTTTATGTGCTGCTCATATATTGTCCTTATCATTTAAACACATGAATGTATCTGATACATTCGTCATATTACATATTTATTTAAATCAAATTAAAACTCCTTTAATTCTGAAATAAAATAAAACATTGATTTTATTTGAAAAACATTGAAAAGTTCTAAATATATTTAGACTTCATATTCTCAATATAGACCTAAAATTGTACAATTTTTGAAATTTACTCAATTCTTCCACTACGGGATAGCATAATTCCAATAGTGGTAAAAAAAACCAATAGCCTATGCAGTTTAAATTAATCATGTTAAGGCTCGCTATTTAAGCTTTCCCACTTAGTACGGTGTTCTAGGAAGGTAATATCTATGATTGGATTTGGATAATCAAGTATGCGGTCCAATCTAGTTACCAGCCCGGCCTGAATGGTGAAATGAGCCCAAAGTTTACGTCTAATAAAAAGGGTCACTTTGAATTGGACCTTGGGCTAATTTTCAAAATAGTTTTGAAAATTAAGATCAGATTTTAAATTTAAAATAAAAACATGTTTTTTATAAAAGGTTATAATATAACATAAATTTTCAAAATGTTTGAAAAGGTAATGAAATTTTCAAAATGTTTAAAAATATTTAAATAATAATTTCAAATTTTAAAATTTAAGATTAATAAAATAAATTAATTAAATAAGTTATTTAGTTAATGCTTATATTTATGTATTATATACATTGACATATGTTATGTTATTTTAAAGTGTTTAATATTACATAAGTATACATGCATGTATATAAGATAAACTTTTGAACATTAATATAATTTAATTAAAATTGTTTAATCAAATAAACTAGTTGGTGGTAAATTAATTAAATAAAAACACACATATATAAGATATATGTGATATACTATAAAAGTTATAACATGTGTGTGTATATATATGTATGTATGTATGTATGTATATGTATACGTATGTATATATATATGATATTAGGTATTACAATAAAGATTATAGAAGACATATCCAATGCAAAAGTTGTAATACAAATATAAAATTAATTAAAGAGTTAATTAATTAAAATTAATTAAATAAGATTTAGTTAATATAATGTTATATACAAGATTATTATATTAGTTAATTAAAATATAAAAGTTATATAATAATGAAACTTATATAATATGAGTGTATAAATTAAAGGTGGAACATTAAGAAACCCTAATTGACTTAAGTAATAAGTATATACATATAGTGTGTATACCATGATTTCAAATATGTCTGATACTTGAATCACAAAGGAATTTAAGAAGAAATACATTATTCCATAAGTCAATATCACTCGATTTAATATGCTGAAGATTATGACTCTTTAATACAAAGTTTTCCTCTATCATTTATACATCAATAGATTACTTGCATACTCTTTAGCTATTGAGCTTTCCTTAAGTTAGGAATGTTATGTGTAGCACTATTAATATATTGAACATACAAGGTAAGATAACTACACGTATTTGTCAAGCTTTCCTCGAGGTACGTGCATTATACTTAGGCCGTCATGGAATGATAGATTTGAGTGAATAGTCTCTCTTTACCTGTTAAGCTTTCATCAAGCTAATGGTGAGGTTAGGATAAGGAACCATATGTTAGGAATTGTATGTGATATAACTGATAAGGAGTTATCCACCGTATGCGGACCTATGATTTATTGAGCTTTCCACAAGGTCTGAATCCCAAGGCATACAAGTCCGAACACCTACTAGTGACGTCAAAAGACTTCAATGTTTCGCTTAGGGTTTGAAACATAAAAGACTAGTCAGAGACTTATTAGAAAAATGGAATGTTAATATTTAACCTTTCTAATTCGTCAGAACATATGTTATATAATGTTATAATAATCTACAATAAAAAAATTGTGCATTTATTATTGTTGATATAACGTTTATCAATTAAGATATACAATTGAACTGAATTAAACATTGACAAATAGAAATATAAAATATACTTACTAATAAATGCTTATTGCATGTGAAAATTTCGATGTCCATGCAAGCATCTGATTTTAAAACTAGTTAATATATCTGTAATTTGGTCATTTATATATTTATTTGGCTAAGACCAAGTATTGCATTATATGGGTGTCGATATCTAAAAGTAATACAAGACTATGGATATTTGATCCATATACTATTGCACAGAAAGGTTATATAAGGAGCGGTCACAATCAGTAATGTATGATACTTCGATGAATTAGTTAATTTGACATAAGCCAATAAGTAGTACTATGAGATCGAGTATTCATTTTGATTGATTACATAAAAGATCATATTGTGTTAAATGTAACGTAAGCCCAAAACTATGGTATAGTTCTAAGAACTCGATCACTGAAATGTCAGTTTGATCAGTTTATGCAAAATGCAACTCATTTGACGTCCTCAAATGTTAAGCACAATCGCATGGACTTATGAAAAGAGTTCATTATGATATTGTAGTAAGAGTTTTCTTTTGGATATTTTGACCACTTAGAAAGGAAATGAATGTATAAGAGCAAATGTGATTTAAGGTATATTTGGAATAAAGAGAGTATATGGCCACTTCTTCTTCATAAAGGAGCTTCAAAAATGGGAATTGTAAAATAGTAGTAGATACTTGATATTGGAATAAGAAATCTGATTTCTATTCCAAAATGTGTTTTCAAATAGAAATGTTTTCTATGAGATTAATGTTTTTGAGTTCAAGAAATTTGATCAAAGAACTTTTCGCTATAAACTATGTGTAGTATATGAAATGAATAATCGATAATAAGTAAATAGTGGACCTTTGAATTTAGCATGCTATTATAGTAATGGCAGAAATAGTGGGAGCATTTAATATATCACTTACTGATTGCATAAAATTACAAAAATTGTTTTCGTAAAACATACCAAACAGTATTTATGAGATAGCGACTATTTTTAGTATCGACTAAAAAATAGACATAGTTATATTTCAATGTGAATATGATGAATATTCATTGTGAAATAAAATTATAATGTGATATTTTGTTTTTACACCAAAAATGGTACACTGGAAAATATTGAAGTATCTAAATTATTTATAATTATGTTGGAATTATAGACCAAGCTGTAGTTTTGAGAAATAATTTATTTTATGATTATGAACCATATGATATTGGTTAATTATGTTCAAATAGTTAAGAGCATGCACCCACTTAGTAGGAACATCATAAGAGTTGATGAACTATTCAGATTGATAAATATGGATGAATGAAATCATCAATCTATTAATATTAAAATGCTTCCACGTACTTCATTATATTCACCGATGAATTATCAAAAATATGGACATATGTATTTGATACGCATTGTATTAGTTTGTGAATACTCATATAATATAAAACAGAAGTAAATAATACCACATTCAGAAGAAATGATTTAGTTTGATTGTATGAGTAAGTATATTGGAAAGAGTTCCAAATTGTAATGGCCGCTTTTCTATACAGTTCAAGTCGGTAATAATTCACACACGTCCAACTCAAACCGGATAAGAGGGTGGATAGTTAAGGGTGAAAAAAAATAAGACGGAATAAAACAAAAGGTAGTTACTCACATAAATGGAATAACATATATTATTTCAATATACAATCTTTACAACAGAAAATCTTCAAAACACATATCAAAATCTAACCTGGATTTAGCCCGGACAGTTATAAACCCTTTGTTCTTATAAATGCTGAAAAATAAAAAGGAATGCAATAGATGCAGCGGATAATACAATACTTCCATACGTAGATGAAGATCTCCAGCTCTCCTATGAAAACTCCAAGTGTCTTCAACTAAGCCTAAAACTAATCCGAGCATTAAAAATTCCTGGATCGGGCATGATAAACTAGCGTGAGATGCTCGAATTTTTAAATGTATAGATTATGCTGATGTCAATCCAAACCTTTGAAAAGAATGGTATCTTATAAGACCACGCCCACACATAAATACGAACAATTTTTATCTTATGATAACCAAAATACTTTATACTGAAATCACTTTGATATCATCTTTAATGACATTGGTTTTGAAAACATATTTCTAGTAAACATATAAAACAAGTATTAATACTCGGACTAAGTCTATGGTAATATATCCAGACTATGTCAAATTGGATATACCTGGACGTAATATATGATACCAAAGGGGTAGCTGAAATGTTTGCAAAGCACTGCAGCTATTTTGCGACTACAATCAAAAACGTAAAGCTCATATTGGGTTTGGATTTCAACGTGATAGAGAACTAATGGCCTTTTCCTTCGATCTACGCATAGCAATACTAGTTCACTCTAGTGGCTTTACACTATCTCCGTCGGCCTTTAAACTATATTGCTACACTACCATGAAACAACTTATTACTCGGTGGCTTTACACGATCTCTATCAACCTCCATACTTGTCCATTTCATCATCTTAAGGCAACAGATGCCTTTTATTCCACATAACTAATAGTCCAAAATATGTCATGCAGAACACATAGTATCCGATATCAATCCTGGGATGCGAGGCTATGCTTAACTTCTACAAAGCCACACTTTATTTCACACAAAACCACGCTTTGATCATATCAGCTTCCATTGTGAATGCCACATTGTCATTCCTTCGATCACTATTGACTCTCACGAATATACAACCTCCGAGCTCGTACGTCTCGAAGAAAGGTGTTCAGCTAAGAGAAGTTTTCATCTTCGCCACCAAACAGATGTATGTTTGTAAAAGTCAACGTTATGATCTCAAAAATGCAATGTCAAACACTCGTCCACACATGTCCGTTCTGGGACTGAATGAAACCGAAGGCACACCTCCTACCATATCCTATCGCGAATCACCCCTAGCATCAGTAGTGGGCAGTCCTTGCATTACGAAGATTCCAAAACACTATAGAACCATTAGTATAATAAATATCTTTATATTAGGAGCGACCCAAAGAATGTCAACAAGCAATAATTCTATTATGAAGATCTTTGGTCTTCAATACAAAGAAGATTTTCAAAATGAAGACACAACTGACGGTAAACCCCTGAGACTCGTGACATCAATTTCTACATTCTAAAGAACCCTGGTATGCAAAAATCATCATCTTTAGAATGTCTTCACTTCCGAACATATACATTGGTTCGAAGTGATTTTCAGATAAGAATTCTCTAGATCCAACCCTGTTCCTTCGCGCCAATCATCGATTAAAAAGATGTTAAGTTTATGTGTGATTATCAATCATCATTAAATTTAATTCATCTTCTATATAAATCAAATGTATTTCTTAGATATATTCTTTTCAGTTTATTCAATTTTCTTCTCAAGAGTATATGGAATCATTAAGCCTCATTTTATCAAATACTTTGGTTAATTAAAACCCTTTTTAAATATTGGAATAATTCCCAATAATTCCATCTTTTATTTAGGAAAATATTTCCAAAACATTTATTTAATTCTTTAACAAATATTTTCCATTTCAAATCATAATTTTTAAATAGGTCAAAACAATGTTATTTATGACATCATTTATTATAAACCCAAGTAAATTAATTTTAAATATAAGAATTATAACAATTCAAAACCATTTACTTATATCTCATATTGGAAAACATTATTTTATAGTATCTGAGTTTTTCCTTCGACATGCTCCGTCCCTCGATCAATTCTTCTTGGATCTCACAGATGAAACACGTGTACTAGTCATTCTTGCATACTCTTTTCATTTTTAGAAATGATTTACAAAACTTCCAAACCATTATTTAAAATACTTATTTATTCTTTTAAAACACATTTATAAAAGATATAAAATTTAATGGCTAAGTTTAAAATAATATTACACAAGTTATAAAACTATTGCGAAAAGTGCTACAAATAGTGTATTAAAGCTTCTTTGATCAAAACAATATTTTTTACTTCACATATGTTCATTTTTCCAACTTGAACCACTTTTAAAACACTTTAAATGATTTATAAGATTTATTCCATATTTTTAAACATTCTAAAAATATATATTTAGAACATTTGCTACTTTGGCCACCGAACAGCCAAAGCATGATTTTATCGAAAATTTTAATTGCTCATGTTTTAAAGTCTACTCAATGAAATCTTGGTTTACTTTCTTCATTTAAAAACTATGGTTATAATAGTCCGATAAATTTTCATCTTGACGAATTCTGAGCTATATTCCATTCTCTATACTTATTTGAATTCTACGGCGTGAAATCGCGAACTACCGTTACACGATGCACCTAGTTTTGACTTGTTTTTTGATTCCTTTTCAAAATTCATGGAAATACTTTTAAATGTTCATAAAACATTTCTAAACCATTTTAAAGTCATTTAAAAAAAATATTTTTCACACTCATTTTCCATTTCATATTATAATATTATATTATTATATTATCATTTTCAACCTTTTTAGATGTTTAATACCAATAAGAGGCTAAACAACTCCATACACATCTTTATATGGATTTAATTCTCATTTAGTTAACTATAGTTAATTACTAACCATTTTCACTAATAATTTATAAAATCAAGTAATCTCTATATTAACTTCCATATATTCAAACAAGTAATCAACTAAGTAATCACACATTTAATCATCCAATATATTTAAAATTTCAAATCATTATACTTAAAATAATTTAGAGATTAATTAGTAAAGTGTGAGTATTCACCTTTAACCAACTCAAACTTCCTACCAACATTCTTATCCAATAACACTTTACTTGTGATGGCTTGGATTTTTCGACGCTTGAAAGTCGACATCAATACGCTCACTGTATTACTTGCTGAACAAACGAATACTGGAAATACCAAATCGTTAGGGAAAAGAAGAAAGAGGTAGGAGAAGAAACAGAAATAACAACATAGAATCTCATAATAGCAGCGGAACAATATATAATAGGTAACAACTGGTCTTTATACAAAAAGAACTATAACTGTTTTTATACATTACATCATCAGAGTACAACACATCAATAACTCAATATTGGACAGTTATAATAACTTGTCCTCACAAATACTGAATATACAGCCTACAATACACGGCGGAATATAATCGGATACATGAAATACATCTTCGTCGTCTAACTCGTCTCTTGAGCTCCATAGCATCCTATCATGTATTTTTAATACTCGAACTGACCCGAGTAATGTAAAAATATAACACCCGAGTCAGTCTGGAAGACCAGCGTGATAAAACACACTCAATTTGAATTATTAAAGTTATCGGTATCCATTGAAAAACAATGGTATCTCATAAAACCACGCCACACATAAACACGACGGGTTTTTTCCTTACGATAACTAAAACATTTCATTTCATATCAAATCCTCTAATATTATAATAATGTCTAAATACAAATGCTTATTCAAGTAGTTGAAATGCTTGCATCTCAAGTTTCAGCATAGTTGGACACAATCAAAACCGTACGACACTTATTAGAGAATAGATTCCATACGAATGGTTAGACTTTGGGGTATCACCTGTCACAGTACACGTCCAGAAAAATGTATCAAGGACCATGTCGGGATCCCCTGCGACATAAGACCAGACTATCCCTAACCTGGATAGGCCGAATATGCATCACCCCGGGTGTTTCCACCCTTTTTTGAGCTTCTTCCATGTATCGCAGTAATAATATCTGAGGGTATCTAGAAAGGTGATAAACATACCCTAATTGGGGGCGACCCAATTAGCCTTGTTGCATCTCCCTTGCTTTTCAGTCATTCTCGGTTGATGAGGCTAGATGCTACGATTACCGTTTTAAAGGAATTTTCACTTAGAATGCTCATTGTTCTCTAATGACAATGTGATGATAGCATCCGTCCATACAAGTCCATTCTGGATCCGAACGGAACTGAAGCATTATTCCCACTACATCCATTTTGGAATCATCCTCGGGATTAGTAGCGATTAGCCCTTCCACTTCACTGCTCCATCTTCAACTCCATGCTCTTGTTTTCACTTTCAAAAACGTACACGTTGGATCGAAGTGGTTTTCGGATAACTTATCCAATCCCGGTCTCTTCGAAACAGCGTTCGGTATTTCCGGTAAGCTCAACCCGGTTCTTTAGGAAATAAACAGACAAAAAAATATCGGAGATCACCTCCGAAACATTTGTGGACGGATTTTTTTATAAACTTCCTAGAAGAACGAAATGAGTTTATACATACAGTATAGCACCTCAAATAATAACTGTACCATATAATTTTCTTGTTTCTTCTAGATATTTCCAAAGTTATATTTTGGGTCCAGATTTGATAGTCAGTTATTTAACTATCAAATAAAAATCATTCAATCAAATATTTCCTTTTCCACTGAAAACACTAAGCCTCCTTTCAATTTATATTTTCAATCACTTAAATCTCTTTATCCAAAAGTATGTACTTATCTTATCGAATTTAGTATATTCACAAACTATCCTTTCCAAAAATATTATGGAAAGTACCACCGCGGTATCAACCATGGATCCACGGCTCAATTGTTACGTCTCTATCCTAGAGAAATATAAAACTCATCGACGGGCACTCACTCCATCCAGTGTCTCCATGAAAGTATACCATTACTTTTTAAAAACTTTGTTAGATAAATTTTTCAAAATAATACTTATAAAATATCTTTATAATTTCCAAGTTAAATTTAGGCTAATACTCTTTAAAATAAGAGTTATTATATATAATGGTATTAATATTGAATAATTCATCCTTTTGGAATAATAATATTGATTAATTCTTAAATAATAATTAACTTAATATAAACTAATCTTAATTAATAGTTAAATATACTTAAAACAAATTTTAAACAACTAAATAATTAATTTTCTAAAACATTCTTGAACACCTTTGTGTTTTCTATTTAATACTAAAAAAACCTCTTTTTTTTAAAAAAAACTTAAACTCTCAGAAAAATATATTTTTCAACTTTAATATAGCCAGTCAAGTATTTATAGATCACGCTCGATTTGTCACCGATCTGATTTATGTCGTTTTTTTGTAAATCCCCTTTTCATACTCCTAAAAATAAATCTATCGTTTACTTTTAAGCCAATTTCCCCATCTCCTTATAAATCCTTGCCGTGAATTTATAACTTCAATTTATCCACTGATATTCACTTTACTTTATTAATAACCTTGTTTATAAATTCTATAGTCTCATTTCCCGTTTATGATGGTTTCATAATACTTAACCGATTTACAAATTAAATTCCATTTTTAAACAGTTTCCCAAATAAACCAACCATATTACAAACCCAACTAAATTCAGATTTCACTTTACTTTCATAATTTAAAATCTTATTTAAAATCTAGTATAACAACTTTATATTTTATTTTCAAATTTTTCTTTTTTTTCCCAACTATTTTAAATCTCGATTTTAAATCTCTATACACTTAAACAAATAACGCTTAAGTTTTATTATTTAAAATCCTTTTACTTATATTATTCCAAAATCTCTATTTCTCCATATTTTGAAATTATCAAGTACAAATTTTAAAATCAAACTATTTATTTTACCCAAATTTTATTTCTTTTAATTAATCCAAATTTCACTATAAATCTTTATTTCCAATTTTTTTTTCAAATTAAAAGCACAAATTTATGGTATTTTAAAAAAAATACCAAAATCTAAACCGGTAATACCATAGCACTAAATAAATTCAAATTACACTATAATTTATCACAGATTATTCAACATATTATATCACTGAATATGAAAATAGTTCGAATATTTTTGAGGAATCTAGTTTGATCCCTCCAACCCGTTTCCCTACATCCACAGTTAATAATACAAAAAAAATACCATTCCTACTTCGAGATGGATATCACGGTATATATGGTATCTGCTATTATACGGGGCGCATAGGGTCTCATCCGCTATATATGCGGGGATATCAATCACTCCTGATCCAATATATATATTACTATATATAATAAAATTCAAACTGATAAAAATTATCAAATTCAACCAATTAACCAATAATTAATTTCAACTATTTAAAATTAATTGTAGTAATCCATAGTTGAGTGAGATTAACTCACTTTGATTTTTATTATCACTTCGCGTTTCGGTTTCTATTCAATCCAAACGCGTTTGAAATTATTTGATATTTTTGCAAGCTCAAATATCATCCAATCCAATTCCTATGCATTGGCGATGGCAATACGATCCCAACGCAACTTGAATCGTCTGAATCGGACCTCGTGTGCATGAGATATACATTTTATAAGTTAGAATCTAATTTATATAAACAAATTCTTTTTTTTATTTAAAACAAAGCCCATACCATACGTTCAAAACCCAGCCTGCCTTAACCCTTCTTTCCCCTTTCGATCTTCACTCGCCTAGAAACCCAAAACACAATCAAGATCGTGCACACGCACAAATGAAAAACACCACCGACGATCGATTCGAGTCCACCTTCGCATCGTCCTCCTCCTCATCTCGACCACCACCACCTTGCCACGCCCAAACCTTCCCAACAAAAAGCGACATGTGCCTCCACCCACGTGAACAGTGAACGTCATGATTTTCTAAAAGCAATCACAGATGACCAAAAACGTAGCCCTGAAGCTACTCATCGATCAAAAACCAAATGCCACCACCAGGTCAACAATCATCGACCAAAGCTCCCAAAATATGAAATCCTAGTTAAAACCGAGCTCTAAACCTACAGGTCCAATCCACCATATGCCATCACACCATAAAAAAGTTATACCAGATCGAAGAGGATTAAGAATTATGAATTTACAAACAAAATTTTGATTTTTCCATTGAGTATGCTGTGAGGTAGAAATTTTTAAAAGGTTTGCAATTGCTTTCCCATTACTGTAACAGTCATGCACAATTTAAAGGAGGGGGAAAGACGTGATTCTAGCGTGTAGGTGATAAGCTATAATGCTTTGAAGTGAAAGGAAAAAGGGTTTATGGAAATAAAGGTCATGTCACACATAATTATTTTATTTATGTTTTCAAACCGCCCTAATTTCGTAGCTTAAAATCTCGAACCGCTATCGAGGCATGTCGCTAGGTGTTTATAATGTTATACCCCTATACCGAACACAATGGAAAAGGTTTCGAGAGAAGATAGATTTTAGACCCAATAATATTGAATTTTCGATATAAACTTCAGTGCATTATATACCGTACGACCAAACGTTAAATCTAAACGCTACGAATTGAAAATATGATAATAATACACTATTACGGATCCAATGGAACTGGTTTCTTTGAAATCTGAGATTGTTCCTCGAAAGGCTATTTTTAAATGCAATTTAAATGGTATATTTTTAAAACTGAACAATTTTGTGAAGACCCAAAAGAATTTTGAGATAAAAATAAATTTAAAAATGAAAAATAACAGAAAATAACCAAAGAATAAAATAGCTTGAAAATAAATATCAAGAGTGAGTGAAATAATTAAGTAAGAGGATAGTTGTTTTTAATACATAGTGATGAGAAGAAAATGATTAAGTATGAATGATTTTTTTTTTACATCCACCTATCTCGCATAAAATTGTATAAGAATAACCAGAGAAATATGAAGTGATAAAAGTAAATGCTTCTGATAATTAAAGTGCATAAAACCAGTTTAGTATTATTTGTGCATGAATACATTTTAGAAATAAATCAAGATAAAAATAAATGGGCCGAAATATTAGCAAGGAATCAATATAGGTGTGAACATTATAGGTTTAAGAAAATATGCAAGGAAGAGAAGCCATATGAAAATAATGTGAAACATGCAAATAGCATGCACACTGGAAAAGGCAGAAAAGCAACCAAATACCAAAAATGAAAATTAAAAAGAAAATGGCATAATTAGCCATAAATATATACACATGATTATTTAAATTATACGAGGATAAAATGGGTTTTTCCTTCATTAAAACCCTAGCTAAATGATTTAAATAAAGGGGGAAGCAGCAGTTTGTTTCTAAGAGAAAACAGAGAAACATTTTTAAAAAAAACAAACTCACACTGTCTTCAAGCTCAAGCATTCTCAGGAAAAGAGGAAGGAAGGAGAGTGATTAATCACTTATGAGATTTAAGGCAATAAGACCGAAGTTAAGGGCAGCCAAACTAATTTATGTAAAATCATATTATATTTTTCTGCTTGATTTTATTCTCTGAATGAATACATGTTGATCATGGATGGAATTTTGGTTGTTCCTTTGGTTGATGTTTTAATCTATTTTGATTTGTTATGGTTGTTTCAATTTTAGCTTTGAATTATAATTAATCTAACACCTACCCTGATCACAGAAATGGATTTTCATAATCCATTTTTTATAAGAAAATGAGTTAAATATTTTACTAAGAAATAGGGTATCAAAGAAATAAATAAAGTAGGCAGTGTGAATAATGAGGTTCATGCTCATGTCTAGTTTATTCAAAAATTATGTGAACAAAGCAATATTATACATGTGCTGATTTTTTCAGATCATAAGCCAATATGTTTTATGGGTTTTTCTCAAAAATCATATCCTATGGTCCCGGTAAAATAAATATAGTATTTCATATAATTTTACCAGATTTATGCAAGCAATGGAAAAATTCCTCGAAATAAAAATATGATTAAGTAAAAATGACTTTGAAATAAGATGTGGAATTTTGTATGAATGTTTTGTATTTCTTGATGAAATCTTTGAATGAGTTTAATAATTTTCAACTTATTGCAATGAAGGAAAGAACATAAGCATTTCTGGAAATAAAAAGGAAAAATTCCTCAAATAATAAATAAGCATGGTCTCTAAGTTATAAAATAATTTAGGAGTAGTGCCTTGATCTATTCATCATCAGGTGGATGATGGGTATGTGCATGACTTGCTTAAGTCCTATTGGCGTCTGTGTAAAGGGTTACCAGAACTGAGCCCCTTTACAATGCACGCATAGTGTTCAATGGCAAGATATCCGACCCAATAAAATGAAGAATGGGATTGAGAAATTATGTTATGGAATTTAGGGGGTTAATCCATAGGAGCTTGTGCATGTACAACTGAATGATGTGAATGGATGAATGCTAGGGTGTATGTTTGTTAGATAAGTTTAAATATATATATATACACTCAGGTTTTAATATGAAATTGAATGGCATCAAACATATATGCTCTCTACACAGTTGTAGGAATTTACAAGTTATTCTAATCCTTGATTTCACTCACACCAGAATTTATTTCTGACCCTATTTGTTGCCTTTGCAATATTTGGGGAGTCTCATTTTTATTGAGGCAGTTCAAAGTATTGCTGCAGGGAAAGATGCGTGAGTAGCTTGCTTGCATGGATATTTGAAGATCTTGATGAATTTAAAAATGCTTAGGGAAAAGTAGTAGTATTATTGTAATAAATAAGCTAGGCAAACTCTTTTATGTCTTATGTATTTCTCAGAATTTGGTGCTTATTGGGTTGTTGAAAAGAACATGTAGAAACTGAAGTATTATGTGTGCTTGTGGATTATTGATTTAAGAAACAGATGTGCTTGTGATTTACGGAATTAAGTAATAGATTCTGAAGTAAATTTGATGGACTGGAATGAATGAGAACATACCATATAATCTGATATGTGGATATGTTTTCTATGACATATTTATGTTAATTCAGTTATAGTGTTCAAGTCATACTTGAATGAATATGTGCCAAAGCTTTAAAATAAGTTGGTTGAATATGGTCTTGGCTAACCAGTGGGGCTTAAACATGTCTTGTAATTGCTATAAGCACATGTCAAGCTAGACGACCTGGTCTGTAATTCAATCTAGGCATTTGATTTTTCCAGTAAGAATTTGTATTGCTTTGTGTAGTAAGTTCATATGTATGCTTGGTACTTGTAGGCTTCACTGCAACTACACTTAACAAACCTTATTATTTAGATACATGACTTAAGTCTGGTTGCATCTGATCATAACCAAACCTGTTGTAGTTTAAAATATCATGTAGTCTGGTTTGTAATGAGTATGTCCATTACTCCATAGCACATTGATCACCATCATTTGTTATCTACTTAAGAGAACATCGGTTGTCTACATAATATGTTCATCTGAGAATTTTGCATTGCTGTAATTTGTGACCTTGCCTTGATCATCCTGGCTTCATGTACATGCCCAGTATTCATTTAGTATGTTAGTCTGAGTTTGCACTTTCTTGTTTGTACTATTTCTATCTGTTTGATCTTTAAACTAGTTTACCACCTTAATGTTTGTATGATCATTGCATACTTTATAAACCAAAGTACGAGTATTTTACCTGACATAAAATTGTTGAATTTGTTATAAGAGTCCCGGGATAAACTAAAATGTATGAGTTATTTAATACTCTATAATAATTAAAAATCACAAGTATCAAATTCCTGAATCCCAAAGATCAAAATCCATGGGATGAAAATCCAGAAATCAATTAATCTAGACTATAGTACTATCTAGGAAATAAAACAAGAAAATAATAAGATCTAATATCTGAAAATAGTAAGAAAAAAAAGGAGATTAAAAAGAAGAAATGGATGAAATGGCTATGTGACACAAAATCTCTCCAATGTGAGAAATGTTGTGTGATTGAATTCCTTTGCTATATTAATTACTCTGATAGGCAAAGAAACATTTATATATCTTTATATATATAAATGACATGATATAATTTATATACTAATATTTTTATATTGGTAAAATTATGGATCTTGGGGAAAAATTAAATTAAGAGAAGTGATCTATTGTTTTAATAAATAAAAAACTCATCTGAAAACTACTATAAGTAAATGCTAAGAGAGTTGGGTCACTTCAAATTCACTTTCAAATTCAATTTAAGATTTACTATCTTCATTTTTATTAGTATAAATTTAATAAGCCATTAAATTATTTTTATCAAGCTTAAAACTCAAGATTCAATATTTTAACCAATTTTCAATTATCAAGTTCAAAAATTAAATTATCAAATAAGTAGTTATATTTGAAATTCAAGTGAAAATTTAAATTTTAAATCAATTAAATATTCCAATTTCAAATTTTCAAAATTCTGGGTCGTTACATTATTAAATCGTTGTTATCTTCAACTAATCAACATCTACTCTATTCCTCCTTCCCAAGCTCTAGAAAATCCGACAGAGCTTCCGCAGTGCTTCGAATTTCCTTCTATCTTCTTGAAAAAAATGGACGGTACTTCCTTCACTTTTTTTGCACCAGAACTTTCCAACTTGCTCCTTCCTTCTACATGGGTTCAGCCTCTTATGATCCCCTCCTTCCTCCACAATTCCTTCAATACTTAGATGCTAAACATGTTCTTACGATGATATAAGAAATTTGGTAAAGTTTGGTGGAGTTTGAAGTTGGTTTGATATGATTTTAAAAAAGTTAGTAAAGAAAGAGAAGAGAAGAAGACAATAAAATAGCTTGAATGAGGAGGAGGAAGATGAGATGGATTTGTGAGAAAACGAGAGAAAAACTTGTGTATTTATAAATAAGAAAGAAGTGGTGTGGTAAGTTACTAAATTAACCTCTTATCAAATTACCAAAATACCATCCCTTAACTTTAAAGTAAACTAACTTTTTTCAACCCTTATCATCTTCTATAATTTTATTACTTTATGTCATTTTTACTTAATACTGAAGGATTGTATGTGGATGGAAAAGTGGATTAAAGTGAAGATTTGCCTTAGTTTTGGTGAGATTTGATTTTATGTTTACTTTTTGACTTTTTAAATTACCTTACTTACTTTTACTAATGATATTTAGAATTTTCTAATGATATTTAGCAAAAGTAAACTTGATTGGTTGTAAAATATATGTGTGTCTATGTATGTGTATTAAAATATGTTAACAAATGTGCAATAATGTTGCGACAACTAATATTGAATAAAATATTGATTTTCGACAAAACATTTTACGGTCATATTTTGACGTTTTGTTAAGCTATTTATTTATATAAAAAAAATTTGAAATAAGATTCTTATCATCTTTAAATAATCAAAATAAGTTTATTTGACTTATAAAATTATATTTAATAATATTAAAATTCAACCATAAAAATACGACATCGATTTGTCAACGTGTGACGAAATTTGTCAATCTTTATAAAACAAATATCTTTTACTTATAAAACATTCATCGTTCACTCATTATCATTTTATAAAAATTTAAAAAGAATTATTTATCATCAAAACAAAATTTAACATCAAATTTTATTGCAAATCGACTTTTGTCACTTTTCGATGAAAATCTAAACTTCTTGATTCTGTAATCAAAATCTAAAAATAAGTTTATTATTTTTATTTATTACATAAAACATGATTATTTAAGTTTCAAAATTTTATATCTTAATATTTGAATAAAATAAATATTCCATTTTAAATTGGTAAAATTATGGATCGTTACAGGCTTCCCCCTTAAAAGAATTTCGTCCCCGAAATTGAACCAAAACTCAAAACCCGATAATACTTACTCAAAACAATCTTTAAACTCAATTATGTGTGATATACACAGATCATCTTTATGTGATATCTGATGCGATCTTCTATTCGAATACACGACTTTTCTTTTGAACTACTACTGATCCCCCAATCCTCTAGTGCGGACACTGATCCGACTCTTAGATAAAAAACATTCGTTTCCCTTACATTGCTCTTAATTATGGTAGAAAACTGTGATAACCCAAAATTTTAGACATCTTTTAATTGGTAATTAGCAAATTTAATTTTTTGAGATAATAATTTGTAAATTAAAACAAATAAAATTTGATGATTGAAGATGTCTGGATATGAATATAAAAAGGATCTGAACTATAATAAATGATAGATAGATATTTATTTGATAATCTCCTATTATAATTATTGGAATTGGATAGTATTTGTTTAATGATCTTCTTTTATAATTATTCAATTTGGTAAAACTTATCTTTTACAAATAAATATGTTCTCTATTATAATGTGTAGTGTGTGTGTATGTGTATATATATCTATATATATATATATATGTATGTATGTATGTATATTTTAAATGGTTTGCTATGGTTTAAATTCAATATTGATTTTCAAAATTTATTAAAGATAAATTCTATATTTTTACAACAACAAAGATAGTATATGTATATTTATTTATATAAAATATTAAAACTCAAGTTTAAATACACCTTCTTTATATTTAAAATTATGCATTTTGTATATATATAAAGGTAATATATATTAATATAAATACATATAAAACAAGAGGTATTTAAAATAAGTTTTAACATTTGTAAATACATAAGGAATGTGTAATACAAATGGAAGCTAGGGATAACATGCATTGACAAATGTGGGCATACCATAAGTCCTTTTTTTAAAATTTTAAATAAATGATATTGTGAAAAAAAATTATGATTTCAGTTAACAGTTAAAACATTTTCTCTCCAAAAAGAAAACAAAATAAAAATCTAGGAATCAAATAAGAAGAAAAATTTGGAGAATCAAAATCAATCCTGGAAGCTATTAACCAGAGAGAAATCAATCTGTAAACAACTCAAAGATCAGCTCAAAAATCAAACAAGCTAAGACCATAATATAATACAGGTTTCAAAAACAAAAGCATTTTCAAATCATCATCAAAACTGCAAATTAGATCAAAATCAGGGAGCATGTTCTCTGCTTTTACAAGACAGGTGAGTAAACTTGTCCTCTGTTCTTAAATTAAGGTGTGTAAACATCTAATTTTCGAAGCTTAACATGTTTATCTCTGATGCATATGAAAATTTCTTAAGGAAATATTATAAGTTTGTTGCATGGATGAAATTATTACAATATATATGTATGTATGTATGTATGTATGTATGTATGTTCCTGAATGAATCTAGTCTCTATTAGATTTTAACTAACTTAATCAAGTTCAAAAATTTGTATCTCTTTATATAAAAAGAATTATGTTATGATCTTTGAAATGAAATTGTTAGTCTGTTTCAACTTCAATTAAAAATGGTTTCGAGAATATGTATCAAGAAATTATGTCAAAAATGGAAATTTACAGTAGTAAATCAAATCAAGTCAGAAATTGAATCATGAAAATCTTAAGTTTTTGTTCATATGATCTAATATGATTTTGAAAATGATGATTTTTGATAAAATTATTTAGATTTTTAAGCTTGTGCGTTGGGGGAATTTGTTAGATGATCGAAATTTGGTTTTATTTGAATTACCGACGATCGGGATGTACGGAGGCATCACGTTTGTGGTCGAAGTTTTTTGTTGATCATTGATCAGGGGAAAATAACCGGGCAATTTATTAATCGCCGTGGTGGCACGGCGAGGCAAATTTACGGTTTGGATTCGAGTTCTGGATGAAGCTATTCTTCTGGCAATGGCGACATCGATGGAAATCTAGACGAGATCGGATGTGGGTGAAAAGGGAGATTGGAGACTGGCGCATCTCTAGGCATGGTGACGTAGTGATCCATAGTCGACGGGGACGGGAAGAGGAAAATTTTGTCGGTTGGGTTGATTTCAGTTTTGGGGTCGATTGTCTCGATTCGATTCCTAGCATTTATTTGGGGAACTGGGCGAAGGGAAGCTTGAGGGTGTCGTCGGTGACTCGTAGGCATAGTCGTAGACGATCGGAGCATTAACGAACTCATGTACACATGCACATGGTTCTGACGTATCTTGGTTTGCTTAAGATAGGGTCGGGTATGAGAGAGTGCTCGAGGAAGATGAGTTTTGGCACGAGTTTTTCACAAGGAAAAGTAAGTGGTATTTGGAACGGGTATGACTCGGGATTTTGGTGCTTTGACTCGAGTTTTATTTGCTTTGGCCTAAAATCTGATTTGGTTGTTTTGAATGGTTTATTTAGGAAAATTAATTTTGTAATTAATTTGTGGATGATAAATTAATTAATGTTAATTAACTATTGTAACTGATTAAGGTTATTTAATTAATAAAATAAGGTAGAGGTAATCAGTAGATTAATTATTTATTGAAAGGGTAAATTAAATTAGTGAATAGTTAATGAATGTATTTAAGGGAAGAATCATTAACTAGTGATTAAGTGATAATTAATTAATTAATGTAATTAATTTAAGTTAATTAATTAGTTTAAACTAATTAAAGATAATCACTTAATGTAACTGATTAAGTACAATTACTTAGTGAAGTAATTGATGGATAATTACTGAATGTAATAAAAGAGTAATTACTTAGGTAAGTAATTGAATGGTAATTACTGAAATTAATTAAATAAAGGAAAATACTTAAATAAAGTAATTAGAAGACAATTACTTAATGGAAGTAATTAAGGATTAATTACTTAGTGTAACTAATTAAAGAATTAATTAATGTGAATAATTTAAGTATAATTAATTAATGTAGTTAATTTAAGGATAATTAACTGCTGAATGTGATTAATTAAGGTTAATAAATAAATGTGATTAAGTTAAAGATTACTTGTTAAAAGTATTTAATTAAAAGAAAAACTAATTAATAAAAGTAATTAGAGAATCATGAATTAATGTAATTTATTAATGAGATTAGTTTAAGATTAATTTATGATAATGGTTAAAGATTATTAATTTACTTAATTAATTTAAGGTTAATTATTAGTGTAATTAAAGAGTAATTAACCATGATGATTAATTAAAATGGATAATGAAAGGACAGTTACTTATTGTAATTGAAGGATAATTAATCAAGGATGATTAATTTAGGCAGATAAAAGAGATGATTATATGATTGGTTATAATTAATTAATGTTAAGTAAGCAGGATTTAAAGGTAGTTAAAGTAATTAATTTAGTTTATTTAAATTAATTAGAATGGCGTGACTAATTAACCTTGCTTATGAATGATTGAATGATATTGTGTGCCTTGGATTACTTGATATCTTTGATAAGTGATGCTATGTGATATGGTATGATTGGACTGAACTGAGATAATATGGTTTGTCTATCTGTGATGAATGGCTATGTAAATATGTAAATCTGGATATATATGGGACTGTTTAAAACTTAAACTGCTTTGGTTTAAGATGATATGGGATTCGAAGAGACTGGGGTCGGGTATCAGTACATACCTGAAACCACTTCGAGTTATAATCTACAATAATTCTTTAAGGGTTTGACTTTGGAATAAATAGGCTGGAATGGAATAAATAGTGTAAAACTTGGTCATTTAAGCTGAGTAATGATACTTAGATGATTGTAGGATGTGTATTTGACTATGGCAAGTTAAAACTTGTGATGAAGTACGAGTTACCCCAGGTTTTTAATAAATTCTATGCTTTAGTATTTCTTGTTAGATGGGTTTACCCATGCTGGTTTCCAGCCTGACCCGGGTGTTACTTTGATGTAATGCTCGTGTCAGACCGAGTATTACAGATTTTCAGGTAAGGACGTACTGGAGCTCAAGTGGCGAGCTGGATGGCAGGAACTATGGAGTGTATTCCGCTGTGATATATTGTAGTTATCTGAGCCATGTTGATTTTATCTATCCAGTGTTTTAATGTTATAACTCTGATATATTGATGTAAATTAATTGATACAATTTTCCTTTATGTAACTTCTATTTTATTTGATATTATATTTTGATCCGCTGTGGATGTGAGATTCTGTGATTCATTTCAGTTCCTTCTTCTACCTCTTTTCTTCTTTTCCTAACTATTTGGAATTTTCGCAATTAGAAATTTCGGGTCGTTACATTTTGGCATCAGAGCAGAAGGTTAAGCGAGAACCTTGGCTCTGGTGGGATTACTCATTAAGGAAAGGGTCAGTGGTGCCCTAAAATGAGTTTTGTGTGTGTGTGTGTGTGTGTGTATAAGAGCGTACTAGTTATTTTCTTATATAAAGGTTTTAGAATGGTTTTAAAAGTAAATGATTTTTATATAAGTTTATATATAAAGCAATGATTCTTCTAACCACTATATACTAAGATAACTTGGTTGTTAAATCATTGGAATTAAGTGGAAATAGAAATATAACCAAACTGAA
Source organism: Allium cepa (assembly GCA_030765085.1). NCBI lineage: Eukaryota > Viridiplantae > Streptophyta > Magnoliopsida > Asparagales > Amaryllidaceae > Allium > Allium cepa. Next base: position 191,784,507 of record CM060930.1, on the reverse strand, counting down.
ATTGAATAAAGATAAGTTTGAAATGGATTCAAATTGAAATTAAAATCTTGAATTTGGAGCAGAGTTTTCAGAATAAGATAATAGTGAATTGGTCTCCAATTGCAATAACCTTGGTTATTATCATCAATGGTTGTTGAATTAAATAATGAAATGTGTGTTAATGAGTAAGCAAAGTTAAATGTTTTAGGGAAGTAAAACATTTAGGTGAGTATGATTTATAAATTAAAATTGAAGTTGACCTAAATTGTGAAGTTTTAAAATTTAGGTCCAGAAATTTGAAAATTGTTCCAAAGTGATAAAGAAATAATAAGTAATATTATTCAGAATATTTTGAATATAATCTTATTTTAAAATAAGAAGCCGTTTGAAAACTTTAAAGGAATTGGTTTTGAATTAAACCGAAGGGTGGTTTAAATTTTAAAATATGGTTTGGTGGGCCAAGAAATAAATATGGGTATATGTGCGAATATACATAATATCAAAAATTATTTGGAATAAACTCTAAAGTGATGAGTCTTGATTTTACCTGAAGTGTGATGTAAAACCCAAAGTAAAATAAGTTTGGAATGAACAACCCGAATTGGAAATTTAAAAATGAAACTAAGATTTAACTTAGGGAAGTTAAATGAGTTTGTTTGAAAGGGAATTATATATGATCTTAAACGGATTTGAGCTCTGGGAATGGGAAGTGGATGATGAATGTTTAAATAAATTGGATGTTTATTTATCTTAATATCATCCTGTTATTATCAGTAATTATGAGATTGTGAATTGAGTTGTTTTAAATGAATTAAGAAGTGGGTTGTGATATTTATATCCATTGCAGAATTGAAAAGAAATAAAACTTTAATTTGAAATTATTTAAGTAATTTTGATTTTTAAAGATAAAAATTGAACCTGTGAAAGTAAAATCACTTTGAACTTAAGATTTGAATCTTTAAATTGAACTTGCAAATTTAAATTGTTAAGAATTGGTTTCAAAATTGAAATTGGGTAGTAAATTGGATTTCAAAGATTAAATTGTTTAAAAGGGATTTGAATTATTATTTGAACCTAGAAATAGGTTTATGTGGAAGTAAAGATAATTTAAAATGAAATTATGAAACTTGGACTCGGAATTAAATTGTTTAAAGGCTAAAAAAAATAAAAGTTAATTTGGTTTATGAGGTTAAACCAACATTTGAAAATTAACTTGAATTAATATAATTCGAGATGGGTTAAAGTGAAATGGAATTTGATGTTAGTTTAAATTGAAATTTCATTTGAATAATTTGGAATTGTAATTAAAGTTGAATAGGTTTAAAACTCAAATGGAATTTGATTTGAATTTGGAAAAAAAAACTGAGGTTAATTCAACTTGAATTGGGGTTAAATCAATTTCAATGGAAATTGAAGTTGTTTAAATTGAATTGATGGGAGTGGAGATTAGGAAGTTGAACGGTTGGCTCTGGACTATTTTTAAAAATAAATTGTTTTATTGTAAACTTTCTTAAATCTATTTTTCCACGGCTATTTACAATATACAATCTTTCTTTTTAAAGCCAAACTATTTTATACTTATTTTATAATTATTTTTGTAATTATTTAACTATTTTACAACTGTTTTATAAACTAATTACTATTTTTCAACTTCTTTATAACTAATTACTATTTTACAACTATTTTGTAATTATCTAACTATGTTATAACCATTTGTCTATTTTATAACTACATAACTATTTTACAGCTATTTTACAAACTAATAATTATTTTTCAACTACTTATCTATTTTAAACCTTTCAAGCTATTTTCTAAATTTAAGCTGGGCAGTGTTCAAATTGTTTATAATTAAATACCCATTGAGATAAGAATTAAAGTGATAATCCAAAAATGATTGAGGCAAATGTGAATAAGTGAATAGAAATCAAAAGTGAATGTGAATAGGAAAGGGAATTGATTTGGTTAATAATCAATGAAAATGAATACGTAGGATGTATGTATATTATTCTATTCGCATAGTGATTTGATCCAGATTTGAGCATAGAATTTCGAGATAGTATATCGATCCGAGTTGGGATTTTTCCACTCGATTTTTGATGGCAAACATGGATATGGATTTTTAATTGATTCTGGATATTCTCTATCATAATTGTGACTATGCAAGGAGAATGACGGTTTCTGATCAAGAAACCAGATCTGAGTCCTCACTAGGAAGTTGGGTGGACGATACCAGTTCGAAAGTGGAATTATGTGATCGAGTGAGTGATCGATTGATATTGCGTACAGATGATATGAGTATATCGTACGGGTCGAATGAAATTGATATTGAAAATTTGTGAATGAGAACTGTAAAATGATTTTTGAAATGAAAAGGGCTATTTTGATAAAGAAATGATGAAATAGAATGGGAGTTGGATATTTCTATGACTAAAAACTCATTTTTATAAAAGATGAGTAATATGGTAAATAAATTTTTGAAAAAGAGTAATCAAATTTGAATATTTGATTTGGGATAAACAAAGTTATATATTTGTAATATGATAAACTCCCCTTGTTGAATCTATAGCCAGAAGTAAAGTGTTTTTGAAAGTATTTAAAGTACAAAAAGGGAATTTCTACAAGTATGAAGTGATTCAAAGATTTTTCAAGGTTATATGTATCTATATATATATAAAGGATTTTATGAGAAGGATTTTGGGAAAAGGTTTTGGAACCAATGTATTTTTGGAAAGGATTTTGATTTTTGGAGAAAAATCAATTTTGAAAATTTGGAAAGCCTAGTTTGAGAATTGTCGATTTTTGGGATAATCGATTTTGAGAAATGAGATTTATATGGGATTCATACTAAGTGTATGATTTGGGAGATACTATATATGTATAGTATAAAGTGTTTTGAAAATGGCTCTGGTGAAAAAGGCGCTCCCTTGAAATGAACTTCTCAGGAGTACCTTAGGTTAGTACTGCTTTGAGCCCCAAAGGGGGAGGCTCTAAAGTGGATCCTATGAGGAAGTCCGGACAAACTAAAGTTCCTGAGGATTATTTGGGTAGTGAAAGTAGAGGGCGTTGATGCCTACAGAGGCATTTGGATTATGCTGTGATGATAGTGTAACTCGATGTTGCTGCGATCTACTGTGGATCATAGCGGAAATTGTGTGGAGGTGAGTGTCAATGGTCTACGATTGATTTTGCCAGAAAGGCAACGTAACATCGGTAGACCGCGATCTATGGCCTAGTGGAGTGGAGAAGTTTCATTTATTTGGCGAAATTCAAGGGCGTTGATGCATACAGTTATATGGGTTTTTGCTGTGACAGCAATGTAACCCCGGTTGTAGCTGCGATCTATAACAGGTTCCATGGCGTAATCGACGGGTGCAGAATGCCTACAGTTATCTATGGATTTTGCCGGGAAGGCAACGTAACCATCGAGTTAACTGCGACCATGGATGGAGGTGATGATTTCCAGAGCACTCTCACCAAAAGTGTTTTCTCTATTTTTAAAATATTATCTATATTTTCAATAAAATTATTTTTCCAAGTATTTTCACTAGGTGTTGAAAACGAGTATACCAAGTATTTATAGATTTTCAGTCTTACGCCTGATCAACGTATGACTGAATTTCTGTGAGAATGATGGTGGACTAGTTGAGACATCGAGTTATAAACAGTATTTTTATAAAAAACTAATTTAGTAATATAAATAGATTTTTAAAGTGTTTTAAAAATGATCAAAAAGTGATTTATCTAATTTTAAGTATTGAATAAATTTTGGCTTCGTTCCTTTTTTAGGACGAAAAGATTCAAAGGAGGGAGGAATATGATAACCCAGAATTTTAGACATCTGTTAATTGGTAATTAGCAAGATTTAATTTATTAAAATAATAATTTGTAAAATTAAAAAAAATAAAATTTGATAATTGAAGATGTCTGGATATGAATATAAAAAGGATCTGAACTATAATAAATGATGGATAGATATTTATTTGATAATCTCCTATTATAATTATTGGAATTAGATAGTATTTGTTTAATGATATTCTTATAATTATTCAATTTGGTAAAATTTACCTTTTACAAAAAATATGTTCTCTATTATAATGTGTATATATATGTATATTTTAAATAGTTAGCTATGGTTTAAATTCAATATTGATTTTCAAAATTTATTAATGATAAATTCTATATTTTTACGACAACAAAGATAGTATATGTATATTTATTTATATAAAACATTAAAACTCAAGTTTAAATACAACTTCTTTATATTTAAAATTTATGCATTTTGCATATATATAAAGATAATATATATTAATATAAATACATACAAAACAAGAGGTATTTAAAATAAGTTTTAACATCTGTAAATACATAAGGCATGTATAATACAAGTGGAAGCTAGGGATAACATGCATTGACAAATGTAGGCATAGAAAACAAGTGGCATAAGTCCTTTTTAAAAAATTTGAAATAAATGATATTGTGAAAAAAAAATTGATTTCAGTTAACAGTTAAAACATTTTCTCTCCAAAAAGAAAACAAAATAAAAATCTAGGAATCAAAGAAGAAGAAAAAATCGGAGAATCAAAATCAATCCTGGAAGCTATTAACCAGAGAGAAATCAACCTGTAAACAACTCAAAGATCAGCTCAAAAATCAAACAGGCTAAGACCAGAATCTAATACATGTTTCAAAAACAAAAGCATTTCCAGATCATCATCAAAACTGGAAATCAGTTCAAAATCAGGGAGCATGTTCTCTCCTTTTGCAAGACAGGTGAGTAAACTTGTCCTCTGTTCTTAAATTAAGGTGTGTAAACATCTAATTTTCGAAGCTTAACATGTTTATCTCTGATGTATATGAAAATTTCTTAAGGAAATATTGTAAATTTGTTGCATGGATGAAATCTATTACAATATAGACATATATGTACGTCTGTTCTTGAATGAATCTAGTCTCTGTTAGATTTTAACTAACTTAGTCAAGTTCAAAAATTTATATCTCTTTATATAAAAAGAATTATGTTATGATCTTTGAAATGAAATTGTTAGTCCGTTTCAAATTCAAATTTTAAAAATGGTTTATATATGAAGAAATTATGTCGGAAATGGAAGTTTACGGTAGTAAATCAAATCAAGTCAGAATATGAATCATGAGAATCTTGAGTTTTGTGCATATGATCTAACATGATTTTGAAAACGATGATTTTTGATAAAATTATTTAGATTTTTAAGCTTGTGCATTGGGGGAATTTGTTAGATGATCGGAATTTGGTTTTATTCCAATTACCAACGATCGGGATGTACGAAGGCGTCGGGTTTGTGGTCGAGGGTTGTTTGTCGATCGTTGATCAGGGAAAATGACCGGGCAATTTATTAATCGCCATGGTGGCGCGGCAAGGAAAATTTAGGGTATGGATTCGAGTTCTGGACGAAGCTGTTCTTCTGGTTCTGGCAATGGCGACGTCGATGGAAATCTGGACGAGATTGGACGTGGAGGAAAAGGATGATTAGAGACTGGCGCGTCTCCAGGCATGGTGGCTGTTATCCCACCTTTTGGTCAAGGATGGAATATCAACTAATTAGCTGGAAAAAGATGGATATCGGGATTGGAAATCGTTTGGAAACAAGGTTGTGATCGATGTCGTCAAAATATGGTCGAGTTCCGATCAAGGCGGAATCGATTGGGTGTGATGATCAAGACTGGGAGGAGCTACATTTTAAATTTTAGGTCAATCGGAGTTCGTATGCTCGAAATATGGATGGGTTAAAATGCGTAAATAAGGGTCCGTATCGATGCATTTCGTATCGGTCGGTAGGCAGCACTTCGTATCGATACTATTCGTATTGATCTACATGGGTACTAACAAGACATTTGTATCGATTTGATGGAGAAGGTGAACAGTTTTCGACTCGATAGTAGTTGACCTGAATTGAATAGAGGGGCGCACGATGGTTTACTCGACTTGAAGGTTTCGTCTCGATCTATTTCGTATCGATACTGTTCATATCGATGAGGATGGATTCGATTACTTGCTTTGGGTCGACGTGTTCGCATCGATCAGGATGGTTTCATGCTACAGTTTTGCGTATCGATACATTTCATATCGATGGTATGGTGAGGCACGATGGTGCATTTCGTATCGATCGGGGCTGGAATCAATACGAAGGATGAAGCATTGGTCGTGGAAACTTGGACAATCATTTCGTATCAATCGATTTCGACCGATACGAAGGGCTCACTCGTGCATCGAGATTAATAGATAAATGGATACATGTGGATACTAAGGGTTCAGGGGCCACGGTTAGAATTAGTCGAGTTCGTGTCAATTGATGCAAAGCAGATGATGGATGCAGATTGATGGACACAGATGTGACTAACACGAACGATGGGCAAGCATAATTCCAGGGAAGAAGCATTCAACTCGGCATGAAGTTAGGATCGAGCCATGGAAATAGCGCCGAGTCAACAGGTAGGCACATGCCTATGGTCGATGCGAAGAAGAGGGATGCAAAGGGATCAAAACTAATCGTTTCCATAACAGAAAACCCAATTTGGATCGATCATATCTGGAGATCTACAAGTCTAAATGCTATGAAATTTTCACAGGAGCTTGCATACATGCTAAAGAAGGTTCATGCCAAATTTCAACTCCATTGGACAAAATCTTGATCGATACGAATTACATTCATATCGATCACGGATCAAGTCGAAACCTCATGGGATCGGTCGCGTGGGCCCACGCACGTACCAGAAGAGGTCTTCCGAAGTTTTAACGAGATGCCAGCCTCCTACTCCTATAAATAGGGCCCAAGGGCATACAGAAAAGGGATCTTTTGGCTATCTGACGTCCAGACTTCGCCGGAAACATTTTGCACTGATAAGCTATTGTTATACTCGAATTTCTTCATTGTAATCGCAGTAATCAACTGTAACTAGCAACGAAAGTCAATAAAAATTAACTTTTGGAGCGGACGTAGGACGGAGATAGCCGAACCACTATAAATCCTGTGTTTCTGTCAATTTCTTTCCGTTTGAAGTTTATCGTTCACCATTTATCATTTTCTACATGACCTATATTTGTGATTTTGAGTATATATTACTGATCTGTGTTCGTACACTGGTTCTTTCATGATATTCGGTGTTTTTGATCAATTTTAGCCCAAATACTTTGGTGCTTTCATTGACAAAACAAGCATCCGCTATACCAGATTTGGAGTTCAGATTTGAAGGCTAAAAGGATCAGATCTAAAAAACCATGACAAGGCAATCGAGTAGAGGACAAAGAATAGAAAGAAGTCAGCATGAAGGAAGCCTGGAGGCTTCATCAGGGGCCAATTAGACTTCAGCTTTCATCACCCGAGACGAAATGGAAATGATGATGGGAGCAATGCGCGAAGAATTTCTGAAAAGGCAGGAAGAAATGATGTAGAACCTCCTCAGACAGTTTGGACAAGTAGGAGCAGCTGGAGCTTTAGGAATTCAGATCCACGGAGCTGGAGTGGAAAGGCCAAATAGGCAATCGAATGGAGCAGCTAACAAGGCGCGACCCCTGACCAGCACACAACCATAAACCTGGATGGATCCAGACATGGGGGCATACCACCCGGCAACGACGAACCAGTTCATGGAGGAATTTCAGTCAACACCACACAACAGGATGCTGGCAGGAACGTAAGAGCGCGGGATAAAGAGTATGTACCAGAATTCCCTCGGGGACTCGGGAGGGCAATCGTTGACGGACAATGCTGGATTGGCTAAGATTATCAGACGTACTATGCGCGGAGGACCGGCAAATAGAGATCTGGAAGGAGTGAACATGAGCCCGTTTACTCATGAAATTAGAATGGCTCAGAACCCACCAGAGTTCAAGCTACCTATGCTGGTGGTATACAATGGCACGGCTGATCCAACTGATCACTTGATGAGATATGCAAGACACATGGAAGTACTGGGGTAATCGGAGGAAGTTATGCCTAATGTTTCCCTCTATACTTGACGGATATAGTTGCTATGTGGTTTAGGCAACTGGAAGAGGGATCAATCAGGACATTGAAAGAATTGGTAGATAGGTTTCTGAAGCAGTTTCGGGTTCATATTAAAAGGCCGAAGAATGTAATGACCCTAACATAGGTAAAGCAAAAGGCGGATGAATCGTTGAGAGCTTTATTAACCCGGTACAATGGAAGGGTTGCTTCGGTGGATCGGCTGGATCCATCGATGGTTTTAATGGCAGCAGTATCAGGAGTCAGAGAGAATTCATATTTCAAAGTATCTCTAATACGAGACCCTAGATCTCGAGGAATTCTTTCACAAAGATGAGAGATTTCTTCAACAGGAAGATGCATGTTTAGATATAAAATCAAAAGAGGTGAATGCGGCTGAGGATGGAGGTCCATCCGGTAGAAGCTCGGATAAAGATAAAGATAAAGGAAAAAGGAAGCTGGATGACGAATCAGGAAAAGCTAGGAAGCGGTGGAAGGAACCAAAGTTTTCCACTTACATGGGATTAAATGAAACACTGGATTGGATATTCATGGAGACTCGAAATCGCTTTCCCTACCAAAGGCCGGCTAGGAGAGAACCCTCAGAACGTGAAAGGGCGTCAGGAAGGCATTGTCTCTTTCACGATTTGGATGGACACGATACCAATAGTTTCAAGCATCTGAAGGACATAATTGAGGAGCATGTAAGGAACGGACAGTTGCGACAGTATGTCGAGGCTTGGAATGCAGCGGTGGAGCAGGAGCGACCACCATCTACCTCAAACAATGATGATGCGTGGCCCCAGAATAATAAGCGATTGATTATCAATTGACAGGGATAATATGAAATAAGTAGCAAACTACGGGCAAGACGACCAAAGTCATTTACTCGTGTATGGGGACGGAGATGGCCCCTAGGCATGCTCTGAATGATGATAAACCATGATGCTATGGTTTATGTAATCTGTTTATTGTTTTTGGATTGGATACTCGTCTTTCTGTTTTGATTTCGCAGTTTGGTTTGAACTCCTAATTCTGCTTGTTTTTTGGTTTGGACTTCTATTTTGATGATTGTTTTCATGCTTGGACATTGGTTTTGATTTTGGATGAGAATTTTTGGTTTTCTTATTTGAATTGGATTTTTGTCTGGTTTTTGGTAAACGATCGTCGGGGATGGATTATACATCGCAATGGGTAGGTGCATGTTTTGGGGGGCAAATGTTATCCCACCTTTTGGTCAAGGCTGGAATATCAACTAATTAGCTGGAAAAAGATGGATATCGGGATTGGAAATCGATTGGAAACATGGTTGTGATCGATGGCGTCAAAATTTGGCCGAGTTTCGATCAAGGCGGAATCGATTGGGAGTGATGATCAAGGCAGGGAGGAGCTACATTTCAAATTTCAGGTCAATCGGAGTTCGTACGCTCGAAATATGGATGGGTTAAAATGCGTAATTAAGGGTTTGTATCGATACATTTCATATCAGACGGTAGGTAGCACTTCGTATCGATACTATTCGTATCAATCTACATGGGTACAAACAAGATGTTCATATCGATCAGATGGAAAAGGTGAGTAGTTTTCGACTCGATAGCAGTGGACCCGAATTGAATAGAGGGGCGCATGATGGTTTGCTCGACTCGAAGGTTTCGTCTCGATCTATTTCATGACGATACTGTTCGTATCGATGAGGATGGATTCGGTTACTTGCTTTGGGTTGACGTGTTCGCATCGATTAGGATGGATTCATGCTATGGTTTTCGTATCGATACACTTCGTATCGATGGGATGGTAAGGCACGACGGTGCATTTAATATCGATCGGGGATGGAATCGATATGAAGGATGGAGCATTGGTCATGGAAACTTGGACAAGCATTTCGTATCGATCGATTTCGATCGATACGAAGGGCTCACTCGTGCATCAGGATTAACAAAAAAATGGATACGTGTGGATATGAAGGGTTCAGGGGCCACGGTTCAAATTAGTCAAGTTCGTGTCGATGATGCAAAGCAGATGATGGATGCAGATTGATGGACACGGATGTGACTAACACGAACGATGGGCAAGCATAATTCCAGGGAGAAGCATTCAACTCATCACGAAGTTAGGATCGAGCCTTGAAAATAGCGCTGCATCAACAGGTAGGCACATGCCTATGATCGATACGAAGAAGCGGGATGCGAAGGGATCGATACGAAATCGTTTCCATAATAGAAAACCCAATTCATATCGATCATATCTGGAGATCTACAAGTCCTAATGCTATGAAATTTTCACAGAAGCTTGTGTACATGCTAAAGAAGGTTCGTGCCAAATTTCAACTCCATTGGACAAAATCTTGATTGATATGAATTACGTTCATATCGATCACGGATCAAGTCGAAACTTCATAGGATCGGTTGCGTAGGCCCACTCACGTGCCAGAAGGGGTCTCCCAAAGTTTGAGCGAGATATCAGCCTCCTACACCTATAAATAGGGTCCCAGGGCCTATAGAAAAGGGTTCTTTTGGCTATCTGACGCCCAGACTCCGCCGGAAACATTTTTCACTGATATGTTAAGGTTGTACTTGAACTTCTTCATTGTAATCGCTGTAATCAACTGTAACCAGCAAGGAAAATCAATAAAAGATTAACTTTTGAAGTGGACGTAGGCCGGAGATACCCGAACCATTATAAATCCTGTCTTTCTATCTGTTTCTTTCCATTTGAAGTTTATCGTTCACCATTTATCATTCTCTACATGACCTATATCTGTGATTTGTGGGTATATATTACTGATCTGTGTTCATACACGGATGCTTTCATGATATTCGAGATTTGTGACCAATTTTGGCCCAAACAGTGACGTAGTGATCCATGGATGACGGCGACGGAAAGAGGAAGATTTGGTCGGTTGGGTTGATTTCAGTTTTGGGGTCGATTGTCTCGATTCGATTCCTGGCGTTTATCTGGGGACTAGATGGAGGGAAGATTGAAGGGGTCGTCAGTGACTCGTAGTCATAGATGATCGGAGCACTGATGAACTCATGTGCAAGTGCACATGGTTTTGATGTATCTGGGTTTGCTTGAGATAGGGTCGGGTATGAGAGAGTGCTCGAGGAAGATGGGTTTTGGCATGAGTTTTCGCAAGGAAAAGTAAGTGGTATTTGGAATGGGTATGACTCAGGGTTTTGGTGCTTTGACTCGAGTTTTATTTGCTTTGGTCCAAAATCTGACTTGGTTGTTTTGAATGGTTTAGTTAGGAAAATTAATTTGTGGATGATAAATTAATTAAGGCTAATTAACTATTGTAACTGTTTAAGGTTATTTAATTAATAAAATTAGGTAAAGGTAATTAGTAAATTAATTATTTATTGAAAGGGTAAATTAAATTAGTGAATAGTTAATGAATGTATTTAAGGGAAGAACCATTAACTAGTGATTAAGTGATAATTATTTAATTAATGTAATTAATTTAAGTTAATTAATTAGTTTAAACTAGTTAAGGATAATCACTTAATGTAACTGATTAAGTATAATTACTTAGTGAAGTAATTGATGGATAATTACTGAATGTAATAAAAGAGTAATTACTTAGGAAAGTAATTGAATGGTAATTACTGAAAGTTATTAGAAAATTACTTAAATAAACTAATTAGAAGACAATTACTTAATGGAAGTAATTAAGGATTAATTACTTAGTGTAATTAATTAAAGAATTAATTAATGCGATTAATTAATGTAGTTAATTTAAGGATAATTAATTACTGAATGTGATTAATTAAGGTTAATAAATAAATGTGATTAAGTTAAAGATTACTTGTTAAAAGTAATTAATTAAAATAAGAACTAATTAATAAATAATTAGAGAATCATGAATTAATGTAATTAATTAATGAGATTAATTTAAGATTAATTTATGATAATGGTTAAAGATTGTTAATTTACTTAATTAATTTAAGGTTAATTACTTAGTGTAATTAAAGAGTAATAAGATGATTAATTAAAATGGATAATTAAAGGACAATTACTTATTGTAATTGAATAATAATTATCAAGGATGATTAATTTAGGCAGATAAAAGAGATGATTAATTAATTGGTTATAATTAGTTAATGTTAAGTAAGCAGGATTTAAAGGTAATTAAAGTAATTAATTTAATTTATTTAAATTAATTAGAATGGCGTCACTAATTAATCTTGCTTATGAATAATTGAATGATATCGTATGCCTAGGATTACTTGATATCTTTGATAAGTGATTCTATGTGATATGGTATGATTGGACTGAGCTGAGATAATATGGTTTCTATCTGTAATGAATGGCTATGTAAATATGTAAATTTGGATATATATGGAATGTTTAAAACTTAAACTGCTTTGTTTTAAGATGATATGGGATTCGAAGAGATGGGGGTCGGGTATCAGTACATACCTGAAACCACTTCGATTTATAATCTACAATAATTCTATAAGGGTTTTACTTTGGAATAAATAGGATGGAATGGAATAAATAGCGTAAAACTTGGTCATCTAATCTGAGTAATGATACTTAGATGATTGTAGAATGTGTATTTGACTATGGCAAGTTAAACTTGTAATGAAGTACGAGTTACCCCAGCTTTTTAATAAATTCTATGTTTTAGTATTTCTTGCTAGAAGGGTTTACTCACGCTGCCGGGTGTTACTTTGATGTAATGCTCGGGTCAGACTGAGTATTACAGAATTTCAGGTAAGGACGTTTTGCAGCTAAAGTGGCAAGCTGGATGGCAGGAACGTATGGAGTGTATTCCGCTGTGATATATTGTAGTTATTTGGGACATGTTGATTTTATCTTTCCAGTGTTTTGTGAAAATGTTGCAACTCTGATATATTGATGTAAATTAACTAATACAATTTTCCTTTGTATAACTGCTATCTTTTTTGATATTATATTTTGATCCGCTGCGAATGTGAGATTCTGTGATTCATTTCAGTTTCTTCTTCTACCTCTTTTCTTCTTTTCCTAACTATATGGAATTTTCGGGATTGGAAGTTTCGGGTCTTTACAAAAACTCAAGTACCCAATCCTAAACTCTCATCAATGTTCGTCATAAAAACCAAGCAATAAATCCTTTTTTGGATCGGTGCAAGTACTTGAAAGTTCCATATTCGAATCTTAGATTGAAATCGTGTGATGAAATGATCTACTGCCTTATATGTACTTATTAGCATTTAAAAATATTTACGAAAACTTTAATCTTTCCAAAATGCTTCTTTATATATAATCACTCTAAATATTTATTTCTAAATATATTTCTTAAAGGAAAACATTTCATCCCAAAGGAATCATTTTAATTTTAAAATGTAATTTAACTTCTATTTTCCATAATTACAATCAACTTTCTCATTATAATATATTCCTTTTTAACTAATCTTGATATTAGTCTATCATATAATAATTCAAAATTATCCTTTATCTTAGGGAAAATATATAGATCGAGTAACTCGAAATAATACTAAGGAACTAGGCATTACCAATAGTATTACATATCCCCTTAATAAGAAGGCTAATACTTAAAAGAAGTGTTTGCCATATGAACATATCTCTTACCCATTTTTAATTATTTTCGAGCCACTCAAACTAGTTATCATTTAAGACCTTTTTTACTTTTCAAATTTCTTATTTGAAATAATACTGTTGTTATTACTTTTTAAAAATCCTTTAAAGATTACTTTGTTTATAAAACTTATTTTATAAATCACTTTTATAAAATCATCTTATACTAACTTACTTCCTTTTAATTGTATTTAGATTTTCATAATTATTTTTCCAAAATACCAGAATTCTCAAAATTTATATAACATATCTTTCATATCCATCTTTTTCAACATTATTTTCTTTGCAAAAAATACATTTTTTTATACTTCATACTTATTTTATTATCTTATACAAATTCATTAACCTTAACCCAATATTATTATCAAACATCTTATAGTCAAATCATAAAACTTAATTCTCAAGAAGTTCGTTCAATCAGCAAATGGCAATAATTGAATGTTATTATTCCCTTAATCATAAACCAACTCATATATATATATATATATATATATATATATGTATATGTATATATATATTTCAAAAGATGTTCCTTTATACTTAAAATATAATCCTTTTAAATTTTCAAAAGACTAGGATAGGTGTTCTTAAAATTAATTTTAATTAAACATATATCTTTTACACTCGAAACAGAATATAAAACCGTAAAAGATTTTCCTTTCTTCTTTTTTCTTTGCCTTCCGTTTATCCTTCTCCTTTTCTTTCCTATCCTTACATGGAATTTCATAATGCCCTTTTTTACCGCATCTGTAACAGAAGATGCCGGCATAAGATCCTAGTTTTAATTTATATTCTGCCTCTTTTTGTGCACGTACTCTTTATGCTTGCTCTGGATTTGCCCATAACTCATCACCCGTCATAAAATAAGACATCATGACCTAAATGATACACTAAGTTATTATTAGAAGTTTCGTACCATTAATTTCTTGATTTATTCCAATTACTCGATTCATACTTGTTCGGATTGAACTTGCCTTGATTGTACAATGATAAGAAGAATAATTTACCAAATGTTTGATACCATTCGCCCAAACCAACATATGATCGATACTTAGAAGATTATTCCCACGATCGCTAAACAAATCGAGACCTTATTCTTGGAACTTTCCAAAGTGAATGTATCCTATAAATTTTCCAAGTCACAGAATTATTTATGTTTTTGTTTATGTAAAATATACTCCTTTTAAAATGGTGTATCGCTTTGCTTTGTTTAATTGTTTAGAAATCCATATCGATAACAGTGATCAGGCACATTGACCGGAATCTATATACCACTCAATAGATAAATCAACACAAATCATTTTTTATATTAAATAACAAACACGTGCTCATATATATAATATTCTTAACTCATTATAGGGTGTTGCTATACTCATTCTAGGGTATTACCAACCCTATCTATAATGAGTTTTATCCCATTAAAGCATAGGTGTTCGCTCAACCTAAGCTCTGATACCAAATGTAACGGCCATGTTTTCTTTACAGTTCAAGTCAATAAATATCCACACATTTCCAACTCAAACCGAATGGAAGGGGGGATAGTTAAGGAGAAAAGGAAAATAAGACAAAATAAAATAGAAAATAGGATCTCACACGAATGGAATAACATACAATATTTCAATATGCATTCTTTACAGCGGAAAATTTTCAAAACATATATTAGAGTCTAACCTGGATCTAGCCTGGATAGTTATAAACCCTCTGTCCTTATAAATGCTGAAAAATAAAAACAAATGCAATAGATGCAGCGGATAATAGAATACGTCCATACGTAGATGAAGATCTCCAGCTCTCCTCGGGAAACTCCAAGCACCTTTAACTAAACCTGAAACTGCTCGGATATGACATGAGTATTAAAAATACTTAAATCAAGCTTGATAACCATCGTGAGATACTCGAAATTTTAAATGTATAGATCATGCTGATGTCAATCAAAATCTTTGAAAAGAAGGGTATCTCATAAGACCACACCCACACATAAATACGGATAGGATTTTATCTTATGGTAACCAAAATACTTTATACTGAAATCACTTTGATGTTATCTTTAACGAATTTGGTTTTGAAAATGTTTTTCAAGTAAGTATATATAACAAGTATTAGTATCCGGACTAATTCCATGGTAATATACCCGAACTAGGTCAAATATAGTATACTTGGATGATATATATGATAACAAAGAGGTAGCTGAAATGTTTGAAAAGCATTACAGCTATTTTGGGACTATAATCAAAACCGTAAAGCTCGTATTGGGATTGGATTTCCAACATGATAGATAGCTAGTGGCTTTTTGCATCGATCCACGCATAGTAATACTAGTTCGCTTCAGTGGCTTTACATGATCTCCGTCAGCCTCCGACCAATACTGCTACACCACCATAGAACAAAGTATTACTCGGTGGCTTTACACGATCTCCGTCAACCTCCACTCTTGTCCATTTCATCATTTTAAGACAACATATGCCTTTCATTCCTCATAACTAATGGCTTAGAATATGTCCCGTAGACCACATAGTATCTCCTATCATTCCTGAGATGCGAGGCTCGTGAGGCTATGCTTAACTTCTACAAATCCATGCTTTATTTCACACAAAGTCATGCTTTGATCATATCAGGTTCCACTTTGAATTCCACATCTTAATTCCATCGATCACTAGTAACCTTCATGAACATACAACCTCTGAGCTCGTACGTCTTAGAGAAGAGCATTAAGCTAAAAAAAGTTTCCTTCTCCGCCGTCAGACAGATGTATATTTGTAAAATTTGACGTTATGATCTCAGAAATGCAATGTCTGACACTTATCCATACAAGTTCGTTTTGGGAATGAACGAAACCGAAGGCACTCCCCCACCACATCTTGTCGAGAATCACCCCTAGGATCAGTAGCGGGTAGTCCTGGCATTAAAAATATTCAAAAACACAATAGGACTACATTTATAATAAATGTCTCTATATTGGAAGCGACCCAGAGACTATCAACAAGCAGTCCTTCCGCTATGAAGATCTTCGATCTTCAATACAATGAAGATTTTCTTAACGCAAACACCACTACCAAATAAACCCCCGGGACTCGTGACAGCGATCCCTACATTTTAAAGATCCTCGATTTTCAAAAATCATCATTTTCAACATGTCTTCACTTTCGCATGTATACACTGGTTCGAAAAGATTTTAGGATAAGAATTACCTAAATGTGACCTCGGTTCCATCGCGCCAATCATCGATCAAAAAGATATTAAGTTCATATGTGATTATCAATCATCATTAAATTTAATTCATCTTTCATTTAGATCAAATATCTTTCTTAGATATATTCTTTTCAATTTATTCCATTTTCTTTTCAAGAGTATATGGAACCATTAAGCCTCATTTTATCAAATGCTTTGGTTGATTAAAATCCTTTTTACATATTGGAATGATTCCAAATTGTTTCACCTTTTATTTAGGAAAATGTTTCCAAATCAATTATTTAATTCCTTAACAAAGAGTTTCCATATCAAATATAACTTTTAAATTTGTCAAAATGATGTTATTTGAGACACCGTTTACTATAAACCCAAATCAATCAATTTAAACATAGGAATTAAAATAATTCCAAATCATCCATTTACATCTTGTATTGGAAAACATTATTTTAGAGTATCATGGCTTTCCCTTCGAAATGTTCCACCCCTCATCCAAGTCTCTTTGGATCTCACAGAAGAAACAAGTGTAATAGTCATTTCCGCTTACTCCTTTCATTTATAGAAATGATTTATAAAACTTCCAAATCATTATTTAAAATACTAACTGATTATTTTTAAAACCCATTTATAAAAGATATGGGAAGGAATAGTTAAATTTAAAATCATATTTCAAAAAGTTATAAAATTACTGCAAAAAGTGCTGCGAAAAAAGGCTGCAAATAGCATATTAAAGCTTCTTTGATCAAAACAACATTTTTATTTCACATATGTTCATTTTTCCAACTCAAAACACTTTTAAAACAATTTATATGATTTATACCATTTATTCCATATTTTTAAACATTCTAAAAGTATATATTTAGAACATTTTCTACTTTGACCACCGAACTCCTAAAGCGCGATTTTATCAAAAACTTGATCTGCTCATATTTTAAAGCCTACTCAATGAAATCTTAATTTTCTTTCTTCAGTTAAAAACTATGATTATAATAATCCTAGAAATTCTTGTATTTAAAGAATTCCAAGCTATATTCCATTCTTTATATTTATTTAAGTTCTACGGCGTGAAATCACGAACTATTGTTACGCGATGCATCTAGTTCTGACTTGTTTTTCAATTTCTTTTCAAACTTCATGAAAATGATTTTAAATGTTTATAAAACATTTCTAAATCATTTTAAACTCATTTAAACAAATATTTTTCATATTTCAAACTCGTTTTCCATTTCATTTCATATTATAATATTATGCTATTATAAATCATTTTCAACCTTTTTAGATGTTTAATACCAATAAGAGGCTAAACATTCCATATATATCTTTATATGCATTTAATTCTTATTTAGTTAACTATGGTTAATTAATAACCATTTTCTCTTATCATTTATAAAACCAAGTAATCATCCATATTGACATTTATGTATTCAAACAAGTAATCAACTAAGTAATCACACATTTAATCATCCGATATATTTAAGTTTTCAAATCATTATATTTAAAATAATTTAGAGATTAATTAGTAAAGTGTAAGTACTCTCCTTTAACCAACTCAAACTTCCTACCAACATTTTTACTAAAACATTCTTATCTTCAATTAATCATTATCTACTCCGTTCCTCCTTATCAAGCTCCAAACAATATGGCAAAGCTTCCATGGTACTTCACATTTCCTCCTATCTTCTTGGAACGAAACAGACGGCACTTCCTTCACTTTACTTGCACGGAGCTTTCCAACTTGATCCTTCCTCCTACATGGGTTCGACGTCACCATGATTACATCCTTTCTACATCATTTATTCACTTCTTAGATGCCCAACTATGTTCTAATGATGATATATGAACTTTGGCAAAGTTTGATGGAGTTTGGAGTTGGTTTGATATGATTTTAAGAAACTTAGTAAGGAAAGAGAAGAAAAGAAGCCATTAAAATAGTTTAAAGGAAGAAAAGAAGAAGAAGAAGAAGAAGAAGAAGAAGAGATGGATTTATGTGAAAATGAGAGAAAAGCTTGTGTATATATAGAAAAAGAAAGAATTGGTAAGTTACCAAATTAACCTCTTACTAAATTACAAAAATACTCTTCCTTAACATTAATGTAAACTTACCTTTTCAACACTTACCATGGTCAATCACTTCATTACTTTTTGTCATTTTTACTAATACTTAGTAAATGTATTTGGATAGAAAAGTGGATTAAAGTGAAGATTTTCATTGGTTTTGGTGAGATTTGATTTGATGTTTACTTTTTGACTTTTTAAATTACGTTACTTACTTTTACTAATGATATATATAATTTTCTAATGATGCTTAGTAAAAGTAAACTTGATTAGTTATAAAATATATGTACATGAGTGTGTTTAAACATATTAAAATAGGTGCAACAACGCTGCGACAAATTATATTGAACAAAACGTTGATTTTCGGCAAAACGTTTTATGGTCACATTTTGACATTTTTGTTAAATTATTTATTTATGTAAACAAAACTTGAAAATAAGTTTCTTATCATCTTTAAATAATTAAAAAAAATATTTGACTTATAAAACCATATTTAATAATATAAAATTGAATTATAAAAATATGACGCTGATTTGTCAATGTGCGACGAAACTTATGACGACCCATCTTTCATTCCACAGAATGATGCATCATAAATAATAAAGAAAGAGGTAGAAATAGAATATATAGAAAGAAGAACAAAACAATATTAGAATCTCACAGCAGAAATGGAACAAAATATAATATATCATATAGATATTACATAGTCAATACATCAGAGTTACACAGATTTACAACAACAATTCACATTAGACAGTTATAAAGATCTGTCTAATCCATTACATCCCAATACAACAGATAAAGACACCACAGCAGAAACAGATAGATATAGCTACGTTTGGACTCCTGCTCCATGCTATCCAATATTCGTCAATCCAAAACCTGATCACTTGGATACTCATAAAAAATTGAGTACCCAAGAGTTTATGAAAAACAGAAATAAACTCCCGGACAGACATAAGTCTGGTGTGAGTAAATGGTTAAAGTTGCTTAACTTTAAAAACATTTGAAAATAAAGGTATCACGTAAGACTTCCCACACATAAATATGGGTATGTTTTTACCTTACGCTAACCAAAACATTTCATAGGAAATTTGATTATATTATAATAGGGTCTAGGGTTTTCAACTAAATATTCACATAGCCAAAATTCTTACATTTATTAAATTCCGGCATACATAGGTATAAAATCAAATCCGAGAGCACTTATTGGAGATTGGATTTCCATACAATGGCAGGGCTACTGGGGTACCGCCCGTCACAGTACGTGGCCTAGATCAACGTACCGAGGGTCACTCCCGACCCTTTGCAACATAAGGCTGGAACCATCCCTTACTGGACAGTCCCGAACAAGACAACCCGGTAGTTGGCTGTAGATCCAACTTCCCATACATCCGAATAAAAAGGAACCTCTAGACAGGGGTAAATCTCGTCCAACTTGAGTGCAACTCACTTAGCCTTGCTGCACCTTCCCTGTTTTAGCCATTCCCGGTTGATGAGGCTTAAGGCTACGATTACCTTAATAGAACACATCTGTCTTAGAATGTTCATCGTCCACCTGACGATGTTCTGAAAGCATTCAATGCATATAAGTTCGTTCCGAGTACGAACGAAACCGAAGGCATTATCTCGTTACACTCATTTTGAAATCACCCTCAGAGTTAAGGACAATAATCCTTGCATTCTGAAACACCATCTTGAACCTGAAAGCACTATCTTCGTTATATTCATATTGGAATCACCCTCAGAGTTTTAACGTCGGATAGTTCTTACATTTCGAGTCTTCAACTTGATCTTCACTTGAATTCACGACCTAACGTTTAACTTGGATCGATGTGGTTTTTGGATAATCAAATTTGATACCCGATCCCGGTCTCATCGAAATCAAAACGTATCTTAAAGACCGAGTTGTTTACAGTTAAAGAATTCAATTCAATACTTTGAATTCACATAGCATTTAACATAGATAAATATCACACATTTTTCACTAACATATCCAATATCACACCACAACATATCATCCGATAGATACCATCCAATTCAGATATTCAACTCAAACAATCATCCACAAATAGGAATTAGTAATCCATGTTATAATTAATTTAATCACCTTAAATTCTTAGAATTAATCACGTGCTCAAACAATCATTAATTAATTACAATCATTCAATTAATTAATCACTCCTTGATTACCTTATCAATCAATTAATTAATCTTTATCACAGATTAATAATTCCTTAATTATCAATCAATAAACCTTAATTATTAATTAATCTCCTTCAATACAAAGTAATTAATCCTTAATTACTTTTATAATCAATTAATTAATCCTTAATTAACTGATTAATTACCCATTAACTATTAATTAATAACCTTAATTATTAGTCAATATCTCTTAATACAAATTAATTACGCTTATAATTAATTAATTAATCATTAATTAAATAATTAATTATCCCTTAATTATTAATTAACAAAACTTAATTATTAATTAACAGCCTTAATTACAAATTAATTAATCCATAATTACCAATTAATCATTCCTTAATTATTTTTGATTAATCTTTAATTACCCTTGATTAGTCTTTAATTACCCTTTGATTAATTAATTAATTAATCTTTAATTATAGATTAATCATTCTTTAAGTATTAATTAATAAAACCTAATTAATAATTAAAAAACATAATTACACATTAAGTACTTCTTAATTATTAATTAAGTAACCTCTAATTACTTAATTAACAACTCTCTAATTATAAATTAATCAATCTTAATAACTTGATTAATTAATTACTAATTACAACTTAATTAATCAATTAATTAACCTCTAATCATTTATTAACAATCTTTAATTAATACTCCTTAATTACGATTAATTAACCTTTAATTAATTAATTTATAACCCTTAAGTTATTTATTAATCAAACCAATTAATTACTCTAAATTAATTACTTAATTAATCCTTTGTAATTAATCAATCAAATTAATTAATTATGCTTAATTCCCTTTATTAAACTAATTAATCTCCAGACATTATAATCTTAATCATCTTAAGATAAAACATTATCTTATAAATACCTTAATTACCATTAACGTTTTAAACCATTTTATCATTATAATTAACTTAACTTAATTAAATCAATTAATTAGGATTTGAAATAAAATAATCATTTAACTTGAAAATTTTAAAGTTAACAAAACTTAACTTCCTTAAAATAATTTAAAACATTATCAAATAGAGGTTTCAAAACTAATCACAATTCATATTTTAAAACTTACTTTTATCAAAAAATTAAACCTTCATTTTGCATCAAGTATTAAAATCACTTTAAATTTTACAAAAAATTAAATTAATCAAATTTCCAAAACTTCTTATTCAATAGTTAAAGAAAACAATTATAAAAGAGTAAGTTTAAATTAGAAAGTTTAAACTAAATTTAAATTTAGATTTCAAAAACAATTTGATTTTAAAACATTTTTAAAATTGTTCAATACTGCTGCTTCGGGTCATGCCGGAAGATCACTCGGGTGTATTCCCGAGTTAACCACTTTTTCTACCCATTTTAAAACTTAGATTAAATTTTAAGTTTTAAAAACCTGAAGCACTTAACACCTAAATTTTACTCGAGTTCAAACTCGAATCTTCCGCCCAAATACTCGAGCAATGCATCGAGTAAAACCCTTCACCAAAACATCAAATGTCAAACCTCCCCTGTGCACCTGCACAATAAACTTCGACGATGATTACCACCGCTGTAACCTTCAACACAACGACCATCATCCCAGCATCCATTTCCAATCATCCAAACACCATCACAGGCCATACATTAAAATCGAGCAGGAAGATGAAACTGGAACCCAAGACCCTTGCCAAAATTTGCCTCGAACACCTTCCTCCGGCCACCAGAGCTATTGTAACTCCAGCCACTTCTTCGCCAATCTTCCACGAATCCATTCCCAAAGTCCCATCGAACTCGATGCCCCAGAGAAAAAGCAGAGATCCAATCTTCCAGCTATACCAAAACTAGGGTTATAAATTAAATCTCTTCGTCGACGATGCACGGCGATCTTTAATGCCTCCAACCATTTTTCCTAGCCTCACCGTACATCCTTCTTCCTCTAGACGAAACCCCAACCCTCCAGCGACTGTCGATCACCAGAGATTGCCTCAAAATCCAATTCCAGTCAACTTAAAATTTCACACTAAATCCTAAACTAAAAATTATGATTTCTACCTTAAAAATCAAATTTTCCAAAGATGTTTCAAGTTATGTAATTGGATTATCAAATCATAATACTTGATTTTATCATACATTTAAGTTTTCTTCTGTTCTATCTTGTTTCCAGGAACATTCAAACTAATTTTACTTGAAATAAATCTTAACTTTAATTTAGGATTAAACAAACATATTTTATTTAAATCCTAAGTCCAAACAGTGGTTTAATAAGAAGATATTGAATTTTTGATTGAATAATGTGCTCTGTAACCTAGAACCAGAGAACAACATCATGCACAGATCAACTCAACAAACATACAGTATTCACATTTGTATTTACACATGCAAGCATCACATATCTTAGATATTTCCACAAGCAACATGCTAAAATTTACTTATCTTTTAATTTAAAAAGTTTACTTACAGATTAAAAGGCAGAGGCTCTATTTATTTACTGTGAAGCTTTGATTACTGCAAAGATTCAAACACTGGAAACCACTCTGATAATTTAAGGCTTGATACTCCAGGCTTTTGATTTCTTTAAAACTGCATGCTTTAGCTACTGCTTGGATTTTGAGACTGAAAGCTTTGAATTGCTTTGCAAAACTCAGATTTGAAAATGGCAACAGGGTTGAGTTGCTTTGAAAATATGCTACAGGCTTGGCTTTTAAATGAAAAAGTGTTTTACAGGCTTTGCATTTTGAAAATCTGCTTGAGTAGTTGATTTTCATTTTCTTATGGGTTGAAACTTTTGAAACTTGATCTAATGATTGCTTGAGAATGGTTTTACAGGTTTGAACAGATTACAGAGCTTTGGTTTTGATTTGAGGAATTTACAGGCTTTTTAAAACTTTGATTTGAGTATGAGTAAGTTTCAAGTTGATTCGTGAATCTTTCTGGTTTAAGAAGAGTTTTCAGGTTTGGTTTATGATCATTATCTGATTTTGGAAGAATGGTTTAACATGGATGAGTTTTTTTCTTAGAAGTTGAGAAGATAAAAAGAAATGGAAAGATGAAGAAGATAGTTTATATAATGTATTTTAGGATTTATTTTAGAATTAAAGAAAATAAAAATAAATTTTGACACTTCTTTCAAATGCCAACACTTGTCATTACCCATTATTCATTAACTTACATGTGTATTTAATATGGTTTTAAAAGTTACACTTGTATTATTTCATTTTATGTATTTTTAAAAGCTTTTTAAATTAATTTTCCTAATCAGTAAATACATTTGTAAATTAATAAATGCTTTCTAAATTTTATAAAAAACCCTTTAAAGAAAATAGAATATAAACCAATTATAATTTAAATAAAATCATATATAATATATTTAATTCATTTTTAAATGATAATATAAAACTTTTGTATTTATTTTACAATTTAATAAATACTTTCTCAATTTGTATAAATAAATTCTTTTTAAGGAAAACAAATTCTATTTTAATAAAAACTTATTCATATATTTAATATCCAAAATAATTTCCAAGATATATATCCGTTTAAATTCAAATTTAAATCTAAATTCACATTCAAATTCAAATTTAAAATCAAGTTTTAATGAAATCAACTTAAATAAATATTATTTTTAAACAAACACATATTAAATTTGAAAATGATAAATCTATTTTAAAATCTATTTTTAAAATCAACCTCAATTATATATATAAACAAACACCTTATTAACTCAAAAATAATAATTTTATTTTAAAATCCATTTATACCTATATTAAAAAATATCACACTATTAATTATTGTTACTTATATATGAAAATAACAATTTTACCAATTTTAAATAATTTAATAAGTAGATTATCTCATTTTAAATTCCTCGAAATTCTGGGATATCATATTCCTCTCCCCTTAAAAGAATTTCGTCCCCGAAATTTAAAACAAAGATAATACAAAAACTTTTATTTCATTTTAACAATCCAAGCATCCATATCAGCCATACACTATCAACCAAACAAACAATTCACGAACAAACAATTCATTCGAACAAACACCGCTAGCTATCTATTTCGGATAAGCCTTTCCTAAAACTATCCAGAGTTTTTCAAGACAAACTCTAGCATCCCCACTTTACAGAACCTTAACTAGCTAAACCACTACGATCCAGAGCTTCCTCTTACTTCGATCCTAAAATCTGGACCAAATATCAGACCATACTAAAAACTAGCTCAACTACGAGATCTTTTTGAACTAAAGATCCCAACTAAAATGGATCGTTCACGTATTTCTTCAGATGAGATACGTGAAAACATCATGAATTCTAGCCATCCAAACTGGCAATTCAATCCTGTAGACCACAGCACCAATTCTCTCGAGCACTCGAAACGGACTAATATACCTTGGGCAAATTTCTCGTCTTTCCAAATCTTATAATTCCTTTAAATCGGGAAACTTCGACAAAGACTAAATCTCCAATGTCAAATTCCAATTGTCTTTGCCTCTTGTCCACAAATTCTTCTGACGATCTTATGCTACTCTCATACTTCTTTAGATAAGCTCCACCTTCACAGATGCTCTCGGATCAAATCTGGACCAAGAACCAGACGATCTCTTGACTCTACCCAACAGAATGAGAATCTACAAGGTCTTCCATACAAAATTCCATAGGGTGCCATCTAGACTCTCGCCTGATAACTGTATGAGAATTCCATTCAATACAGACGGTCCTCCCAAAATCCATCAAATTCAAAACACAGCCCTCAGCATAACCTCAAAAATTCTATTCATCCTTTCTGTCCGACCATCGATCAGGGAATGATAGGTTGAACTCAAACTCGAACCCAAAGCTGATTACAAAGCTTCTCAAAATCTGCTAGAGAAGATAGGATCACGGTTGCTAACAATGCTGACTGAAACATCAAGCAGTCGGACAGACTCCTTCAAGAAAAACTCAGCCAAAGATGCTGCAATACGGGTTGCCTTGACCGGAATAAAATGGGCATTCTTAATTAACCGATCCACGTTTGCCCATACTCCTTCATTTCCCTCTTTGTTCCTTGGAAAACCATCGACGAAATCCAAAGAAATCACTTCCCATTTCCACTTCGGAACTTCAAAAGCTGCAACAGACTTGCGGACTTCTGCTCATAATCATCACTTACTGACAGATCGCACATCCAAAGATGAAAGCAGCAACATCCTTCTTCAAGATTGGCCACCATAAGACTCTCCGACAGAACTCCTTGCCTCAAATCCTAGATATTCGAAACTCAAATCCTTTCGATGATCTTTAATGTTCCTTGGCCTTCAATCTCAAAATTGGAACTATGACCATCCTTGACTCAATCCATCCACTTCTGGCACACACAAACATTCGTGTAAACCTCCGACTTATTCTTACCTTCAGGAATAACTAAAACAGGCACACTGGTTAGCCTTGCCTTCAAATTCAAGAAAGCCTCTTCACACTCAGGTCCACTTAACTTTTGCTCCTTCCCGAGTCAATTTGGTTGAGTGCGAAGAAATCTTAAAATAGACCTGATAAACTTCCTATAGAACCTTGTCAAAACCAGAAAACTAAGGACCTCTGAATAGAAGCTACCTTGGTTGGATCTATGGAAATACGCTCGCTAGAAACAAAATGACTCCCTAAAGAAATCTTCGGTCTGCCATACCAACTCTTCTCTTTTCTTCGGCGCCATCCTTCTACTAGGCTGAACAACAGGCACTGCTTCCGGAACTGAGATGATCTGAAACTCTATTTCTTGATGAGGCCAAACCTCCACTCCTCTGAAAACATCCAGGCAATCTCTAACCACCCTGATGGACTCTACGCCTTCTGAAGATGCCTTGACTCCAATGCAGAAGATCACCCAAATGAACTTCGAAATTATCGCAAGTCACTTTTGCGATTCTTCCCAACTCAATCTCCAAAGAAACAATCCTTATACTATCCATCCCATCCATATCCAGAATAAGATCAATCCCTTCAAGATCTAATATCGATGGGTCACACAAAAACTATGGGGGAGATAAGAATGCCTTAAGCCTCTACAGATCTTATCTAACTCAGTTGCTCCGCCTATAGGATTAGATTCAAGGATAGGACGGTCAACCAACAAAGAGAAAGATGAAACTTCTCTAGAACTCATGTTGGAAATCCGAACAAATACCCAACAATATTTTGATAGATATATAATTATATAAAAATTACAAATACGCACTCCCAAGATAGACACTACTCCAGAGCCTAGGTATTATCTCAACCTATGCTCTGATACCACTATGACGACCCACCTTTCATTCCATTGAAAGACGCATCATCAATAACAAAGAAAGAGGTTGAAATAGAATAGATAGAAGGAAGAACAAAACAATATTAAAATCTCACAGCGGAAAAGGAACAAAATATAATATATCACATAGATATTACATAGTCAATACATCGGAATTACACGGATTTACAACAACATTTCACATTAGACAGTTATAATGATCTGTCTAATCCATTACATCCCAATACAACAGATAAAGACACCACAGCAGAAACGGATAGATATAGCTACGTCTGGACTCCTGCTCCATGCTATCCAATATTCGTCAAGCCAAAACCTGATCACTTGGATACTCATAAAAATTTGAGTACCCAAGAGTTTATGAAAAATAGAAATAAACTCCCGGACAGACATAAGTCTGGTGTGAGTAAACGGTTAAAGTTGCTTAACTTTAAAAACATTTGAAAATAAAGGTATCACGTAAGACTTCCCACACATAAATATGGGTAAGTTTTTACCTTACGCTAACCAAAACATTTCATAGGAAATTTGATTATATTATAATAGGGTCTAGGGTTTTCAACTAAATATTCACATAGCCAAAATTCTTACATTTATTAAATTCCAGCATACATAGGTATAAAATCAAATCTGAGAGCACTTATTGGAGATTGGATATCCATACAATGGCAGGGCTACTGGGGTACCGCCCGTCACAGTACGTGGCCTGGATCAACGTACCGAGGGTCACCCCCGACCCTCTGCAACATAAGGCTGGAACCATCCCTTACTGGATAGTGCCGAACAAGACAACCTGGTAGTTGGCTGTAGATCCAACTTCCCATACATCCGAATAAAAAGGAACCTCTAGACAGGGGTAAATCTCGTCCAACTTGAGTGCAACTCACTTAGCCTTGCTGCACCTTCTCTGTTTTAGCCATTCCCGGTTGATGAGGCTTAAGGCTACGATTACCTTTATAGAACACATCTGTCTTAGAATGTTCATCGTCCACCTGACGATGTTCTGAAAGCAGTCAATGCATACAAGTTCGTTCCGAGTGCGAACGAAACCGAAGGCATTATCTCGTTACACTCATTTTGAAATCACCCTCAGAGTTAAGGACAATAGTTGTAACGGCCCACCTCTATGCTCACAATAACAAAGAGTATTAAAAGGAAATACTGTCTGTTATTACGAAGGATAAGGCTGGATAGGAGCGGCCATCCGTAGTTAGGTCTTATGCTAGTATTGGTTATCTCGATAGGAGTGGGGTGTGTGTGTGTGTGTGTGTGTGTGTGTGTGTGTGTGTGTGTGTGTATTTCATCTCTTTGTTTGTTTAATCCCATGGAGATATTCAATTCCAATATAAAATGAACTACGATGGTTTATAATAGTTCAGGACAACATATATAATAATAACACAGATAAGCTAAACACAGAACATAGATAATATAAAATCTCATATATAACTGAAGTCAGTTACAATACATGTGATACAACTACAACTGTCGACACCGGAAGTTAAATATACAAGTACATTATTATAAATAATATACATGAATACATATCCTCCTATAAAATAACACTGACTACTCCAAAAGATATGAAGAGACTTCATAGCTCAAGCAGCATCCTAAAGCGAGATATCAACAGCCTGTAATAACTCGGTCTGACCCGAGTATTAATTCAAAAGAAAATAATACGAGGATCAGTCTATTTCAAATTCAGTAATTAATGCACGGAAGCAATAACAACTAAAATAACAAATAGATGACAATCACAATAAATTTCGCATATCCAATCCTTTAATAAGAAAATCGGATAACGGTAAATATAACACGTAACAGCATTAAACTGCAAATCAGCAAAGCCAAATCATCAACAAAGATAAATAGAAGAATTATCAATGAAGATAATTAGAAAACAACGGAGTTACCTAAACAGCAATTAACAACAAAATCTAATTATTAAATAAATAATTAGAAACACATAATCTAATTATCTAACAGATAATTAGATAACAACAAAATAATCAAATTAAACCAAGTCAAAATACAATTTCAAAATATATTGAATTGGCCACACGAAACAATTTAAGCAATTGAAATTATCAATTAAAACGTCAATTCTGATTGGATGCGGTACACGCTCACGTGCACTGCCTCGCCACTACAGCATATGACGTCATCACAACTCCAAATATTTAAACTAAACTCAATCACACAACTAAGTGCGTATAGTTCAGCAAGCGCGTTGCGGTAATCAACGCTACAAAACGCATGCATACATAGCTATATAAATATACATATAAATATGTATATATATACCAACTATATATGTGTGTACAATCATTACTTTATAAATTAAAGCAGCAACATATAAAAGTGCATGACAATCTAGTTTTGAAATGGGTAACAGAGAATGCAAAACTACAGCAGTAGCAGATAGCATAACAAACTAGCCTACTAAAATATTCACAATTACCAATACATATGCACAGCCGAAAGGAATGAGAGGTTAACTTAAATGTACTTAACCATAGGTATTAATATAGCACATCAATGATATAGATGGCCAACCGCTTTTGAATGGAACTGCAAGGCAACTGACCTTGAATGCATGCACACATTTATAAATACGTGGCACGGTAAATTGAAAATGGCCAACAATTTCGAATGGACAGCACAAATAAATGGGATTGCCAACATAGTTTCACACATATACATTTATGGCACCACAATTGAGGGAATTAATTGGCCAACAACTTTCGAATGGGCAGCACGAATAAATGGGATAGCCAACATACATTTATGCTCGAATAGAAAGAGTAGCGCACACTCGAAAACTACATACGTGAGCAAGTGGAAAAGACCATAAACATGGTCAGATCCCACGTATGCACAAAGGCCGAGATATGATGATGCATCAAACATCAACAAAACAGCAAGAACAGGGACATATAATTGTGTACATGAACCAAACAAGAGGGTGCAACATATGGTGATACAAGGTGTTTGACACATCACCAATTACCAATGTTTAAAGTGGTCACATAAATGTAGATAATCAAATATAATTTTCATGCTTCAAAATATCTTTTCACCAGACTTTTTATAAAATACTTGCTTGAACTCATTTTATTGCATGAAGCAAAAACCCATTTTAAAGTGGACACAGTCCAGCAAAGATTTAAGGGGTTCGATTGTAATGAAACCCTAATTCACAAAATCACTAAAATTCATCCAAGCCTATAGAAAGCTACACACTCGAAATCATCTAAATCATGCACGAAATACTTAAGATTGAATTAGAGGGTGTGAGTGAAAATCACTCACCTTATCTCGAAGAGCACAAATCCATCAATCGCAATTCCTCCCCTCCCCCCCAACTCAGCTCGCCTTTGCACGGTGCCTTACAAGGCTTCGGGAGATATTCAAAATCAAACCCTAGCATCCATTTTTTTTCGTTTGTTTTGTTTTGGGCTTGCGAAAAGAAATGAACGGAGGAGGAGGAAACGGGTATCTGTCTTTGTTACAACACGGCACCAAGAAAGAAGAAGAAAAAACGTGGGCCAAGATTTTATTTAAAGCCCACATAACCCTTAACAAATTTTTAAAAGAATCTCAACCCGATTAAAAACTCCCATTAAAAATAGCTAGCAAATTTAATCGTCTAATAACGATAATTAACTGGCGCAAAACCCTGGGTCGTTACAATAATCCTTGCACTCTGAAACACCATCTCGAACCTGAAAGCACTATCTCCGTTATACTCGTATTGGAATCACCCTCAGAATTTTAATGATAGATAGTTCTTACACTTCGAGTCTCAAACTTAATCTTCGCTTGAATTCACCACCTAACATTTAACCTTAATCGATATGGTTTTCGGATAATCAAATTTGATACCCGATCCCGGTCTCATCGAAATCCAAACATATCTTAAAGGCCAAGTTGCTTGCAGTTAAACAATTCAATTCAATTCAATATTTTGAATTCACATAGAAATAAACATAGATAAATATCACACATTTATCACTGATATATCCATATCACACCATAGAATATCACGGCATATCATCTGATAGATACCATCCAATTCAAATATTCAACTCAAAAAATCATCCACAAACAGGAATTAGTAATCCATATTATAATTAATTTAATCACCTTAAATTCCTAGAATTAATCACCTGCTCAAACAATCATTAATTAATTACAATCATTCAATTAATTAATCACTGCTTGATAACCTTATCGATCAATTAATTAATCTTTATCACGGATTAATTATTTCTTAATTATCAATTGATAAACCTTAATTATTAATTAATCTCCTTCAATACAAAGTAATCAATCCTTAATTACTCTTATAATCAATTGATTAACCTTTAATTAACTAATTAATTATCCATTAACTATTAATCATAACCTTAATCATTAATCAATATCCCTTATTACAAATTAATTACTCTTATAATTAATTAATCATTAATTAACTAATTAATTGTCCCTTAATTATTAAATAATAAAATTGAATTATTAATTAACAACCTTAATTACAAATTAATTAATCCATATTTACCAATTAATCATTCCTTAATTACTTTTGATTAATCTTTATTTACCTTTGATTAATCTTTAATTACCCTTTTATTAATCGATTAATTAAACTTTAATTATAGATTAACCATTCTTTAATTATTAATTAATAAAACAAAATTACACATTAAGTACTTCTTAATTATTAATTAAGTAACCTCTAATTACTTAATTAATAACTCTCTAATTACTAAATTAATCAATCTTAATTACTTGATTAATTAATTCTTAATTACAACTTAATTAATCAATAGTCGAAAAAGAATGGCAACTGGCGATAGGCTTCTGGCGATTTAGGCGTTTTGGTTTCTGTCTCCTCATTCTTCTTCTTCGTTTTCATGTCCGTTTCCCCCTCCTTTTCTCAACGTCTCCCCTCCCCCTCTTCGACGCGTTCTGGCCGATGCTTTAGACCCATGTCTGATTCAGTCGGAGCTCGTCCCGACCTCCTCTCGTCCCATGAATTTCCACCACTATCTGCTGTCAATCTTCCACCCCTATCTTCAGCATCCCACCATCGTTCGTATGATGCGGTTGCGGTAGCATCCAACTGTGCGGCTGTGAATATGTCTATGACAAAATCTGGAGCTTCGATCCCATTGTCTAGCTCCATTGTTAGTGTTGTTGGTTTACCCAGTCACGTGTCGGGGACGTTGGATTTGGACTGTGAGGCTAGTCCTGTGGATCCTAGGGCTTCACTTGCTTGTAACTTCGTTGGTTCTGAGTTTGGCACTCCAACTGCTCGACATAATGCCAATATCAATGACGGATCTGTGCTCACTATATTATCGCCTGGTAATAGCTTGCATGCACTTAGCCCCAATACTGTGGCTACATCTGGTGTTGTGGAGTGTTGCAATGCTGCCCCTAGTTCATCAGTACGCAAATCATGGTCATCCCTTTTTAAAACCATGCCCCGTAATGCGGGAGTTTATGAACCAATTGATTTCGTAATCATTGAAGATAACGGTGTTATGATCCCTCCCCCCTGTGTTATGCAAGCGGGTTTGGATTTTTGGACAGGATATGTAGTTGGATTCTTTTTGGACCCTAAACATCGTCTTCGTGATGTGGCTGCTGTTTGTCGTAGGGCCTGGAGGCTGCAAGGTGGTCTTAAGGTTAAGTTGGTTGATTCCCTGTATTACATTCTGTTCTCCTCCCCTGAGGAACGTAGTCGAGTACTTGAGTCTGAACCCTCCTTCTTTGACGGACAGCCTTTTATTCTTACCCCCTGGTCTCCGACGGTTGCTTGTGTTCGTGAGCAAGTTTTTTCTATCCCGGTTTGGGTTTATTTCTCCCAAATTCCTTCTGCTTTACAGCCGTTGCTTGGTTTGAATTGGCTTGCGTGCAATATTGGAAAATTGAAATGTTTTGACTCTAATACGGTGGCGCGTGATAAGCTTGTTTTCGCCAAAGCCTTGATTGAGATTACACCCGATAAGCCTCTTCCATCCTCTATTCCTGTTCAGCTAGCCGTTGGTCATGTGGTGGATGTTCGCGTTCGTTATGGTTGGGTCCCTGACATTTGTACCTCCTGTCATTCCTTTGGACATATTGACGCTGATTGCGTGCGCTCTGTTGTTCCTGATGCTACTCCTAAGATCCCTCTGCCTCGTCCTCCGCTTAGAAAATGGGTTCCCAAGGCCTCTCTGGTTGCTGCTGTCCCTGGTCCCACCCTTTCCTTAGTGACTCTTGTTTCCCCGGATCCTGGTGTTGCTCCTCCTATTCCCCCTGTGGTTCCGGTTCTTTATCCGCCGCATGTTGTTTGGGCTGAGTCTGAACATTGTTGGGTTGATTGTCGTTCTGACATGAGATACAACCCCGAGGATAACTCCTATTTTCGATACATTTCTGATGAATTATTGGATCTTCGTTGTCTTTATTATAGTATATCTGGTGATTCCTTGGTTCTTGACATGGATGGTTCGTTTGCTGCGATGAATTCTACTCTTCTTGCTGATTCTGCATGGGATCGAGCTTTTGTTTACTCTCCAGGCATTGATTGTTATGATCCTTCCCTTGCTGCTCTATTTCGCCCCTTTATTGGTCTTCTTGAGGGTGGATCTATGAAAACTACCAAGGATGATGAAGGAGTGAGTGTTTCTTCCTCAGAGGAGGAGAAGCAGCCTTTTTATTTCTAGTAGTTGTGACGTATCTGTCATACTCCTGCGCTGTATTTGTTTTTTATTTTCATACTTAGTAGCTAAGGTGCCTCTACCTTACTCCTGTACTTCAACCTTATTACTTTCGTAATAAAAGTGGTCGGTCCACTATAAAACCGTCGGCCTTGCCAAAAAAACTTAATTAATCAATTAATTAACCTCTAATCATTTATTAACAATCTTAAATTAATACTCCTTAATTACAATTAACTAACCTTTAATTAATTAATTTATAACCCTTAAGTTATTTATTAATTAAACCAATTAATTACTCTTAATTAATTACTTAATTAATCCTTTATAATTAATTAATCAAATTAATTAATTATACTTAATGACCTTTATTAAACTAATTAATCTCAAGACATTATAACCTCGATCATCTTAAGATAAACATTATCTTATAAATACCTCAATTACCATCAACTTTTTAAACCATTTTATCATTATAATTGACTTAACTTAATTAAATCATTTAATTAAGATTTGAAATAAAATAATCATTTAACCTGAAAATTTTAAAGTTAACAAAACTTAACTTCCTTAAAATAACTTAAAACATTATCAAGTAGAGGTTTCAAAACTAATTACAATTTGTATTTTTAAACTTACTTGTATAAAAAATTTAAACTTTCATTTTCACTCAAGTTTTAAAATCATTTTAATTTTTACAAAAATTTAAATTAATCAAATTTCCAAAACTTCTTATTCAATAGTTAAAGAAAAAATTATAAAGAGTAAGTTTAAATAAGAAAGTTTAAACTAGATTTAAATTTAAATTTCAAAAACAATTTGATTTTAAAACATTTTTAAATTGTTCAATACTGCTGCTTCAGGTCAAGCCCGAAGATCACTTGGGTCTATTCCCGAGTTAACTACTTTTTCTACCCATTTTAACACTTAGATTAAATTTAAGTTTTAAAAACCTGAAGCTCTTATCACCTAAATTTTGCTCGAGTTCAAACTCGAGTCTTCTGCCCAAATGCTCGAGTAATGCATCGAGTAAAACCCTTCACCAAAACATCAGATGTCAAAATCCCCTCTGCACCTGCATAGTAAACTTCGACGACGATTACCACGGCCGTAACCTCCAATACAACGACCATCATCCCAGCATCCATTCCCAATCATCCAAACACCATCACAGGCCTTACATCAAAATCGAGCAGGAGGATGAAACTGGATCCCAAGACCCTTGCCAGAATTTGCCTCGAACACCTTCCTCCGACCACCAGAGCTGCTGTAACTCCAGCCACTTCTTCGCCAGTCTTCCACGAATCTGTTCCCAAAGTCCCATCGAACTCGATGCACTAGAGAAAAAGCAGAGATCCAATCTTCCAGCTCGACCAAAACTAGGGTTATAAACTAAATCTCTTCATCGTCGATGCCACAGCGATCTTTACTGCCTCCAACCATTTTTCCTAGCCTCACTATACATCCTTCCTCCTCTAGATGAAACCCCGGCCCTCCAGCGACTGTCGATCACCAGAGATTGTCTCAAAATCCAATTCCAGTCAACTTAAAATTTCACATGAAATCCAAAACTAAAAATTATGATTTCTACCTTAAAAATCATATTTTCGAAAGATGTTTCAAGTTATGTAATTGGATTATCAAATCATAATACTTGATTTTATCATACATTTAAGTTTTCTTTTGCTCTATCTTGTTTCCAGGAACATTCAAACTTATTTTACTTGAAAAATTTTAAACTTTAATTTAGGATTAAACCAACATATTTTATTTAAATCCTAAGTCCAAACAGTGGTTCAATAAGAAGATAGTGAATTTTTGATTGAATAATGTACTCTGTAACCTGGAAGCAGAGAACAACATCATGCACAGATCAACTCAACAAACATACAGTATTCACATTTGTATTTACACATGCAAGCATCACATATCTCAGATATTTCCACAAGCAACATACCAAAATTTACTTAACTTTTAATTTAATAAGTTTACTCATAGATTAAAAGGTAGAGGCTTGATTTATTTACTGTGAAGCTTTGGTTACTGCAATGATTCAAACACTAGAAACCACTCTGATAATTTAAGGCTTGATACTCTAGGCTTTTGATTTGCTTTAGCTACTGCTTGGATTTTGAGACCGAAAGCTTTGAATTGTTTTGCAAAACTCAGATTTGAAAATGGCAACAGGGTTGAGTTGCTTTGAAAATCTGCTACAGGCTCGGCTTTTAAATGAAAAAGTGTTTTACAGGCTTTGCATTTTGAAAATCTGCTTGAGTATTGATTTTCATTTGTTTATTGGTTGAAACTTTTGAAACTTGATCTGGTGATTGCTTGAGAATGGTTTTACAGGTTTGAAAAGATTATAGAGCTTTGGTTTTGATTTGAGGAATTTACAGGCTTTTTGAAACTTCGATTTAATTATGAATAAATTTCAAGTTGATTCATGAATCTTTCTGGTTTGAGAAGAGTTTTCAGGTTTGGTTTATGATCATTATCTTGTTTTGGAAGAATGGTTTAACATGGATGAGTTTCTTTTCTTTAGAAGTTGAGAAGATAAAAGAAATCGAAAGATGAAGAAGATAGTTTATATAACGTATTTTAGGATTTATTTCAGAATTGAAGAAAATAAAAAAATAAATTTTGACACTTGTTTCAAATGCCAACACTTTTCATTACCCATTATTCATTAACTTACATATGTATTTAATATGGTTTTAAAAGTTACACTTGTATTATTTCATTTTATTTATTTTGAAAAGATTTTAAAAACTTTTTAAATTAATTTTCCTAATTAATAAATACATATGTAAATTAATAAATTATTTCTCAATTTTATAAAAATAAAATCTTTAAAGAAAACAGAATATAAACCAATTATAATTTAAATAAAATCATATATAATATATTTAATTCATTTTTAAATGATAACATAAAACTTTTGTATTTATTTTACAATTTAATAAATACTTTTCTCAATTTGTATAAATAAATTCTTTTTAAGAAAAACAAATTCTATTTTAATAAAAACTTATTCATATATTTTATATCCAAAATAATTTCCAAGATATATATCCATTTAAATTCAAATTTAAATCTAAATTCAAATTCAAATTCAAATTCAAATTTAAAATCAAATTTAAAAGAAATCAACTTAAATAAATATTATTTTTAAACAAACACATATTAAATTTTAAAATAATAAATCTATTTTTAAATCTATTTTTAAAATCAATCTCAATTATATATATAAACAAACACCTTATTAACTCAATAATAATAATTTTATTTTAAAATCCATTAATACCTATATTTAAAAATATCACACTATTAATTATTGTTATTTATATTTGAAAATAAAAAATCTATCAATTTTAAATTAATTAATAAGTAGGTTATCACATTTTAAATTCTTCGAAATTCTGGGATATCATAAAACTTGTTGATCATTGTAAAACAAGTATTTTTATACTTTTGAAACTTTTATCATTCACTTATTATCATTTTATAATAATCTAAAAAGAATTATTTATCATTAAAACAAAAATTGAATATATATCCAATTTTATTGCAAACCGACTTTTGTCGCTTTTCGACGGAATCCAAACTTCTTAATTTTGTAACCAAATTCTAAAAATAAGTTTATTATTTTATTTATCACAGAAAACATGATTATTTAATTTGAAAATTTTGTATCTAAATATTTGAAATAAATTAAATATTCTACTTTTAAAGTGGTAAAATTACAGGTCGTTGCATAAATGTACCTAAAATGAATAAAAGATTCATTCTCAATAATAATGTCTCCATATAATACAAAATGATGTATTGATAAGGATTTATTGAACTATGTTGGATAAAGCATGCTTAATGATGAGTGAAGTTGAGTTAAACTCTTTCTATAGGGTGTGTACTTAAGAGCGGTACACAAGGTTAAAATAAGTATTATCAAAATAATAGTTTACAAAATCATACAATATGTGGGCTTATAAGAAACATCATTATGACCCAGGCTAAAAGTTGGCAGGTTGCGTGAGTTGAAAGACTACACGTAATAATTATACGCAATTGATCCTGTACGAATCGCCTAAAAGAAGTTTGGGTACGATGATCATTGGATGAATGATTTATGTTGTGAAAAAAAGTATTGTGAACTAAAATCAAATTCGTTTTATATATAAGGCAATTCATAAAGTGTTTATGAATACATGTTTCGTTGCACTACGAAACAAATGTTGTTACAAAAATACTAACTTCATAGCGAAGGAATTACTTTGAGAAACTATTGGTATTAGGATGGATTTGGATATGATCTAAATGTGGAACTGATTACGTAGGATGAAATGAAATTAATTTACCTAAACGAACAGACGATATTTGAGTGTCTAATAAGTTTTCTCATACAAACTATGAGTTTCTTATCAATGTCGAGAATAGAAAATTCTCGGCTGTTAATTAAGTCATTAAGAGTATTGACTCTATGATGCTATGATGCACAACTTCGAAACCATTCCAAGTACGTTATCAAAATATGATTTTGACAGTCATATCCAAAGGATGTGATCCATTGGTCACGATTGTGTTTTTAAGGGACTAATGCAGTTAGAATTTATTAAGCAATATTGATAAGAATAACTCGTAAATTTCGATTGTTGAAATAAGCGTAATAGATTATTTATTCAACATGCTCGACTTAACTCAAATTTGCTAACAAATTATCGCTTGGAAATACATAGTGATTTGGTACATATGAGCTATAATGGAAAAATTTAAATAATGGTTTAGAATAGACTATTTGCATATAACAACCAAAGTGTCTCGAAGTAAGTGCGATATTAGGTTTGTGAGTTTTTGGATATTATCCAAGAACAAAGACGAAAGTTCAATCGACAAGCATCGAAATTGAACAAGTGTTTTGATATAAATATCAAATAGATTGATTGTCAATCAAAATGCAGAGGAAGCGTGTGTTGATAAGAAAGAGCATTGTACATTCATATTTCTGAACTATAAGTAAACAACACATTGTTGATTTTTAACGATGTACTTATGTTAAAATCAGTCTCAGTTGTTTTAATATTGGATGTTAGATTTGTAAATAATATCTTTTATAGTAAATATAAAATATATTGGAAATGTCCCAAACGATATACAAGGACGCACTATTAAATTGTTTAATATAGAATATGTAAGACGGTTCTTTATGCATTGGCAATAGGAAATATCATACATGTAATGTTTTCTATAATATCATAATTTATTTACATACTTGGTACATAAAGAAAGTACCAAATCCAAGTTGATATCATTAAATGGTTGTTTGAGGTGTTCTCATGTATTTATGAAATTTTAGAGACTTGTTTACAGAAACAACAAACTCCTTATGAATAAGTATAAGGACTCAAATTTTTATAAATGATATCGAGTATGATATGTTAATAATAAATTCAAGTTAAGAATCTTTAAGTTGAAAATGTTCCAAATTAAAGACAGTGGCCGATTTAATGAAAAAGACTAAGTACATTATCTTGAATAGCGTCACAATAAAACCTATGCATATAAACATAAATGCACAAATTTATATTGAGCCAAGGCTGATTTCAAATGTTGAGAATTCTATAAAATTGTTATATGATAGCAATGTTAAAATGTGGTTCATAGTATAACTTAGAGCTCACTGAAATTCAAGAGACGTACTCTGAATTATTACATATAATAAAGGTAGTTTATCAGCATTAGAGAAAGTTGATTGACAGAGTAGAAAAATAAAAAAAAATAGCACACCCATTTACTGGGGGACTTACCTAGTTGATTTTGAGGAAACCAATTGGAGAAGTTGGACTAAAATTTCATAATTGACCTCAAGTGCAAGTGAGAGATTGATAGAACTAGGGGTATGCCCTAGGGGCAACTATGTTATTTGTTATATATATCTAACTCGTTGACCAATCTTGTTCGAAATAATGGTATTTTATTTCTATTATATACTTGACATAATGTGTTATATAATTAATTTAATTAATAGTATATGTAATATAAAATCCATAAGTGGTATGTTTAGGGATAATAGTTATAAAGTGTTGTGAGTGTAAGTAATTTATCACAATGGAAATAAACATGTCATTTTAAATATTCCTAATCAAGACATACCAAGACTGGATATTGATATATTGTTGAGATTAGAGTACGTAACGCTTTCCAAATGTTTGCTAGTGTATTACTCATGACTGCTAGGGACACGAAGGAGTTACATACTAGTAGTTACTATTGTATAAACCGTGCGTTGCACATGGTAAGTTTTAGGAAAATAATTTTATACAATTTAATTTATTATACAATATATGGTGAATTTTTTTAAAAATTGAGTTTCGTACTTAACTTATTATTTTTAAGTATTATATGTGATTTATGTATTTTTATATTTGTATAAAAAGTTTATCGTTTTTGTAGATCATAATTAGCTAAGTATTGATTTGTTATTTTTCGCATTTAGTATTTGTTAAGAAAATGAATGAAAGATATTTATTATACCGCCTTTTAGCCAAGTATACCATCGGATTTGGCCAAATGGACTTCATGATCATCAAGGCCAGTATCCCATGATTGTGAGGTCCAGAAATTAAGTGTAGGCAATGATATGAAGCGATGGCCAACCGAGACCAAGAGATAGACTCTCCAGAACATTCTAAGTGTGGATTAGTACCTCTCTCAAGCAGGGGATCTCTGCCTATCCCTTCCCCTAGAAGAATGGTACATATCCTCAATTTTTTTCCCAATTGTATGAAATTGATATAGAGTGAGAAGAAAGGTCCCAGGAGGCTATCTTTCAAATCTCAAGTCGTTTGGAGTTTGTGTGATCAAGTTATGGGCAACCTAAGAAAGATATTAGTACAAAAGGGATCATATAAAAGGGATTTGTATAAAAGGGATCATGTAGAAGGGATCGATATAAAAGGAATCATGTAGAAGGGATCGGTATAAAGTGCATCGTACATAAGGGATCATCATATTTCATCCAAACAAGTGCAACTCAAAGGAAAACAATCAATATCTCAAATCCATAAGTCCAATGCATGTGAAATTTTATGAGCAAGATGTCGAGATCCTAGGGAGCCTATCCTAGGGATCGCACCTCAAAAGGATAAAGTAAGAGGGACCGATCCTCTTCCCTCAATAGGGATCGGCTGATATCAGAATACATGCAATACCACTTCATGGAATACGCAATATTTCACAAACTGTAAGTCGGAATGACACAAAATTTGGAGGATGATTATCTAACATCATGGGGAACCCTTAAAGGGTTAACACCTGATTTGGACACCAAAATAGGGATTGTGGCTGATCCCTATTATATGCCCAATTTAAAGTGACTATGTTATAGGGTCGAGTAATATGGAGTATAGTAAATAACTAGTGCAGAAAATAACTATAAATAATAGCAGTAAAATGACACCAGAGATTTTTATATTGGTTTGAACTCCCGTTCTACGTCCAGTCTCAAACTCCTTCTGGAATTATAGCTACCAACCCTCACTTAACCCAAGGAACATGTATTACACTGCCTGAGCAACCGAACAGGAATTTGACCGCCTATGCAACAGAACATGACTTGACCGCCTAAGCAACCGAACAGGACTTTCTTGCAAATTGGATTTAACTTGACTTTGTGTGTTCTGAATAACACGGATTTGTCATTTGTAGGGCACCCTTTCTATAATATTATCATCAAAGTAAATGTGTATATTTGTGTGTGCATGAAGAATAGAAAGTTTAGTATTGCTTGAAGAGTATGAAAATGAATACGTAAGCAATGATTGTATGAAAGCTTTTAGTAAGTGCTATAAATCAAAAGAGAATAGAAAATTAGGTGATTTGAATATATAAATCTTAAATGTATATATAGTGTGTGAGGAGATATAACTGCTGGAAATAGATATCTATCAAAATCTAAGAGATGCAACCTTTCATGAAGAAGAAACCTTTTGATGAAAAGAAGTGTCTCTTGGAAAATATGATAGCTGTAGTATTCGATCAACTGAACTTGCTTAGTCAGTCGACTAAATTTTAACGTGCACAAAAAAATTTGCACCGTATCAGTCCACTTGACCTAAGCAGTTCAGTCGACTGTCTACTATATATTAAAAATAAAAGGACATTTTTATTCATCACCTTGTCTTTTTCCATTTGAGCTTTGTTCGTCACCTTCGGTTTTTTCATCATCTAATTCGTCACCTACCTCTTCACCTTCTACCCCCTGCTCATCATTAGATGTAGACAAAGCGAAATGTTCCGCTGGTCATTTCCCGTGAGATG
The DNA here is from genome assembly GCA_030765085.1 of Allium cepa. Classification (NCBI taxonomy): domain Eukaryota; kingdom Viridiplantae; phylum Streptophyta; class Magnoliopsida; order Asparagales; family Amaryllidaceae; genus Allium; species Allium cepa. The sequence continues at coordinate 191,742,234 of CM060930.1, read as the reverse complement.
TAGATACATGGACAGAGGTAGAAGATTGTTGGGAGCATGTGATAGCTTCCAAGATATTGTTGAGGAAGGACTTAATATAATTAAGTTTCTTATTAACTTTGGTACATTTTTATGGACTCTAGAGACAGTCGATTCAACATAAGATAGACGATTATCGAGAAGTCTTTGATTATGAGCAATGGTGGTCATGCCTTCGTGGGGCTGAGCTTGAGAGTCTATTTCTTGAATCTTGTAGTCTTCTCGAGTAGGTCGAGGAGGTTGGGATGAAGAAGAGACTTACATATGTAGAGTTTTTTGACGAGCTTGTTGGGAGGATGGTTGAGCTTGACTCGCGGCTTGGTTTTCAAGCCAATGTTCATAGGTAATTATGGTGTGGTCAGGATATTGCTTTGGTAGGTTCATGAGACTGAGAGTTTTAGTATTCAAGGAACCTATGTTCGTACATTCGAAATCGGAAAAAGGAACCTCGAAATGCTTGAGAATGCGCATGATGTAAGCGCCATAGTAGATCTTCCTCATTCGACCTTGGCTAAAATTTTAGAACTCATCTAGAATGACCTTCGCCCAGTTTACACGTCTATTTTTCCAAATGGCATATGAGGATTGGAAATCATGTCGGTAGACTATCTAATAACTTTCGATGCGAGGATTGATGGTGTGGGTAAGCACTCTATGCATAATGCGATCTTTTGGCCTTAGTGCTACTACTTTTAACCCCGTCAAGTCATCCGAGAGGAACAAATGACTAACATGATCATGAGTATCCATATTTACAGCAATTTCAGATAACTCATCTCCCTCATCTAGACATTGTATAATCCGTGCAAGTCATTATAGTGGAAGAAAATTTTGTTTTCCATATACTACCGTCCAAATGCAGTCATCTGGATTTGTAATTGTGTAGTGGTCCAAATCTAAGTTGGCATAGAAAAGTTTAACAAGGAGGTGATTAATCTTGTGCTGCAAAATCAATGAGGCGCTCCAATCCGCTACTACGAGCCAAGTCCGGAATAGCATATGAATAAAAGTCAGGGAATGTGATAAAAGAAATTTCAAAAATCCGACAGCTTTATAGTTTTTCAAAGTGTTTCACTGCCTGCTCATTGTTTTGCCATGATTTTATTAGTGATTCCTAAGAACTTGCTATAGCTTGAGAACGTCGAGGTCTTTTAGGAGCCATTTGAAGAACTAGGGTTTTGGTGATGAAGTGGGAGATTGTGAGTTTAAAAGTATGGACAAATAGATGAGAGAATTGATGAAATTCTAAGAAAATTTGAAGTTGGAAAAAGTTCTAATGGTAGAAGGTTAAAACGATTGAAGGTAAAAAGTGAAATTGGTAAAAGTAAATAGTATGTTGAAGAGGATGGAAGAGGGTAAAAGCCTGGTACCCAGTATCAGTCAACTGAACCTTCATAGGCAATCAACTGTTTCTGTATAGAAAAATATAATTTCCTAGGTTTAGTCGACTGACCCCATAGATTCAGTCGACTGAACTCTTCCCAAGAATTTGTAATGTGAAATAGCCGAATTCAGTCGATTGTCTATGAGATTCAGTCGACTGACTTCAAGAAAAAAAATAAGTTGAAAGACAAGTTCAATCAACTGGCTGTTTTGATTCAATCGACTGGCGTTGTTGAATTTTCAGGCTGAACCCCCTTTCCCTCTCTTTTTTTTAAAGTAAAATATATGAACATAGCATTTGAAAACAAAAATTTAGAATAATAATATTCAATGCATAAAATTATATGTGAGTAAAATATATATTTGAAAATATATAGAAAATCATGATGATTTGGATGAAGAGGAAGGAGAGTGATAGTCTTCAAGTTTCACTTTCAGATTCTCTTGCAGAGGTCGTAATGGTGACCAGCCTTGTCCACATTCCCAAGAATTCAAAGAAATCGATGGACGTTGAGGTGATGGTTTCCATGGATTATGACGTGAAGGAGTCGTTGGTTGATGAACAGTGTTGTGTGAAGACGAACCACGGAATTTAAGTGCCACTTTTTTAAGGAAGCTTAGCTGCTTTGCATCCAACTTCTGCTCATAGTATAGTTCTCGTTGTAACTCCAGAGTCTTCTATTGATAGTAATGGATGTCGTCTATCTTTTCTTTGGCAGACGAAGAGCCAAAAAATAGAGAAAGATTAGCTCTTTTGACAGGAGAGGTGCAACCAATGTGAATGTTAGACGGTTGAATAATAGGAACGGGTTCGTATATAGGAGTCGGTGTTGGAAGATTCGTCCATTCTGAGGTAATGAAGGTATACGAAAGTAAGGATGAGCCAGTGTTGTTTTATGAAGACATATCTATTAAAAAAAAATTTGTTCAGTGTCTTCTTTTTAAAAAAAAATATGGTGATAAGATAGTGAAACCGATAGTCTTTTATAAGAGAAAGGTTTTCTAAAAATAGACAGAACAAAGAGTGGATTGCAACAATTTTAAATATAAGCCTTTAATTTCCTAAGAATGAGTGGATTAGAGTAAATAAAATGGAGAACCATAAAAAAAATTAACTATATATATTTTTAGTAAACAGATAGGATATTGTAAAGTAAATATCAAAATGATAGAATTGAATCGAACTGTATTAATAAGTATAGCTTTTAGTTAAAAAAATAGAAATTGTAAATCTTTTAAAACAAAATTCCTAATTCTCCTCTAAGTTTAATAAAAGTATTTTCATTCAAAAGTTTGGTAAATATATTAGCCAGTTGATTTTCAGAGGATACAAATTCAAATTTGACCAAGTCCTTTTCAATATTATCACGAAGAAAATGATGACGTATGTCGATATGTTTAGTTCGTGGATGATTAATAGGATTTTTTGATAGGTTTATAGCATTAGTTCTATCACAATAAATAGTAGATTTAGATAAGTGCATACCAAAATATTTAAGTGTTTGTTGCATGTAAATAACTTAAGCACATGCTAACGCAGCAGAAATATATTCTGCTTCACAAGTCAAAAGTGAAACACAATTTTATTTCTTGCTAAACTAGGAGACTAAGGATCATCCAATGAAGTGACAAGTCCCGCTTGTACTCTTACGATCCGTCCGACATCGTCCAAAGTCAGCGTCGCTATATGAAACTAATTCGAAAGGACATTCTTTCGAATAGAAGAGACCAAAATCTTTCATTTTGCTTAGATAACGCAATATTCGTTTCACTACTGCATACGTGATTCTTTAGGATTTGCTTGAAATCTAGCACATAAACAAACACTCATCATTATGTTAGGTCTACTAGCAGTAAGATAAAGTAATGATCCAATTATGCTTTGATATAACTTTTGGTCGACACTTTTACCATTTTCATCTCTATCGAGATGTATTGTTGTACTCATTGGAGTTGGTTTGGCAGAAATATTTTCCATACCGAAACGTTTAATTAGATTATTACAATATTTTTCTTGATTAATAAAAATACCATTTTTCAATTATTTAATTTGTAAACCGAGAAAATAGGATAATTCTCCCATATGTGACATTTCAAATTCTTTAGTCATTATTGTAGAAAATTCCCATCATAAAATTTCATTTGTAGAACCAAAAATAATATCATCTACACAAATTTGAATAATTAGAATATCATTTTTAGTTCTTTTAATAAAAAGAGTTGGATCAACCTTCCCAATTTCAAAACCAGAGTTTATTATATAGCTCTTAAGACATTCATGCCAAACACGAGGTGCTTGTTTTAAACCATATAATACTTTCTTAAGTTTATAGACATGGTCGGGAAATTTTTCATGTGTGAATAGAGGAGGTTGTTCAACATAAAGATTCTTTTTTATATAACCATTTAAAAGGCACTTTTAACATCCATTTGATAGAGCTTAAAATTATGAAAACATGCAAAGGCCAATAAGATTTATATTGCTTCAAGTCGTGCGACTGGAGCAAATGTTTCTTCATGGTCAATTCCTTCTTCTTGATTATATCCTTGTGAAACTATTCTAGCTTTATTCCTAATTATATTATCATGTTTATCTGCTTTATTTTTGAAGACTCATTTAGTACCAATGACTGATTAATCGCTTGGTCTAGGAACTAGTTCCCAAACTTCGTTCCATTCGAATTGGTGTAGCTCTTCTTGCATAACTATAATCCAATAGTCATCGGTAGAGGCTTCTTTTACATTTTTAGGTTCAATATTCGAAAGAAATGCTACATGACCCATTTGATTGAGTTGATTTCTAGTTCTAATATGTGAATCAATTTCTCCTATGACATTTTCTACTGGATGGTCTCCTAAAATCCTAGGAGGAGGTCTTAATTCATTTTCATTATGAATAATGTTTTCATTTTTTCAAAATTATAAACGATATTTTCATATTCTTCAAAACTATTTCGAGTAACCGTATTTGTGACTATCTTAGGTACAACTTCATCATCCTTCAAAAAATTATTAAATTTGAAATTTTCATCGAATGAAACATGATGTGTTTCTTCGATTATTTTTGTTCTTGTATTAAAAACTCGATAAGTTTGCTTCTTTTCGAATATCCTACGAAGATGCCTTCATCAAATTTTGGACCGAATTTTCCAAGCTGAACTTTTGTTTTTAAAATAAAACATTTTAAACCAAAAGTTTTAAAATAAGAAATGTTTGGTCTTCTTTGATGAAAAATTTAATATGAAGTATGTTTTATAGAGGTCGCATGGAGACATGATTTAGAACATCGCAAGCAGTTGGTACAACTTCTGCCCAGAAATGTTTTGGTAATGTGCCACCATTTAATAAAGTTCTTGCACATTCTTGTAATGTTCTATTTTTCCTTTCTACAACTCCATTTTGTTGTGATGTTCTTAGAAAAGAAAAATTATGGTAAATTCCATTTTTATTACAAAAATGTTCAAAAGCTTCATTTTCGAATTCACCTCCATGATCACTTCTAATATTTTTTATTTTTAAATTTTTGAAATTTTTAAATTTTTGAAATTTTGAATTCCTTTGCAAAGATCTTGAAATTTTCAAAGGTATCACTTTTATTTTTCAAAAAAATAGTCCATGTACATCTTGATAAATCATATACTATAATAAACACAAATATTGTGGTTTATAGATTGAACTTGAGTTGGACCAAAGAGATCCACATGCAATAGTTCTAGTGGTTGTATAGTAGAAATATTTTTCTTTGATTTAAAGGACGGTTTTGATAATTTTCCTAATTGACAAGCATCACAAATATTGTTTACTTTAAAATTCATTTTTGGTAAACCTTTAACTAATTATTTTTAGATAATTTACTTATAGCTTTGAAATTAATATGACAAAATATTTTGTGCCATAACCAAGGATCATTTTCTTCGGCTAGTAAACGCATATTTTTACTATAATTTACATTCATATTCAAAACATAAATATTTTTATCTCTAAAACATTCAAAAATAAGATTTTTATTTTGATAAAATATGCTATACTTATTTTCAGAAAATGAAATTTTAAATCCTTTGTCACACAATTGGCTGATATTAAGTAAATTGTGTTTTAAATTTTTAACTAATAAAACATCAGTAATAAGAGGTAAATTAGATATACAGTTATTGCTCACATCGCCTTTTCCGATGACATATATTTTGAAATTAACTCCAAATGTGACAGATCGTCCATCTGAGTAGATAATATTTGTTAGTGTTTCCTTGTTTCCTATCTTTTCTTTTGAGCAACCATAGTGTAGTATCCATTTTCCTCTCTTTTTGGGTGGTACCTATGAAATAAAGAATTAACATTGGTACCCACCCTTCTATTTTGGGTTCTAAGAGTTAGGTCTTAGGAAGCCAAACCCAAGAGGGTTCAGTATTCCTTTTGAAAATAAAATCTTCATTTTTTTGAATAGTTTTTATAAAAGATTTTATATATTTATTTCTAATCAAAGAATTATTTGTTTTAGGAACCCAAATTTTGATTGTTTTAGTAAAATTTGAAATTGTCGAACTAGGTTTTTCAACATTATTGTTTCTTTTATATGAAGAATTCTTTTTCTTAGGAATAATTTTAAAAGAATGCTTATATCCTAGTCCTCTTTTATTAGAAATAGTTTGAGAATTTTCTATAATTTTGGAAACATTTTCTCTGCCTTTATTAAAATTAGAGACATTTTTAGTAATGCCTACTAACTTTGTTTTAAGGCTCGAGTAATCTAACTCTAAAATCTTGACACTTGCTTTAAGGTAATGATTCTCAATTAATAAAGCATCATTCTTTTCTTTTTGAGTTTCTATCTCTTGACTTAGCTGAGAAAGTTGAGATGTCATATTAGAACAAGATTTTTTAGTAACGTGAAGTTCTTCTTTTAAAATTTTCTTTTCATCTCCTAGCATTTCTACTTCGATTTCAGTTCTTTTCAATTTTTCAAGAGTTTCTTTGTATTGTCCATTTTTTCCTTTTAATTTATCAAGTAACTCTAAATTGGTTTCCAAAAGATCATCAAAAGTTAGATCACTCACCTCGTCATTTGTGGCCATAAAGCGAACATTGGCTTGCTCTAAATCACTGTCCGAGTCACTATTTTATAATGAAGATGATTCTGAATCGTCCCATGTGACAAAGAAAGCTTTCTTCTTGAATCTATCTATCTTGTGCTTATGTTTGTCTTTCTTTTTCTCAGGACATTCTTTCTTGATGTGGCCTTTTTGTAACACCCGACTTTTCGGCTTTCGAAAGTCGACATTAATACGTCCACGTATCAATTGCCGAACCATCGAACGCCGAAAAACCGAACCATTAGGGTTTAAGAAGAAGAAGGTAGAAGAAGAAAACAGAAACAATAACAGAATCTCACATTTCGCAGCGGAACAAATATAATAGATAAATAAATATCTTTAAAACAAAATCACTATATCAGTTATTACATTACATCACATTACATTATCAGAGTGTTACAACAACAAACAGCGGAAGAAAATATAACATATATTAGTGATACGCTTCGCTATCCAGCTTGCTCCTGATCTCCATAGCAACTCCTGAATTCCAGAATGACCTGAAAAACTGACTCTAAACTGTCCGTGTGGAAATTGATAGGCACCCAGAGTTTAGAAAGGGAACAATAAACTCACAGAGTATCGTGGGACTAGTGTGAGATATTAAAACCAGTTATTTTCACACACAAAAAAATCTGCTATGCTTTTGGAAAATGGAACTACCATAAGAGCTCCCGCCATACACACAATGCAAACGCAGAATTAGAGGAGATTTCTCTTTATGATATTCAAACATGCTTAATACGCAAAATCCTTTGGATATTATTTTTAGTGTATAGTGCAGAAAACATTTTGAAAGTATAATATTAATCTTGGCCAACATACAACTTTTCGTCGTATGCCTACTGTAGCTACTATGTTCAATAGCAGGTTACTGCCATATTCCATGGCAGGTTATACAACTAAAACCGTACAGGACGTGTATTGTTTCTTTGGATTTCCAACAAATGGTCAGGCTAAGGGACTTCCTATTGCCACATGGGAACGCCTCTGGAGGGACGTCCCGAGAACCTAACCGGATCTCTACCAACACAAGGCCGAGTTACCTCACGCTTCTGGGTGCAATGAAGCTGTAAGTAGATAACTCACACAAAAGCATGCAATCCCCGGTCGTTACCGACCTTTATCCGAGGATCCTTAACTACAAAGCAACATCACACAGTAATAAATTTACAGTGTCCACATGAATTAAGTATCTGGGCTCCATACCATGATACCACCCTTTATCCAGAAGAAAATGGACATACCCTAGAGGTGCGAACCCTAAAAACCTTGTCGCAACATTCTCGTTTTGACCATTTCCGGGTTGTGAGGCTCGACGAAGTCTCGTCCACAAAGCGACGCTTTTTCACAAAGCCATGCTTCGATCAACTAATGATCAACAGCACTTCGTATGCCACATTACCAAATTGGGATTGTATCACTAGTAACCATCAACTACATAGCCTCTGAACTCGTACGTCTCAGAGAAGGGTGTTAAGCTAAGAGAATAAATTCTCCGCCACCAACAGAAATGTATTTGATAGAAACCAGCTTTACATCTCAATTTGTAATGTCAGACACACATCTATACAAGTCTGTTTCGGGTTCGAACAGATCCGAAGGCACTTCCGAAGAAGCCCTTGAAAACCAGGTATTCACAATCTGATCGGACTTCCCATCACTTAGGGAATCTCGATACCGTAGTTACTCGGTGAAGAGACAATCGATAGGTCATCCTATCATTCTCGCAAATACCCGGTCTTCACCGCCGGTCTTCAAATGCAAGCTCATTTCGTCGTATCATTATTCGAAATGGGTTATATGACACAAAGGTCCTCTCCCGGCTAATCCGAATAACGAGCGCTTATTTTTAAAAAATAAGTGTTCGTTCAGATTTCAAACAAATCATAACAATTTCCACTTTGATCTTTTAAATGTAAGATCTATCACAATCACAAAGGTTCAATGTAGTTTTCGGATATCCCTTGGAATCCGACCCCCGGTCGCATCGAAATTCAAATGTCATTAAAAGGCAAATATTGATAGTCGGTTATTTAACTATTAATCAACTTTCACAACAATTACCAGATTTAAATAATTTTCCCAATTATTTATTTTCAAAATATCTTTGCAAGATATATTTTATATTTCAACCCCTTTGAAAACAAATTTCAAATCACCTTTCACTCGCGGAATAAAATTCCCGAAATCATTTATTTCCACTGAAAAATCTACCGAGTTCAAATACTTCCAAAAAAAATCATTTGTCCAAATATATACTTGGGAATAATTTAAAGTAAAACTTTTTTTAAACGCTTTCTTTTAAAATATTAGTTATAAAAATATTATACTATCATCTCATATAAAACTTCAACTCTAAACTGATTGTTAAAATAAAATCAGTAAATAGAGTATAATTGTTTGAATAACTATTTTCTAAAACAATATCAATTAAATCTTTTAAAACAGTCACTTCTAAAAATTAACTTAAATGAATCTTTGCTCTAAAGATTTAGAAACAGTTTACAAAAATACTTTCTTCACAAATATTCTTTTACAAACCACTTTAGAACTTTAAAATTTATATTTAAAAGCTACTTTCAAAACATACTCAGCTTTTCAGGGAAAATACACTTTCATTTCAAAATGGTCCACTTAAACCAATTTAATAAACCCTTCTTGATTTATTACGAGTTTATATTCCAAATCCGTAGATTCCTTTCTTTTATAAATTCCATTGTGAATTCAAATTTCCAAATATCCATTGATATACGATTTTTCAAATCGATTCCCCAATATTCACTTTCAACACCAAATCAATTTTCAATATTGATTTCCCAAATTTGTTTCAAACACCCAAATCAATTTCCAAATGGATTTTCCAAAGGTTTATTTTCAATCACCAAAATCAATTTCCAATTTGATTTCTAAATTTTGTTTCAAACATCGAATCAAATTTCAATTTGATTCCCAAAGATTTATTTTCAAGTACCAAATAAATTTTCAAATGGATTTCCAAATTTATCGTCTTTCAAAATAAATCCCTTTATTTTTTCAACAAACTATTTAAAATCCATATTTTAAATAAATTCCTCAACTATCAAACAATATTACTCAAAACCCATTTATAAAAATCTTTCCCCATATTTTGGAATTTATTCGATAAGATTTCACAACAAATTTTTCTGCTTAAATTCAAAATCCAAATTTATTTATTTCTGGTATCTTACGACACCAAAAATATATTCGGCTAAATTTTAGCCTACAATGATTCCAATTAAAATATGACCGTACATATATCACACACGCAACAAATGAAACAAATTCAATTGTTTGAGGAATCCAGTTGGATCCCTCCAACCCGTTTCACTGATCCACAGACGTTGGCACAACAATTAAATACCGATTCCACTTTGAGGTGGAATATCGCGGTATATGGGATTTATAAAATATCATCCGTTATTATGTGGCGCAATAGGGTCTCATCCGTTATATAACGCGGGAAATCAATCACCCAATATATACTATATACACTACTATATCTACTACCACATTCAAACAGTCAATCAATAACTGAAATTCTATTTTAAATTTGAGTGAGAAGATCTCACCTTTGCTTTTATTTCGCAATCCAATTCCAATTAGCTTGTTTCTTCCAGATATTGACCTTGTATAAATAATTATATCATTTATTAATACTCGAATTAACCACACAAATTGATATCATTTAACAAATTCAATTTACTAACAAATTTAATTTAATTTAAACAAATGATTTCTTTTCAAACCAGCTGCTTTTAATAAATTTATTTAACTAACAATTTGATTTTAAACAAATTCCCCTTTTTCATATTTTTTCAATAGAATACTCTTAGTAGATAAATAATTTAAATAATTCTATTAACCACCTCATTCCTCTTTAACTTGTATATGTATATAATTAAACAGAAATGCTTTATTTTATTTTTTTATAGGAATAAAAATCGAAATGCAAAATATATTTTTTCATTAAATCTGAAAAAAAAACAAATTGCATTACCTTACAGCCTCCCCATGTGCTTAAGATCGCCATCGCTACTGTCAGAGTCGACACTGACCCGAGAACGAACTCCACCGCTACTCAGCATTCGTGAATTCACCGTCATCGTGCTCAAAATCCTATCCACAAAGACCGCCTCTTCGTTCGCCGCCGCCGCTCGTCATCGTTCACATCAAATCCTCATGCGAGCGCGCGCCTCTGCCACCCGAACCTCGATTGAAATCTCAGAACCATCTCACTTGCGAACCTCCCCTTTGCCTCAACGTCGCTCGCAATCCCCATCGAACAAAATCAAGTCGCGCCTCTATTGCTATGATGCCCTCATTTATTTTTTTCCAATTCGAAACCGCGGCCATTTTTTTCCTTGTCAATTCGATTTCCATTTTGTGTTTTTTGAAGAGAAGTTCGACCATTGATTTTTTATACGAGCGCGGCCATAAATTTCATTTTGAAGTTCTTGATTTTGATAATGAAGGCTGCGGCCGTGATTTTTTTCATTCATCTTGGAACGATTTCGTTTGTCTTAATTTGATTTCGATGAGGCTTCGGCCATTATCTTTGAACGAAAGAATTTGTTTTGGGGATTTCGTTGATTTCGAATAAATAGAGGAACGCGGCCATTAAATTTTTCTCCACCGAAATGCTCGACATTATTATTATCACATCTGAAAATTTGTTGCGAAAATGGGAGGCAGGATTCGATGGAATTTCGGCTGTGAAATAAAAGAACGTCATGTGAAAAGGAGGTTGCTTGCTCTTGAAGCTTCTGCTTAAAAAAAATTCAATTTTTAATTGAACGAGATATACATCAATATATTTCTTAAGGACGCGTGGCCAGAAAAGAACGTCAAGTGTCGAAAGGAAGCAACATGCAACTTGTCTTGTGCAAACCATTTTTATATTAAATTTTCGATATAAATTTCAGCGCGTTTATTTCTCGTACGATCACTTGACAACTCCAAACGTTATAAAAATTTGAAGTCCGATAATAATACAATATTACGGATCCAATGGAACTCGTTTCGTTGAATTCCGAGACTGTGCCTCGGAAGGCTATTTTTAAATATCAATTTAAACGATTTAATTTCAAAACTGAACAAAACACTTCCAAATTTAATTCTAAAGCTTCCATTAACATCAACATTACCAATATAAATTTTCTAAGCCTTTAAAATATTTTTAATCATCTTATAACTGAAGATTTAATTTTTTACCCAACTTTAGTAAATTAAATTCAATAATTTAATTGCCAAATTCATATTTATATTTGAAATTCAAGTTAAACCATCATTCAAATATCTAAAATCAATTAAATATTTCGATTTCAAATGTCCAAAATTCTAGGTCGTCACACTTTTTTGTGACATTCATAATATTCTAGAGCAAATGATGATGGTTTGTTGGTGTTGTTATTGTTGCTAAAGTTGTCCTTGTTATTTTTAAATTTGGGTGCTCTTTCTAAATTTCAAAAAAAAATTGAAATTTTTAGCAATGAACGCTATATCTTTTTCATATGGATCTGATTCATCCTTTTCTTTCTGGAATGCTATTTCTTCTTATTTTAAGCCTGTACTTGTTTTGCTTGGAGATTAACTTCATAAGACATTAGATTTTCAATCAACTCCTTTGGTTTTACGATTGAAATGTCGTTAGCTTCTTCGATTGCTAAGACTTTTCATTCCTACTCATCCGTTAGTGAGCTGAGGATTTTTGAAACAATATCAAAATCTGTATAAGTTTCTCCTACTGCTATCAAAGAATGATATATATCTTGAAATCTATAGTACATTTCATTTATAGTCTCATCTTGCTTCATTTTAAAATTCTAAAACTAATTTTTAAGCATAGAAATTTTACTCTGTTTTACTTTGTTAGTACCTTCATGTGTAATTTTAAGCGTATGCCAAATTTCATGAGCAGTTTTACACTTGCTTATTCTATTAAATTCTTTTTTGTCTAATGCACAATATAACATATTCATAGCTTTAGCATTTGCAGCAGCGTCTAATTTTTGCATATTAGACCATGTTGAATATTCAGTAGTAGGAATAGTATATTCAGATTGCATATTGTTCTAGGTTTTCTTAACTAGTTGCTTGTATATAGATCCTCATTCAAGTAGCCCAATAGTTATAGTTCATTCCATTAAATAGAGGCGGTCGTGCAGTAGATTGACCTTCTAAAAAGGTAATGTTAGCAACAGTGCTGGTGTTGTTTTCTAAATTAAAACAATATCAGATAACTATGTTACAGTTATATGATGGCCTTGCTCTGATACCAAATGAAAGTGACAGTGTTATAAGATCGAGTAATATGGAGTATATAAATAACTAGTGCAGAAAATAACTGTAAAATAATAATAGCAGTACAAAGACGCCAGAGATTTTTATACTGGTTCGAATTCCCGTTCTACGTCTAGTCCCAGACTCCTTCTAGAATTATAACTAGCAACCATCACTTAACCCGAAGTAATAGGTATTACACCGCCTGAGCAACCGAATAGGACTTTGACTGCATGAGCAATAGAGCAGGACTTGACCGCCTGAGCAACCGAGCAGGACATTCTTACAAACTGGATTTAATTTGACTTTGTGTGTTTTGAATAACACGAATTTGTCACTTGTAGTGCGCCCGTTCTATAATCTTATCCTCAAAATAGATGTGTATATTTATGTGTGTATGAAGAATAGAAAGTTTAATATTTCTTGAAGAGTATGAAAATGAATATGTAAGCAATGATTGTATGAAAGCTTGTAGTAAGCGCTATAGATCAATAGAGAATAGAAAATTAGGTGATTTGAATCTATAAATCTTGAGTGTATATATAGTGTGTGAGGTGATATGACTGCTGGAAATAGATATTTACCAAAATCCAAGAGACACAACCTTCCATGAATAAGAAACCTTTTGGTGAAAAGAAGTGTCTCTTGGAAAATATGACAGTTGCAGTATTCAGTCAACTGAACTTACTTAGTCAGTCGACTAAATTTAAAAGTGTACAAAAAATTTTACACAGTGTCGATCGACTGACCTAAGCAGTTCAGTCGACTGTCTACTTTATATTAAAAAAAAATTCAAACAGCATCAGTCGACTAACATATAGTATTCAGTCAACTGAATATATTTTTTCCAGTGCACTTAAAACCTTGTGTGTGTGTATGAAAGTTTTATAAAATGTATGCAAGTTTCTTAAATGAATTTGTGACGGGTGAGCTTTGAGGACAGATTTTAACAAAATTCTATACTAGTATGTATAGTTTTGACTCTAGTTACATTAATATCAATACGAACCATACTTGAGCTGATGAGTCCAGATTTGCCGTAGTCATAGATTCGTGAACTTTCGTCTCATGTCAGCATTCAAAACCTTATGATCCAATACCAATGGGTCTGAAAATTATTTTGTGGCCTTATCATGGCCTGGAGGTTTTTCTGCCAAAATTTTCGATCAATTCGTGCATATCTTCCCCTATACATACAGCAGGCATGACTTTAGAAAAAGGACCTTTTTTCTGCTTCTCTTTATCTTCAACCTATACTACACATTACCAATTTTATTCTTGGATTCAGATTGTGGCTGTAAACAAACTACAGCATACTAAAAAGGATTATTCTAGACTGGACGTATGTCGTAGTTAGCCGAACTATTATAAATCTTGTCTCCTTTCACTTGCTTTTATGTTTAATTTATTTGTTTTTCATATTATATTCTCTATATTAGATACCATCTGAGATCAGTAACTGGATATTAGTGCTTTCATACAACAGGGTGTTGGTGGCCATTTTTTCTGCTAACAATAGCAATATTAGTTCATTTTAAAATTATTGTATTCATAATTTTCAATAAATAAATATTTATATACATAGATTTAGAGTTAACATTTAGCTTCTAATCCATTTGTTCAAAGATAAATGTACATGGATTGACTCTGAAATATTACTTAAGAAGATGACAAAAATAACCGAAAATAAAAATGTAGTAGTAATGAATCAGTATATTTAATGCATCAAAAGCCCTTACAGTTAATATCAACCTAAGAACTAATCATATTATATTACCAAAATGATCAGAAAAATAGTTGTTTAACGGCTAAAAGAGATTTTGATTTAAAGAAACGTTACAAATTATTTTGTTATTTCAGTTATGTAAAATAATAACCTGATTGCGCCTCAATAATTTTTATTTATAGTAAAAAAATCAAAAAATGAATAACATCCCCCTAAAAAATACAATAAAATATAAGAGAAGAGTATTTCAAATCAAAATAAAAAAATATTGTATATTTCTATATGTCAATTAATGTAAATTACAAATATACATAATTAAATTAACATTTTCACAAGACATATTAGTTAAAAGTATTCACTATTTTTCAAAATTGCAAACTGTTGTGTTCATTAGTTTAATGTAATTCATAATTAAAATAAATTTTGTATATTTTCCTTTGTAACAAAATACTAATTTTAAAAAGAAATAAATTATGTAAATTGAGTTTAGAATAATGTGGACAACTAAAGATAATCTTGTATATAATTAAGGAAATGTTATGTTGCGTAGACTTGAATGAATATTTGTTTTACATTTTTTTTAATGCAGGTGGTATTGAATATATTGAATTATCATTTTCTAGAGTTTATTAAATCGAATAACAAATATTGGTTAATTTGATTTATTTTGAACGTTCAAATTTTAGACCACTTAATTAACTAAATATATGGAGTTGAGTATCATGGTCAACTGAAGTCAACCCAAAGTTAAAGTCTCTGGTCAAAACATTTCGGTTAATAATAATTGTTATTATTGAACCATTAGCTAAGGTTTGGACTATAAGGTTGAATATAAATGATACTGTAATTTTGACCATTACCAAATTCCGTAAATCCAAAGTCATATAGTTAAGATGAAGGGAATTTATGTGAATAATTGCTGCTAATGGGTAATGCTTATAATAAGTAAAGCTGGTTTTTTGTCGAAGGACGAGTAAGCAATAAATTCAGCCAAAATGTCACACCACTAGCTAAGGTAACGTCTGAACGTTAATCTTTGAATTGTTCAATATTAATCGATGACCAAATCAATAACTTTGAGTCACACAACTGAAATGATGGATATTTCGAATTAACCACATGATTTAATTAATTTTTAATCGTTGAAAATTAGTTAAATTAATTAATATCTAAGAAATAATAATTATGATTTTTTTAATTTATTGAATGTCATTAGTATTTAGAAAATTAAGTATATAAAAGTTATAAACGCATGTATCGATATACGATGTCGGTAGAGTATTTAAATTCAATTTAAACAATGTAATACTGAAATAGATTTTGAATAAATCAAGTAATTAATATTTGCTGAATATTAATTAATGAAAATATTTCTTATTTAATTTGCTTGATTCCCACAAGTATTTAATGGTGTGCATATATAAAAAGGTTATAAACGCACACATCGGTATATGATATCGATGAGAAATGTAAATAATATTTAAATGGAAATTATACTAATAGGGTTTTAGAAATCATTTAGACCTATGTCTCTATATATGATAGGAGACTATGATGTAGAGAGTGGGAGAAGTTTTTAAATAGAAATGAAGGGGAAATCTTAATTAAAGGAGAGAAATAAACGATATATTGATTACACATTTATTTCCTCCTTAAATCAGAATTTTGTACGTCGTTTTTTCTTTCTTCCTCTCCAGAGAAACTTCAAGAATTTTTTTAATGGTAGATAAGACTTCCAAGCTTTAAAATTTTATCAAGTAATATTAAATAAAAATTGTGTGGTTATCTCGTGATTGTTGCAGATCTAGAGAATGATCAATCAGATCCAAAAATTGTTCTATCATTCAAGGTGTTCTTATAGGCTTCGTCTAAAAGGTGAACTTCTATATTATTCGTATGCTATTTCATTATGATTATATGTTTCTATTCGCCGCCTGTTCCATTTATTCATCTGTATGTATTTGGACAACGTTTTGAGCATTTTGTTTATTCCCTTGAATAAGCTTTATCCTCATCATGCTAATATGATTAAAATCATCTTGTTTACAATCTTCATTATTAACATATCACCAATGATAATTGTTATGGATCCATCTCTATCTTGTTTAGTTGTTTATGTTCGGTTTGTAACATATCGTTTTTATCGAGATTCGAAGGTCAGCATTCTTACGTCCACTATATCAAATGCCGCATAATCGAATGCCGAAAAACCGAATTGTTAGGGTTAAAAAAAGAGGTAGAAGAAAAAGATAGAAGAAGTAAGAAAAAGATAAAACAGAAACAATATCAGAATCTCACATACGCAGCGGAACAACATATAATAGATAAATGAATATCTTTAAAACAAAGAACTATCTCGGTTATTACATTACATTATCATCAGAGTGTACAACAACAATATACAACACAATACAAGAATGGACAGCTATAAAAACATGTCCTTACAAGTGAATTTATAGTGGAAAGATAATATCATATACAAGTAATACGTCTCGCCATCCAGCTCGCCACTTGAGCTCCAAAGCACTCCTAAATCCAGAATGACCTGATAACCTGACTCTAGACTGCCTGTGTGGAAAAAATTTGGGCACCCAGAGTTTAGGAAGAGAACAATAAACTCCAGGTCAGTCATGGGACTGGTGTGAGAACTCAAAACAGTTATTTATCTTTTAAAACAACAACAACAAGGGAAATGAAAAATATCTGCAATGCTTTTGGAAAATGAAACTACCATAAGGCCTCTCCGCACACACATAATGCAAACGCAGAATTGGAGGAGATTTCTCCTTATGATAGTCAAAGATGCTTACTACCCAAAACAAATCATTTTTGATATTATTATTAGTGCATAGTGATGAAGCATTTCTAAAATAGAATATAAATCTTAGCCAGCATAGACATTTCGAACTATGCCTACTATAGCTACCATTCAAACAGTGGGGCGCCACCATAAGTGAATGGCAGGTTCTACAACTAAAACCGTACAAGGCTCGTATTGTTTCTTTGGATTTTCCAACAAATGGTCAGGCTAAGAAACTTCCTACTGCCACATGGAATCGCCTCTGGTGGGACGTCCCGAGAACTTAACCAGCTCTCTGCCAACACAAGGTCGGGTTACCTCTGTAACTAGGTAACTACTACACGAATATGCCACCCTCGGTCCTTTGGGACCTTTATCCGAGGGCCCTCGATCACAAAGCAACAACCACACAAAAAATGAGATTGGAGAAACCACATAGGTTAAGCATCAGGACACCATACCTGACATCACCCTTTTCCAGAAGGGAATGACATACCCTAAAGGGAGCGACCCTCATAACCTTGCTGCATATTCCTGTTTTGACCATTTCCAGGGTGTGAGGTCTGACGAAGTCTCATCCACAAAGCTATGCTTTTTCACAAAGCCACGCTTTGATCGACAAATGATTAATAAATAATCATCACACAGCAATCACTCAGCGTGCCACATTACCAAATTGGGAATATATCGCTGATAACCATCAACTAAAAAACCTCTGAGCTCGTGCGTCTTCGAGAAGGGTGTTACGCTAAGAGAATAAATTCTCCGCCACCAACGGAGATGTATTTGAAAGAAAACGGCTTTATGTCTTAAAATGTAATATCAGACACGTAACCATACAAGTCTGTTCCGGGCTCGAACAGAACCAAAGGCACTTCAAAAGAAGCCCTTGCAATCCAGGTATTCACAATCCCGATCGAATTTCCCATCACAAAGGAAATCTCTATACCGTAGCTAACGGTGCAGAGACAATCGATAGGTCATCCTATCGTTCTCACAAATACCCGGTCTTAAACACTGGCTTCAATGCTATCCATTACGTCGTATCACTATTCCGAATGGGTAATCTGAATAACGAGCGCAATAATTTAAAAATAAGCGTAGCATTCAATTTCAACCAATTCACAACAAATAGCCATTTAAGGGTCAATATTGATAGTCAGTTATTTAACTACCAATTGATATTCACAACATCACCCGATTCCAAATAATCTTTCCAAATTATTTATTTTCAAAATATCTTTATAAGATATATTTTCCACACTTCAACCATTTGAAAACAAACTTCAAATCACTTTCCACCTTTACAACTTTCATTTCAAAATGGTTCATTTAAACCAATCAAATAAATCCTTACCGATTTATTGAATTTACGTTCCAAATCCATAAATTTATTTCCACACTTTTAAAAATAAATCAATGTTTATTTTTAAACATATCTCCCTTATAAACTTCCATTGTGAATTTACATTTCCAAATATTCACTTTTTATACGATTTTTCAAATCGATTTCAATTATTCACTTTCAATTTATCTTTAAAAGATATAATCTCAAAACATTCACTTCATATTGGAAAACATCTCCATACTTATTTAATAATAAGTAATTCACCAATCTATTTATTTCCAACATTTTGAAAGCATTCAACATACTTAAATCATAATTTAAGTATAAATTTTATTCTTTAAGGAAAACATTCTCTTAATCACATTTATTTGGATCAAAACGTATGTTGCGTAAAACATCGTTACGACAACCCAAAATCACTAGTATAGGGATTTGAAATTAAGATAGATATATAAACCCCAATACTATACAAAACTTTTCCTTTTGGAAATCATTTACTATAACAACAGTGTTATAGTCCACCATTTCCTTCTATTTCTCGAAAACATTTATTTCAACAATAAATGTTGAAATCTATGGTTTCGATACTTAACACATTTTAAAACATCTTTGAATCGTTTTAATTCTATTTAAAATATCACTTTCCCAAAATATTTCTTTAATATATTATTCACTGTCCAGAATCGTGAATATACTTCGTTAACCAAATTCAATTTCTACATATTTTATTTGAAGGATTATCCACTGTCCCAAGATCGTGGATATATCTCCTTTAATAAGTTATAAAAATTAAACTTATCAAAATAAGTCGATTTCGGATTTATAAAACAGCGTTTATAAATTCCATTTATACTTTATAGCAACTTCAACTTATAAAATCACCTTATTAACAAATTTCTATCCATATCCCATTTACACGCCAAAACCCGATTTATAAGTTAATTACTTATAAATCTTTTATTTTGCAAAAATCCATTCATTTTATAACTTCACAATTTATAAATTATAGATTTCATCCACTTATGAAATCCATTTATACTTCGTTTTAACACTTATAAAAACTCGTTTTATAATTCCAACATTTTAATTTATAAATATCAATTTTATAAATCTTTTATATAAATCATGTATAATGATTCAAAAATCCCAATTTAAACCATTTTATAAATTAATCAACTACTTATTTCAAAAATCACATTTCAGTTATATTTCACATAAATCATAATTTTTATAACATAAAATTTTCAACGTTTATTTATTTAAAATGAATCGATTCCAAAATCAAATTTTTATTATGAATTCTCAACTTAAATTTTCAAAAATCCAATTTTATTTATTTCCACATCCAACGATACCAAAAATATATTCAGCTAAAATTTAGCCTTTAACGATTTCAATCACAAAAATAATCACGCAGATTATAAATAGATCAATAAATAGATCAACACACAACATTGAAACAAATTCAAATGTTTGAGGAATCCAGTTGGATCCCTCTAACCTGTTTCCCTGCATCCAAAGATGTTATCACAATACCAATTACGCTTCAAGACGGAATATCGCGGTATATGGGATTTATAAAATATTATCCGCTATTATGCGGCACAATAGGGTCTCATCTGCTATATAATGCGGGAAATCAACTCCAAGTACATATATAATACCAATTCCATACAAGTTGGAATTATCGCGGTATATGTTTTTAATAAATAACATCCGCATAATATACAGCGCATAGGGTCTATTTCAATACAACAGATAATAACTATCATCCAATCACACAATCAAGCAATTTTAAATCTAACTATTTAAAATTTAAATCGAAACTAATTCGATTGAGTGAGAAGTTCTCACCTTGAGTTTCCGATAACAGTTGTAGCGTTTTGTTTCGAATAAAATTAAACGTGCGTTTAATTTTACCTGAAATTATCACTAGCTCCAAACGACTCCAAACCAGCTCCATTGCGTAATGTTCGACAAAACGAAGCCAACACAACTTGTTTCGTGATTTTTCGACCTCGTACCAAAAAGTTATGATATTTAGAAGTTTGTACACATTTATATATATAATTATTTACAATTTTAATTTTTGCCCAAGACAAATTAGAGCGGCACGTTTATGTTTTCCAAATCCTGGCCGCTATCTACATCATCTTCTTTGTTCGTTACCTGATGCCCGAACCCAATAGCCGCCTTAAAACCCTAATTAACGCGACAACCACGTACAGTTTGAAGACGATCAGGCGATGCCAGTTCGAAGGCCATCACGCGACACACCTTCGGCTCAAATATCAATGAGCTCGGTCGTCCCTGCCTCTCTAAAATTGCATGCGAACGGCGTGAGTTCGAGCTCGATTTGCCGTCAAACCACTCGACTAAAATTGATCATCACCGTTGGATATATAGTTCTCGTAGCCCTGTTCAAATTTGCAGTTAAACATTTTTGCTATTTGTTTGTGGATTTAAAGATATTTGAGGAAGAACGAAGAACAATTTTGGCCATTAATAATAGAGGGAGGCGGCGGCTCCTGAAACTAGGGTTAGGGTTTTTAATTTGTTTCAAATGGAAAATAAAACGTCCTTATATAGAAAATTTCTCAAATTACTATTCACTCAAAATTTTCCGAACACCAAATCTCGCGCGGTGACTGGCGTTTCTAAGATTTACCCCGCGTTCCGGACATAATGGAATAGGTTTCGGAGGCCAATTCGATCATCTGTGCGAGTTACGACAATAAACGATCAAATTTAAATTAAATTGATTAAACCAAATTTCTATGCGTTTTAGCTCGCCCCGGACAAACCGTAAATCTGATTGACACGAAATTTGAAACCCTACAATAATATAACATTACGGATCCGATGAAACTGGTTTCTTCGAAATCCGAGACTGTTTGAAAAATGACTATTTTCACTAGTCAATTAAATATTAAAATATTCAATTTTCACAATTTAACTTTTAATTCAATTTTAAAAGTTCACAAACATTGTTCCAACTCCAATATGATTTAGTATAACTTTATAAATCATTTTTAATCACATTAAACCCAATCTCCAATTATTTACACTATTTCAAATATTAAATTACCGATTTAAATATCCAATTAAATCTAAATATTCGAAAAATAAATTATTCAACTTATAAATTTTACTTTTTGATATTTAAAATCAATTAAATATTTGAATTTCAAATGACAAAAATTCTGGGTCATTACAAACTTCCCCCCTTAAAAGAATTTCGTCCTCGAAATTACCAAGTAAGGAAAAGTTACAGAATTCATTAACTTTTCAAAATAAACCGTTCAAATTTGATTTACAAGTCTCTTAAGTGTTTAACTTTTCCAAATCCATAGTTAAACCTCTTACAAAATATTTACTAATTTTTCAAATCCATATATGTTATCTTTTCAAAATCAACCGTATCGTTTAACCTTTAATTTCAAATCAAAACTTAGTTTTCACAAATTTTTTCCAAAATTTCCCAAAAAATTTTCTAACGCCTTAAATTTTCAAAAAATTTCGCCATAGCCTCATTTGTACGGAGGAGCTTTTACAATATCACAATAGATATAAATATATATACATCGACCCACACGGTTAGAAAAACAGAAAAACGGTTCATATTTCCTATTTTTATTGCGTAGGCGTACCTTTTTAGCATTTTTAAGCAAAGCAGTTATTTGTTTAGCATTTTGCGCAACCCAAATCCCGCTAACGGCTGCCCCGGTACCTGTACTTACTCAATATAAATATGTAAGTGACATATATAAGAAGTTATTAACATTTTACCTTTTAAACAACTACAACACATGCATATTAAAAGAAATGCATACTAAGCAAGGTTTATAAACAACTTATATGATTTCGACATTACTTGTTATTGTTTACATCCAATTTATACACAACGACATTCAATTATTCATTTTCAATTAGTGTACATTTACTAATTTACATTCAAGTTGGTCCACTTTCAATTCAAATCAATTTCCATTCAATTTAGATTTACTTAACTTCCAATTTGAATTTAATTGCTTTAGCTTTCAATTTCACTAATTCAATTTCATTAACACTTAATGAATTTATATTCAATCAACTAACAACCAAATCATAACCAACATGACCAAATTATTTAATTTACATTCAATTTGGTTTAACACTTTTAATTCCAAATTGACTTTTCTTCCAATTTATTCGGTTAGCTTTTAATGAATTAACACTTACTTATATTCATTATTTCATATCAATTTATTTACATTCAATTGATTTACATTCAATTCATCCATTACTTCAATTGCTAATTCATTTAACAAATAAGGTTGAATTTCATTTATATAACTCAAGCTCATATTCATTTAATGACTTCAATTCATCAATTCATTTTGATACCAAAATCAACTACATTCAACATCACTTAAGTTATATTTCCTTTCAAACATTATTTGTTTATCTTAACTTAAATTTCCATTTCAACAACATATCTAATCCAATTAAAATCCAATTCAAATTCCAACTCCAAAGTAAATTCTATTTAACTTTTACCAAAGTCAATTTATCACTTATTCAGATTCATACCTCGTTTTGCTTAACAAAGTTGTTTAACCTTTTTAATAACCGGTTTTACTTACATCTTCACATTTAATAAGTTATACAACTTATTATTCAACTTTCAAATCTAATTTAATTTATTTAACTTCCTTTAGTTAAATTTCACATCATATATTTACTATGCTAACCCAAATTCTTTAACTTTATCAAAGCCAAATTCATTATTTCATATTATAAGTTCAAAACTTGATAACTTATATTCATCAATTTCAACTTGGATTTTAACTTCAAATTTGTTTATCACAACAAAATTCAAATTTTTAATTTACTATGGTAGCAAATCCATCACACAGAAACTCGAAAATGATACTGATTATGCTGCAGTCATCACCCTTATTATTCCCCAGCGACAGTAGTGAATCCAACGCTTTAAATTCTTTTAAAAATTTCCTTTTATTTATAAATCACATTCATAAATCTTGCTTATATAATTTCACTATTTCCCTTTACTTATACAAAATTATTTCACAACTGTAAATCATTTCAATTATAATTCTATACTTATACAATTGTTGCTTTTATATAATTTATTCTTTCACAATTGTTGTTTTTATTTAGATTATTCGAACAACTTTGATTCACTTATATATTTTCTTACATTTTCAACAATCAAACAATTCAATTTTTCATACACTTTGATAATTCTGAAAAATTATTCCTTTATATATAAAATATAATCGAGGTAAAATTATTTCATTTACCCAATTTAAAATGATACTATGTCGGTTTATCTCATTTAAGAGTTTAGAAACCCATATCGATGACAGTTAGCTAGACTGCACCGACCAGAATCTATAAACAATCAACTGATAAGTCAATACAATACAAAACAAATTTCATATTCACTAACAAATACGCTCTCATATCTATTATTACACTCAACTCATTCTAGAGTACTGCTGACTATATCTCTAATGAGTAATCCCAAACAGAGCCAAGGTTGTCACTTAACCAAATGCTCCGGTACCACTTGTAACATATCGTTTTTATCGAGATCCGAAGGTCGGCATTCTTATGTCCACTATATCAAATGCCGCATAATCGTATGCCAGAAAACCGAATTGTTAGGGTTAAAAAAAGAGGTAGAAGAAAAGGATAGAAGAAGTAAGAAAAAGATATAATAGAAACAATATCAAAATCTCACATATCGCAGCGGAACAACATATAATAGATAAATGAATATCTTTAAAACAAAGAACTATCTCAGTTATTACATTACATTATCATCAGAGTGTACAATAACAATATGCAACACAATACAAGAATGGACAGCTATACAAACATGTCCTTACAAGTGAATTTACAGTGGAAAGATAATATCATATACAAGTATCCAGCTCGCCACTTGAGCTCCAAAGCACTCCTAAATCCAGAATGACCTGATAACCTGACTCTAGACTGCCCGTGTGGAATATTTTTGGGCACCCAGAGTTTAGAAAGAGAAAATAAACTCCAGGTCAGTCATGGGACTGGTGTGAGAACTCAAAACATTTA
Source organism: Allium cepa (assembly GCA_030765085.1). NCBI lineage: Eukaryota > Viridiplantae > Streptophyta > Magnoliopsida > Asparagales > Amaryllidaceae > Allium > Allium cepa. The sequence goes on along the minus strand of CM060930.1, from coordinate 191,717,467 downwards.
ATTATCTTTAAAAACAACAACAATAAGGGGAATGAAAAATATCCGCAATGCTTTTGGAAAATGAAACTACCATAAGGCCTCCCCGCATACACACAATGCAAATGCAGAATTGGGGGAGATTTCTCCTTATGATAGTCAAAGATGCTTACTACACAAAACAAATCATTTTTGATATTATTATTAGTGCATAGTGATGAAAGCATTTCTAAAATAGAATATAAATCTTAGCCAGCATAGACATTTCAAACTATGCCTACTATAGCTACCATTCAAACAGTGGGGCGCCACCATAAGTGAATGGCAGGTTCTACAACTAAAACCGTACAAAGCTCGTATTGTTTCTTTGGATTTTCCAACAAATGGGCAGGCTAAGGAACTTCCTACTGCCACATGGGATCGCCTCTGGCGGGATGTCCCGAGAACTTAACCAGCTCTCTGCCAACACAAGGCTGGGTTACCTCTGTAACTAGGTAACTACTACACGAATATGCCACCCCCGGTCCTTTGGGACCTTTATCGGAGGGCCCTCGATCACAAAGCAACAACCACACAGAAAATGAGATTAGAGCAACCACATAGGTTAAGCATCAGGGCTCCATACCTAACACCACCCTTTTCCAGAAGGGAATGACATACCCTAAAGGGAGCGACCCTCATAACCTTGCCGCATATTCCTGTTTTGACCATTTATGGGGTGTGAGGTCTGACGAAGTCTCGTCCACAAAGCTACGCTTTTTCATAAAGCCACGCTTTGATCAACAAATGATCAATAAATAATCGTCACACAGCAATCACTCAGCATGCCACATTATCAAATTGAGAATATATCGCTGATAACCTTTAACTACAAAACTTCTAAGCTCATGCGTCTCAGAGAAGGGTGTTAAGCTAAGAGAATAAATTCTCCGCCACCAGATGTATTTGAAAGAAATCGGCTTTATATCTCAAAATGTAATGTCAGACACGTAACCATACAAGTCTATTCTGGGCTCGAACAGAACCGAAGGCACTTCAAAAAATCCCTTCCAATCCGGGTATTCACAATCCCGATCGAATTTCCCATCACAAAGGAAATCTCCATACCATAGCTAACGGTGCAGAGACAATCGATAGGCCATCCTATCGTTTTCACAAATACCCAGTCTTCAACACCGGTCGTCAATGTTATCCATTACGTCGTATCACTATTCGGAATGGGTAATCCGAATAACGAGCGCAATAATTTAAAAATAAGTGTAGCATTCAATTTCAACCAATTCACAACAAATAGCCATTTAAGGGTCAATATTGATAGTCGGTTATTTAACTATCAATCGATATTCACAACATCATCCGATTCCAAATAATCTTTCCAAATTATTTATTACCAAAATATCTTTATAAGATATATTTTCCACACTTCAACCATTTGAAAACAAATTTCAAATCACTTTACACCTTTACAACTTTCATTTCAAAATGGTTCATTTAAACTAATCAAATAAATCCTTACCGATTTATTAAATTTACATTCCAAATCCGTAAATTTGTTTCCACACTTTTAAAAATAAATCAATGTTTATTTTTAAACATATCTCCCTTATAAACTTCCATTGTGAATTTACATTTCCAAATATTCACTTTTTACACGATTTTTCAAATCGATTTCAATTATTCACTTTCAATTTATCTTTAAAAGATATAATCTCAAAACATTCACTTCATATTGGAAAACATTTCCATACTTATTTAATAATAAGTAATTCACCAATCTATTTATTTCCAACATTTTGAAAACATTCAACATACTTAAATTACAATGTAAGTATAAATTTTATTCTTTAAGGAAAACATTCTCTTAAACCCATTTATTTGGATCAAAACGAACGTTGCGTAAAACATCGTTACGACAACCCAAAATCACTAGTATAGGGATTTGAAATTAAGATAGATGTATAAACCCCAATACTATACAAAAATTTTCCTTTCGGAAATCATTTACTATAACAACAGTGTTATAGTCCACCATTTCCTTCTATTTCTCGAAAACATTTATTTCAACAATAAATGTTGAAATTTATGGTTTCGATACTTAACACATTTTAAAACATCTTTGAATCGTTTTAATTCTATTTAAAATATCGCTTTCCCAAAATATTTCTTTAATATATTATTCACTGTCCAGAATCGTGAATATACTTCGTTAACTAAATTCAATTTCTACATATTTTGCAAAAATCCATTCATTTTATAACTTCATAATTTATAAATCTATAGATTTCATCCACTTATGAAATCCATTTATACTTCGTTTTAACACTTATAAAAACTCGTTTTATAATTCCAACATTTTAATTTATAAATATCAATTTTATAAATCTTTTATATAAATCATTTATAATGATTCAAAAATCCCAATTTAAACCATTTTATAAATTAGTCAACTACTTATTTCAAAAATCACATTTCGGTTATATTTCACAAAAATCATAATTTTTATAACATAAAAATTTCAACGTTTATTTATTTAAAATGAATCAATTCCAAAATCAAATTTTTATTATGAATTCTCAACTTAAATTTTAAAAAATCCAATTTATTTATTTCGGCATCTAACGATACCAAAATTATATTCGGCTAAAATTTAGCCTTTAACGATTTCAATCACAAAGATAATCACGCAGATTATAAATAGATCAATAAATAGATCAACACACAACATTGAAACAAATTCAAATGTTTGAGGAATCCAGTTGGATCCCTCCAACCTGTTTCCCAGCATCCAAAGATGTTAGCACAATATCAATTCCGCTTCAAGACGGAATATCGCGGTATATGGGATTTATAAAATATTATTCGCTCACAATAGGGTCTCATCCGCTATATAATGAGGGAAATCAACTCTAAGTACATATATAATACCAATTCCATACAAGTTGGAATTATCGCAGTATATGTTTTTAATGAATAACATCCGCTTAATATACGGCGCATAGGGTCTATTTCAAAACAACAGATAATAACTATCATCCAATCACACAATCAAGCAATTTTAAATCTAACTATTTAAAATTTAAATCGAAACTAATTCGATTGAGTGAGAAGTTCTCACCTTGAGTTTCCGATAACAGTTGTAGTGTTTTGTTTCGAATAAAATTAAACGTGCGTTTAATTTTACCCGAAATTATCACTAACTCCAAACGACTCCAAACCAGATCCATTGCGTAATGTTCGACAAAACGAAGCCAACGCAACTTGTTTCGTGATTTTTCGACCTCGTACCAAAACGTTATGATATTTAGAAGTTTGTACACATTTATATATATAATTGTTTACAATTTTAATTTTTACCCAAAACAAATCAGAGCGGCACGTTTATGTTTTCCATATCTTGGCCGCTATCTACATCATCTTCCTCGTTCGTTACCTGATGCTCGAACCCAATAGCCGCCTTAAAACCCTAATTAACGCGACAACCACGTGCAGTTTGAAGACGATCAGGCGATGCCACTTCGAAGGCCATCACGCGACACACCTTCGGCTCGAATATCAATGAGCTCGGTCGTCCCAGCCCCTCTAAAATTGCATGCGAACGGCGTGAGTTTGAGCTCGATTTGCCGTCAAACCACTCGACTAAAATTGATCATCACAGTTGGATATATAGTTCTCGTAGCCCTCTTCAACTTTGCAGTTAAACATTTTTGCTATTTGTTTGTGGATTTGAAGATATTTGAGGAAGAACGAAGAACAATTTAATAATAGAGGGAGGCGGCGGCTCCTGAAACTAGGGTTAGGGTTTTTAATTTGTTGCAAATGGAAAATAAAACGTTCTTGTATAGAAAATTTCTCAAATTACTATTCACTCGAAATTTTCCGAACTCCAAATCTCGCATGGTGACTGGCGTTTCTAGGGTTTACCCCGCGTTCCGGACATAATGGAATAGGTTTCGGTGGCCAATTCGATCATCTATGCGAGTTACGACAATAAACTATCAAATTTAAATTAAATCGATTAAACCAAATTTCTATGCGTTTTAGCTCGCCCCGGACAAACGTAAATTCGATTGACACGAAATTTGAAACCTTACAATAATATAACATTACGGATCCGATGAAAATAGTTTCATCCAAATCCAAGACTGTTTGAAAAATGACTATTTTCACTAGTCAATTAAATATTAAAATATTCAATTTTCACAATTTAACTTTTGATTCAATTTTAAAAGTTCACAAACATTGTTCTAACTCCAATATGATTTAATCTAGCTTTATAAATCATTTTTAATCACATTAAACCCAATGTCCAATAATTTACGCTATTTCAAATATTAAATTACCGATTTAATTATCCAATTAAATCTAAATATTCGAAAAATAAATTATTCGACTTATAAATTTTACTTGTTGATATTTAAAATCAATTAAATATCTGAATTTCAAATGATAGGAATTCTGGGTCTTTGCAGTTTTTAATTAGATCTGTTTTTCATTGCCACAACCCATACATGCCTATTTTGTCCAATTCTTTTATATTGAAACTCTTGTTTGAACAACATTTTGAAATAATTCATTTACATGAAGTTTAGAAAATTGAAATTTAAAGATTCGCTCTCATGTCATTTTGAAATACTTTTGTTTGTTGTTTACATGAAAAGTTAGGTAGACTTGAAATATATAAGTTGATTAAAAAAATTAAAGGTAGCAATTTGAATGAAATCTAATGTTAATTACCGAATAATTATTTTATTGTTCGTTACATTTGTACAGATCTGAACAAAATACATATATTATTTATTTGAGATTTTTTTCGAACATGATTATAAGTTTCGATGGTTGTTGATTTGGATATAAATCTTTTCATCGTTGCCCACTTAAGAACAGGGATTTTTAATGTTATAAGTGAATTTTTATGCAAAATGCTACATGCCCCTTTTAACCATTTTGTAGGAGTGTTTCACCCTAGGGAGGGTGAATAGAGTCTACTAAATATTAATGTGGAATTAAAAATAAACACAGAAAGTAATGCAGTAATGAACACACACAGTTTTACCCAGCTTCGACAAAAACCTGCCTACATGCCGTCCCCAAGGTTTCTACTAGAAATTAAGTAATCAGACGCTTACAGATACATGTAAACTTGCGATATCCGCTAACTTGATTAACCTAACTCTAAGCTCAAAACTCTGCCACAACTCAGCCATAGAGTTGCGAATTCTCAAACTATGCCCCGTAGCTTGTACCTAGTTACAGAACAAGAAATTTATACAATTTTAAAATAGGAAGTACCAAGTAAAAAATAAAACTAAAAATAAACCCTATTTTTATAAAATAAGCACAATACACATTAAAAAGAAAACCGGCCCAAGTAAAATTAAATTAGAAAAGCCGGTCTCCTTTTTCATTTGTGTAAACTCTTAAACCGATTCCTTTTGCCCTTCAAAAAAATTAGACTTTTACTTGAATTCGAACCACCTCTTAAAATCGATCGATTGAAGTGAAAATTTTGCTTTGATTTTCTTCGTCAATCGACCCCTAGCTTTGATTATGCACACGGTTACTTCAATTGGGTCGAGCTGGATGTTGCTAAGAATTGACACATGATTTGCCCCTTTTCAATTTTTGATTATGCTCGACTTAATCGAGTTTAGGATTTGTTTTTGATTTGTTCTAAGAATGCTCTCTGAATTTTGTCATGAACTCGAATGAATTACCGATGATGATAATGGGTTGATTTATAGGGATAGAAACCTATAATTTCCACTGTATATTTTGGCTTGAATTCTTCAATCGCTTTGCTCGACCAGTTGATTTCGATTGCGATGATTCTTGTTGAGACTTAGTTTAGATTCATGACATAAAGCTATCACTACGACATATAGATTTGACAAATGCTATGACAAAAAGAGAATATATACTACAAGAAGACAAGACTTCAAAACCGGTGCATCAATTACATTATTTTAGTTTTGAGTCTTAGGTCAATTTTGTTAAAATCTCTCCTCGTTTACGTATATATTAGCTTATATATTTAGTCGTCTTATTCCCAAATATTTTGTACATATATAAGCATATAAAATATATAAAAGTATTTAAAGTTGTATATACTACTATACCTGTAAAAACCGTGCAAATTGCACAGATTTTACAAGGTCAGTCGACTGACGCAGAGGTTCAGTCGACTGGCCTTGGAAATTTTGTGCAACATGCATAGGTGCACAGATATACAGATATATATTAAAATTCGTTTGAATATTCAGTCGACTGACCCAGAGGTTCAGCGGACTGAATTTCTATTATGGCTACTTTTTGAAAAGACACGACTATTTGTGAAGAGTTACGAATCTCTACGAAAAGATTTGGACGCAACACTTCAACCGAAACTCTTCATCAATAGTTGATGCTCTTTAATCTCTATAAATATATACTCTAACTTGATTCCAAATCATGGAATTTTCTTATCTTTCTAATCTAACTCTCTTGAGTCTATTTGCTATAATACTTTCAATTATTCTGCATTAAAGCAATATTATACCTCTCTACTCTTCATAAACTTCATATATATATATATATACACACACACACACATATATACTCGAGGAGAAAATTATAGGAGTACGACAAGTGACAAATCCATGTTATTAGAACACATAAAGTCAAAACAATCTTTTGTATTTGTTGAAGTCCTATTCTGCTGTTCAGACGTGTGAAGTCCTCTTCAGCTGCTGAGGTGAAATCCTGCTCTGCTGCTCAGGTCCGTGTTCGGCTGCTCAGGGATTGTATAGATCTATTCCTCTGGGTTAAGTGTGGGTTGTTGGTTTAGTGAAATTCCAGAAGGAGTCTGGGACTGGACGTAGGACGGTGCTCCGAACCAGTATAAAAATCTCTCGTGTCATTTTATTATACCGCTTTTATATTCCGCACTATTTACTGTATTACTATCATAACTATACTCTGATTATCATATATGCATATTACATGATCCATAGCACATTTTCATTTGGTATCAGAAGCTGTTGCAATTGCTTATTATGTTTTAAATTGTGTTTCTATCAGACCCCTCACTAAGAATACACCTTACGAACTTTTTAACAGTAGAAAACCAAACATACCATATTTTAAAATATTTGGTTCAAAATGTTTTGTATTAAATACCAAAGATCAGCTTGGCAAATTCAATTCAAAATGTGACGAAGGTATATTTCTTGAATATTCGAATCAAAGCAAAGCTTATCGAATTTTAAATAAACGAACTAAGACTATTGAAGAGACACTTCATGTATCTTTTGATGAGAACTCTAAACTTATTACAAAAACAATTAATAACGATGATTTAATTAATAATAAAACAAATATAATAATAAACAATTCAATAGATGATGAAGATATTGTTGATAGTTCTAGAGAAGATGAAAACATTGTTAATAATTTAGAAAATAGAAATATTACTAATATAATAAGATCTCGTCGAAGAATCTTACGAAATCATCCTACAGAAAATATAATTGGAGAAATAAATTCAAATGTTCGAACTAGAAATCAACTAAATATAATGGATAATGTAGCTTTTCTCTCTATAGAACCTAAAATAGTAAGAAAGCATCATCCGATGAAAATTGGATTATTGCTATGCAAGAAGAACTAAATCTGTTTGAATGAAATGAAGTTTGGGAACTAGTATCCAGACCGACCGATCAGACTGTTATAGGAACTAAATGGGTTTATAAAAATAAAGCAGATGAATTAGAAAATATAACTAGAAACAAAGCGAGACTAGTAGCACAAGGATATAAGCAGGAAGAAGGAATAGACTACGAAGAAACGTTTGCTCCAGTCGCTAGACTAGAAGCAATATGAATCTTATTGACGTACACATGTTTTGATAACTTTAAACTCTATCAAATGGATGTTAAAAGTGCATTTTTAAATGGCTATATCAAAGAAAACGTTTATGTTGAATAACCTCCCTTATTTATTCATGGAAAATGCCCATATCATGTCTATAAACTTAAGAAAGCTTTATGTGGTTTAAAACAAGCACCACGTGCTTGGTATGAACACCTTAAAAGCTATTTAATTGACTCTGGATTCGAAATAGGAAAAGTAGATCAAAATTTATTTATAAACATTCTAAAAATGATATTTTGATAGTTCAAATATATGTCAATGACATTATATTTGGCTCAACTAATAATGAATTATGTAATGAATTTTCTAAAATAATGACTAGAGAATTTGAAATGTCCTATATGGGAGAATTATCGTATTTTCAAGGTCTTCAAATAAAACAAGTTTCAGATGGAATATTTATTAATCAAGAAAAATACTATAATAAACTTATCAAATGTTTTGGAATGGAAAACACTTCTGCTAAACCAACATCAATGAGCACAACAACACATTCTTGATAAAGATGAAAATGACAAGAATGTAGACTAAAAACTATATCGTAGTATGATAGGATCGCTACTTTATCTAACAGCGAGTAGACCAGATATAATGATGAGTGTGTGTTTATGTGCACGATTTGAAGCCAACCCAAAAGAATCACATTTATGAGCTGTAAAACGAATATTACGATATCTTCATAATACAACAGATTTTGGACTTTTCTATCCAAAAGAGTGCTCGTTCGAGTTGGTATCATACAGCGATGCTGATTTCGGAGGATCACAAATAGATAGAAAAAGTACAAGTGGTACATGTCACTTCATTGGAAAATAATTAATATCATGGTTTAGCAAGAAACAAAACTGTGTCTCGCTATCAACTTTTGAAGCAGAATATATTTCTGAGGCACTAGCTTGCGCACAAGTAATTTAGATGCAACGGACACTTAAAGATTTTGGAGTCAATCTACCAAAATCAATGATTTACTGGGATAATTCTAGTGCAATAAATCTTTCCAAAAATCCAGTAAACCACTCAACAACTAAACATATAGATATTAGACATCACTTTCTACGCGATAATATAGAAAAAGAAGCGATAAATTTAGACCGCGTTCCATCAAAAAATCAATTAGCTGATATTTTCACTAAACCATTGTTAGAAAATACTTTTATAAAATTACATCGTGAACTCAGTATAATATCAATTGAAGATATATAAATAATAAAATACGAAATTTTGACTAAAAACTCAAAAATAATTTATTTTACAAAAATTCATAATTCTTACCATGTTGAGACTCGAACCTATGACCTTCTATGAATAGCCCAAGTGTCTTAACCACCTAAGCTATTGATTATTTCTATTATAGTCTTGGACGGGGACTCTATTATATGGTGATAACAATATACTAAACTATGTATAACACTTATCTTTATAAATGTGCTTTACTCCTTTTTTATGCATATTACATTACATAAGGTAAATCAAATAACATAAAAACAAACGAAATAGTACAATTTTCTAACTAACAATCCTTTTATTTGGCTAAATTCAAGATAAGCCATTTAATTCAACCTTCTTTTACTCAACCTTAGGCTATAAATATATACCAATTCTATGTTTTTCATACAATCGAACTGAAATATAAAATAAACAGAATACCAACTATCTTTCAATATGTCAACTTCTTCGTCCACTAACTCCATTGAAATTATAGCCTCTACCGATTCACCAAAAACTCATGTTCATCGTACTTCACCATCTTCTACTTATCATACCAGATATACTCCCAATAAAAAGAAAGGGAAAAGGATGATTGACATATCTCTAAACACTAAGTAAAAAATGGATGATTTGCGTCACTATCAACAAGAATCACTAATGCATCAACGCGAAATATACTACAAGCAAAGATTAACTCCAGACGATTAGGAATTATCGAGCATATTGCTATGAAGTTTTGCGGGGCCTCTTCATATCCAATAGACGAACATGTCGTTTCGCCTATTAGACAACCTTCAACGTCATCCCCACCGCGACCACCGATCTCACCAAATTCATGGAATCGGAATGAAGCGTCGAATGCTCGTCGCAAACAACTACAGGGCCACAAAACTCCTAGCCCTTCATAAACATAGTTGTTATTATTATTTTTATTTCCAAATAATTCTACTAAAGTATGAACGCTTTGTTTTTGGAATAATTTATTTCTTTTTCATATCCTCAACTTGCATACTATTTTAATATTCTAAAATAATCTTACAATGTTCATATGTGTGTAAATTTATAAAAAATTTACTAAAGAAAACATTGACTATATGAATTCATCCAGGTCAGTCGACTGAACCAGACGGTCAGTCAATTGACATAGAAGTAAAATGTTTTTAAAAACCATGGTCAGTCAACTGTCTCAGTGACTCAGTCGAATAGACTAGAAGGATGAAAATTTTCTATTTTCAGATTCATTCGACTGAACCACTGATTCATTCGACTGGTTCGTGAATCTGAGCAGCATTACTGCACCTACCCACTCACTTTTCATCTTTTAACCATTACCTTTCCCTTCTCTCTCCTCACTCATTTCAGATTTTCAATTTCTCCAAAACCCTAGCTCTTCAAAAACTCAATTTTTAATATCCAAACTCTCAAATTAATGGCTCTCAAGAGAAAAGGACAAGCATCTTCATCCTCTCAACCTCCTTCAAACGAGCAAATCTAATAATGGCTATTTGATGATATCGCTATAAGGAGATGGAGAAGAATGTAAGATTCTAGCCTCTTTGAAGGTTCGTTTGTAAAGTTTTTCGATTTCTCTCCATACCATATACAAGAATTAGCTCGTAGGAGCAATTTAGAATCTTTATTCAATATTGACGATAATAAGCACAAAATTAATCAAATAGTGGTCAAACTCCTCTATGCAAATCTTAACTTGGGTCACCAAACCATTCAAAATCTACAAGATTGTGTATGGAATCTAGTTTGTGGAAAACCCGTCCTTTTATAATTAGATCGAATGGCACACATTTTGAGATCAAAAAATGATGGTATAGAATTGAACAATGTTGATTGTGATATGGTTGTTCATGACCATGTAAGTTATTTATTATTACAAGATGACATGCATCAACTCAAGTCCATGTCCTTAAGACCAAAAGCAAGAATTGTACATCACGCTTTAATGAAAACCGTAACTCCGCGAACCGGGAGTTATGAACTTGTTTATGAACATAATTATAAAACCTTGTACGCTATCTTTGGAAACATTAAAGCCAATTGGCTACGATTAATTCTTGATGAATTCTTTAGCTTCAACAATGGTCGGATGAATGTCATCTTTTATGGTGAGTATATTATGCGACTACTAAAGGCATGTGAGATTCTGAAACCTGACACGCCGGTTTCTACTGTTGGATATTTAAATTCTCGCACTTTAGCATTAATGAAGCTACCGGTTGCTCGACCACCTCCTATCATTTCTTTCGAAGAATGGACTCAAGGACAATTATCTCAAGCTCAACCACAACAACATGGCGAAGCATCTTATGGTCCATCCCGCCAAAGATCAACTCGTCATCAACAAGACGAAATTTTGATTCCTAATCTGGGCCTACCTCCACATGAGTCGATTTCTATGATATGTCGTAACCAACAAATTATTCAATCCCATATCACTAAAGTTGATAAAAAAAACTTGATAAGGTTAAAGGATTTTTTACGAAGCTATGGCAAGCTATCTTATGTTCATCCGGTACTTCCACGGCTACAATAGGCGATCCGGGTAAGCAACCCATCTTCATTTGGTCATCTTCTTCCGATGATCAAGCACGTAGTAGCGACGGTGGTGGAGATGAAGGTGTTAGTGGTGGTCAAACATTGCATGACGATAGGGGTAAGCAAAGGATGGCATGAGCTGTTATTTTATATTATGCAAACATTAGTTCTTATTTTATAGCTTGTATTAAAACATTCACTACTTTTCGTATTTCACTCTTGTTTATGGTTGTTTAATGTATAAATGGTTGTTTACTCATAATATCTATAACATTATGGCTTCATACTTTTAATTTCTTATTCCTTTTTGTCGATGACAAAGGTGGAGAGATATTTATTACTAATGTTGAGAATGCAGGATATAGAGTGTCAAAGATTCAGGGGAAGTAAGTATTTATATTATATATACAATCAAAATCTATATCTATTTACTGGTTGTCATCAATCAAAAAGGGGAAGAATGTTGAGACTTGGTTTTGATTCATGACACAAAGAAATCACTACGACATACAGATTTGATGACTGCTACGACAAAAAGAGAATATATACTACATGGAGATAAGACTTCAAAATTGGTGCATCGATTATATTATTTTCGTTTTGAGTCTTAGGTCTAATTTTGTTAAAATATTTCCTCGTTTATGTATAGATTAGCTTATATATTTAATCATCTTAATCCCAAATATTTTATACATATATAAGCATATAAAATATATAAAAGTGTTTAAAGTTGTATATATTACTATACCTGTAAAAACTATGTAAATTGCATAGATTTTACAAGGCCAATCGACTGACTTAGAGGTTTAGTCGACTGACCCAGAGGTTCACTTGACTGAATTTCTACAATGACAACTTTTTGAAAAGACACGACTATTTGCGAAGAGTTAAGAATATCTACGAAAAGATTTAGACGCGATACTTTGATCGAAACTCTTCATCAACGGTTGCTGCTCTTTAATCTCTATAAATACATACTCTAACTTGATTCCAAATCACAGAATTTTCTTATCTTTCTAATCTAACTCTCTTGAATCTATTTACTAAAATACTTTCAATTATTCTACATTAAAGCAATATTATACCTTTCTATTCTTCGTAAACTTCAAATATATATATATATATACACACACTCGAGGAGAAGATTATAGGAAGGGTGTACTACAAGTGACAAATCCATGTTATTAGAACTCATAAAGTCAAAACAATCTTTTGTATTTGTTGAAGTCTTGTTATGCTATTCAGGCGTATGAAGTCCTCTTCCACAACTGAGGCGAAATCATGTTTTGCTCCTCAGGTCCTTGTTCGGCTGCTCAGGGGTTGTATAGACCTGTTCCTCTGGGTTAAGTGAGGGTTGTTGGTTTAGTGAAATTTCAAAAGGAGCCTGAGACTAGACGTAGGACGGTGCTCCGAACCAGTATAAAAATCTCTGGTGTCATCTTATTTTACTGCTTTATATTCCGCACTATTTACTGTATTACTATCATAACTATACTCTGTATTATCATATATCCATTACACGATCCATAGCACACTTTCAATTCTGACTTGTTCAGTGGTTAAATATATTTGAATTTGTTTGAGTCAGTTTCGTTCTTTTCTCTGGTTTCATTCTTTGTTGGCAATTTTTGATTTTTTTTGAACAATTCAATGACGTTTATTCATTTGGCAACATTCAATTCTTTGCTGAAGTATGACCTTGTTCAAACCGCTACTTTTTCTACTCCTTGACTGATTCATGACCCATGGCTTTGATTTTTTTTCATTTTGATATGCTTATATACATGTATACATACATAGATACGTGTATATGCATAATTATGTATATATGTCACTGTGCTTGCTGCGTCTGGTCTGGTTCCACATGCCTGAATCCCTGAATGACTGAACTAATATATGGGTATACATATATATATATATGCATACATGTGTATAAGTACATGTGTGATTGTTGTGGCTATGCTCTTGTCCATGTCTTTAGAACTTGTATTCTCTGTTGCATATGTATATTCACGGTGCACCACATGTTGATTTGAGTGTAGGATTGCTGCAGCTCCAATTGCATTGATGTCTCCATGTATATACATACATATATACGTATGTATGTATATATTTGTATGGATATATGCATGTTCTTCATTCTTGTGTTATTTAAGTGAACTGTCTGAATGCTTGCATATGGGATGCCAACATGCATATCCATATCCATATGTATTGTTGCTTTATACGTTAATTGCCCATGTGCATGTGCAAGTTACTGTGCTTGGTTGATAGGTTGAGTCTGTTGGTTCCATTTGAAGTCTTGTTGCACGTTGTTGTTTTGCTTCATGTTAACACATTTTGGATCTTCATGAGTCTGCACTGTTGTGTTCTGGTCTGGGTCCTGACATTTCATTGCTCTGTCCACTCAAGTGCTTACATTCATGTATTTGTTCATATGTGCGTGATTGTTGTCATATTGTACATATATGTGCGTGTACTTTATGTTGTTATCATCCTTGTACTTGTGCCTGAATTCTGATTTTGCTGTGTTGTTCCACTTGAAGTGATTCTAGTCAATTGTGTGGTTCCCAAGTTGCTATCATGTTGAGTTATTTGCAGTCTGGTTCAGTCTCATCTTGATTTTGTTTGAGCTACATGCTCCACTGTGTACATATGTGCAACCCTTGTGTTCAGCAATGCTTGTGCATTTAAGTGTTACCTTTTGAAGTCTGTTTGCCTTTGAACTCCTGATCGCATGTTATTTCATGTGCTCACCTATCCTTATGCACTTGTTACTATAGTCTGGGTTCTTATGAACCTGGGTTATGATGGCTGGCCTAGTTGAGCTAGATTTGCTGTGTTGTTCTGTTTTTGCATCGCACCTGAGTTTAATCTAGCCTTGGCTTGGATTTGACCTTGTGCTCACCTGTCCCTGCAATTTTAACAAGCAAGTGTATATCAGTGTGCACGACCTTGTGGCATGTACAGTGATACACTGTGCATGTCACAAGTTATTCATGTAAGATGAGTTAAAAGAAAATAATGACGCACAATCCAAATAACCAAGGCAAATAATATTTTCAAACACACACTTCATTGTGCAAACAAAATATTTATTTTTCAATTTTACTGCATCAATGTTTTTATTACAGATAGTTCAAATGTTGAATACAGGCTGGAATAGATTTCAAGATCAAATACGAGTGATGAGTGAATTATGCAATGAGGTGAAAATTGTAAAGTGAAAATTGTGTTGTGATTGAAATTATATTGCAAATGTGTAAACGTAGTTAGAGCTCAAATTTGTATTATTTGAATTTGTAATAAAATATTTATTCGAATAAAATATTTTTTAAATAAGAATTCTGAGATATTTATTTTATTCAACAATTATTTACTTACTTATGTTGAAAAATAAAATAGTATAATAACAAATACATTTAAACAATATATGTTTATTATCATCAAACAAAAATCATAGGCTATTGTATTCTACAATCCTCCCCTTTTGATGATTATTCAACAAATATTTATTTAATTATGTGGAAAAATAAAACAGTACAATAACAAATACATTTAAACAAATATGTATATATATATATATGTATGTGTGTTTATTATCATCAAACAAAAATCATGGGATATTGTATTCTATAATTTCTCCCTTTTGATGATAACCAACATATATTAAGATTTTGACTCTATTAAATATATTTGGTCTTGATGAATTCTATGAGCTCCACCTATTTGAATACTCTCCCTACAACAAAGCTCCCCCTTCATATATGCATGAAAATAGAAAGAGAATATGCAAATAAAAAACAAATGCAAAACGAATCTAGATGAGAATACGCAAATACAAATAAAAAATATGACTTATTTGCCGAAATCTTAACTTCTCTCCCCCTTTTGTTATCAGCAAAAGAGTAATAGTGTTTTATAAGAGTGATAAAAGCGATAGACACTAATAAACATTAATACCTAATCGAGTACAAATATTAAATTTCAAGAAAAAAAGCAAACAAAAATCAAAAATACTGCGTTAAGCGCATATTCCATTTTAGAGTGATAGGGGTGGTGTCTAGAAAAACCATACAGTTGTGTCCATTTGTGGTATGTTTATGACAAATTTTTTTTAAAACTTACTAACCATGCATAACCGTTAGAACTTTAAATGAGATTAGTGGTATTCCTCATTTTTATTAAAAAAGAATTGTAAGCACACATAACCGTGAGGACTTTTAAATGGGGTTAGAATCAACTCGCCTATTTCAATCAATTTTGATATATGTTCCATACATGCATAACCGTAAGGACCTTTAAATGAGCATGAAAGCACATAATCAAATATTACAAGTAGTTCACCCATGCATAACTGTGAGGAATTTTAAATGAGAGTGAGTACTTTCGAATGATTTCATTGCTAATTAAAAAAATGAATAATTTCCTATTTAAATACCACATTTTGACATCCTATATTGGATTTTGATGAGTGATGATCGTAGAAATATGATAGGATTAGAGATGGTCATGGAATTTTTACCAACCAAAGTTATTATAAATTTTGTTTTAATTTTTAAGGAAATTTACTAAATATACCGTCTCAAGTCATAATTTATGATTAACACTCATTATTTTTTCCAGTAATGATTTATCTTTTCGAAAATCAATAGTGAGTCAGATTAGTTAACATGCGCATTTAAGTTCAAATAAAATAAAAATTATAAAATCACGTTTCTAAAATGCCTAAACTGACACGAAGTCGACAAAAACTATTTTGTGGAAGGGGTTTTGTAAAAATGTCTGCTAATTGAGAATCTGTTGGAATGAAGTTTATGCAGATATTTTCTTTGGAAATGTGATCTCTAATGAAATGATGTCTAACATCTATCTTCTTAGTGCGAGAATGATGTACAGGATTATTTGAGAGATCAGTTGCACTTTTGCTATCACACATAAGTGGGACTCCTTTAAAATTTAGACCACGGTCTTGCAAGGTTTGTATCATCCATAAGGTTTGATTAGATCAACCGCTTAGAGCAATGTACTATGCCATAGTGGTAGATAATGCAATACAATTTTGTTTTCGACTAGACCATGCAACTAAGGAATGTTCCAACATAAAGCACGTTCCACTAATACTTATTCTATCAACTAGACTACCAGCATAATCTGCATCTGAATACTCTTTTAACTCAAAGTTATCATTAGTTGGATACCATAGACCAAACCATGAGGTGTGCAACAGAGACCTTCTCATCCTTTTTACATCTTTTAGATGAGATTCTTTTGGATTTGATTGAAGTCGTGCACATAAAAAAACAAAGAACATAATGTCTGGTATAGAAGTAGTAGGATAAAGAAGAACGCCCACATGTATCTAGAGTAACCATCAAACAATATAAAACAATATCTAGTACTACCTAAGATTGCAATATCGTTGGGTCCAAAAAGATTCATACGAACTATTTCAAGAACTCTAGAAGTACTTACAGTGTTCTTGGCATGAAAAGATGATTTTTCTAAATTTTCCCATAGTACATGCTTTATATAGAGTTTCTGTTTTGAAATCATGTGATGGTAAACCTCTTACCAAATCTTTTCTTTTTAATTTGTTTAATAGATTCATGCTAGCATGTCCTAATCGTTTGTGCCATATGTTTACTTCTACAACCTTAGCTATCAAACATTTTGAAAGAGTGAGGTCATCGAAAGATAGAGAGTACATATTACTTCCTCTTACTTGAAAGTAATTTTTCTTTTGATGATTGGTCAACAATTTTGCACAAATCAGAAGCAAAAACAACATTCATTCCCTTATCACAAAATTGGCCAGTTGAAATCAGATTATGGTTTGGATTTTCAACAAATAATACATTGTTTAAGGTAAATTTACCGTTGCCTACTTTACCTTTACCGATAATTATACATTTATGTTGTTGCCTACTGTGACTCTGCCACCTTTGTACTTCTCTAGGCTAAGGAACTTTGATTTGTCGCTCGTCATGTGCTTGGAACCGCCAGAATCCAGCTACCGCTCTTGCTGTTCCTTAGCCTGCTAACGCACCTATACGAGAAAAGGGTTTTGTGACCTATTTTTTCATAGATCCATGATTGTTAGTGATAGAAATTTTGAAAAACAAGTTTGAGTGTAGCCAGAACAATCTATGTTTGTTCCTTTTGGC
Source organism: Allium cepa (assembly GCA_030765085.1). NCBI lineage: Eukaryota > Viridiplantae > Streptophyta > Magnoliopsida > Asparagales > Amaryllidaceae > Allium > Allium cepa. The sequence continues at coordinate 191,699,657 of CM060930.1, read as the reverse complement.
ACCCAGATTTGTTTGATTTTAGGGGATTTTATGTTTGTGCCTTTAGGAACCCAAATTGGTATGGTTTCATGTGTTTGGGTCTATACTAGCAATTGTTTTGATTGTGTCCAATTTTTCCACAAATTGCGCACTTGGAGTTGACGTGATTAGTTTCACTTCTACCTTTTTTAGCTCGAGTATACCCAAGTCATTGTCTAATAGTATTAACAGTTTGTTTCTCTAATAGCATATTTAGTGATCTTTCTCCTTTAGAGAATTTTTCTAAAGTTGTAGACAATTGTTGGACTTGAGATTTGAGAGGTTCATTTTCATTTGGTTATAACAAGGTGCACTTTTTATTAGAATTTTCTCTCCTAGTTTTTCACTTTCTTTCAAAATCAGAATTTCATTTTCAAGCGGTTTAATTTTGATTTCTGATTTTTATATTTTCTTCTAATGATGGACACATATCACACTTAGGGCTCTTATTTCTATAGTTTTGAACCATTTGATCACATATATAGTTCTATCAAACAATCTTTTTATGATTCAAGTTTAGCGTACTTCTCCCTAAGTCTCTCAAAACAACCATTTATTTCATGAAAATATATAAGTAATTATGAGTAAGTTTTTATGCCTCGCTTGGTTCGTCATCATCGTTGTCACTTGTTTCTCCTAAAAGACACCGATTTGCTCTTTCACTCTCACTGCTAGTGCTTTTATCATCATCTTCATCGCTTTTACCATATATTTCCGCAAAACTTCTCCTTTTTGGTTTCTGTCCTTTGCAGACTTGATTTTAAGGATAATTTTGCTTGATATGACCAAGTTTATTACACTTGTGACAAATCACCTCCTGCTTTTCTGAGTTGTCTAGAAATTCGACGATTATGCTCTTTAGTTGTTGATTTAAGGTAGGATTTCCATATTTATGGTTCCACCTTTTGAATCCCTTTATTATTAGTGCCAGTTCAGCCGCTTCTTCATCATCACCATCATCATCTTCACTTTCCATCGTTCCTTTGAAAGCTATTGATTTCTTTCATGTATCTTCTCCTTCAAGTTCTTCCTTAAATTTGATTTCTATCTCATATGTGATGAGGTTTCCAATGAGTTCTTCAATTTTAACTTGTTTCGGATCCTTTGATTCTTGAATGGCAGCCACATTTGCTTCAAAATTTTGTGGAAGAATTATGAGGATCTTTCAGACTATTTCTAGTTCTATGTATGATCCTCCTAGGGATTTTGACTGCATACAAGAATAGAAAGTCGTCCATATATTTCTTTGTCACTTTCGTCCTTTGCTCTTATGAAGTTCTCGTACTCGCTACTAAGCGTAGCAAAGCGAGATTCTTTAACTTGGAAGGTTCCTTCATGATTCACTTCAAACGTGTGCCGGATTTCCTACGTAGTTAGACTATGTGAGACCCAGTTAAATTCAATTTGATATATTGAGCAGACAATAGAATTCATAGCCTTAGCATTAGCAGTTTGCGGTTTATTTTCAAGATCCATCCATTAATGCATAGGTTTTCAACTTCTTGATTACCTATCATTACTGTTGGTATGTTATATCCCATTTCAACAATATTCCATGCATCTATGGCTTTCAGAAAAAATTTCATTCTTGTTTTCCAATATGCATATTCACCGGTGAACATGCATTGTCTAACTATGGATCGACCTTCAGCAAAAGCATTATTAAAAAAAAATCTATTGAAAGAAAAAAAATCAAAAACTTTTTAATCAAAAATGGTTTTTAATCCTAGCTCTAATACCATTTGTAGGATCGTTTTCACCCTAGCGGGGGGTAGGATGCGTTGAATAGGGTCTACTGAATAATAATGCAGAACTAAAAATAAACATAGAAAATAATGCAGCAAAGATCACATGTGGTTTTACCCAGCTTTAGCAAAAACTTGCCTATGTGCTGCCCCCAAGGTTTCCACTAGAAATTAAGTAATCAGACGTTTACAAACACATGTAAACTTGCGATACCCGCTAACTTGACTAACCTAACTCTAAGTTCCAAAATCTGCCACAACTCAGCCACTGAGTTGTGAATTCTCAAATTACACCCCGTAGTTTGAACCTAGTTACACCATAAGAAATTTACATAATTTTAAAATAGAAAGTTCCAAATAAAAAATAAAACTAAAACAAAACTCTATTTTTATAAACTAAGCCCAATAAACAATAAAAAGAAAACCGGCCCAAGTAAAACAAAATTAGAAAAGTCGGTCTCTCTTTTTATTTGTGTAAACTCTTCGGTCGATTCCTTTTGCTCTTAAAAGAATTAGGGTTTTATTTGAATTGGAACCACCTCTTAAAATTGACTGATTGATGTAACGCCTCGAAAATTTTCGACTTTTGAAAATTCAACATCGATACTCACTTTATCGACTGCCGAGAAATCGAAGGCCAAAAACCCGAAATGTTATGGTTTTTAAGAAAAAGAATTTAAGAAAAGAAAAAAAAGAGAAAGAAGAAGATAGAAAAAGAGAGAGAAGAAAACAGAAAATAGGGAGAAGAGAAAATAGAAAATATAGAGGGAAAAGAAAAATAGAAAATAGAGAAGATAGAGAATAGAAGTTTTAAAATAGAAGAAAAAGAGAATAGAGAACATAGAATGGAATAGGAAACAACAAAGAATAGAAAATAACTGAACAACATCAGAATCTCACAATTCGCAGCGGAACAACATATAATAATAAACGAATAATCTTTAAACAAAGAACTATATCAGTTATTACATTACATCACATTACATTTCATTACATCATATCATCAGAGTATAAAACAACAACAAACAATAAACAGTGCAGCGGAAAAAGAAATACTATATAAACTAGTAATACGCCATGCCATCCATCTTGCCTCCAGCAACTCCAGAATATCCAGAATATCCTGATAAACCTTAACTCTTGACTGCCCGTGTAGAAATTGGTGGGCACCCAGAGTTTAGGAAGGAAAACAATAAACTCCGAGTCAGTCATGTGACTGGTGTGAGAACTCAAAACAGTTTATTTATCTTTAAAATCAAAATAGAGGAATATTTTTAAAGTCAATTCGCAATGCTTTTAAAAATGAGACTACCATAAGACCTCCTGCCACACACACAATGCAAACGCAGACTTGGAGAAGATTTCTCCTTATGATAGTCAAAGATGCTTGATACGCATTTAAAAGAACATTTGATATTATTACTAGTGCATAGTGTAGGAAAATTCATTTCGAAAGTAGAATATAAATCTTAGCCAGCATAGGTACCATTATATTATGCCTACTAATAGCTACCATATTAGATGGCAGGTTCTACAACTAAAACCGTACAAGTTACGTATTGTTTCTTTGGATTTCCAACGAATGATCAGGCCAAGGAACTTCCCATTGCCACATGAGAATGCCTCTGGATGGACATCCTCGAGAACCAAACCGGATCTCTACCAACACAAGGCCGGGTTACCCCTAACTGAGTAACAACTGACCGAATATGTCATCCCCCGGTCCTTTGGGACCTTTTCACCGAGCGCTCGTAATCAATTCACACAATCATAACAAAGTGTTTTCAACATGAGTAAGTATCTGGGCTCCATACCATGATACCACCCTTTTCCAGAAGGAAATGCACATATCCTAAAGGGCGCTACCCCTCATAACCTTGCTGCTTCTTTCCTGTTTTGACCATTCACGGGGTGTGAGGCTCGACGAAGTCACGTCCACAAAAACATACTTTATACAAAAGTCATGCTTTGGGTCACAAATGATCATAGAGATGATCACAAAGATAGACGATCAAATAAATGATCCTATCACAAATAATCAACACAATGATCATTTCAGCAACACTCAGCATGTCACATTACCAATTTGGGAATATATCGCTGATAACTTCAACTATATAACCTCTGAGCTCGTACGTCTCAGAGAAGGGTGTTAAGCTAAAAGAATAAATTCTCCGCCACCAACAGAAATATATTTGAAAGAAATCGGCTTTATATCTCAACTTGTAATGTCAGACATACAATTCATACAAGTCTGTTCCGGGCTCGAACAAAACCGAAGGCACTTATAAAAGAAGTCCTTGCAATCCGGATATTCACAATCCTGATCGGATTTCCCATCACTTAGGGAGTCTCTATACCGTTGCAACTCAGTGCAGAGACAATCGACAGGTCATCCTATCGCTCTCGCAAATACCGGGTCTTCAACACCGATCTTCAAGCAATTCACAACGACGTATCACATATTCGGAATAGGTTATACGACCCCATGGTCCTTTCCCGGTTAACCCGAATAGTGAGCGCTTATTCAAAAATAAGTGTAGCATTCACATTCAAACAAATCACATCAATTACCCATTCAAAGGGAAATATCACACATCACTAGATTCCAAATAATTTTCCAAATTATTTATTTTCCAAAATATCTTTACAAGATATATAGTTTCACACTTCAAAAATAAATCAATATTTATTTTTTCGGCCCAATTTCCAATTTCATTTATAAATTCCTTAGTGAATTTACATTTCACAATATCCATGCATATACGATTTCAATTATCCATTTAAATTTATCTTCAAAAAGATAAATTCTCAAAATATTTACTTTATATTGGAAAACATCTCCATACTTATTTACTCATAAGTAATTCACAGATTTTATTTATTTTCAACACTTAGAAAATATTCAATATACTTGAATCGAAATTAAGTATATATTTCATTCTTTAAGGAAATCATTCTCTTAAACATATTTATTTGGGCCAAAACGAATGTTGCGTAAAACATCGTTACGACAACCCAAAATCACTAGTATAGGGATTCGAAATTAAAATAGATATATAAATCCCAATACTATACAAAACATTTCCTTTCGGAAATCATTTACTATAACAACAGTGTTATAGTCCACCATTTCCTTTTATTTCTCGAAAACGTCTATTTCAACAATAAATGTTGAAATCTATGGTTTCGAATCTCAACATATTTTAAAACATCGTTAGATCGTTTTAATTCTGTTTCAAATATCACATTCAAAACAATTTCTTTAACATATTATTCACTATTCAAAAACGTGAATATACCACGTTAACAAATTTCATCATTTTAAACATCTTATTTCAAAGGATTATTCACAGTTAAAAATGTGAATATAACCCCATAAATAAATCATAACAATTAACTTATCAAAATAAGTCGTTTGTGAATTTATAAAACAACGTTTATAAATTCCATTTCTATTTATTTATAACAACTTCCTTTTATAAATTCCTTTATTAACCTATTCGATTTATAACTCAATTATAAAACAAAGGTTCATATTATAAGTTAAATAACTATAATTTATTCGTTCACAAAAATCGTTCCTTTGAACTTCATAATTATAAATCCTATAACTTATAGGATTCAATTATTTATCCAAATATATTCTTTAATAATTTCACAAAAATTATAAATCTTACTATTTATAAATTTCATTTATAACTTCACCATTTATAATTTTATAAATTCCATTCACTTATGCAATCCATTTTCACTTCATTCAAACACTTATAAAAACTCGTTTTATAATGTCAATATTTCAATTTATAAATATCCATTTATAAATCTCTTAATATAAATCAATTTATATTATTCTTTAAAACGTCTTTAATCTCCTTTATTATTTCACCATTTCGATTTATAAAATAATTAAATTTCATAAATCCTATATTTAAACTTTTCACAATAAATTCTAAAATCCCGATTAAATTATTTTATAAAATCATTAGCATCATATTCTCAAAAATCAGTTTTTAACTATATTTCTCCAAAAATCATAATTTTTATAACTTTAAAAATTATACGTTTATTTATTTAAAATGGATCAATTCCAAAAATATTTTATAACTTATACTTTCAAAAAATCACTTTGAAATCATTTTAAAATTCCAAATTTGGTCCAATGATGCTACACACCAAATAGTCAATCACGACAACAACGATATCATATATCGATATGATAATCCATCAAATATCAAAATATCTGAAATCAAATAAATACTGTTGAGGAATCCAGTTGGATCCCTCCAACCTGTTTTCCTGCATCCACAAACATTAGCACAATACCAATTTCGCTCCAGTACGAAATTATCGCGGTATATGTTTTTAATAAATATTATCCGCTTAATAACGGCGCAATAGGGTCTCATCCGCTAAAAAAAATATGGAAAATCAACAACTGCAATATATACATATGCCAATATATATATATTGATATTATATATAATACCAATTTCACTGTTTATGAAATATTCGCGGTATATGTTTTTAATAAATAACATCCGCTTACTAACGGCGCATAATGTCTATTTTAACAATCAATAGATATCAATCATCATTCAAACATGCATTCAATATTTTAAATCTAACTATTTAAAATAAAATCGAAACTGATTCGATTGAGTGAGAAGTTCTCACCTTGATTTTAATTCCCGTTTTAGCGATTTATTTCGAATAAAATTAAACGGACGTTTAATTTTACCCAAAATTCTCACTAACTCCAAACGACTCCAATCCAATTCCATCGCGTAGTGCTCGTCCATACGATTCCAACGCAACTGGTTTCGCGCGTTTTCGACCTCGTATGAAAAAGTTGTTGATTTTACAAGTTTACACGATTTTAAACTAATATAAATTTACAACTTAAAATTAAATTTTAAACCTAAATCCTTCATCACCCTTGGATCCAAACCCCCCCTCCCTCATTAGGCCCGTCCACCCCATCATCTCCCTCACGTTCACAAACATCTCCAGGCCGCCATCACAACCCATTCTCAAGAACTAGGGTTACAAATATCCACTACCTCGCTCGACTAGAACTCGATCAACTTGCTCCATGTCGAAGCCCTCACCACAAGCTACACTCGGCCCCAATAGGGTGGAGCTCGGCCCCCCCTTCCACCTCGTATGGCGTGCGTGAGTTACTGCAATCGGCCCCTCCTATCTCCCAATTTATAGCTCCAAACACGATCTCAACCGTTGATCTCCAAGCTCTCGTCGTGCTCTACCACTTTGTAGTTGATCACGAAGCTTGAAAGTGAATGGATCGAGAGAAAATCGAGGAAGAACGTTGAGCATTTCTGGCCATTGAATATTAACTGGCGGCTATAAGCAATTAGGGTTTAGGTTTTGTTATTTTTTTTTAAGTGGGGGGCTATTTATAGAATTTCGAACGACACTATTCATCCCGGAAATTCCGAACTCCGATTTACGCGCCGTAACCAGCGTTTCTAGGGTTTACCCCGCGTTTCGGACACAATGGAACAGGTTTCGGAAGCTAATTCGGACATCTGTGCGAGTTATGGCTATAAACGTTCAATTTAAATTAAACCGATTTAAATCGATTTCTAGGCGTTTTAATTTGTACCGGACAAACGGTAAATCCAATTGGCTTGAAATTTGAAACCTTACAATAATATCACATTACGGATCCGATGAAACTGGTTTCGTCGAAATCCGAGACTTTTTGAAAAATGGCTATTTTAACTCGCCAAATTAAAATTAAAAATAATTCGATGCATTTCGAGCTGCCACGATCAAACGGTAACTCCGATTGACACGAAAATTGAAATCCGGTAATAACTAACTATTACGGATCCAATGGAACTAGTTTCGTTCAATTCTGAGACTGTTCAAAAATTGTCTATTTTCACTAGTCGATTAAATATTAAAATATTCAATTTTCACAAATTAACTCTTAATTCGATTTTAAAAGTTCTAAAATATTTTTCTAACTTCAATATGATAAAATAAAATTTTACAAATCATTTTCAATCATATTTAACTCAATTTTCAATTATTTCCATAATTTAACATATTAAATTATCGATTTAATTATTCAATTAAATCCAATAATTCAAATAAAAATTTATTTGACTTAAAAATTCACTTATTAATATTTAAAATTAATTAAATATTCATATTTTAATTACTAAAAATTCTGGGTCGTTACAATTGAAGTGAAGATTTTGCTTTGATTTTCTTCGTCAATCGACCCCTATCTTTGATTATGCACACGGTTGCTTCAATTGAGTCAAGCTGGATGTTGCTATGAATTGGTACGTGATTTGCCCTTTTACGATTTTTGATTATGCTCGAATTAATTCGAGTGTTGGATTTGTTTTTTATTTGTTCTAAGTATGATCTCTGAATTTTTGTGACAAACTCGAATGAATTGCTAATGATGATAATGGGTTGACTTATACGGATCGGAACCTATAATTTCGTTCTTATATTTTGGCTTGAATTATTCAATTACTTTGCTCGGCCATTCAATTTTTGCTTGAACGATTGTGATGATTTTGACTTGTTCAATGGTCGAATATATTCGAATTTTTTGAGCCAGTTCCATTCTTTTCTCCGGTTCCATTCTTTATTAGCAATTTTTGATTTTTTGAACAATTCAATTATGTTTTTTCGTTTGGCAATTCTCAATTCTTTGCTGAAGTATGACCTTGTTCAAGCTGCTACGTTTTCTACTCCTTGACCGGTTCATGACCCACGGGTTAGATTTTCTTCATTCTTATATTCTTATACACATGTATACATACATACGTGTATATACATAATTATGTATACATGTCACTGTACTTACTGTGTTTGGTCTGGTTCCACATGCCTGAATCCCCGAATGACCGAACTGATAAATGGGTATACATATATGTGCATACATGTGTGAGTGTGTGATTGTTGTGGCTATGCTCTTGATCATACCTTTTGCACTTGTATTCTCTGTTTCATACGTATGTACATGGTGCACCATATGTTGATTTGAGTGTATGATTGCTGCAGTTTCAATTGCATTGACGTCTCCATGTATATACGTACATATATATACATATATGTATGTATATATATGCATGCGCTTCATTCTTGTGTTGTTTAAGTGAACTGCTTGAATGCTTGCATATTGAATGTTGTATGCATATCCATATCCATATTTATTATTGCTTTGCTCGAATTTAATTTCCTCTGTGCATGTGTTAGTTACTGTGCTTGGTCGACAGTTGAGTTTGTTGGTTCCATTTGAAGTCTTGTTGCATGTTGTTTTTCTGCTTCATGTTAACTCATTTTGGATCTTCATGAGTCTACACTGTTGTGTTCAGGTTTGGGTTCTGACACTTCATTGCACTATTCACTCGAGTGCTTACAATCATATGTGTGTTCATGTGTGCATGATTGCTGTCATGTTGTACATATACGTGTGTGCGCTTTATGTTGTTATCATCCTTGTACTTGTGCCTGAATTCTGATTTTGTTATGTTGTTCCACTTGAAGTTATTTTGGTCGATGTTCCATTATGTGGTTCCTGAGTTGTTATCATATTGAGTTATTTACAGCCTGGTTCGGTTTCATGTTGACTTTGTTTGAGTTGCATGCTCCAATGTGTACTTGTGTGCAACCCTTGTGTTCACCAATGCTTGTGCATTTGAGTGGTACCTTTTGAAGTCTGGTTACCTTTAACACTTGGTCGCATGTTGTTTTCATGTGCTCACCTGTCCTTGTGCACTTGTTACTGTAGCCTGGGTTCATATGAACCTGGGTTATTGTGACTGGTCTAGTTGAACTTGATTTACTGTGTTGTTTTGTTTTTGCACTGCACTTGAGTTGAATCCAGTCTTGGCTTAGGTTTGACCTAGTGTTCACTTGTCCATGTAATTTTAACAAGCAAGTGTATATCAGTGTGCACGACCTTGTGGCATGTACAGTGATACAATGTGCATGTCACAAGTTGTTCGTGTAAGTTGAATTAAAAGAAAATGATGACGAACAATCCAAGTAACTGAGGCAAATAATATTTTCAAACACACACTTCATTGTGCACTGCAAAATTATTCTTTTTAAATTTTATTGCATAAGTATTTATTTTGCAGATAGTTCAGATGCCGGAACAGGCTGGAATAGAGTTGAAGATCAAATACGAGTGATGAGTGAATTATGTAGTGAGGTGAAAATTGTAAAGTGAAAATTATGTTGTAATTGAAATTATATTGAAAATGTGTAAATGTAGTTAGAGCTCAAATTTGTATTATTTGAATTTGTAATAAAATATTTGTTTGAATAAAATAGTTGTTTAAATAAGAATTTTGAGTTATTTATTTTATTCAACGATTATTCATTTACTTATGTTGAAAAATAAAATAGTACAATAACAAATACATTTAAACAAATATCTATGTATGTTTATTATCATCAAACAAAAATCATAGGCTATTGTATTCTATAGTCTCCCCCTTTTAATGATTATTCAACAAATATTTATTTAATTATATGGAAAAATAAAATAGTACAATACATTTAAACAAATACATACATACATACATACATATATATATACATATATGTGTGTGTGTGTGTGTGTGTGTTTATTATCATCAAACAAAAATCATAGGCTATTTTATTTTACAATCTCCTCATTTTGATGATAACAAACATATATTAAGATTTTGACTCTATTAAATGTATTTGGCCTTGATGAATTCTATGAGCTCCCCTATTTGAATACTCCCCCTAGAATAAAGCTCCCCCTTCACACATGCATGAAAATAAAAAGAGAATACGCAAATAAAAAACAAATGCAAAGTGAACCTAGATGAGAATACAAATAAAAAGTATGACTTATTTGCCAAAATCTTAACTTCTCTTCCCCTTTTGTTATCAGCAAAAGAGTAACAATTTTTAATAAGAGTGATAAAGCGATAGACATTATACAACATTAATACCTAATTGCGTATAAATATTAAATTTCAAAAAAAAATCAAACAAAAATCATAAATACTCTGTTAGGCGCATATTCAGTTTTAGAGTGATAGGGGTGATGTCTAGAAAAACTATATAGGTGTGTCAATTTATGGTATATTTGTGATAGGAATTTTTTAAATACTTACTAACCATGCATGAACGTTAGGAATTTTCAATGAGAATAGTATTATTACTTACTTTTATACAAAAAGAATTTCAAGCATCTTCTAACGATGCATAACTGTGAGGACTTTTAAATGGGGTTAGAATCAACTCGCCTATTTCAACCAATTAATATATGTTCCATACATGCATAACCATGAGGACTTTTAAATAAGCATGAAAGCATATAAACAAAGATTCCAAGTAGTTCACCCATGCATAACTGTGAGGATTTTTAAATGAGAGTGGTACTTTTGGATGATTTTATTGCTAATTAAAACAATGACTAATTTCTGGTTTAAATACCACATTTTGACATACTATATTAGATTTTGACGAGTGATTGTCATAGAAATATTATAGGAATAGAGATGGTCATGAAATTTTTACCAACCAAAGTTATTACAAATTTTTAAGGAAATTTACTAAATATACCGTCTTAAGTCATAATGTATGATTAAGATCAACACTCATTATTATTTTTTCAGTCACGATTTATCGTTTTGATAATCAATAGTGAGTCGGATTAGTTAACATAGGCTTTTAAGATCAAATAAAATAAAAAATAGAATATCGTAAAATCACATTTCTAAAATGCCTAAATCGAGATGAAGTCGACAAAAACTATTTTCTAGAAGGGTTTTGTAAACATGTCTGCCAATTGAGAATCAGTGGGATGAAGTTTATGCAGATATTTTCTTTGGAAATGTGATCTCTAATGAAATGATGTCTAACATCTATATGCTTGGTGTGAGAATGATGTACAGGATTATTTGAGAGATCAATTGCACTTTTATTATCACACATAAGCTAGACTCGTTCAAAATTTAGACCATAGTCTTGCAAGGTTTGTATCATCTATGAGATTTGAGTAGAGCAACCGCTTAGAGAAATATACTATGCCTTAGTGGTAGATAATGCACTACAATTTTGCTTTCGACTAGACCATGCAACTAACGAATGTCCCAACATAAAACAAAGTTCCACTAGTACTTATTTCATCAACAAGACTACCAGCATAATCTGCATCTAAATACTCTTTTAACTTAAAGTTATCATTAGTTGGACACCATATACCAAACCATGAGGTGTGCAACAGATATTTATAATCCTTTTTACATCTTTTAAATGAGATTCTTTTGGATTTGATTGAAATCATGCACATAAACAAACAGAGAACATAATGTCTGGTCTAGAAGCAGTAAGACAAAGAAAAATACCCACATGTATCTATAGTAATCATCAAACAATACAAAACAATATCTCTTACTACCTAAGCTTGCAATATCATTAGGTCCAAAAAGATTCATGTGAACTAGTTCAAGGACTCTAGAAGTATTTACAGTGTTCTTGGCATGGAAAGATGATTTTTTAAGTTTTCCCATAGTATATGCTTTATATAGAGTTTCTGTTTTGAAATCATGTGATGGTAAACCTCTTACCAAATCTTTTCTTTTTAATTTGTTTAAGATTCATGCTAGCATGTTCTAATCATTTGTGCCATAAGTTTACTTCTACAACCTTAGCTATCAAACATTTTGAAAAGGTGAGGTCATCAAAAGTAGAGAGTAAATACTACTACCTCTTACTTGAAAATAATGTTTCTTTTGATGACTGCTTAACCATTTTGAGCAAATTAGAATCAAAAACAACATTCATTTCCTTATCACAAAACTGGCCAATTGAAATCGGATTATGGTGCATATTTTTAACATATAATACATTGTTTAAGGTAAATGTACCGTTATCTACTTTACCTTTATCGATAATTTTACATTTATCATTGTTTTCCATTGTGACTCTGCCACCTTTGTACTACTCTAGGCAAAAGAACTTTGATTTGTCGCCCATCATGTGCCTGGAATAGTTAGAATCTAGGTACCACTTTTGTCGTTTCTTACCCTTCCAACACACCTATATGAGAAAAAGGGTTTTGTGACCTATTTGTTTTCATAGGTCCATGATTTTTAGTGATAGAAAATTTTGAAAAATAAGTTTGAGTTGAGCCAAAACAGTCAATGTTTGTTCCTTTTGGCACCTAGATTTGTTTGACTTTAAGGGATTTTATATTCGTGCCTTTAGGAACCCAAATTGGTATGGTTTTCGTGTGTTTGGGTCTATACCAGCAATTGTTTTTATTGTGTCCAATTTTTTCACAAATTGTACACTTGGAGTTGGCACGATTCGTTTCACTACTACCTTTTTTAGATCGAGTATAACCAAGTCCTTGTCTAATAGTGTTAACAGTTTGTTTCCCTACTAGCATAATTAGTGATCTTTCTCCTTTGGAGAATTTTCCTAAAGTTGTAGACAATTGTTGAACTTAAGACTTGAGAGATTCATTTTCATTCTGTTATAACTAGGTGCACTTTTTAATAGAATTTTCTCTCCTAGTATTTTCACTTTCTTTCAAAATCAAAATTTCATTTTCAAACGATTTAATTTTAACTTTTGATTTTTTTTTTTAAATTTTCTCTTCTAATGATGGACACATATCACACTTAGGGCTCTTATTTCTATAGTTTTGAACCATTTGATTAAGCTGCATATTTAGTTCTTTCAAACAATCTTTTTGTGATTCAATTTTAGCGTACTTCTCCCTAGGTCTCTCAAAACAACCATTTACTTCATGAAAATATATAATGTGAGTAAGTTTTGATAACTCGCTTGGTTCGTCATCATTGCTGTCACTTGTTTCTCCTAAAAGACACCGATTTGCACTTTCACTCTCACTGCCAGTGCTCTTATCATCGTCTTCATCACTTTCATCCTAAGTTACTGCAATACTTCTCCTTTTTGATTTCTTTCCTTTGCTGACTTGATTTTAAGGACAATTTGGCTTGATATGACTGGTTTATTGCACTTATGACAAATTACCTTCTGCTTTTCTGAGTTATCTTGAAATTTGACAATTCTGCTCTTTAGTTGTTAATTAAGGTAGGATGTCCATATTTGTGGTTCCACCTTTTTAATCTCTTTATTACCAGTGCCAGTTCAGCTGCTCCTTAATCATCGTTATCATCATCTTCACTTTCCATCGTTCCTTTGAGAGTTATTGATTTCTTTCGTGTATCTCCTCCTTCACGTTCCTTTTTGAATTTGATTTCTAGCACATAAGTGATGAGGTTTTCGATAAGTTCTTCCACTTTAACTTGTTTCATATCCATTGACTCTTGAATGAAGGTCACCTTTGCTTCAAAATTCGTTGAAGCATTCTGAGGATTTTTTGGACTATTTCCAGTTCTGTGTATGGTCTTCCTAAGGATTTTGATTTGTATATAAGATTAGAAAGTCGTTTATACATTTTTTTGACACTTTCGTTCTTTGCTATTATGAAGTTCTTGTACTAGCTACTATGCATGGCAAGACGAGATTATTTAACTTGGAAGTTCCTTCATGAGTCACTTCAAAGCCAGATTTCCAAAGAAGTTAGACAATGTGAAACATAGTTAAATTCAATTTGATCTAATGAGCAGATAATAGAATTCATAGCCGTAGTGATAGCAGTTTGCATTTTATTTTCAAGATCCATTCATTAATCCATAGGTTTTTCAACTTCTTGATTACCTATCATCACTGTTGGTATGTTATATCCCATTTCAACAATATTCCATGCAACTATGGTTTTCAGAAAAATTTCATTCTAGTTTTCCAATATGCATATTCACCATTGAACATATCTTGTCTAACTATGGACTGGCCTTCAACAAAAGCATTATTAAAAGAAGTGACTGAAAGAAAAAATTAATTTTTTTAAACAGAAAATGGTTTTTAGACCTAGCTCTGATACCACTTATAGGATCGTTTTCACCCTAACAGGGGAGGGGGTGAATACGGTCTACTGAATATTAATGCGGAATTAAAAATAAACACAGAAAGTAATGCGGTAAAGATCACACACTTTTTTTGACCAAAGGGGGGAGTCTGCGGCAGGCTTCGTGTGCCAGGGTGATGTTGCGGCGCTGAGTGTTTGTAGTGAAAGTTTGTCAAAGTTGAGGGGAGGGAGACTCGAGGTTCGCGTGCGACATTTAGAGGTTGGAAATTGGTTCGTGATTCGTTCGTTAGGCATGGGTCGCATACGCTTACGTGGCTGCTTGGGAGGCAAGAAGCATGGCGCAAGGTCGGCATCAACAGGGAAGAGTCAATTGTATCTGCCAGTTGGGAAAGGCCTCGTGAATGGCGGCGGTAGGGTGTGATGGCCCGTGTGTCAAAGGAGCAGTAGGAGGTATTTAGCAATTATTTTGATTTAATTAGATATGATAATATATACATACATATGAATATCTATTGAAAAACAGATTTCTACTTTACTAAATTTTAAAGGTATATATATTCAGATTAGAAGGAAGGAATTTTACAGTAAAGAAATATCCATTTCTGAAAAAAAGATTATATACTCATGCATGTTTGAAATTATATGGAGATGAGATTTTAGTTTAACAATAAGGTTTTTTCCAGTTTATTTTATTTAACTTTATATGTATGAATATATGCCAGAAATAATATATATACATATATATTATAGTAAAGTACATAAATTAACTCTATCCTATTTTTACTCTAATATATATATATAATGGATTAAAGGAAATTTTATTCTATTAGTATTTAATATATATAAGTAGAAAGAATTTTATTTCAGTAAGTTTAAAATAATTTTGTTTTTAATTTAGTAAATACATATATATCCACATGCATGTTCTAGATTAAAACAGATATATATATAAGTGATATTGGGAAGATATAGGAATTTTGAGATGCTGTAAAGATTTTATAATAAGTTAGATCTTTGAAATCTATTTTTATAAGTGTATATATATATATATTCAAAAGAAAAATAAATGTACATTTTAAATTTACTAGTTAGATTAGATTAACCTATTTAATTATTCTAAGATACTAAAAGATTTTTAAATGGAAAATTAGTTTAAAAATTAATTATTATTTAAAATTGAATAAATAGTAATAAATTGTTCGATCAATTCAAATATTAACAAATCTTATAATGTTGACTCAAGGTCTAAGTTGTGAAGAAAACAAGCCGGATTGAAGTGGATTGCAAAACAGAAATCAAAGGTGAGTTAATCTCACTCATTTGGATTTCTATTAAAATTATATAGTTAAATCTAAATTATTGATTGAATGATTGAATTGATTGGACGTGATATTATATATATAATAGTGTATATATATTGGAGTGATTGATTTCCTACATTATATAACGGATGAGACCCTATGCGCCCCGTATAATAGCGAATGACCCCATATACCACGATATCCCGCCTTAAAGTAGGATTGGTATTTAAATATTGTACTAACATTTATGGATGCAGGAAAATAGGTTACAGGGATCCAAATGGATTCCTCAAAATGTTGAATTTATTTTATATTCAGTAATGTGAGTTATGTGATAATCTGTGATGGATTATATTAATTATATTGGAAAGTGAAATTATTGATTATTATGGCTTAGTTGAATATATATTGGTATTTAAGAAAAATGAAATATATGTAAAGTTTGTTCTTTTTTAAAATAAGGAAATAAAAAGGGAAATTTTTAAGTAAAATAATTATAGTGAATTCAAATAATTTAAAGGAATATATTTGGAAAAGGGATAAAGGTTTGATTTTAAATCCTATATAATAAATTCAAGGATGGGGAAAATAGGGATTTTGAATAAATGGAAAAAAGTATTTTATTTAAAATAAGGACTTAAGCAATATTTTTTTGTAAAGTACAAAGAAATATATTTTTATAATTTAAGATTTGAAATTAATATGGGAAAAATAAAAGGAGAATTTGAAATAAAGTATGAAATTAATATTTTCGATTTAAATAAGATTTCAAATCATAATAAGGGAGTAAAATATGAAACTAATGGTTTTGAAATAAATTTAGATAAGTAAAGAAATTTATTTTAAAATGGACTTGGTTTTGGAAATCGATTTGAAAACCGACTAAGTGTTGAAATTATGAATAAAGGAGAATGAGATTGTGAAATTTATAAACAGGGTTTATAAATAAGTGAGATATTTATCAGAGGATAATTTGGAAGTATAAATCCAGAATGAGAATTTATAAGGAAAGGGTGATTTGTAAAAAAATAAATAGTGATTTATTTTTAAGGGTGTGGAAAGGAAAGTGTATTTCCCTGAAGGCCAAGTATATTTTCAAGAAAGATTTCCAAGTAAAAGTTAAAGGTTTTAAAGTGGTTTCAAAAGAATGTTTAGAGAAATTTTATTAATTTAAATTATTTAGAATTTTAAAGTAAGAATTAATTTAAATTAATTATAGTAGTAATTGTTTTAAAGGTATAACTAGTAGTATGATTTAAAGGATAATTATTTGATATTTATACCTTATAGAATAACTTTTATTTCAAATTTAGTTTTAGCTTAAGTTTTACATGAAAAATTATTATTAAATTTCATAATTAGTATTTTAAAGAAAGTTTTTTAAATAATTTTTATTTTTATTTTAAATATTTTAAAATATATATTGGATAAAGTGATTTAAATTTATTCTAAAATAAGTATCGAGAATTGGTGATTTCCAGTGGAAATAAAATAATTCGGTGGGAATTTATTCCACATGATAAAAAAGTGATTTGAAAACTATTTTTCAAAGAGTTGAAGTGTAGAAAAAAATAGCTTGCGAAGATATTTTGAAATAAATAATTTGGAAAATTATTTAAATCTAATGATTGTTTATGGATGTTATTTGATACTTAAATAACCGACTGTCAATATTGGCCAATGCGCTGATCGTTTCGAAGAAACCGGGATCAAGATTAATTTCTTGAAAACCACTTCGATCCGGTTTGAACATTTTCATGAGGAGGATAAGAGCTTGGAGTCGAAGATGGACAGTGAAGTGCAAGGGCCAATTGCTCCTAAGGGTGATTCCAAAATGGATGTAGTAGGAATAGCGCCTTCGGTTCCGTTCGGACCCGGAATAGACTTGTATGGGTGAATGCTATCAGAACATCATCAGGAGGATAATGAGCATTCTAAGTAAGATGTGTTATAAAAGGATAACGCATAGCCTCGAGCCTCATCGACCAAGAATGGCTAAAACAGGGAAGGTGCATGCAAGGCTAAGTGGCTAGCGACCAATTAGAGTAAGTTCATCCCTGTCTAGATGTCCCTTTTTCGGTTGTGTGGGAGGTTGCTGATCTCAACCGCGGGGTGGTCTTATTCAGACTATCTAGTAAGGGGTAGCTCCGGTCCAATGTTGCAGGGGATCAGGGTGGATCCTCGGTATGGTGATCTAGACCGCGTATTATGACGGACGGTACCCCAGTAGCCCTGCCATTGTATGGAATCCAATCTCTAATGTATGGTTTTGATTGTGCCCAACTGTTGCTGAAATGTGAGATGCAAGCATTTCAACTAGATTCTATTTTACTTTCCATAGACACTATTATAATATCAGACGGATTTAATAAAAATGTTTTGATTATCGTAAGGTAAAAACCGGGCACGTTTATTTATGGCGTAGTCTTACGAAACCCTTGATTTTAAAGGATTTTGGAAACTTTAATAACCAATTGGATGTGTGTTCTCACTCTAGTTTTCTAGACTGACTAGGGTGTTATTTCTCTATAATACTAGGGTCAGACCGAGTATTATAGAGTACAGATTCTGGATGGACTGCTATGGAGCTCAGGAGACGAGCTGGATGACAAGACATATTTCCGTAGATTTATATTTCCGTCGTGCAATGTAAGCTGTATTTTCAGCTTTGGAAGGACATGATATTATAACTGTCCTGAATTGTGTATTGATTTGTATTCTACTCTGATGATATAATGTATAAATAGATATAGTTCTTTTTGTTTAAAAGATCGGTTATTTATCTATTATATATTGTTCCACTGCATTTATGAGATTCTGGTATTGTTTTTTATTTCTTCTTCTACCTCCTTCTTCTTTAACCCGAATGGTTCGGTTTTCCGGCATTCGATTGTTTGGCATTTGATACAGTGGACGTATTGATGCTGATTTTCGGGCATCGAAAAGTCGAATCATTATAGTTTTACCCAGGTTCAGCAAAAACCTGCATATATGCTGCCCCAAAGGTTTCTGCTAGAAACTAAGTAATCAGATGCTTATAAATACACGTAGACTTGCGATACCCGCTAACTTGATTAACCTAACTCTAAGCTCAAAACCCTACCAAAACTCAACCACTAAGTTGTGAATTCTCAAATTGCGCCCCGTAGTTTGTACCTAGTTACACAACAAGAAATTTACACAATTTTAAAACACAAAGTTCCAAATAAAAACTGAAACAAAACACTATTTTTATATACTAAGCCCAGTACAAAAGAAAACCAGCCCAAGTAAAATTAAATTAGAAAAGTCAGTTTCCCTTTTTGTTTGTGTAAACTCTTCGGTTGATTCCTTTTAATCTTCAAACAATTAGGGTTTTATTTGAATTGGAACCACCTCTTAAAATCAATCGACTGAAGTGAATATTTTGCTTTGATTTGCTTCATCAATCGACCCCTAGCTTTGATCATGCACACGGTTGCTTTAATTGAGTCGAGCTGGATGTTGCTTTGAATTGATACGTGATTTGCCCCTTTTTGATTTTTGATTATGCTCGACCTAATTCGAGTTTTGGATTTGTTTTTGATTTGTTCTAAGTATGCTCTTTGAATTTTTGTCACGAACTCAAATGAATTGCCGATGATGATAATGGATTGATTTATGGGGGTCAAAACCTATAATTTCGTTCGTATATTTTAGCTTGAATTCTTTAATTACTTTGCTCGGTCATTCGATTTTTGCTTGAACGATTGTGATGATTCTGACTCGTTCAATGGTTGAATATATTCGAATTTGTTTGGGTCAGTTCTATTTTTTTCTCTGGTTCCATTCTTTGTTGGCAATTTTCGATTTTTTTGAACAATTCAATGATGTTTTTTTCGTTTGGCAATTTTCAATTCTTTGCTGAAGTATGACCTTGTTCAAACTGCTACTTTTCCTACTCCTTGATTGGTTCATGACCCACGACTTTGATTTTCTTCATTTTTATATGCTTATACACATGTATACATACATATGTGTATATGCATAATTATGCATATATGTCATTGTGCTTGTCGTGTCTAGTCTGGTTCCACACGCCTGAATCCCTGAATGACTGAACTGATATATGGGGGTGTGTGTGTGTATGCATACATGTGTATAAGTGATTGTGTGATTGTTGTGGCTATGCTCTTGACCATGTCTTTTGCACTTGTATTCTCTGTTGCATATGTATATACATGGTGCACCACATGTTGATTTGAGTGCATGATTGCTACAGCTCCAATTGCATTGATGTCTCCATGTATATACATACATACATACATACACATATATATCTATGCGTGTGTGTGTATGTATGCATGTGCTTCATTCTTGTGTTGTTTAAGTTAACTGCCTGAAGCTTGCATATTGAATGCCTTTATGCATATCCAAATGTATTGTTGCTTTGCTTGAATTTAATTGCCCATGTGCATGTGCTAGTTACTGTGTTGGTTGATAGGTTGAGTCTGTTGGTTCCACTTAAAGTCTTGTTGCATGTTGTAGTTTTGCTTCATGCTAACTCATTTTGCATCTTCATGAGTCTGCACTATTGTGTTCTGGTCTGGGTTTTGACATTTCATTGCTCTGTTCACTCGAGTGCTTACATTCATGTGTGTGTGATTATTGTCATATTGTACATATGTGTGTGTACTTCATGTTGTTATCATCCTTGTACTTGTGCTTGAATTCTGATATTGCGATGTTGTTCCACATGAAGTGATTATGGTCGGTGTTGCATTGTGTGGTTCTTGAGTTGCTGTCACATTGAGTTATTTGCAGTCTAGTTCGGTTTCATGTTGATTTTGCTTGAGCTGCGTGCTCCAATGTGTAAATGTGTGCAGCCCTTGTGTTCACCTTGAGCATTTGAGTGGTACCTTTTGAAGTATGGTTGCCTTTGAACTCCTGGTCGCATGTTGGTTTCATGTGCTCACCTGTCCTTATGCACTTGTTACCATAGTCTGGGTTCATATGAACCTAGGTTATGATGACTTGTCTAGTTGAGCTTGATTTGCTGTGATGTTTTGTTTTTGCATTGCACCTGAGTTGAATCCAGTCTTGGTTTGGGTTTGACCTTATGCTCACCTGTCCCTGCAATTTTAACAAGTAAGTGTATATCAGTGTGTACGATCTTGTGGCATGTACAACGATATACTGTGCACGTCACAAGTTATTCGTGTAAGATGAATTAAAAGAAAATGATGACGAATAACTGAGGCAAATAATATTTTCAAACACACACCTCATTGTGCACTGCAAATTATTTCTTTTTCAATTTTACTGCGTCAGTATTTATTTTGCAGATAGTTCAGATGCTGGATACAGGCCAATAGAGTTAAAGATCAGATACGAGTGATGAGTGAATTATGTAGTGAGGTGAAAATTGTAAAGTTAAAATTGTGTTGTAATTGAAATTGTATTGAAAATGTGTAAATGTAGTGAGAGCTAAAATTTGTATTATTTGAATTTGTAATAAAATATTTGTTTGAATAAAATATTTGTTTAAATAAGAATTCCGAGTTATTTATTTCATTTAAAAAATATTCATTCAATTATGTGGAAAAATCAAACAGTAAAATAACAAATACATTTAAACAAATATATATATATATATATATTATCATCAAACAAAAATCATATGCTATTGTATTCTACACATGTTGTTAAGGTAGAATTTTTATTACTAACCATAATTTTCAGGTACATACACATATAATTGCATGTTCCTTTGACTTAAAGTTAATAAAAATTTATTATTGCTTGTAACCATTAATTTAGTTCCAAAATCTTATCAAATTAGCTATTTTTTAAGCTTTGATTTCATAGTGTATAAATTGGTTAACTTAATTTTAATATATATGTATATCTACACATACATATCCAAGATTCTCTCTCAAACATGCAGATATATATATATATATATATATATATATATATATATATATCTTTGTGCGTGCATGCACGCTTGCACGCGTTATTAGTCAAATATTGGACATCAAAGGCTTGTGTGAATTAAGTAGGAAATGTCATTAATTTGTCAATTAACCTAACGAAGAGAGAGAAATAAAAGTTTTCTCTCTCTAAATTTATGACATCATCTTCCCCTAATTAATTATCTATGTTTAGAGAAAAAAATAAATGGTTTCTTTCTCTAAACTTTAATGTTTATTTACCTACTTTTATGTGCTGCTCATACGTTATCCTTATCTGATACCAAGCTATAACGCCTCACCCCGAGACCTGCATTAACAAAGAGAATTACTTAGCAATTCTGTCTGCTAATGTGAAGAATAGGGCCGGTTAAGGGCGACCATCATAGTCTTATATTAGATAAGAGCTAAGTATGTCGATATTTATACTCTTTTTTTCATTTTTAATCCTATCTAATACACTGCTATGGTGGCTATAGAATTGATTCAGAAACAAAACATAATAACTATATCAGTTACAAGTCACAGAACAGCAACACGGAAACGATATATATGAACACATACATCAAATGTAATACAACAAGCCATTAGTGGTATACAACCACAATATATACATACATTCCCCACAAAAGAATATATACATCACAAGTTCCCAACAGAAAGAATACTATACAAAAACTATGTCATATCCAAGTCGATGGTGAAGTCTAAAAGGTAAAGCAAGTTAAGAGTACAACTACCTAACCTACAACTCGGTCTGACCTGAGTAATAAATACACGGGTCAGGCTAGCTAGAACTTGATATTAGTATAAGATAAGAGAAATATAAGAGCACAAGGGAATTCTTCCTTTAACTAAAAAGAAAGGGTACAAGTATGGTATAATCTCAATGCATGATATATGTTCACCAAGGGTTGTTGCATGAATAGGTTTAATTCAACATAAGAAATCCATACTTAATGACATTCAACTCAAATGCAAGGAATCATACAAATTCATAAGAGAAACTCATCAAAATTCCAATATGAATCTCATGGAACTCAAGATAGAGTTCAAATCTCATAAAAAACGAAATCACCCTATATAACATCTCATGTAGCACTAGGCTATCGATGTAACAAAAATATCTCAAAATGGTGAAATCATATAAAACTCAGAAAACTAAAAAAACCCGGATTGGCCAGATCCCTGATTGCAATGTCGAAGCAATGATGCAATGCTAAACTCTTGTCTAGTGGTATTTATAATTTAGGTACCGAACTCGTGGACCTGAAGGTCATACTCGTGGTGACCGAAGTCACATAACTCAAATGACCTGAAGATCTATAGCACTGGCATACTCGTGAATGTGTCACAAACTCTCAAAAAGGAACCCGAAAAGTGTTAATGTGCGTCCTATACCACCCGTTTGTACTAAACGATTTACTAACAGCTAGTTAACCCACATCATAAAAATAAAATCTCAAACCTCAAAAATCTCAGAATACTCACATATCTTGCATCGTACCATCTACAAGGGCAAACAGATCTCATAGTGGTTTCTCATAACCCATAATTTCCGAGAAGGAAAATCTCATCTCAATACTCGCCTCGTCTCATCGACGAGTAAAACAACATATATAAGTGGTTCTCATCGATTATCACCCCTATAATAGGAGATCTCGAACCTCTCAATTCGCCAGATATTGGCTAACTCGGATAATTCCCATAGTAGGAATTATAAATCTCAATTATCCACTAATGACAACATACTCAAGAGGTTTCGATCATACAAGTCCGGAATTAATAGAAAACGTAAACTCATGTGTCCCATACCACCTATTTTACTAAATTGTTTAACTATCTTTCTCATACATCTGAAAAGTGCAAAAACATGTATTATTATATAGAAAATAATTTATCATAGAAAACAAGCTTTTAAAACTATTTTCAAAATCGTTTGGAAAATTACTTTTGAAATTTCTCTTATTATAGATAATGTATAACTTTAATAGCTTTAAATTAATTATAAATATTGTAAAATATATATTTTAAGAGCTAAAAAATCTTCTGAAAACAGTTTAGAAAGCACGTGCAAAGAAAATAAAAATCCAATGAAATTATTCATAAAATCATCATACGAAAATCTCATAAAAACTCACCAATCCAAAATAGAGATAAGTGGTAATATTGCTCTTCCATCTTAGGATCAAGCCGATCAAAAACATCATCGAGAAAAATCCATGTTAAACAATTTAAATGTTCAGCTGGAGCAAAACATGCCCCGATTCAAAGTTCCAAGCAGATTTTCAACTAATTACTAAGGTTTAAAAGCCTTGAAATTTTGCTGGCATAGATTTCAACAACTCTACTTTAAAAAAAATAACGAAAAAATCGGACAAGAAACGAGAGAGATATGATCTCTCAAGGTTGGACTTGCAGCCAGATTTCACTGTCAAAAGCTGGAGCAAAACATGCTCCAATTCAATGTTTGACAGCATGTTTCTATAGGTTGCAAACGTCGGAATGACCTGAAATTTAACAATATTAAAGCTCAACAACTATTCTTTAAATTGAAAAAATAATCACGCAGTTTAGAAAAAGTATGAGAAAGTTATGATATCTCAAAGTTGGATCTAGGCAGTGTTTTCACTGTAAAAATCTGGGCAAAACATGTTCCAAGTCAAAGTTCGGCATCATATTTCTATAAGCTATATAGGTCAAAATGACCTAAAATTTAACATGCAAAAATATCAACAACTATAATTTAAGTTGCAAAAATAATCACACAATTTAGACAAGTAATGTCTCAAAGTTGAACCCAAGCAGTGTTTTTACTGTAAAAATCTGGGCAAAAACATGCTCCGAGTCAAAGTTCGACAGCATATTTCTATAAGCTATATAGGTTAAAATGATCTGATATTTAATATGAAAAAATCTCAACAACTATACTTTGAACCACAAAAAGAATCACACAATTTAGACAAGTTAAGATAAAGTTATAATGTCTCAAAGTTGAACCCAAACGGTATTTTTACTGTAAAAATCTGGACAAAAACATACTCTGAGTCAAAGTTCGGTAGCATATTTCTATAAGCTATATAGGTCAAAATGATTTGAAATTTAACATGCAAAAATCTCAACAAATATACTTCAAACTGCAAAAAGAATCACACAATTTAGAGAAGTTATGAGAAAGTTATAATGTCTCAAATTTGAACCCAGACAGTGTTTTTACTGTAAAAATATGGGCAAAAACATGCTCCAAGTCAAAGTTCGGCAGCATATTTCTATAAGCTATATAGGTCAAAATGACCTGAAATTTGGCATGCTTAATCTACGAAACATGGTCTACAAAAAAAAATCCGACAGCATTTCGTTGCCGAAATAGAGAAATATGACTGCACAAAGTTGCAACTAAAGAAAGTTTACACAGAAAATCAAAATTGTTCAAAAACGAATTTTTTAGCAAATTTTTTATTTCAACTTGTGATTTTTGACATTGCATGAGCTAGCTTTTGTGAGATTGATACTCACCTTTCAAAATACCCAAGCTTCAAGATCAAATTGGTGAAAAGATGCGAGCTTTTGCTTGAAAGATGCTTCAACAACCTAGAAATGTAATTTTCAAGGACATGCAATAACAAAATAGAAAGTTACATATAATTCATATCTAATTCTAAGATTTTGATGAAATATGTAACACCCCACCTCTATGCTCACAATAACAAAGAGTATTAAAGGAAATATTGTCTGTTATTACGAAGAATAAGGCTGGATAGGAGCGGTCATCCGTAGTTAGACCTTACACTAGTATTAGTTATCTCGATAGGAGTGGTATATTTTTTTTTTCTTTTCATCTCTTATTTATTTACTCCCATCGACATACCCAATTCCAGTATAAAACGAACTACGATGGTTCATAATAGTTTAGGACAATATATATAATAATAACACAAATAAACTAATGTGGAACACAGATAACAAAAGTCTCATATATATATATATATATATATATATATATATATATATATAACTGATGTCAGTTACAATACATGTGATACAGTACATATGATACAACTACAATTGTCGACTCTGGAAGTTACATATACAAGTACATTATCGTGAATAATATACATGAATATATATCGTCCTATACAAATACACTGACTACTATAAAATGACGACGACGACTCCCAAAGATATGAAAAGACTTCATAGCTCAAGCAGCAACCCAAAGCAAGATATCTACAACCTGTAATAACTTGGTCTGACCCGAGTATTAAATTCAAAAGAAAATAATACACGGGTCAGTCTAATTCAAACTCAGTTATTAATGCACGGAAGTAATAATAATTAAATAACAATTAGATGACAGTCAAAATAAATTCACCTATCCAATGCTTAAATAAGGAAATCGGATAACGGTAGATATAACACGTAACCGTGTTAAACAACAAACCAATAAATTCAAATTATTAACGAAGATAAATAAAAGGTTATCAATGAAGATAATTTAGAAAACAACAGAATTGCCTAAACGACAATTAACGACAATACCTAATTATTAAATAAATAATTAGAACTCATAATCTAATTATCAAAAAGATAATTAGATATCAACAAAACCATCAAATTAAACCAAATCAAAATACGATTCAAAATATATTGAATTGGACATACGAAACAATTCAAACAATTGAAATATCAATTAAAATGTCAACTCGGGTAGGGTTGCAGTACACGCACGCGTGCACTGCCTCGCCACTACCACATATGGAATACGCAAAAGAACAATAAATCAAAAGTAAAATAGAATATCAATAAAAGCAATACCGTGTGGCTGCACTACATGCTCGCGTGCACTGCCTTGCCACTACGGTGCTAAATTACACACCAACCCAATAAAATTTCACAAATGAGCACAAGGTCAAACCCAAAATACCGGATTCAACTCAAGTGTAATTAGAAAAACAATTCCAATTGCATCAACGCAAACCAACAAGGGCAAGACTGCATACCAAACAAAACTGCAGTCACCAATAAATGCAAGGGTAAAAGAAGACACCCATTGCACTTCAAAACCTATCAGATACATACTTGTGTGAAACGGAACGTATATATATATGCAGTAAGGCTTCTAAATGAATATATGACCATGAACACAATGACAACCAGTCAAGCCAACATGGATGACCAGACCACATAATGCAATCGACGTGGTATATATGCAATTGAACAATGCGTGCTACATGCTAATTCGAGTGTGAATGGAGATGCAAAATAAACTGCACCAAAGGGATGGCCGTACAGCAGGGCAAGAATGCACATGTTACAAAATGGTCAATGGCAATAAACACGAATGGCCCAAGTCAAGTATGCTACTGGTTACAAAGTGACAAGAGGCAATAGGTACGAAATGCCAAAGCCAGGTAGCAATACTGGATAGGCAAGTGTAGACGAATGAACTCTGTGAAGTACAACCCAATGCAAACCACATGAATGGTCACAGGCATAAACACCCAAATAGGTATATGCAGTTGTGAAACAAGATAATGCAAGTTAATGACGTAAACGATGCACAAGGACTACTACTTCACACGAACCAACAGTGCAACCGTAAAGTTAAGAAATCTCGACAAAAATCAAAATGTATAAATGCTACATGAAACTGGACGGAATAAACTCGACCAGAAACAGTGGACATAAGTGCAGAGGTGTAAACATCGACATGAACAAGGCTCAACTCGAGTCAATGCACCATAACCCAATTCAAACTACAATACCGACTAAGGCAACAAGTGATGCTTTAGTGTATTCATTCAACATGACAGAAGTGGTGCAATACTTATGTACCAGTGAAATAGATATTACATAATGGAACAATCATCAAAAGTTCAGTGACACAGAGGCCAAAAATCAATATCCAAAGCAAATTCGACAAATACAGACCAAAGCAACTACAGCCAAGACTTAATGAAATTACAGAGTTTCAAGTCAAGGCCGAAGCGAGCATAGCGACACAAATCATACACAAATGAAGTAATTAAGGAGGAAATGCATAATGTCCCTGCTACATGTTGCAAAGCACGGTGCTGGAAAAGGTTTCAGAAATTAACAAAGTTTCAGAGGCATGCCTAAAAGTTTGTCGCGTTCAAAGCCGTAGTGGTCACGAGGTACAACAGTGCCGAGATAACCAGAAAACAATAAATCATCAACATGGAAACAAAATTGAACAGTAGAAAAATCAAGTTGAACAAAGTCACAAATTCAAAACCTTGTAAACCTAGTAAACTAGAAATCGAACCAAGACAATTAAAAATCATCGACATCGAAATAAACTCGAACGACCTAAGAATGAAGTGGATGTGAGTGATAGTTCACTCACCAGATCGAAGTCGAACGCCACCAATTAGAAGCAGCCGAGAGCGAACAAACGAGAATGAAGCACATGCGAATAACCACTGCATGGATCAACAAAAAGGTGCAACTTCAAAAACCCTAATTACGGATCGAAGAAGGACGAAAAGGAACGGCCGCCGTTTCT
This sequence comes from Allium cepa, assembly GCA_030765085.1. Lineage (NCBI taxonomy): Eukaryota > Viridiplantae > Streptophyta > Magnoliopsida > Asparagales > Amaryllidaceae > Allium > Allium cepa. The sequence goes on along the minus strand of CM060930.1, from coordinate 191,671,200 downwards.
ATTTCTTCGATTATTTTGTTTTAGGGTTTGCGAATGAATAAAAGGGGAACGGCTTTCCTTTTTAATAATTATCACGGCCCTAGAAAACATGGGCCAAGATTAATTTTATTTAAAGTCCACTTAACTCTTTAACAAAATTTTAAAAGAATTCCCTTAACCAATTATTATAAAGGATATCAACCGATTTAAAAATTCCAACAGCAATTAGCAATTAATTTAATCGTCATTTGACGATAATTAATTTTTACAAAACCCCAGGTTGTTACAGACTCCCCTCCTTATAAAAATTGCGTCCTCGCAATTTCCATAATTAAGGTTGTCACTAACAATTATTTTTCTAACATAAACTGGTTAAGCTAGAAAAATAAAGGTCAAGAACAAAAACGCCAAAGAAATCTTTTAATTTCATAAAAGAAATTTACAAATTCTCACAAAATCTAATTATCAAATAGACAATCAGAAAACAACAAAACTGAATAAAAACAATTATTAGTAACATTCATATCAATTAGACAATTAGAATACAGAAATCACAAAACAGCAATATCTAGTTATCGATACGGTAATCAGAAACAGCAAAATCTAATTATCAACAAAGATAATTAGAAAACACAAATCATAATTCGCAAAACTGCAAATATCTAGTTATCCAACAGATAATTAGAAAACACGAACTCTAAAATCAGCAAACTCTAACTATCCACAGAGATAGATAGAAAACAACACTTCAATATAATCAATATAATCTAGAAACAATTAAAGACTAGTAAATCTCATAATCAGCAAAAATTAGCAATTATCAAAACGATAATCAGAAATCTCAAATCATCAAATATCTAATTATCAAAAACGGTAATCAAAAATAACAAACCAACAAATATCCAGTTATCAAAAATTATAATCAGAAATCTCAATTCAAAAAATATCTAATTATCAAAAACGATAATCAGAAATCTCAAATCAACAAATATCTAATTATCAAAAACGATAAGCAGAAATCTCAAATCATCAAATATCTAATTATCAAAAACCATAATCAGAAATCACAAATCAACAAATATCCAATTATCAAAAACGATAATCAGAAATCTCAAATCAACAAATATCTAATTATCAAAAACGATAATCAAAAATCTCAAATCATCAAATATCCAATTATCAAAAACGATAATCAGAAATCACAAATCAACAAATATCCAATTATCAAAAACGATAGTCAGAAATCTCAATTCAACAAATATCTAATTATCAAAAACGATAATCATAAATCTCAAATCAACAAATATCTAATTATCAAAAACGATAATCAGAATCAACAAATATCCGATTATCAAAACGATAATCAGAAATCTCAATTCAACAAATATCTAATTATCAAAAACGATAATCAGAAATCTCAAATCAACAAATATCTAATTATCAAAAACGATAATCAGAATCAACAAATATCCGATTACCAAAAACGATAATCAGAAACAACAAATATCTAATTATCAAAAACGATAATAAGAAATCTCAAATCAACAAATATCCAATTATCAAAAATGATAATCAAAAACAACAAATATCTAATTATCAACAAAGATAATTAGAACTCATATCAACAAATATCCAATTACCTGTAGATAATTGGAAACAACAAATATCTAGAAATCAATTAAGATAATCTAGAAAATCAACATAAAAGGTTGGATCGATCTCATCAGATGGTGAGCCTAAGCTATGTCGCACGTGCATCAACAAATGGCCGAAGCCTACCAAGTACTATATTTTTGGCGCCCAACAAATGACCCGAAGGTCCAACAAATGACCCCAAGGTCCAACAAATGACCCGAAGGTCTAGTACTGGTATTGACCCGAAGGTCCAACAATAACCCGAAGGTCCAACATATGACCCGAAGGTCCAACATAGTGGCACGAAAGCACATAAAATCATCAAAATCACCAAAACAGCAAATATTTCAATTAACGAGTCCGGAATTAACCGAAATAGCAAACGCACATGTCTCATACCACGTGTTTTACTAAATCGTTTGATTATCTTCATCGTTTCTTTGAAAGTGCAAAATTGTGTATTCCAAAAATAACATTTCACATTTTCAAACGGACAAGTCCGGAATTAAGCGAATCAATAAAAGAAAGGGGTCATAGTCCTCGATTTTGCTGAAACGTTTAAATTGCTTCCTCATTCTTATAAAAGCGCAAACTGCAAAACTTATGAAAACAATTTCATTTATTTTGTAAAAGTAATAATTTACATTCTCAAACGGACAAGTCTGGAATTAAGCGAATCAGTAAAAGAAAGGGGTCATAGTCCTCGATTTTGCTGAAACGTTTAAATCGCTTCCTCATTCTTTTGAAAGCGTAAACTGTAAAAATTTTGGAAACTGTTTTTATTTTGAAACAATTTTTAAAACACATGATTAAAACAGCAACTTCAGCAGCAACTTCGACAAGGAAATTGTACTTCTCAAAATACCGTAAAAAGGGACAGCAAAATCAGCATTGCGGGATAACCGCTTGAAAATCCACTTTAAAAATTTGACGGTTACTGAAGTCAAAGCGACAGTAATTTTAAACGTCAAAATCTCATCAAAATAATTTGCATCAAAATATAAAACCAGAGAATTTTCATTCATCAAAATGTCAATAAAACTCCGTGCTTCAAAAATTTAGCATCGATGTAAAAATCCCGTTATAAAAATAATGGCAGCAAAGTACGTTAAAAACCAAACACCGGTTCAACGTAAAATTAATGCAGTAACGTACAACTCAAATGTGCACGTATACCACAAAATGAACAAAGAAATCATTCAAATATATCTTCAACGAAGATAATTCAAAACAACAAAAATCTCAACAAAGTCACGTAACTGCAATCGCTTCGGATCCTCAATCGGATTCAAAATTTTCAAAGAAACAAAATATACACAGCTATGTAAACAACAAATGAATTTTTTTCAATTTCATATTTTGATTTTTAAATCAAAAAGATTATCAGCTGTACTCAGCGAAGACAGTCTCACTGTTTCCGCTGCACACTCTGATAAACAAAACACAATTCGCTTTTATTTTTAAATAAAGCTATTTAAAAATTTCATCAAAATTTCAAAACTTTAGTTTTGACTCATAGCACAACTAAAAACATCGACAAATAGTTGTAACACATGTTCCATCTAAGTTATGTTTTGTATTATGTCCATAAACCCCAAGCTCTGATACCAACTGTAACGCCCCACCTCTATGCTCACAATAACGAAGAGTATTAAAGGAAATACTGTCTGTTATTACGAAGAATAAAGCTGGATAGGAGCGGTCATCCGTAGTTAGACCTTACACTAGTATTAGTTATCTCGATAGGAGTGGTATATTTTTTTTCTTTTCATCTCTTATTTATTTACTTCCATCGACATACCCAATTCCAGTATAAAACGAACTACGATGGTTCATAATAGTTTAGGACAATATATATAACAATAACACAGATAAACTAATGCGGAACACAGATAACAAAAGTCTCATATATATATATATATATATATATATAAACTGATGTCAGTTATAATACATGTGATACAGTACATATGATACAACTACAACTATCGACTCTGGAAGTTACATATACAAGTACATTAACAAGTACATTATGGTGAATGATATACATAAATATATATCATCCTATACAAATACACTGACTACTATAAAATGACGACGACTACTCCAAAATATATGAAAAGACTTCATAGCTCAAGCCGCAACCCAAAGCAAGATATCTACAACATGTAATAACTCGGTCTGACCCGAGTATTAAATTCAAAAGAAAATAATACACGGGTCAGTCTAATTCAAACTCAGTTATTAATGCACGGAAGCAATAATAATTAAATAACAATTAGACGACAGTCAAAATAAATTCACCCATCCAATTCTTAAATAAGGAAATAGGATAACGGTAGATATAACACGTAACAGTGTTAAACAACAAACCAATAAATTAAAATTATCAACGAAGATAAATAAAAGGGTTATCAATGAAGATAATTTAGAAAACAACAGAATTTCCTAAACGGCAATTAACGACAATATCTAATTATTAAATAAATAATTAGAAATCATAATCTAATTATCAAAAAGATAATTAGATATCAAAAAAACCATCAAATTAAACCAAATCAAAATACGATTCAAAATATATTGAATTGGGCATACGAAACAATTCAAACAATTGAAATATCAATTAAAATGTCAACTCGGGTAGGGCTGCAGTACACGCACGCGTGCACTGCCTCGACACTACCACATATGGAATACACAAAAGATCAATAAATCAAAAGCAAAATAGAATATCAATAAAAGCAATACCGTGTGGCTGCAGTACACGCTCGCGTGCACTGCCTTGCCACTACGGTGCTAAATTACACACCAGCCCAATAAAAGTTCACAAACGAGCACAAGGTCAAACCCAAAATACCGGATTCAACTCAAGTGTAATTAGAAAAACAATTCCAATTACATCAACGCAAACCAACAAGGGCAAGACTGCATACCGAACAAAACTGCAGTCACCAGTAAATGCACAGCTAAAAGAAGACACCCATTACACTTCAAAACCTATCAGATACATACTTGTGTGAAACGGCACGTGTGTGTGTGTGTGTGTGTGTATATATATATATGTATATGTATATGTATATGTATATGTATATATGTATATATGTATATATATGCAGTCAGGCTTCTAAATGAATATATGACCATGAACACAATGACAACCAGTCAAGCCAACATGGATGACCAGACCACATAATGCAATCGACGTGGTATATATGCAATTGAACAATGCGTGCTACATGCTAATTCGAGTGTGAATGGAGATGCAAAACAAACTGCACCAAAGGGATGGCCCTACAGCAGGGCAAGAATGCACAGGTTACCAAATGGTCAATGGCAATAAACACGAATGGCCCAAGTCAAGTATGCTACTGGTTACAAAGTGACAAGAGGCAATACGTACGAAATGCCAAAGCCAGGTAGCAATACTAGATAGGCAAGTGCAGACGAATGAACTCTGTGAAGTACAACCCAATGCAAACCACATGAATGGTCACAGGCATAAACACCCAAATAGGTATATGCAGTTGTGAAACAAGATAATGCAAGTTAATGACGTGAATGATGCACAAGGACTACTACTTCACATGAACTAACAGTGCAACCGTAAAGTTAACAAATCTCGACAAAAATCTAAATGTATAAATGCTACATGAAACTGGACAGAATAAACTCGACCAGAAACAGTGGACACAAGTGCAGAGGTGTAAACATCGACATGAACAAGGCTCAACTTGAGTCAATGCACCATAATCCAATTCAAACTACAATACCGACTAAGGCAACAAGTGATGCTTCAGTGGCTCCATTCAATATGATAGAAGTGGTGCAATACTTATGTACCAGTGAAACAGCTATTACATAATGGAACAATCATCAAAAGTTCAGTGACACAGAGGCCAAAAATCAATATCCAAAGCAAATTCGACAAATACAGACCAAAGCAACTACAGCCAAGACTTAATGAAATTATAGAGTTTCAAGTCAAGGCCGAAGCGAGCATAGCGACACAAATCAGATACAAATGAAGTAATTAAGGAGGAAATGCATAATGTCGCTGCTACATGTTGCAAAGCACGGTGCTGGAAAAGGTTTCAGAAATTAACAAAGTTTCAGACGCATGCCTAAAAGTTTGCCGCGTTCAAAGCCGTAGTGGTCATGAGATACAACAGTGCCGAGATAACCAGAAAACAATAACTCATCAGCATTGAAACAAAATTGAACAGTAGAAAAATCAAGTTGAACAAAGTCACAAATTCAAAACCTTGTAAACCTAGTAAACTAGAAATCGAACCAAGACAATTAAAAATCATCAACATCGAAATAAACTCGAACGACCTAAGAATGAAGTAGATGTGAGTGATAGTTCACTCACCAGATCGAAGTCGAACGCCACCAATTAGAAGCAGCCGAGAGTGAACAAACGAGAACGAAGCACACGCGAATAACCACTGCATCGATCAACAAAAAGTCGCAACTTCAAAACCCTAATTACGGATCGAAGAAGGACGAAAAGGAACGGCCGCCATTTCTTTTCTTCGATTATTTTGTTTTAGGGTTTGCGAATGAATAAAAGGGGAACGACTTTCCTTTTTAATAATTATCACGACCCTAGAAAACATGGGCCAAGATTAATTTTATTTAAAGTCCACTTAACTCTTTTAACAAAATTTTAAAAGAATTCCCTTAACCAATTATTAAAAAGGATATCAACCAATTTAAAAATTCCAACAGCAATTAGCAACTAATTTAATCATCATTTGACGATAATTAATTGTTACAAAACCCCAGGTTGTTACAAAATAATTCAGTAGTACTGGAGGATATTACCTTATATTCTCTTAATTTGGTGATTTTCTTCTTGAGTTAGCAGCAAATTGGGTGAATTTTTTTATTTAGTTGAAGGTAACCATGATTTTCTTTATTTTATGTTTATTGTGACCTTTTTGTTTTCAAAAAGAGGAGAGAAATAAACTATGTACAACAATTCGTTTCTCACCAGAAGCTTCTAGCCTAGGGCTAATGGATCAATTCTTACCCAAAAAGCCCAATAGAAAAATACTTCGTAAAAAAATGCAAGGTTATGCAGATGTATTAACCTATTTTACATTAAATTCACATATTTTCACATTTTAAAGTCAAAAATATGCAAACTCCCATTTGTAATGCAATAAAATTGTTACCAGAACAAAATAAAATTTATTTTAACATCGAAAGTTAATTTTTTACAGTTAAAACTATATTTTACACAGTATTTAACAATTTACACAATTTAGTGTAAAAACACTATTTTAAAAGCATAACTTGCAGAAAAATTATTTTCTTTATCAATTAAATTACAATAAACTATTTTAAATTTATTAAAACATCAAAATACTATTTTCAAACAATATTTCATCTTTTATTTTAATAGAATACATATTTTCTTCATATTTCTCCTTTTAAATTCAATAAAAGGTTAATATTGGCAATAATTACCAATATTAATGCATTGATTCAATTAAAATCCAATAAGTAATTATTTTCACTCTAAATTCTCAAAATAAAGTTTTTAAAACTTTATTTTCATCAATTTATATTTATTTCAACAACTATATGTCTAATTTAACAAGATCCCGTTATTTCCCATTTATTAACTCAAAGTGAATAAAAGCTCAATATTTATACTCAAATCACATTGTTTATTTGAAATAAACAATTTAAATCAAATTTATTGTCTCCATTTTATTTTCAATATTAAATTATAACTAAGTTATAATTTAATATCATAGGTAATCACCAATACCAGGGTTGTTACAAACTCCCCCTTATCCTCGCAATTTCTAGAGAAAATCTATATTCAACACAATTTATTTCGTCAAACAAAGGAAATTAGATAACTGAAGTGAAAAATTCCTACCTTCGAAGTGGGAAGATAAGAAATCAGGATACGATCGCTCGATGAATTCTCTGGTTTCCCAAGTGCAGTCATTGTGATTATCGGACCATTGAATCTTCACGAGCGGAACACTTTTGCTTCGAAGACGTCTAGTCTCCGAACCATGAACTCTCATAGGGTGCGACACATAAGATAGATCAAGAGAGACTTCAAAACTATCTAAAGCACGAGAATCGAACACATAATCTAAATCTCGTAGACACTTCCTCAACTGAGAGATGTGGAATACGTCGTGAACTCCAGAAAACTGATCGGGAATTGCCACACGACAAGCAACAGGACCGATACGCTCTATAATAAGAAATGACCCAATATAGCATGTGTCAATTTCCCGGTTTGGCTAAAGCGTACCACTCCTTTTAGAGGAGAATATTGAATATAAACAAGGTCGCCCGTTGAGAATTCAAGAGGCCTCCTACGGTTGTCCGCATAGGATTTCTGGCGACACCATGCCTCTTTCATTCTGTCACGAATAAGATGGATCTTCTCAGATGATTCTCGAATAGATTCAGGCCTAAAATAAGCTTCTCCCCTAACTCAAGTGAATAAGGTGGAGAACGACACGGCCTTCCATACAAGGCTTTGAAAGGAGCCATTCCTATAGAAGATTGGTAGCTATTATTGTAAGAAAACTCAACTAGAGGAAGATGATCTCCCAGCTACCATTAAAATTCAAGATACAAGCACGAAGCAAGTCTTCCAAGAAACGATTCACCCGTTCACCCGTTCAGTCCATCAATCAGACTGTGGGTGATAAGCCGTGCTAAGATGAAGCTTTGCGCCCAAAGCATGCTGGAGGGTCCGCCAGAAGTGACTCATGAAAAGAGGATCACGATCACACACAATAGATGAAGGAATGTCGTGCATCGCACGATGTCCTTAATATATAGCTTCGATAAGAGTTCTTGCATGTCTTTGAAAATTACATTTCTAGGTTGTTGAAGCATCTTAAAACTTGCCTCTTTTCACCAATTTGATCTTAAAGATCATGTATTTTGAATGGTGAGTATCAATCTTACAAAAGCTAGCTCATGCAATGTCAAAAATTACAAGTTGAAATAAAAAATTTGCTAAAAATTCAATTTTGAACAATTTTGATTTTGTGTAAACTGTCTTGAGTTGCAACTTTGTGCAGTCATATCTCTCTATTCCGGCAACGAAATGCTACCGTATCTTTTTTGTTTTGCAGATCATGTTTCGTAGATTAAGCATCACAAATTTCTGACCATTTTGACCTATATAGCTTATAGAAATATGCTGCCGAACTTTGACTCGGAGCATGTTTTTGCCCAGATTTTTACAGTAAAAATACTGTCTGGGTTCAATTTTGAGACATTATAAATTTCTCATAACTTGCCTAAATTGTGTGATTCTTTTTGTAGTTTAAAGTAGAGTTTTTGGGCTTTTAGCATGTTAAATTTTAGGTCATTTTGACTTATATAGCATATAGAAATATGCTGTCGAACTTTGATTCGGGGCATGTTTTTGCCTAGACTTTTACAGTGAAAACACTGCCTGGGTTCAACTTTAAAACATCATATCTTTTTCATACTTTGTCTAAATTGCGTACTTCTTTGGTGAAGTTTAAAGTCTTGTTGTTGATCATTATGCATGTTAAATTTCAGGTCATTTCGACCTATATAGCATATAGAAATATGCTGTTGAACTTTGATTCAGAGCATGTCTTTGCTCGGATTTTTATAGTGAAAACACTTTCTGCATCCAATTTTGAGAGATCATAACTTTCTCATACCTTATCTAAATTGTGTGATTGTTTTTGCAGTTTAAAGATAGTTGTTGAGATTTTAAGCATGTTTAATTTTAGGTCATTCCGACCTCTGTAGCCTATAGAAATGTGCTGTCAAACGTTGAATTAGAGCATGTTCTGCTCTAGCTTTTGACAGTGAAATCTGGTTGCAAGTCAAACTGTGACGCCCCACCCCGAGACCTACATTAACAAAGAGAATTACTTAGTAATTCTGTCTGCTAATGCAGAGAATATGGCCGGTTAAGGGCGACCATTATAGTATTGCATTAAATAAGACCTAAGTATGTCGAGTATTCGAAATACTTAATTCTCATCTAATACTGTAACAACCCTGTATTTTGTGATTATTTTAATTGTATACTTTAATTATTTAAACTGAAATTCCTGATTTAAAAAAACTTTACTTTTTTAATATGAATAAATTTTGTTATTTTAAATATAAATTTTGATTTTTATGTGAATTATAATTTCAAACATGAATAAATTTAATATTTTCCAAAAAAAATGTGTATTTTGGTCAATATGGTCAACTTTGACTTTTAAATTTAAAAATTAAATATTTAATTTTTTTTTAATTTTATCTTTTATTATGAAAATAAATTAAATTTTAAGAATACTGCTTTTCGTTTCATTGAAATCTGATTTATATTGTGAAAATTATGTTTTTTACAATATTGTGTGTAAATTGATTTATTTAATAAAATTGTTTATTTTGATTTATATAAATAATATTTATTTGTCATATATTATTCTAAGTTGTGTATATATGTGTAATAAGTCATGATATGTATATATTTTATTTTAAAACATTTTTAAAGTGTAGTTGTTATTTTTCCAAAACTAGTTATATTTTGTTTTCAATTTTCAATACTAGTTTACATATAATAACTATTTTCTTATATTTTTCTATTTTTTTCTAAAATTTATTTATTCATTCCATTTTAACATTATTTTGTATTCATTTTTATTTTATTTTCATGATTTTTCTTTTGTTTTATTTGAATAAAGAAAATAGGAAAATGGTAAATTAAAGAGGCAAAATCTCTTTATTTCTTTTAACTTTTCACCTACACATCTCTTCATATTTTAGGCTGTCTTTCCCAAGCCTTTAGCCATGTGTTTCTCTATGCATTTCACATGGAAAAAAAAACACTTCTCTCATTTCACTTTTCACGCAAGTTCAGATCTGAGAAAAAAACTTTGGCAATGTCTCCTTCTTTTTCCGCTTTTTCTTTCCATTTTTATTGATTTTTCTATTGAAATTGCCTTGCCTCCTTGTATTTGCTCGGACATTGTCCTCCACCAAATCCACCACCATCCACGCCACACCACCATCCTCTCTACTTGTCTTAACTAGGTCGTGACTTGCCTTGGTTTCTTGCACCACAAAACTCCACAAACACACCACAATATGCCATAGCCGACCTTATTTGCACCTAGCCTTCATTTTTCGCCTTGACCACCTCCATAGCCGCCGCCTGCTCCTCCACCACCTCTGGCCGTAGATCCAGCCACCATTTGACCACCCCCTTGCATGGCTGAGCCCAAACCATGACAGGCGAAGCCTATGTAGTGCACCAATATCCACTTATTTGCCTTAAACCCTTTGTATGCCCACCTTATAACTTCCACCACTTCACACTTGCTAGCCATGCCTATTTGAACCTATACCCGAACCAATGCACCACTTTGGCCGAGCATACAAGACCCCTAGGCTGAGCATATGATGGTTGAGGCAATGGTCAAATCATGTTGTAATTTGTTGCTTTGTTTTAAATTGTTTTCATAAGTATATTTGGGTTGAAATCATATTTATATTTGTCTTGTTTTATGTGTTGTTCACAAGATCACTAGTTTGGTTCTCTTCCCACTTGAGTCTAAAGTCATGTCATCGTGCTTTCTGGAATTCGTTATGTGCTTTATCTTGCTATCTCCAGCTTGAAACAAGTGAGTAATCACACTTGACATATTTACTTATATAAACTATGAAGTGACACTAAGTGAATTTGTAAAACTGCTATATCATGTTATACCTACCTTTGATATTATTTATATGATTATCATCCTGTTTATAAACCTATCATATTATCCGTCACTGCTATATGATGTTATACTGTTTGTTTATATCTGTTATCACACTGCAAGTTCCCTGTAGAATAGAATCACTATGGGTTGAAATGATACATACCCGAACGGACTTTAGAATAGTGAAAAATCATTATGGGCTGAAATGATAAGCCTGAGCAATTTTTATTTATTTTATTTTACTTGGGATCGCGGGTTTGAAATGACAGAACCCGGATTTTTCTTTGTAAAGTACGGATTGAAATGATATATTATTCGTATCACTTGACCTAGGTTAGAAAATATTATACAGACCCGTGGTGTGTGTATATATATATGTTTCTGGAATTTTTAAAATATTTTAAAAATGTAAATTTATGATATTTTGATTTAAATTGAATTAAAAATGATTTTTATAAAGTATTAATGATTTTTCTACAAGTTAAATGTGAAATAAATGAATGGTTAAGTTGAAATTTTAAACATAAATTTAATATTGAAATTTGAGATTTTGTTTCAAAATGGAGTTTAAGTTAAGTAAATAAAATATGATAATTTGATTTCAATTTGAATTTAAATGACTTAATAAAGTGTTATTGATTTTTCGATGAATTTAAAATGGTTAAATAAATGAATGCATAAAAGTGTAATTTGAAATATAACTTGACTTGGAAATTTGAGAATTGGGTTTAAAATATAAGTTAAGTTAAAAAAATAAAAATGGAAATTAAGTTTAATTTATGAAATGGTAAATTAAATTAAAGTGTAAAGTAAATGCAAAGAATGGAAAATTTTGTACATTAATTTTAGTAAGTGAATTTTTGAGAAATTTGATATTTATTTGTGAAATTTACTTTATAAAAATCATAAATTAAAGGGTATTTTAAACGATCGTTTTAAAGTGGGAAAATATGAAATTTTATAAGTTAAAAATGGTTTAAATTGGAATTTTATTATTGCTGAAATTGTATTGAAAATCTAAAAATTTAATTTATAGCACTTCAAAAATGCTATTGTTTCTGAAGTTAACTTAAAAACTATTGTAAAGGATACGACAGCACTTCGTAAGTGCTGTGGTCGATGCAAGTGAACTTGAAGGCTAAAATTAACTAAGAGCTACTATAGCACTTGGTAAGTGCTGTAGTTGCAGAATAAAAATTAAAACCTAAAATTAATAAAAGAGCTACAATAGCACTTTGTAAATGTTGCGATTGGCTGAAAAGAGATTTTTGAATATAACTGAACTATTACCGCAGTTTTAAATGCCATCTTTGTTGAATTGAATTGTTTTCAAATGTAACTTACCGCGGCATTTTCTAAGTGCCCTGAAAAGCGGAAATTTCACTGTTAATGTATTTAAGTGAATAAATGGACTATGAAAAGGCTAAATTTTTAGGAATTTAATATTTGATTTGGAGGTATAATAACTCCACCTTTTATGGTTTAAATGGATGATTTTAGCGGTTTAACGGATCCTTAGAGGATGGGCTATCTCAATCATCCTTTAAGTTATTGTGCATTACTACTACAGTTCACTTGAGTTGGTTTACACTGTATAAGTATGTATGTCCTGACTCGAGTGTTTTGTGTTTTACTTTATGCTCGGGTCAGCCTGAGTATTCACAGCTTCGCTTTGGAGATCTCTTCTGGAACTAGGAATCGCTGGAGATTTTGCTTATCTAGTTAACTATTCATTTCGGTTTCAGTAGTCTATTTCAGCTCTTGTAAACTTCTATATATTGGATTTCTATTGTATATGTTTCAAGCTGATATTATGTATTTTGTTTTGAGATTATGTTATAGTAGCTTCATGAATTACTATGGTATTTTAATTTCCGTTGCGAGTTATTCTGATATTTCTATGTCTGTGATTCTGTTGTTGTATTTTATTTGCTCCAAATTTTATTATAATGCGGTATTTTGAACAGTTCAAGTCTGACGTGTGTGGATGCGAATGGCTGAAAATATCGGGTTGTTACAGTTGGTATCAGAGCTTTGGTTTTAGGCAAAACATAGCCCGCGGAGCAAAAATTCATTAGAGATAGGGTAGGAATACCCTAGAATGAGTGAAATTAATCTCAGAATCGTTTCTTTGTGAGAGAACGTATTTTCGAAGTATAAAAAGATTTCCATATGATTTTAAAGGATTTTCACAGATTATATTAGTATATATTTTTTCTTATTTTGAAATCAAGATTTTCTAAACTTCATTCCTTCTGTATCCACCTTGTTAGTATTCTCTTGGCTAGGATTCTTATCGATTAGGATTCCTTGAACTTTGGAACACTCCCACTTGTTCTGAAATCCAGTCTTGTCTTTCCTATTTTTATCCTTTTGATTTTGGGGCATTCCATAACTGCACTTTGAATGACCTCTATAAAGAGCGGTGATTCCGCAAATCTTTAAATGATTTGTAAAGGGGTGAAACTCCCTTACAATTGGCGTTGATTCACCAGAGATTTATGTATCCTCGGTTTACGATGTTATCTACCTTCTGCTATGCCTAGATTCTATCTCTCGCATTCGAATGTCGATTTGCCTTAGATTTTCGCATTGATTACATTCCTGAAGTCACGGTTGACTCGGTTATGGTCGCCCGCGACTTATATAGGCTTATCCATCTTCTATTTGGTAATTAAATTATCTCATCTTCGTTCGAGCTTATCTTCGAACCAGAATTATATTTGATTAGAGTTCATCTAAATTAAATCTCTATTTGTTTGAAATCCATCCTTGGATCATCCCTTGGAAATTTGTGTTTGGTTGTATTTTGAAATTGTCATACATTGAAATTATTATTTTGATAAGGATGACCACATTTTATATATAAAAGTGAAATGTTTTTGATAAGGATTTTGTACCTTTTATAAATGAAATTTTGAAATTTTGAAGGATTTCAAATTTTGAAAATTTATAAGAAATTCTATTTATATAAAAATGATTAATAACTGAAGGGTTTGAATTTGAGTTTCGAGGAATCGAACTCCGGTGTTTTGAAATTGGTTTTAAATATATAATAATAATATGATTTAAAGATATTTTCCAAATAAGAAAGGTTTCAAATGTATTCGGATGAATTCCAATGATTTCGAAGAGATTTCAAAGAAGTTTCAAGAAAATAGAAGTCCAGAACTCACTTGTGTCGCTGCAAAATAATGTCGGTGATGAGTGCATACATCATCGACATTGATTTTCGAGCTTCAGATTGTGGGGAGATGCCACTTTAGTAGCTTTGCTATGTGAGTGATTTTGTGAAACAAATTTTGATTTCAGATTTCGAAGTATGGTTTGATTTTCGAAAGATGTGTGTGTGTGTGTGTGTTTGAAATGATTTAATGTAAGCAGGTGTTCAGTCCTCGAGTTTCAGATTTGTTTCGGTATAACCTTATCTAATGAAATTGATTTACTGATTTTTTGCTGATTTCCAACTCTTGGATTTGGAAAATTTGGTTTCTTCGACTATTTTTAAAAGTTCGAGCACTACCAAATCAAGGTTTAATTTTCAAAGCTAAGTAATCCTGGAAAAATATAAATCATTCGATTACGTAAATGAGTTTGAAACTGTTTTGTTAAGTAAATGAATAAGATTATTTTGAATCATACTCATATGGAATTTAGTTTTGGAATGTTTTGAATAATATTTTGAATAGAAGTAAATAGTTTATGGGTTTTAAAGGGATAATTGTAAACTTGGAAATCATTTTGGGTATAATTGATTTTTGAGAAAATATTTTGTTTTTAAAATAGATTAGATAGTAAAACCCAGTATTTATATGATGGTTTTGGAAATGAATTTGTTTGACTTAAATTTTTTTGATTTGGAAACCAGGATTATTTTCTAAACCTATTGTTTTGAGAAACTTTGAAACTGAATATATGTAATTTGGAAGAAATGATTTGGCAAAATCATATATATTTTGAAACTGAAACTTATTGAAAGGAATTGAAATTGAGAACCTTATTTTATTAAATACTTGATTGGGAGTTATCGAATTTTTATAAAATTGATTTGTATAAGTATGAAGTTGATTTGAAACTATCGTTTTGGAAAGGTACTCAATTTGGGAAAAAAAATTCTTATGTAATCGAAGTCTATATAAGTATGATTTGATATACTATTGATTTGGAAAGTATTCGATTTGAAAATAAAATCATATATATGATGGACTTTGTATAAGTATGATATTTGAAAGTGATTTGAAAGGCACTATATGATATATATTTTTGAAGTAAAGATATGGAAAGTGCCTTCTGCTTGATATCCGTTTTGTGGCCACATTGTGGATTCATTCTATTGATATTATTATCTCTGATTTGAGTTTTCCGGATATGATGCTCGAGTGTCCATTGAATTCCATAGCGATCTCCATGGTCTTATGAGCGCGACTGCATAGCGTAATTCGCCTAGCTGGGATGGCCTAGGGGTACGGATGTTTCCTGGGGGATCCAGGCGTAACCATTGTGTATCCTACGATCTATGTAGGTCGTATAAGTAGCGAAATCCGCTGGTTGAGATAGCTTAAGGGTACAGATGTTTCCTGGGTGATTCAGGCGTAACCATTGTGTATCTGCGGTCTATTGGTCATCATGGCGTAATTCGCAGACTGAGATAGCTTGCAGGTACGGATGTTTCCTAGGGTATCCAGGCGTAACCATTGTGTATCCGCGATCCATGGTTAGACAAATGTTTTGGTTTGGTTGATTGGTTTGGATTGTACTTTCCATATCTGTTTTTTTTTTAAGTTTTCCAATATTTTCACTGGATGTTGAAACAAGTCTACTAAGTACTTGGAGAATTCTAGCTTTGCGCCTGATCAACGCATGGCCAGAGTCTGCAGGAACGAGAGTAAACTTGTTAATACATCGAGTTGTAAAAGTATTTTGATAAAGTATCATATATAAAGGATATTTTGATCATTTATTTTACTTTTCTAAATAATTTAAAATGTTTTAAATATTGTTTACTTCGAACTAACAAATTTGAATCAAATGACTATTCATCATATTATAAAATGTTATAAAAAAATTTAATTGAAATTTATGTAGTTTTACAAATATGGTTCATCCTTGTCTTTCAACCTATTTTCCCTTCTAGCTATTCCTACCTTCTTCCTCTTCGAGGGTCCTTTCCGCATTATGGAAAGAGTTGGTTCTTTGGCTTATCGTTTGGATTTGCCGAGAAGTTTTCTGGAGTGCATGATGTATTCCACGTCTCACATCTTCGTCGGTATCTTCATGACCCATTTCTTTTTGTTCAGCCTTCTGCTTTTGATAGTTTGGATATTGAGCCTAATCTGACCGTCGAGAGTAAACCACTTCGTATTGTCGACGGAGGTACGAAACAGCTAAGAAGGAAATCTGTTAATCTGGTCAAAGTACAATGGAGTACTCATGATCGAGATTGTACCTGGGAGACGGAGGAGAGCATTCGTGCTTCGAATCCGAAAATGTTTTTTAAGGTACTATTTGTTTTACCTATCTTTCTTTTCCTTATTTTCCTTGCTCATTCCTTTTCGGAGACGAAAAGTTTTGAGTGGGGGGAGAGTGTAACAACCGGTATTTTGTGATTATTTTAATGTGGAAATTAGGTTGAAGGGCTTCTATTTGCAAGATAATAAGTTTTAAGGACAACATTTCTGAA
The DNA here is from genome assembly GCA_030765085.1 of Allium cepa. NCBI lineage: Eukaryota > Viridiplantae > Streptophyta > Magnoliopsida > Asparagales > Amaryllidaceae > Allium > Allium cepa. The sequence goes on along the minus strand of CM060930.1, from coordinate 191,654,178 downwards.
TAATTAGTTTTAAGGGCAATTTATAGCATAATGATAAATTCATTTATCTTTTTTAGTTACACAGGAAAATGATAAATCCTTTTATTATTATTTCTGTATAACTGAAAATGATAAATTCTTTTATCTTTTTTGTATAAAATGTCCTTAAAACTAATTTTTTTTAAATAATGTCCTTAAAACTTATTACCTACACAAATAAGCCCTTGAAGTGAAAATCCCCTTATTTTAATTGTATGCTTTAATTATTTAAACTGAAATTGTTGATTTGAAAAAAAAATTAATATGAATAAATTTTGTTATTTTAAATATAAATTTTGATTTTTATGTGAATTATAATTTCAAACATGAATAAATTTAATATTTTCCAAAAAAAAATGTGTATTTTGGTCAACATGGTCAAATTTTGACTTTTAAATTTAAAATTTAAATATTTTAATTTTTCAATTTTATCTTTTATTATGAAAATAAATCAAATTTTAATAATATTGCTTCTCATTTCGTTGAAATCCGATTTATATCGTGAAAATTATGCTTTTTACAATATTGTGTGTAAATTGATTTATTTAATAAAATTGTTTATTTTAATTTATATAAATAATATTTTTATTTGTCATATCTTATTTTAATTTGTGTATATATGTGTAATAAGTTATGCTATGTATATATTTTATTTTTAAAACATTTTTAAAGTGTAGTTGTTATTTTTAAACTAGTTATATTTTGTTTTCAATTTTCAATACTAGTTTACATATAATAACTATTTTGTTATATTTTTCTATTTTTTTCTAAAATTTATTTATTCATTTTATTTTCACATTATTTTGTATTCGTTTTTATTTTATTTACATATTTTTTTCTTTTGTTTTATTTGAATAAAGAAAATAGGAAAATGGTAAATTGAAGAGGCAAAAACTCTTCATTTCTTTTGACTTTTCACATACACATCTCTTCATATTTTGGGCTGTCTTTTCCCAAGCCTTTAGCCGTGTGTTTCTCTATGCATTTCACACAAATAACACTTCTCTCATTTCACTTTTCACACAAGTTCAGATCTGAGCAAAAAACTTTGGTAATGCCTCCTTCTTTTTCCACTTTTTCTTTCCATTTTTATTAATTTTTCTATTAAAATTGCCTTGCCTCTTCTTGTATTTGCTCGGCCATTGTCCTCCAGCACCTCCTCTGACCAACTCCACCGCTATCCACAGCCACACCACCATCCTCTCCACTTGTCTTGACTAAGCCGTGACTTGCCTAGGTTGCTTGCACCACAAAAACTCCACAAACACACCACAATACGTCATGGCCGACCTTATTTGCACCTAGCCTTCATTTTCCACCTTGACCACCTCTATGGCCACCGCCACCTACTCCTCCACCACCTCTGGCCATAGCTCCAGCCATCACCTGACCACCTCCTTGCATGGCCGAGCCCAAACCATGAAAGGCCGAGTCTATGTGGTGCACCAACATCCTCTTATTTGCCTTAAACCCTTTCTATTCCCACCTTATAACTTCCACCACTTCACACTTGCTAGCCATGCCTATTTGAACCTATACCCGACCCAATGCACCACTTTGGCCGAGCATACAAGACCCCTAGGCCGAGCATATGATGGTTGAGGCAATGGTTAAATCATATTGTAATTTGTTGCATTGTTTTAAATTGTTTTCATAAGTATATTTGGGTTGAAATCATATTTATATTTGTCTTATTTTATGTGTTGTTCACAAGATCACTAGCTTGGTTCTCTTCCCACTCAAGTCTAAAGTCGTGTCACTGTGCTTTCTGAAATTCGTTGTGTGTTTTGTCTTGCTATCTCCAGCTTGAAACAAGTAACTGATCACACTTGACATATTTACTTATATAAACTATGAAGTGACTCCAAGTGAATTTGTAAAACTGCTATATCATGTTATACCTTGCTGTGATATTATTTATATGATGATCACCCTGTTAACCTGTCATATTTTCCGTTACTGCTATATGATGCTATACTGTTTATTTATATCTGTTATCATACTGCAAGTTCGCTGTAGAATAGAATCACTATGGGTTGAAATGATACATACCCGAACGGACTTTAGAATAGGGAAAAATCGTTATGGGCTGAAATGATAGGCCTGAGCAATTTTTATTTATTTTATTTTATTTGGGATTGCGGTTTGAAATAATAAAACCCGGATTTTTCTTTGTAACGTACATATTGAAATGATATATTATCCTTATCACTTGACCTATGTTAGAAAATATTATACAGACCCGTGGTTTATATATATTTCTAGAATTTTTAAAATATTTTAAAAATGTAAATTTATGATATTTTGATTTGAATTGAATTAAAAATGATTTTTATAAAGTATTAATGATTTTTCTACAAGTTAAATGTGAAATAAACGAATGGTTAAGTTGAAATTTGAAATATAACTTTAATATTGAAATTTGAGATTTTCTTTGAAAATGGAGTTTATGTTAAGTAAATAAAATATGATAATTTGATTTAAATTTGAATTTAAATGACTTAATAAAGTGATATTGATTTTTCTATGAATTTAAAATGGTTAAATAAATGAATGCATAAAAGTGAAATATGAAATATAACTTGACTTGGAAATTTGAGAATTGGGTTTAAAATATAAGTTAAGTTAAGAAAATAAAAATGGAAATTAAGTTTAATTTATGAAATGGTAAATTTAATTAAAGTATAAAGTAAATGCAAAGAATGGAAATTTTGTACATTAACTTTAATAAGTGAATTTTTGAGAAATTTGATATTTATTTATGAAATTTACTTTATAAAAATGATAAATTAAAGGGTATTTTAAATGATCGTTTTAAAGTGGGAAAATATGAAATTTTATAAGTTAAAAATGGTTTAAATTGGAATTTTATTATTACTGAAATTGTATTGAAAATTTGGAAATTTAATTTACAGCACTTCAGAAATGCTATTGTTTCTGAAGTTAACTTAAAATCTATTGTAAAGGATACGACAACACTTTGTAAGTCCTGTGGTCGATGCAAGTGAACCAAAAGGGTAAAATTAACTAAGAGCTACTATAGCAATTGGTAAGTGCTGTAGTTGCAGAATAAAAATTAAAACCTGAAATTAATAAAAGAGCTACAGTAGCACTTTGTAAGTGTTGCAGTTGGCTGAAAAGAGATTTTTGAATATAAATGAACTGTTACAGCAGTTTTAAATGCTGTCTTTGTTGAATTGAATTGTTTTCAAATGTAACTTACCGCAGCATTTTCTAAGTGCCATGAAAAGCTGAAATTTCATTGTTAATGTATTTAAGTGAATAAATGAACTCTGAAAAGGCTAAATTTTTGGGAATTTAATATTTGATTTGAAGGTATAATAACTCCATCTTTTATGGTTTAAATGAATGATTTTAATTCAAAATTATAAACCTTTTTGGAATGTTAACCACGGTTACAATTCTCTGTATGCCTTGTGATTTAGGATGTATTTAACTAATGGTTTAACGGATCCTTAAAGATGGGTGATCCCAAGCATCCTTTAAGTTATTGTGCATTACTACTACAGTTCACTTGAGTTGGTTTATGTTGTATAAGTATGTATGTCCTGACTCGAGTGTTTTGTGTTTTACTTTACGCTCGGGTCAGTCCGAGTATTCACAGCTTAGCTTTGGATTTCTTTTCTGGAGCTAGGAATTGCTGGAGATTTTGCTTATCTAGTTATATATTCATTCCGATTTCAGTTGTCTATTTCAGCTTATGTATTTATAAACTTCTATATATTGGGATTCCTATTGTATATGTTTCATACAGATATTATGTATTTTGTTTTGAGATTTTGTTATAGTAGCTTCATGAATTACTATGGTATTTTAATTTCCGCTGCGAGTTATTCTGATATTTCCGTGTTTGTGATTCTATGATTGTATTTTATTTGCTTCAAATTTTATTGCAATGCGGTATTTTGAACAATTCAAGTCTGACAGGTGTGGATGCGAATGGCTGGAAATATCGGGTTGTTACAAATACACTACTATGGTGGCTACATGACAGATTCAGAAATAAAACTTAATAACTATATCAATTACAAGTCACAGAACAACAACACAGAGACGATACACATGAATACATACATCAAATGTAATACAATATGCCACTGTGGTATACAACCACAATATATACATACATTCCCCATAAAAGAATATATACATCACAAGTTCCCAACAGAAAGACTACTACACAAAAACTATGTCATATCCCAAGTCGATGGTGAAGTCAAAAAGGTAAAGAAAGCTAAGAGTCCAACTACCTAACCTGCAACTCAGTCTGGCTAAAGTGTACCACTCCTTTAAAGGAGAAGATCGAATATAAATAAGGTCGCCCACTGAGAATTCAAGAGGCCTCCTACTGTTGTCCGCATAGGAATTTTGGCAACATTGTTCCTCTTTCATTCTCTTACGAATAAGATGGATCTTCTCAGATGATTCTCGAATAGATTCAGGGCCTAAAATAAGCTTTTCCCCCAACTTAAGCAAACAAGATGGAGAACGATACGGTCTTCCATATAAGGCTTCGAAAGGAGCCATGCCGATAGAAGGTTGGAAGCTATTATTGTAAGAAAACTCAACTAGAGGAAGATGATCCTCCCAGCTACCACCAAATTCCAAGACACAAGCACGAAGCAAGTCTTCCAAGATAAGATTCACTCATTCAGTCCGTCCATCAGATTGTGGGTGATAAGTTGTGCTAAGAAGAAGCTTTGTGCCTAAAGCTTGCTGGAGACTCCGGCAGAAGTGACTTGTGAAAAGAGGATCACGATCACACACAATAAATGAAGGAACACCGTGCAATCGCATGATCTCCTTAATATATAGCTTCGATAAGAGAGATGCCGTCCTATTAGACTTAATAGGAATAAAATGTGCGGACTTGGTGAGACGGTCCACAACAACCCAAATACTGTTATGCCTGACCTCGAACGAGGTAAGCCATCGATGAAATCCATAGAAACTTGGTCCCACTTCCACAATGGAACCTCTAAAGGCATGAAGCGAGATGTAGCAAGTTATGTAAGCAACTGCATGACTTGTCAGCTTATTAAGGCCGAACATCAGTGACCCAGAGGTTCAAGCTGTGACGCCCCACCCCGAGACCTACATTAACAAAGAGAATTACTTAGTAATTCTATCTGTTAATGGAGAGAATGAGGCCGGTTAACGGCGACCATCATAATCTTTCATTAGATAAGAGATAAGTATGTCGATATTTATACTATCTTTTTTTCATTTCATCTTGAGTATTCAAAATACTTAATTCCTATCTAACACACTACTATGGTGGCGACATGATCGATTCAGAAACAAAACTTAATAACCATATAATTACAAGTCAAAAATACGCAAACTCCCAATTGTAATGCAATAGAATTGTTATTAGAACAAAATAAAATTTATTTTGACAACAAAGGTTAATTTTTTACAATTAAAACCATATTTTACACGATATTTGACAATTTACACAGTTTAGTGTAAAAACACTATTTTAAAAGCATAACTTGCAGAAAAATTATTTTCTTTGTCAAATAAATTATAATGAACTATTTTAACTTTATTAAAACATCAAAATATTACACGAATGTATTTGACACATCATCGTATTACATATTTATTTGAATTAAATTTAAAACTTTATTAATTATGAAATAAAATAAAATTTTAATTTTATTTAAAAAGAACTTGAAAAAGTTCTAAATATATTTAGATTTCACGGGCCTAATATAGATCTAAAATAGTAAACTTTTTAAAATTCACCAATTTCTTTCGCTGCGAGCTGGCACAGTTCCTACAAAACATTGGCATCCACTAGCATGACTCATCTAATAAAGAAGCCACTGTGCAACAACCCTTTCATGTGCTCTACTATTACCCTAGTACCTCTACTACAGCCATCCCTTAATCCCACGCCAACGTTGTGTTTTGGCACGTTTCCACAGTACTGCCTACCAACTGTCTACATCTACACCATACAAACCATAGCATCCCATATGATATGATCGTCAACCATATATCTCCAACAACGACCTAGAGCATTTCTTAAGCTTGTTCAAACCAATCTCAATCGTCTAAGCATTAAGGTCAACTATTATAAATACATTAGCATCGCCTCTTCACAAGGGTTGAAAAACATTAGCCAAATGAGAAAATTACTTTTGTACCATCTATCGTTTAATCTTGAGATCTAAGCAGTTGTGACCGAATTAATACAACAAAGAACTCCTCATGGTGAATGTAGATCATCTTTGTTTGTACCACTCTAAACCATTGTCTCTTTATTTTTCAACACACCAATACTGCTTCGTTTTTCATTTTAAACCGAGATATCAAGCATCAATCGTTGCTAATATACCTTCATAAACACTCTTTCGAAATCGTAACGATACAGAATTTTGGATATTTGAAATTAGAGGATTTTAATATTTAAAAATTTAACTTTTAACTTGAATTTAAAATTCCAAAATTGGAGGATTTTAATATTTAAAAATTTAGCTTTTAACTTGAATTTAAAAAAAAACTATTTATGGGACAATTTAATTATTGAATTTAATAATTGGAAATCTGGTAAAATTTTGAATCTTCAGTTTTAAGCTTGTTAAAAATAATTTAAAAGCTTATAAAATTTATATTAATAATACCGAGGATAATAAGACTTTTAAAATTGAGTTTAAAGTGATTTGTTCAGTTTTAAAAATATATCGTCTGTATTAACATTTAAAAATAGCCTTCCATGGTACAGTCTCGGATTTTTGACGAAACAAGTTCCATTTGATCCCTAATAGTGTATTATTGTCAGATTTCAAATTCCGTAGCATTTGGAGTTATCATTTGGTCATACGGAATACAATTCGTTGAAATTTATATCGAAAATTCAATATAATAATTGGGTTCAAAAAGCTATTTTCTTTCATACAATTGAATTTGGACTCGAAACATTTTCCGTTGCGTTCGGAATAGGGGTATAATTTTATAAATGCCAGCGGCAAGCCTTGATAGGAGGTCGAGATTTTAAGCTACGAAATCGAGATGATTTGAATTTAAATAATATATATAATTGACTCGGCAAATATTTTCACATCAACATTTTTTCCCCCTTACCTCAAAGCACCGTATACCTATCCACACACGTTTCTTTCCTTTCCATCATTTTCCCACCTTTTTCTTTTTAAAATGCAACCGTACAGTTTGAATCAAACCAGAAGAAAAAAGAAGAGCTTCATTCAAAAAAATGGCCGAACACTTCCTTTTAACATTGTAGTCGTGTATACTGTTTCCTCCTCCTCAAATCAAAAATTATGTTTTCCTTCCTTTCCCTCTTCAATCGATTCACGAAATCACCCCGTAATATAAAAATATATATTATGCGATCAAATCGATTGCGATTTCACAGTCGCGCGTAACGAAGTAGAGGCACGACGGCTTCAAGGTCGAGGAAGGGTGCGACATTGATTTGTGAGGGTTCAGCAGTTAACGGTGATGTTAGGGTGCGATGTTGTTTCGAACACGGTCGACGTCAAGTAATGGCCGGCGGCGATGGCAGCATAAGGACGGTTACGTACGCAATTCCGAATGGGGGAATGAAGTTCGCATTCGACCTTTAGGGGTTGTAGTGGGTCGTGAATGGTCGTGTGGTGGATGGCATTCGCCTGTAGCAGGCAGAGGGGGGCGACAGTCCTTATTCGGTGATGCTTGGTGAGTAGTTGGCGGGGTGTTGAGGCGGGTCAGTGCAGCGAAGTGCACATGTGGTGATGGGTTCGTGTTCAAGCATTCGTTCATAAGAGAGAAGGCATGATTTGGGGAAGAAACAAGGCATGATTTATAGCGGATAAGACCCTATGCGCTCCGCATAATAGCGGATGACCTTATATACCGCGATATACCCCTCGAAGTGGGATTGATATTTTATATTGTATTAAAATCTGTGGATGCAGGGAAAGAGGTTTGAGGGACCCAACTGGATTTTTCAAAAATGTTGAAATTATTTCATATTCAGTGATATAATTTGTTTGAATAATCTGCGATAGATTATAGTGGAATTTGAATTTATTGGATGCTATGATATTACTGGGTAGATTTTTTCATTTTAAAATACCATAAATATGAATTTGAATTTTTAAAAGAAAATAAAAGGGGAAATTGAAAGTAAAATATTTATAGTGAAATTTGGATAAATTAAAAGAAATGAATTTGGGGAAAAATAAATAGTTTGATTCAAACTTGTATTTAATAATTTCGGTATTTGTAAATAGAGATCTCGAAATATTTTAAATAGAGATTTTCGAATAATGTAAATAAAAGGATTTAAATAATAGAACTTAAGAGATATTGTTTTAAGTATAAAAGGATTTATTTTTAAATTTGAGATTTAAATAGTTGGGAGAATAAAGAGGGAAATTTGAAAATTAAAATATGGAATTGTTATACTAGATTTTAAATAAGATTTAAGATTTATGAAATGGAAGTGGAATCGGAATTAGTTGGGTTTTTGGAATATAGTTGGATTGATTAAGGAATTGTTTTAATTTAATTTAGGAATCGATGTAAATCGATTAAGTATTGTAAAACTGCTATAAACTGGGAATGTGACTATGAAATTTATGAATAAGGTTTATAAATAAAGCAAAGTAATTATCAGTGGATAAGTTGAAGTTATAAATTCACGGTGAGGATTTATAAGGAGATGGGTAAATCGGCGTAAAAATAAACGACAAATTTATTTTTAGAAATGTGAAAAGGAAAATTACGGAATTGGGACGTAATTCAAATTGAAAATAAATCAAGAGAGATTTATAAATATTAGACTGGCTATATGGGGGTTGAAAAATATTTTTTATGAGAAGTTAAGTTTTTTTTAAAAGGAGTTTTTTAAGTATTAACTAGAAAATTTAAAAGCATTTAAGAATATTTCAGAAAACTATAAATTTAGTTGTTTAAAATTGTTTTAAGTATGTTTAGTTATTAATCAAATTAGTTTATATTATGTTAATTATTACTTAAGAATTAACCAGTATTATTATTTTTAAAGATAAATTATTCAATATTTATATTATATGGTAACTTTTATTTAAAGAGTATTTGGCTAAAGTTAACTTGGAAATTTATATAGTAATTTTATAAGTATTATTTTGGAATAAATTATTTAATAAAGTTTTCGAAAAGTAATGGTATGCTTTCGTGGCGAAATCGAAGGCAGTGAGTGCCTGCATTTAAGTTTTGAATTTATCTAGGATAGAGACGTAACCATTGAGCTGTGAATTCATGCATGGCTGATACTGCAGTGGTACTTTCCATATTTATTTTAAAAAGTTTTCAAATATTTTGAAAGAATGGTTAGTAAACGTGCTTACTTCGGTAGGATAAGTATATGAATTTTGATAAGAGATTTAATTTATTAACATTTAATTTAAAAGAGATTTAAAATGAAATATTTGGTTGAATGATTGTTTATTTAATAGTTAAATAATCGACTATTAAATTTAGATCCAAAATATAACTTTAAGAATATCTGGAAGAAACGCGGGAATTATATGGTACAGTTACCGTTCGAGGTGTTATACTGTACGTATAAACTCATTTCGTTCTTCTAGGACTTTTATAAGGAAATCCGTCCATTGATGATTAGAAGATGATCTATGATCTTATTTCGTTTTTTATTTCCTAAAGAACTGGAATTGAGTTTACCGAAAAATACATTATTTTCGAAGAGACCGGGATCAGATAAGTTATCCGAAAAACCACTTCGATCCAACGAGTACGTTTTCGAAGTGAAAACAAGAGCATGGAGTCGAAGATGGAGCAGTGAAGTGTAAGGGCTAATCGCTACTAATCCTGAGGATTATTCCAAAATGGATGTAATAGGAACAGTGCATTCGGTTCCGTTCGGACCTAGAACGGACTTGCATGGATGAATGCCATCAGTACATTGTCATTGGAGGACAATGAACATTCTAAGTGAAATTTCCTTAAAAAGGTAATCGTGGCTCTAGCCTCATCAACTGGCAATGACTGAAAAGCAAGGGAGATGCAACAAGGCTAAGTGGGTAGCACCCAATTAGGGTACGTTTATCACCTTTCTGGATACCCTAAGGTATTATTACTACGATTCATGGAAGGAGCTCAGAAAGGGTGGAAACACCCCGGGTGATAGCATATTCGGTCTATCAGGCTAAGGGGTAATATGGTCTTGTGTTGCGGGGGATCTCGACGTGTCATCGGTACGATGTTTCTAGACGTGTACGTTGACAAGTGGTGCCCCAGTGCCCTAGTCATTCGTATGGAATCCATTCTCCAATACGTGCCTTTACGGTTTTAGTTGTAGAGTCTAGTCTGCTGGAATTTAATTAATGTAACAATCTCAGCTATTTGAATAAGTATTTGTACTTAGACACTATTATAATATCAGAGGATTTGATATGAAATGTTTTGGCCGTAAGGTAAAAACCCATCGTGTTCATTTGTGTGTGGTCTTACGAGATACCTTTGTTCCTCAAAGGATTTTGATAACTTTAATAATCCAAATCGAGTGTGTTTTTTCGCGCTGATATTTCAGACTGACTCGGGTGTTATTTTATTATGATGCTCGGGTCAGACCGAGCATTATAGATACATGATAGGATGCTGTGGAGCTCAAAAAACGAGCTGGATGATGAAGACGTATCACACGTATTTGATTTTATTCCGTTGTGTATTGTACGTTGTATATTCAGCTGCGAGGACAGGTTATTATAACCGTATAGTATTGAGTTATTGATTATGTTTACTCTGATGATGTAATGTATAATTGCAGTTTCATTTTGTGTAGAGACATGTTATTATCTATTATGTATTGTTCCGTTGTGATTATGAGATTTTGTGTTGTTATTTATATTTTCTTCTTCTACCTCTTTCTTCTTTTCCCTAACGATCTGGCATTTTCGACATTCGGTTGTTCGACATGTAATACAGTGAACATATTGATGCCGATTTCCGAATGTCGAAAATTCAGTTCGTGACAGGCGTTGGCTTAAAATTCAATTAATAGTATGGAAGTTTACAAATGACCCGTACCAAATTGATTTTTTGAATGGTGGATTAATTATAATCCATCTATCAGAATTCTTCTTGAAAAGTTTTAAAAAAACAACATTCAAAACGAATGAACATTTCACCAAAGATAATTGAAAATGATGATCGAATCACTGGGTTTAAGGGATAAGTCTGATGTATTTCTTTATCGAATTCTCTATCCCATGGATTTGTAAATGAAATCTAGATATTGAATACACCCAATAAAGAATTTTTTGTTTAAGAAAGGCGCCTTTTGCAAAATTCTGGGTTAAACTTACCAAAATTGATAAATCTACACGTCAAATATATGATCAAGAAATTACTTTTAATATTAATGAGAAAAATGAAAAACTATTAAGAACAGTAGGCGCTAAGACAATAGAGAGAATCCCCAAGTCCGTTCCAATCGAAGACTGGAAATGTAGCAAGGGATAATATTTATAAAAGAAATTATCCATTCTCAATTAAAGAAATAAAGAATGATTTAATAAAAATATAGAAAGGAAAGCTTCAAAATCAGATACTTCAACAGCATCCTCATTGAGTATTGCAAGAGATCCATGATGAAAATGAATTTAAACTATGAAAAACTAATATAGGAAAAGGATTTAACAAAAAATATAGGAAAATGATTTAATGCACTAAACAAAATTTTGCAGGAGATCCAACACACCAATAATACTTAAAAATATGTTATTATCACAGTTTTTACACCATAAGATGTCTATATACAGAAAAATAAACCACAAGGTAAACTATGAAATGGAATAAACGGTAAAGGTTTTCATCTTGTACATTGAAGGCAATATATTTGGACAAAATGAACTTGAAACCACAAAGTTCATATTACAAGCACCATAAATGTATACATACATAACATAATTCAAATACATCAACCAATACGAATAAATGTTTTAAATTAAATTAACCCATAACCAGTAGTAACCCATGGAATCTAAATAAAAAGATATTACATGCACTATAAATTTGGGTATTTCCATATGAATTAGAAAGCTGCGCAATTGAAGTATTAAACTACGAAGAATTTCATTATATGGATTTAATAAATTTCATTAAGATAAACTTTTATTACACCAAAAAAGGTAATGAAATACAAATGATAAACGTTTAGCGCTAAAAAAAAGATTCAAAAGTGATGGGTTCAATCAGATTTAAATACAACCTTTCTTGTAGTATAAGAAAATCAACACACACGAATTATAATTGGGAGGATAAAAGAACACTTTAGTAATATACACACATACAAAGAAGAAAACACATACAACACAAACAATAAACTGAATATATCTAACTACTTTCATAGTGATCTTTCATAGATAAAAAGTACACAAAAATTCGCTAGAAGTAAATATGAAGCATTAAAAAAAAAGTATAACCACAAAAATTAAAACTAAGTAATTTAACATATAAACACAAATTTCATTGGATCACGATCAATTTTTCGCCTAATCAAAAATCATTTTTCTAAAACTAGCCCCCCCAATTGTTTTTGTGTAATGCTTTTAAACCTACTCTCGTTTCCACTTCAAGATTCAAAATGGGTAAATAGGGGTTTGAGACTAGACTCGTCAACGGATACTTTCGGATGCGGATAGTGCCATATCCGCATCCCCATCCTAAATCATTTTCAGACATCGGATATTCGCATCCGTAAGAAGGACGGATATTAGATAATTGTCCTATCCGCTATGACCGATAAGTTAAGAAATATAAATGAAAAAAATTTAATTCGATATATTTTTTCTTCTACCTCATCGATTATAAAAATATAAAAAATTAAACAAATATGATGGTAATAAATAGTTTTGAAGAGTTAATATGCATTTAATGCATATAATATAAAATACCAACTTAATAAAATAATAAATAAATATTTTTCATTACACAAAAATACATATAATATAAACTATAATCCTAGCGAAAATTCGGACGGATAATTTTCGAATGCGGATGTCTTCGTATCCACATCCACATCCGTTTTTTCGGCTGCTGGATATTTATCTGTTCTTCAAATATGGATATGGACCAGTTTTAAAATTTTCGAATATCAATTGAAATTGATAGTTGTGTTTGAGACAGAACCAAATTTTAGTAATAATTTTATCTTTCAAACTCGATCGGTTTCCGCATTTTGAAAACCTAGAACAGCAAACAGCAAATGTAAAACAGCAAAAAGTATGTACAGTACGGAGTATCACGTTTTGCATCGATACGGGAGAGTTTTTGTTTTATTACGTTTTCACCAGCCAGCTTTTTACCCGGTTTTCTTCTTCATTTGCCTCACTCTTCTCCCTCCAAAAAATTAGGGTTCTGTCATCCGAAATTCCAGTACCCAAAAAAAGTTTTAAAATGGAAAAACTGAAATCTCCGAAAACCAGTCAAAACCCATTATTCGAAAAGGGCTCTTCGGTGGAAGTCCGATCGACTGATCCCGGATTCGACGGTTCATGGTACGAAGCTACCATTTTGGAAATCCCTAGACAAATGCGATCTAGGTACGCTGTTGAGTACAAAACCCTGCTTTCTACTCCTTCCTCGAAAAGGGGTAAAAAGGACAAAGCTTCGTCCTTGCTCAAGGAGAAAGTTTGCATGTCGCTGATCCGCCCGTCTTCGCCATGCAAACGCGACAGAAATGCCGTTTTCGAGGCGTTTCAGGAAGTAGAAGCTTACCACAACGATGGCTGGTGGCCTGGCGTAGTTTTGAAGAAGATGGATGATACTGGTGATGATGGCTCTTCTAATTACAGTGTTGCATTTCCGCTTTCCAGAGAGGTGTTTCCGTTCAGAGCTTACGATTTGAGGAATAAGATGGTTTGGGTTGCTGATGATCTAGGATATTCTTGGAAGTCCGCTGACCTGCTCTGTAATTATGATCATAACAGCGAGGTTTGTTTTTTTTTTTGTTTTTCCTTTGAATGATTAGTGAAATATCAAATGTATATTTCAATAACACTTATGATTGGCAGTTGTTATTATCCATCAAATAGAAACGTCAATTTTACAATTACGGTTACACCAAAAGTTCACAAAATGCATGGACACATCATGAAATGAAGATTTCAAACTATTCCAGGCTGAATTAAATATTCAGTTACAAATTAACTTAAATAATTAACAAGGTTTTAAGTTTATTTTGTTCTACTTAAATTTGATAATAAAGGACAAACATAATTTTCATTTGGTTTACATATTACAAAATTATAAACAGTAACATCTTTCAATTTTAGATTTAATTCAATAGCAATTCAAGCAAACATCAACTGCATGCATGACTACGACTACTCACTACCTATTTTTTAGGATCTACACCTTTTTTGCTAATTTTAGTATATATATTAGATCTGGTCCATTTGAGATTAGAAGTATGCACTTGAGTTGAGTTTATAACCTTGCACCTAAAGCCCCACAAAATCCCCGCTGTAGCGCATAGCGCTCTCAAACTGCTACGCTATTTCAATTTAGTGCTATTAAACAATATATCTGCTTTAAGCTCCGCTATATTTTGCTAAGCCCGCTAAATCAAGATTTTTAGCATCCGATTTAGCAACATTGATATACAAAGGTTGAGTTGATTAGTTTTCCTTTAAAGCAATCAACAAAATTAGGTTAAATAACTAATTTTAAGGCCTGATTGCTCAGTACAAGTTTGAAATCTGTAGTAATCACCAAATCTAGTATGCATAAATCAGCATAAGTCATGATATTCTTCGATTTTGTTTTATAAGATTAAAAAATATTAATATATTTACGCAAATGATGTAAAAATGAGAATAAATTAAATTTAAATATTTGGTTTTATACCTAGTGAAGCTTTTTTGAGATTTCGTTATTTTTCGCTATATCCCGATATAACTTTTGCAGCTTTCCCACTATAGAAGCGCTAAACGCTTTAACAGCACATGTTTATAATAATGAATGAGAGCTGGGCTGAAATAGTATTTACTTCCAGCTTTTTGAAATTTGACCCATGCTATTGCGTTGTACCTCTTCAAGTGCATATATCTCTGCATGAACATTACCTTCAAAACATTGTGTAGTAATAACTTTAAATTGGATAGCAAACTGACCAAAGTTTAGAATTTGTGATTTGTTAAATGAGCTTTAGATTATTTTTTGAACTCCACAGTTGATACAATTATTAGATGAAATTCAAGCGCAAGAAGATGTTTTGCAGTGAATTTAATAACCTGTTAGAAATTCGTTTATGCGATGCTGCCAAAATTACGATCAAATCTGAACAATAAACCCTGACACAAAGGTACAAAAGGTGCTATATAACTAGACATATCTGCATCGGTCTTGTGTCTAGATAGCAGGTGTCATTAACAGATGCACAAGTTTGACACTGAAGTTGCTTTTGCTTAGTTTAGAAGGCATGTTCAACTAGTACAAGTACTATGCGCTATGGTGTTTGTTCAACAATGGTTTATCAGGGTAGTATTTGGTGTCATTTTTTGTCCTTCAATTTTGTTCTTTTAAAGTTTAAACACAGTGCAAACACATTTGCTATTTAATCATGGTTAAGTTCCTCCTTTTTTGTTGCATGATCGTTGGCTTCTGGATTATTAGGCATTTTTTATTAGCCTAAGTAACTGCTTGTTTAAAGTTATTATGTTGATTTGTACTTTGTTAATAACTGAAAATACAAGTGTTGGCATTTAACATATGTTACCTATGTTTTCTGCATTTTAAACCAAAGGAATGCTTTTGTTGTACGAGCATGCACGTTCGTGCATGCATGCATGTGGAATATTATCTTTTAACCATTTTATTGTCAATCTAATTATAGAAGTAGCCATCACAATGCGATTTTCAACAAACTTTGAGACATTTACTCTAAATATATTTTTATCAGTCGGTCAAAGTTGTCAAGGTGGAAAGCCCTAAAAAGCGCAATCTCAGCTCCTAGCCCCTTTTTTTGGGCGCTTTGAACATAACTTTTTCCTTTTTCATCGTATAAAAACCGCGCTTTAAAATTGCTATTAAAATTGAATTTTGGAGATTTGAATGAGTATGAGATATTAGCACGCATAAGGTAGCAGGAGCTAAAGGCAGTTTTTTTTTGACGCTAACTTCTGAAAAACTAGAATGAAATCGACTAAATTGATTTCGACGTTGACTTTACTGAACATATCGGATTTAGGTAATTTTTTTTGTCCTGCAAAATTACCAACGCTCCAAAGCCTACTCAAGGCGTGCTTTATTGCGCCTCGACGACTCCTAAAAAAGCGAGATTAGCGTGCTTTTTGTGCGCCTCCAGTAGTGGAGGCGCCTCGACACCAGAAAAGGCGTGGCATATGCGCTTGCTCATTTCTGGCACCTGGACGCACGCCTTGACAACTTTGGTTATCAGAGGTTTAAATCTCCTTCATTTCAGCTGAGATATCAATTCAAGATTTTCTTCAAAATCTGAAATTTGAAACGTTGCAAGCCAGAATAACCGTCTCATTTGTTGTATGAATTCAACCTGAAATCAGTATGTGAATTTTAGTCGATCTCGTTGCTAGGTACTAGTGCTTCTAGCAATTTGGTTATAGCAGACCGTCTCATACTTTCACGTTGAATCCATTTTAAGGAACGCATGTTGAACTTCCCATAACAAGATTTTTTTTGGGTGCGTTTTGGGGATAAATTGGAATAGAGGCTAGATGTTAAAAGTTGAAACGTTCGTAGACAAAAAAATGATTAGTACGTCCGACTTATCCTCGTTACGTCCTATCCAACCATTGGATTTTGGAGGTTGCAAGCGCTTTTCCTTAAACTGCTGACGTAATCAATACGTTCGACGTAACTATAAGACAAGTCGCACGTATCTCCCACTATCCGCTTTTCCACGAACGCTATCGTTGACCTTGAATGCACCCTTAATATGTGAAAGTTGGTTCATAAAAATACTTCATGCCTTTGTTATATCTACGACGGCCTTATGTAGTCATACGATATAATCTATTTTAATTGCTCATTGTAATGCTAAAAGTTTCTATACTCTAAATTAGGAATCTTTCTTTGCAACTTATGCTAGATTACTATTTTATTCCTCAGGAAGAGCTGTATAAGACCACATTTCATGTCGGAACCCGAGTAGAAGTAAGCTACGATAAGGATAACTATGGAGCATGTTGGTTTGTTGCGACTATTTTGCAGATCATAGGAAGGACTTATTGTTTGGTGGAATACGATACTCTTAAAGCAGACAATAATGATTCCTCAAATCCTTCATTAGAAGAAGTGGTTGATATGCAGTACATTAGACCTTGTCCGCCTATGAACATGTCAGAACCTAAAAGGAGTTTCAAGGAGTTCGATAAGGTTGAAGCATCCTATAATTCTGGTTGGTTTTTGGGAGTTGTTTCAACAGTCCTTCCCAATTCTATGTATACGGTTAGTATACCCATACAAAATAAAAAGGTTTTAGTTCCGTTTAATCGCGCTGCATTAAGAATTCCTCTTGTTTGGGAAGATGGACAATGGGATGAAGTGTCTCAGGTATAATTTGTTTCGTGCTTAATAATTATGATTTATGCTTCTGTCACATTAAAAAGTAAAAAATTCCAAAGAAGAAAAAAAATCAATTTCTTCACTGTTATTTGTAATGAATGTTGACAACTTGACATGCTGGTTTTATCAGGGTAAGGACGGTGAAGTGGTTCATAGGTCTAAAGGTCAAAAGTTCAAGCGCTCAAAAGCAAGGGAGACTGATAGTTTAACTGAGGATAATACACCCTTGAAGAAACTGAAGGTATGAGAATTTTTCTTAATTATTAGTTATAATGATAGTGAATTTACTGACTATCGCTGACTTATGGGATTTGAAGTTAAAGGATAGTTTAGATGGTGACAAGTCCCATCATAAATCATCTCCTTCCCATGACAAAGACGGTAAATATATAAATGCATTTTTTTACCTGTCTTGTGTCAATTTGGGTCGATATATCGTATCCTTTAATGGTTACCTTCCTACTTGTGCAGTAACCTCTCCAATATATAATACTGCTCCTCCATTTGAGAACCGCGTAAAATCCAGAAAAGTTCATCATGATTCTACCTCTGATCTTAATGGTGGTAAATATACAGATACAAATATCAATTTTATCTCTTGTATTATGTTTAGTTGTTTCATCATCCTTAATCATTCCTGTTTTTGCAGAAAGCTCTCCTGTTAACAATAGCGTTCCTTTGTCTGAAAACCATGTAAAATCCAGAAAAGTTCATGCTGATTCTATCTCTGATCTTATGGAAGGTAAATATATGTTAAATATGTTAAATACATTATACAATTTTATTTGCTGTATCAATCTTAGTTGTCTAGTCGTATTCTATTTTTGTTAGAGACCTTTACCATGTTTAAAGCTATGAGTTTATAAGAATGATGAGTTTTCAGGAGTGGTTTGGTGGAGTTTTCTGGGAGTAAACTGGGAAAGAATGGAGCAGGAAGTATGGGGGATTGGATATCTGGAAGGAAGGAGGGGAGATTCAAGTAGACTGGAAGTTTTTGGGAAGGATTGAGGAGGAAGTGGAGTAAAAAGTGAAGACTTTAACAGAGATTCAGTTGCAAAAAGAAGAGAAAAGAAAAGAACGTGCACACGAAATATTAGCAGATTTTCATAAAAATGAAATAGAATTTTTTATTTAATCACCAACTCAATGATCTTTACATGATTGCCACCATTATTTATACAATTCATATAGGACATTATCAAACTTTCATATCAGACAATCATTCAGCAATTAGGCCCAAAAATTAAAAAGAATTTAGCCTAAAAAGTAGACTTGTGGTTAATGTGCGACGTGCACATGTGCATATACACACGAACTACAAGTTCTGGGATGCTGCCACTTGCACCAGTCTCATCCTAACATTGTATCGACCCTTCAGATGGTGGTGGAAGGGATGTCATTGTTGGTGGTGGTTGAACCCGAGAGGAAGTTGGCAATGTTAGTGTTTGATAAAATGATAGACACCTACATTCCCCTCTCCTTCAAAAGATGACCTGGTCTCAAGGTCAAGTTGGAAATCTTGCTATGAGTGGTCAGTAGTGTTCCCAAGTAGCTTCATTAATTTTCTTATTCTTACGTTTAATTAAGGCTTGCGTAGTTTCCTTTTCGTTTTTCTGCACCATCCTTCTATCCAGCACATTTTCAGGCTCGTCAACCATCTCATCAAAAAATGAAGGTAGTTTATTATGAATAATGACATTAGAGCCTAATTTCTGCTTCAATTGTGACATGAGATGATGGGAAACATTGTGAATTCTAGAACCCTTAGACAGTAGCAATCTATAAGCAACAAACCCAATATTTTCTAAAACTTGATAAGTGCCATAAAATTTAGGGGAGAATTTATGAGTCTTCTGCTTACTAAAAGTAATTTAACTATATTGTTGTAGCTTTAAACACACCTAATATCCACTTCAAAGCTTCTCTCAGATCTTATTTTGTATGCTTTTTTCTTCATTTCATCCCTGGTTAAATTTAGGTCATCATTGACAATGCCCCTTGAGTATAATATTTCTTCAATCGGTGATTTAGCAGTGTGCTGACAAGTAATGGATTAGGGTAAAGAGTGAGTCTACCATACAAAGCTTGAAAGGGTGTGATGTTAGTAGCAACTTTTGAAGTAGTATTATACTAACATTCAGCCATTGTGAGCTACTGAGACCATTCATGAGGCTTATGACATGTAGAGCATCTCAAGTGTCCTAATTAATTTGTTTCTGATTGGGGTGATAGGTTGAGCTAAGAGCTAAAATACATCCCCGTAGCTTGAATAATTCCTTCCAAAACAAGCCTGTGAAAATGGGATCTCTATCACCGATGATGGTTTTAGGCAATACATGCATTGAGCAACAGTTTGTGCAAAAAAGAGGCGACTCAAAGGGAAGAAATCAACATACTTGGTGATGAAATCCATGCTAATGTCATTCCACACCATTTCTGGTACTTGAAGAAGCTGCAGTAGTCCAGAAGCGATACATTCTCATGCTTCATCCTTTGACCGATATTACAATGCTTAACTAATTCTCTAGCTTGTTTTTTTTTTCATGCCTTGCTTTTGAAACTGCCTTAGTCTATGCAATGTTTTTTTAATTTCAGAGTAACCCCCAGTGGTGTTGAGTGATATAATCGATGCTTTTGTCAAGATTGGATTTCCATGATCATTGAGTAGCTTATCTTTATAAAAAATTAAATTAGCTATAATGTAATATTGCTAAGGGTTTAACTGGCGTCCATTCAAATTTCAAATGCTGATAGAATTCATGGCTTTAGACTTCCTCTTTTAAATTCTTCAACCCAAGGACTGTATAATTGTAATAGCCATCAACTGTTCATCTTCTAGTTCCCCATGTCTTCTAGATAGGGCATCTCCAATATTATTTTCCTTGCCTTTTTTATATTCCACCAGTCATATCATGGAGCTTGGTAAACCTCTTGTTTTGGGTGTTGGTATTATTTTTTGAGCAAGTGTTTTAAGCTTTGGTAATCAGTCCTTATTTTGAAGGTTCTTCCCAAAAGATATTGACCCTATTTTTTGTAGCATGTATGACAGCTAATGGGTCCTTTTCACAAGTAGATAGGGTTAAGTACCTTCCCTTTAATGCCCGACTAATGTAACATATTGATTTTCCTTGTAGTATGGCTGCTCCTATACCCTTGCCACTAACATCGCATTCTATGTTGAACTCCTTGGTGAAATCTAGCATACTAAGTATGGTGGTTGCATCCGGTGTTCTTTTGGTTGGAGGAATGCCTTGTTTGTTTGGTCATTTCATTTAAAAGAGTTTTTCTTCTTCAATAAAACGGTTAATAGTCTAGCAATAATCCCTTAATTTTTGATAAATTTTCTATAGTACCCATAATGCCCAAAAATCCCCCAAGACCTTTGATTTTTTGTGGTATTGTCCATGCTTGAACCGCCTTAGTTGTCAGGATCTACTGCTATGCTTCCTGTGGAAATTAAAGACCTCAAGTATTCAATTTTAGATTGAGCAAATTTGCATTTGGGAGTTTGATCACCAGTTGATTTTCCTTTAGCACCTTGAAATGAAAGAGATAAATGCAATTAATGATCTCGCCAATTTCTGCTCTATACTAGAATATCATCAAAAAAAATTCTAGAATAATTTATTAAATATTTATTAAAAATTCAATTCATTAAAGATTGAAAGGTTGGAGGACCACTGGTTAAGTCAAATGGCAAGACGAAGAACACATAGTGCCCTTGATGAGTCCCAAAAGCAATCTTGTAGTTGTATTGTTCGCACATTCGAATTTGGTGGTAGTCCAACTTCAAATCCAGTTTAGAATAATACCGTGAATCATGTAGTTCATCAAAGCGGCCTTCAATTAATTGGATATGAAATATGTTTTTGATTGTCTGCTTGTTCAAAGCCGCATAGTCTATGGACAATCTCTAAGTGTCATCTTTCTTTTTCTCCATTGTTATAGGGGAAGAAAATGAACTAGAGCATGTTTTGATAATTTGGAGCATTTTCTCTATTAATTTTTCTAACTCATTCTTAGCATGATAAGGACGCCTATAGGGTTTGAGACATTGGCTTTGTGTCAGACACGAGTGAGATTTTATGCTCACATGATCTTTGTGAGGGTGGACGAGACAAGTCCGGTAATCTCTGGATATCTTTGAAGCAACCCTTGTATTTCAGGAGGGATAATAAGAGCATTGGTTAAGTCAAATGGCAAGACGAAGAACACATAGTGCCCTTGATTAGTCCCAAAAGAAATCTTGTAGATGTCTTGTTCGCACATTAGAATTTGGTGGTAGTCCAACTTCAAATCCAGTTTAGAATAATATTGTGAATCATGTAGTTCATCAAAGCAGTCTTCAATTAATGGGATATGAAATGTTTTTGATTGTCTGCTTGTTTAAAGCCGCATGGTCTATTGACAATCTCTAAGTGTTATCTTTCTTTTTCACCATTGTTATAGGGAAAGAAAATGAACTAAAATATGTTTTGATGACGCTAGTTTGGAGCATTTTCTCTATTAATTTTTCTAACTCATTCTTAGCATGATAAGGATGCCTATAGGGTCCGAGACATTGGCTTTGTGTCAGACACGAGTGAGATTTTATGATCACATGATCTTTGTGAGGGTGGACGAGACAAGTCCGATAATCTTTGGATATCTTTGAAGCAACCCTTGTATTTCAGAAGGGATAAGAAGAGTTATCACTGATGCTATGAATTTCGTAATTCATGCCTAGAAAATTCCATAGTCTTCATGCGTTGACATATAAAAGATAATCATCCTTGCCTTATGTGTTATTCAATATTTTTCTCATCACTTCATTTGTCGTGATTCCTTGCCAATACATGATGCTGATAATTGTAATTAAATTTGACTTGTAGTTTCTCAAAATTAAAAGTGACATCATCCAATTCCTTTAGTTAGTTTACCTCCAATACTAGCTTGCATCCTTCAATAGTAGATAATAATAAAAGATCAATAGGCATGGTGCATCCTTGACATGTAAGTTTGACTTGCTTGCATACACCTGATCCTAGACTTGTCAATGAATACTTTTGGATACAGATAGTGTCATACCTGTATTCACATTTGAAATCATTTTCAAATATTGGATATCCGCATCCGCGGATACAGACGGATATTGAAAAATTATCCTATAGAAATTTTGGTTCAACATAAGTTTTTTCTTCTTCAATTCCATTGATTATAGAATTATGCAAAATCAAACAATATAATGATAATAAATAGTTTCGAGTAGTTAATATGCATTTAATGTCTATAATATAAACTATCAATTTAATAAAAAAATTAAAACATTTTCACTGCCAAAAAACACATAAAAATAAAATATAATCTTGACAGAAATCGGACGGATAATTTTTGAATGCGTATGTGTTCATATCCGCATCCGTATGTGTTTTTCTGCATATTGGATATATTTATCCGCTTTTTGAATACAGATGCGGACGAATATAGTATTTTTCGAGTATTCATTGACAGCCCTGTCCGATCCCTTCAAATTTTCTCACTAGCCACCATTACTTCATAATGTTTAGTTTCTACTAATGGTAGCTTAAGTTTCTTGGCTGACTTTGAGTTTAGGAAGCTATACGTTGATCTAGAATCCACTAAAATGGGTATCTTATGCTTCTTGATGTATCCTTTCACTTTGATGGTGTGTAGAGAAGGAATTCCACACATAGGATGCACTGATATATTGGATTGACTCTCATTTTTTTTTTTAATTCACATTGGGTAAGGCTGTCTTCAGTGTCTTCTCCTAAATCCATAAATTCTTCCATTATGTACACATGCTGTGTCTTGCACTTGTGACCAATTTGTACCCCTTCTCATTACACCCAAACCACAATTTTTTATTATTTTCTTTTAAGAAGTTTTGTGGGAGTAAGCCCTTTAGAGTTGGCAATCTCTCCATGGCTGTTGAATCAGAAGTTCTTGCATGAGAATTTGGGTTGTGTTGTTCTTTGGTTCATGGTAGAAGTGCTAGAATGATATCTTGAAGTAGTGTGAGGGGTAGGGGTTTTGTTACTTTTCTTGAGACTCGTCCATTTCTCTTCAATTTTTTTTTTTGCCAACGATACCGCTTCTCTGAAGTCTACAGACCTTGATGCCAAGACGTCATGCCTAATTTTTTTTAAGTTCATCAATAAAATTTTCAAATGGAAACATAGGTGGTAAGGTGTCAATTAGACCTTGCAAATAAGCATGCACAGTAGTGGTTTGCATAAGACTGGCCAAAGTTTCTTAGGGCTTTTGCAGTTCTCCTGGCTTAAATCTGATCAAGATCTCCTCTTTGAACACTTGCCATCACTCATGATAAAGGTTGTTCTTGGTTAGCAGGAACCGCTGTTGAGCTTCATTTTGGAGATGAAAAGAATAGGTAGAAACTCATTCTTGTTCAAGAGCATGTTGATATCTAAATATTTGCTCAACCTGCCTAAGCCATTCTACAATGTTATCTCCTCCAGTAACGATAGGGAAATTAAGTTTGATGGTGGTGTTTCGAAGAGGTCTTGGAGTGTGGAGTATCCCTTCATTGTTTCTTGAGTTCATGTTGGACCGCTGCCCTGTGATTTGAAGAAACTCCTGCTTTTAGTTGTATTATGTCACGTTGATGCCTCAGTTGTCTCCGATTGGGTGGAACATAAGTGGAAGATCTTATATGATTTGTTGTATGGACATTTGGTTGGAGCATAGGTTGATTTTTAGATCTACCAGCATGCATCCGATCTGATCTTTTTTGTGAACCTTTATCCAATCTGGTTACCAATGCATTTATGGCTTGTGAAATGTTATCGCTAGTGCTTGCCATTTCTTGAGAGCTTGCATGAAGTTCTTGGGTAATATTTTGCCGTTCTTGGGTGGTTTCTTGAAGTTGTCTTAGTGAAACAGCAATCGTACTGTTGGTCTGATCTTGTCTAGCCCATACATTGGTCTCCTCCTCACCCTTTGGTGGGTTTTCAGTGAGATCATCTTGAGGATCTGATTCTTGACGATCTTTTGGTTGATCATCAAGTTGAGACCTTCTTCCTTGCCATGTTTAAAGCTACAAGTTACAAGAATGATGGATTTCAGGAGGAGTTTACAAGAACGATGGAGTTCAGAAGAATGATGTGTTTCAGGAGTGGTTTGGTGGAGTTTCCTGGGAAAGAATGGAGCAGAAAGTACGAAGGGTTTCTATATGAGGAGTCAAGAAGGGGAGATCGAGTTAGACTGGAAGTTTTGGGAAGGATTGAGGAGGAAGTGGAGTAAGAAAATGAAGACTAAAACAGAGATTCAGTTGCAAGAAGAAGAGAAAAGAAAAGAACATGCACACGAAACATTAGCAAATTTTCATAAAAATGAAAGAGAAAATTTTATTTAATCACCAACTCAATGATTTGTTACATGATTCCCAACATTATCAAACTTTCATATCAGATAATCATCCAACAATTAGGCCCAAAAATAAAAAGTAATTCAGCGTGAAAAGTAATGCTTAATGCGCACACAAGCACATGCACACACGAACTACAGGTTCTGGGCTGCTGCCACTTGCACCAATTTCATCCAGACATTGTCGTTGTCGACCCTTCAGATGATAGTGGAATGACCGTAGTTGCTGGTGGTGGTTGAATTAGAGAGGAAGTTCCCAACATTCCCTGAATTGTTTGATAAAATGCTTGAGACACTTACAATGTTATTTATTTTTCTACTTCTACAGATCACTCTCCAGTTAATAATACTGTTTGCGACAATTCCAAAATAGTTCACCATGATTCTACCTCTAGTCACAAGGATGGTAAATATATGAATACAATATCATATTTCATTTCTTGTATCATTTTTACTTGTTGAATCCTATTCTATATTATTATTAACCTTCCAGGTTTTGCAGAAAACTCTCCAGTTAACAATCCCGTTCCTTCGATGGAAAAACGTTCAATAACCAGAAAAGCTCATCATGATTCTACCTCTAATCGTAAGGATGGTAAATATATATTTATGATATTAAATCCATTTTTGTATCAATTTCAATTGCTGAATCGTATCCTATTTTATTGACCAGAAAACTCTTCAATCAACAGTACTGCTCCTGAAAAATCTTTAAAATCCAGAAAAGCTCGCCGTGATTTTATCTCTAATCATAAACCATCTCCTTCCGATAAAGAAGGTAAACATGTAAAACACATCATCATATTTTATTTCATGTATTATTTTTAAAATGTTGTTTTTTCCCGTGATCACAGGAAACTCAACAGTTCGCAATTCTGTTCGTTTGTCCACGAGGCGTGTAAAATTCAGCCTAAATTCCAAGAAAAATACACCACTTCCTGAAGCAAAAAATCTCTTCTCAACTGCCACCGATGTCTGCCATGAGAACACAGCAAGTCTAATAGATTCAGTTATTGAAAATGCTGAAATATTCAAAGACATAATCGACCTTGACATTGTAGATGTCGACAATGGCATACGAAATGGAAGTATTTCCAGTGAAGGTAACAAGGAAAATGCCATGGAAAATGAACATGCTCGGAGCAAATCTTTATCCAGCAATGAAAACATAACACCATTTGTACCCTGCTCAGCAAATAACACTGAATCTCTAGACTCCGAAACCGAAATGGCCGAGCTCATGGAATCTACAAAGGAAGTCCTTAAACTGTTTCCTCAACACCCTCATTGTGACCCATTGCTCATCCATGCAAAATTCGTGAAGAAAGGCCTGACCTACGGTTTAAAGATGGCTTTTGCCGAACTTGTGAAAAGCATAAAAAACTTATCTTTCAATGCACCAGATGAAGAATTTGACGAAGGGTTCAGGACATTGGACTATGTTGAGGAGTTCGGGTTCAGTGTTGAGCAAGTTAGGGATCGCCTTAAGAAACTGAAAGAGATGCGTGATTACTTAACGGAGTTGCATGATAAGAAAGCTTCAACGGTGCATAAAGTGGAGGAGCTGAAGAACGAGCAAAAGATTAAAGTTTCGGAGGTGTTAGATATTGATAAGAGGATGGCAGCCCTTAATGAGGAAAGGGAGAAGTTGATGTCAGAGAAGATGAGGGTGGAGACTGAGGTCAAGGATCTGAACAATGCCGCAGTCGCTGTTGAGGAAGAGAGCGTGCTTGTTAAGGCAAAGTTTGATGAAATAGCGAAATCTTCATGGTGAGTCGGTCCACTTTATGAAATTTATCTTAGTTTATTTTATGCTTAATGTACTTATTTAAGGTGGTTTTTTGGGTTTATGGTTGGTGTATATCATCTAAGATTGTGAAGACATTGACTTTTATTATGGTAAGATGTGGTTATGTAATATATTTTAGGGGTCCATGTTATGTATGGTGCTTGTTCATCACGTATGATGCGACATTTATTGGCAAAGTGCCTATGAGTAGTATTAAATAATCTGTGCAGTTTTCGGTCTGAGTGTACCTGTATACAAGCTTCATTTTTGATCTTAGGGTATTTACGTGTGTTATATACTCACGATTTCAGTGAATTTTTTGCCAAACTTTCATCCTTTTTTTGTTGGAAAACATTTCAGTGGTAAAACAGTTCTTAATGAATTTATTTTGATTACAAACGGTACATCTTTCAGTTTCAGGAAGATGAAATCCGACAAGTAGATTTGAATTTTAGTCTATCAAGTTGTAAATTAAACAAATTTTTGCATGATCATAACATCATCATTTACATAGTACAAAATAGTAAACTTTGAAATTCAAAACAAGCATGTTATTACCAAGAAGGACGTCTGAAAATTGGTGTATGGTACAATCGGGTTTCCAGTTAAGATGGATGATTAGGGTAAGCCCTAACGAATGTTTCCTACGTAAATCTGAGTATTTCAACAGAGCTTTGATAGGAGGTTAGAAAAATAAAGGTCGAGGTTGTAAGTCTAGAAACAAAAATTAAGCTAAAAATTAGAAATTTACGAGGTTCCTGTGCTTTGTTGCAAATCCAAATTTAAATTATAATACGAAAAAATCGCATTTTTTGTTGAGTTGTCCCCCTTGGGAAAAAATACATCCAATACGCAGTTTTTCAACTGCGTGGTGCCCTGAAGGCACCACGCAATTGCTCTGTGTGGTGGATAAAAATTTGAAAAAAAAAGTAAACATAAATGTAAACAAAAAGTTTCAATAATAAGTAAAACATAAATGTAAACAAAATAATCAAAGGGGAATTTTTGTTTTTAAAATTTTTATAAACACAAGGGGGAAACTTAGCAAATTTGATGGTTTGAATAGTCTGGTTTGAATAGCCTTAGCCGTGTTTTTTTATCTCTATGCTAGTAAAATGAATGATTATTAGATCTATTAAATCTATGAAGTCTAAAAGATTATTAGATCTAATCTAATAGTGTTTTTTTTTAAAATAAAATCGTATTTTATTCAATCAGGTTAAAATGAATTTTAAATTTAATTTAAATAAATATGTAATATAACAAATGTATCAAATACATTTGTGTGCTTGAATGGTAGGATTGAATGGTAAGAGAAACATACAAGCAGTACATATATGTAAATAAACATGTTAAAGGTTAGAGAAAAAAACTTTTGTTTCTTTCTTTTAACACAAATAATCAATTAAGAGAAGACGGGGCTATAAATGTAGAGAGAGAAATCTTTAATTTTTTTTAATTAGATTAATTGACATATAATGACATTTACTAGTGAATTCGCACATGCTTTTGTTGCCCAAATTTTTACACACACACACAAAAGAATGTGTGTATTAAAATTAAGATTAACCAGTTTACATTACCATGAAATCAAAATTTAAAACAAGATCTAATTTGATAAGATTTTGAAACTAAATTAATGGTACATATGAAAAATTTATTTTATTAACTTTTAGTCAAAAGGACATGCGCTTATATGTACTTGAAAATTATGGTTAGTAAAATAAAATCCTGCCTTAACAAAAGGGTTACAAGGGGGGACAAATGACGTTTTGCAAAAATTCACTTATAATAATATATTTTAAGAGCGTACAATGATGAAAAGATTTATATCCAAATCAACAACAACCAAACAAAACTTATACTCATGTTCCAAAATTGTTTCAAATACATAACATGTATATTTTGTTCCAAGTTTAGATTTTATGTAACAAGTCATAAAATTTATATTAGTTGAACATTAGATTTCAATCAAATTGCTAACCTTTACTTTTTTTTTTTAATCAATTTATGAATTTCAAGTCTACCTAAAATTTTATGTAAGCAACAAACAAATTTATTTCAAAATGACTTGAGTAAGAATCTTCGATTTTACAATATGAAACTAAAATTTACGTAAACAAATTATTTTAAAATGTTATTCAAACAAGAATTTCTATATGAAAGAATTGGACAATGCATGCACCTATAAATTATGATATTGAAAAGTAGATCTAATTAACTACATAAAATAAACAACCAAATAAAATACAGATAGATTGATAATAATTACCGTTGGTGATAAATGAATAATAGAGAATATAAATAAGATGATTTTAATCATATTAACATGATGGGGATAAAGCCAGTTCAAGGGATTAAACAAATTATTCAAAATATTGTCAAATACATACAAATGAATGAGTGAAACTGGCGATAGAAACATATAATCATAATGAAATAATTTATAAATAAAATAGGAGTTCATCTTTTAAACGAAGCCAAGAGAAACACCTTGATTTGAGATTTCTCCTCAAGTATCACCATCCAACTTTACAAGAGAAGGATGGATCATTTATTTTTATCTTTATTTGATGTTTACATTTGGTATTGGAGTTAATATTTTTTTTGGAAATATTGATTTGATTTTCAACCACAGAAAGCTAGGACGAGAGAAGAGAGAATAAAAATGAATGTCTGTAGGAAATGAATTAGTAGGTTTTTGTTTTTAATTGAAAGAATGAAACATTTTCCATTCTTTTGATTAAAACTTCCCCAATCAATTCCCATATTTTTCTCTTTCTCTCCATTCCTCTTTATTCGTATGGTATGACTGCAATTACTTGCCATCAAATGGTACAAAATTTCCATAATTCTTTTCATGCAATTATCTTTTATTTAAGCTTGTTTAAAAATACACATATAACGTATATCGGTGCGTGCAAATATAACTTTTATATATACATTCAAATAATTTCAAATAACTCCTAAACATTAAATAATAATTAATATTTATCAAATATTAATTAATTTATTTAACTTACAACATTTTATAAATTAATTAAATCATGTGGTTTTTTGATGAATCCATAAATATGGTTGTGTGACTCAAATGTGTAAATTCTATCAACAATTAACGTCGAAAATTGAACAATTCAAACATTAACATTCACACGCCACCTTAACTAGTGGGGTGATATTTTGGCTGAATTATTGAATATACATCGTTACTGGTAAAAATTCAATTTTACTTATTTAAGCTTTACCCAGTAGCAACAATTATTTACACTAATTCTTTTCGTCAAAACTAAATCACATTAGAACTTATGGAATTTGATAACGGTCAAAATTCCAACATCGTCCACATTCAGCATTGTAAGTGCAAAACACAAAAATCCTTTGTTCAGTAATAACACCTATTATTAATCGTACTGCTCTGGACAAAGACTTTGACTTTAAGTTGACTTAAATTGATCCCGTAATACTAACTCCGTATAACCGAGAAGACGAATTCTCTCTTGAATAGTGTTTCAGTTCCAATGCTTCCACTCGATCCAACCATAGCGTTCGATGGACTCCATGCCATGATTTAATTATAATCAAAGTGGAGTTTTCACATTGAAGCTCGACTATATTCTCAAGTCGAGTGAGTTATGTCAAATTATCACATCGATATTTTCTGTTTGACCTTAGTTATATTAACCAACAAAAAACTTTCGAGTGACTCATTCAATAGTTATCCAATAACTACCAGTATATAAGCCCTTTGTGTCTTTAGCAGCCATGGGTAATACACTGTCCAATGTTTCGATACATCTTGACTAAGAATATTTAAAACTATATGTTTATTTTGTTATGATAAACTACTCATGATTACAAGACATTGTAACCACTGTCACAAAACATACCATTTATAGATATTCTATATTAAATATGCTTTTAATAAATAATCAGTATAACATATTATATCAAGTATCAATTCCGCAAGTGACAAATGCCATTGTACAACTTGTATTTGAATCAGGTGCCAAGTACACCAATTTTGACTTTCCACGGTTATTAGGTCACACCTAGCATCTTATCTTTCTATAGATGAGAAGAATACCTATACAATCCCGACTTTCTGCTGGTGGCAGGATATAAATTTACAATTCAAGTAGCAATAGATTAATTCTACAAGAAATCATATATGTTGAATACAAAATCACGTATTCTTCAGTATAATGATCCTATTGAGCTTCAAAGCAGCTTGTAATTAAAATCTTTGAAGAATATGATGATATTAAAGACAGAATAATAGAGAATTCAAGCAAGAATCCTTTGATCTTTGTAGTTTGCAAATTCCTAAAGAATGTGAGTGAAAGAATATGAATGTGCATAGTATATGCATAAAGTAGTAAGAAAACTTGATTATAAAGTAGCAGAGAAGTAAAGGAGAGAGAGAAAAGAATGACAATTGTTATTAAATCCTTTTTCAGAGCCTTCATATAGAAGATAAACTGAAGTGACTTTTGGCGAAGAGGTGAAAGGATCTTCCTATTTGTTTAAATTTAAAGGTTGCATCAATGGCTAGTATGTTGACATGTCGACATATCTGTGATAATTCTAAAAACATATAAGCGGCTACTATATCGATATATATTTCTAGGATATATCGACATATGCTATTCGATTTTGAAAAACACTTTATAAAATTTATTTTAACTTTATAATATTTAAAGTCAATATTGTGCTTCTGGAAAGATTCTAGAGAGGAAAATAAAGACTTTTAAAGATAGATTTCAAAGATGTGCTACATGATCTTAACAAATATTTCTAAGACTCTTTACACACATTTTTGACTGAACGTCTTTTGCTTTTCGTTTTTATTTTGAGACTCTTATATCCTCTTATCGTTGTTCTTGAATCCGTAATATTCTCCTGGTCTTGTTCTTGGTCTCATTGACCTGCTTGATTTCATTTGGTCTCCTTGATTTGCTTAATTCCTCTTGGTCTACTTGATTTGCTTGATTCCTCTTGGTCTCCATGCCTCATCGATATCCCACAATGCTTTAGAGTTGTATATCTGTATTTCCTGCACCGTAGTCTACACAATCTTGAATAGTCATTAGTAATAATATATACGTGGTCGTTGTCATCAAAATCCATACCTATGGTATTAACAATATCTCCCTATTGATGGTGACAAACGTCTAAATATTTTTGATATATATCTTAGTTTAAATTTAACTCCCCCTAAATCTATTAGCCCGCCTTGAGTTAATGCATCTATTAACCCCACCCCCTCCCCCCCCCCCCCCGCTTTTGACTAATAAATACATACATACATACATACATATACATACATACATACATACATATACATACATATACATACATACATATACATACATATATATACATACATACACACACACACATATCTGTGTGTATGCGCGCGCGTGTATGCGTGTGTGTGTCTGTTTTTTTTACTTATTATATTTTTTTCTCCCTTTATTGTCAATAAAAAATAGGTATAAATAAGTTTATAATATTAATTATACAAAAAGGAGCACAAGGTGTTAATTTTAGGTGTGTGTATTATAAATATTGTATAACTACATATCTGTTATCAAATTAATCATAGATAAATAAGGTATTTTATTTATGAGTAAAACAATTATATGTATTTATAAACAAGCATTCAAATTTAAATATATACAAACATTCAACTATTTCAATATATACAAACATAAATTCATAAACATAAATATAAACTACAATGAACAACATACATAATTACAAAGTGGAAAAGAACAAATATACAGTTTCTTAGATGGAACTTCTACCCATCCATCGTTAAGTCCGAATATGTGATGGGTATAAATAACTTCCCAATCTTAACTTTTTTCTTTGTCTATATCTGTAACGAGACGGATTTTGCCCGCTCAAAAATCGACATCCATACTTCATATCGTACTCGAATGCCATAGATTCGACCGTTCAAATCCGATTCGCTGGAGCTTATAACAACATTAAGTAAATAACACAGCGGAATAAAAGAATAATACATTGATATACAGCTTTGATACAATATCTGATACAACAGATGATCCAATAGATATCAATATACATCAGAGATATGATACAATAAAATAGCAGCGGAAAAGAAAACGATAGATAACATCTAGCAGCGGAACAATATAACTCTAAGATAGTCTTCAAAAGAGAACTCCAAGAACTGCAACTCCATTTCCAAGAACCAATCCAGCAATAGCTCGAACTCCCAATAACGATGCACCAAGACAAGCAAGACTGGTGTGATCCAAATTCTGAACTAACTCTAGATAATCTACTAAACCTGACTATCTGAAAAACCCAAACTCTAGACTGCTCGTGTAGAAAATAATGAGCACCCGGAGTTTAGGAAAGAAACAATAAACTCTGGATCAGTCGTGGGACTGGTGTGAGCAACAAAAATAATTTATTTATCTTTAAAATCAAAATAGAGGAATATTTTAAAGTCAATTCGCAATGCTTTTTAAAAAAATGAGACTACCATAAGGCCTCCCGCACACACACACAATGCAAACGCAGAATCGGAGGATATTTCTCCTTATGATAGTCAAAGATGCTTGATACGCATTAAAAAGAAACATTTGTTATTATTACTAGTGCATAGTGTAGAGGAAATCATTTCGAAAGTAAAGATATAAATCTTAGCCAGCATAGACATTCCGCACTTATGCCTACTATAGCTACCATGTTCAATAGCAGGTTACCGCCACATTCCATGGCAGGTTATACAACTAAAACCGTACAAGATCGTATTGTTTCTTTGGATTTCCAACGAATGGTCAGGCCAAGGAACTTCCCATTGCCACATGAGAACGCCTCTGGAAGGACGTCCTCGAGAACCAAACCGGATCTCTGCCAACACAAGGCCGGGTTACCCCTAACTGGGTAACTACTGACACGAGTATGCCATCCCTCGGTCCTTTGGGACCATTAACCGAGAGCTCTCTAATCAACATCACACAATCATAAATAAAGTGTTTCAACATGAGTAAGTATCTGGGCTCCATACCATGATACCACCCTTTTCCAAAAGGGAATGCACATACCCTAAAGGGAGCTACCCCTCATAACCTTGCCGCATCTTTCCTATTTTGACCATTCCGGGGTGTCAGGCTCGACGAAGTCACGTCCACAAAGACACACTTTATACAAAAGCCGTGCTTTGGGTCAACAAATGATCATAGAAATGATCACAAAGATAAACGATCAAACAAATGATCTTATCACAAATGATCAACACAATGATCATTTCACAGCAACACTCAGCATGTCACATTACCAAATTGGGAATATATTGCTGATAAGCTTCAACTACATAACCTCTGAGCTCGTACGTCTCAGAGAAGGGTGTTAAGCTAAGAGAATAAATTCTCCTCCACCAACAGAAATATATTTGAAAGAAATCTGCTTTATATCTCAATTTGTAATGTCAGACATACAATCCATACAAGTCTGTTCTGGGTTCGAACAGAACCGAAGGCACTTACAAAGAAGTCCTTGCAATCCGGATATTCACAATCCCGATCGGATTTCCCATCACTTAGGGAGTCTCTATTACCGTTGCAACTCAGTGCAGAGACAATCGATAGGTCATACTATCGTTCTTGCAAATACCCGGTCTTCACCACCGGTCTTCAAATGCTATCCATAACGACGTATCACATATTCGGAATGGGTTATACGACCCAAAGGTCCTTTCCCGGTTAACTCGAATAGTAAGCGCAACATTTAAAACATATGGATAAGGAATTTCAATTAAGTCACAACTTAATAATCCAAAACTTTTCTTTCATATGGTTTAAACAAATTACCATTTCAAATCTTTTAAACTAAAAGATTTATTTCACAAAGTTCACCCAGTTTCACAAAGATCCATTTATGGATTTCAAAACAATTTCCATTTCAATTGGATTAACTCGTTAAATCTTTAAATCAAAGATTTAACTTATAGTTTTCAAAATCATTTCTAAATATTCATTCATAGCCTTTCAAAAACAATTTCAATTCAAGTTGGATTAGCTCATTCGGTCTTTGAATCAAAGATTTATTTCACAAAGATCAATTTATAGACTTTAAAACAATTCCCATTCCAATTGGATTAACTCATTAAATCTTTAAATCAAAGATTTAACTCATAGCTTTCAAAATTCGATTAACTTGTTGAATCTTTAAATCAAAGATTCAACTTATAGCTTTCAAAAATCATTTTCATAACTTGGAAATTATCTTCATTTTCAAACTTGAAATTCTTTTTAACACAAATTGGACGTTCATTTCTTATGTGAAAGCTTTTATTATTTGAAAACAAATAGTTTTCGTTTCAGAAAAATCCAATTATATTTACACGAGTTAAAGCCCTTGAATTCTATTCACATCCCCAAATCGTTACTTTTAAAATAGTTTAACCCATATATAACTGGTATAACATTTTTAATCCCTAGTTTTAAATCATAGAATTCAATTTCAAATTTTGAATTTAAATTTAAATCAAATTATTTAAATTTCAAACTTTATCAAGTTATTCAAAATAAATTTCATCTTTGAAATTTCTTTTTCAAAAGCTTTTCACATTTAAACCAAATCCCATTTTCAAACCATTTGAATTTAAAAATTCAAATTCAAAACTATTTTCAAAAATCTGTGACTTAATCGATTTCCTCGTGAAATTCATATTTGTGTGTGTATGGTGTAGTCCAGGGGTTATACACAGTAGTGCAAAATCATACAATTATCACATATCAGAATACAGGAATATAATTGATAAGCGATATAAACTATAACGCTTATCTGTTATATACAGATCACAAATATATATGCCATGGCTAGTAAATTACATCACAGATAATTTATCACAGATCACAACATAAATCAGGATATATACAAAGCATCATAAATCAGGGATATCAACAATCAATTCATCCAATAGAATCCAAATATTCGTAAGTAAGATCAGTTAATTATCTGATTAATTTAAATCAAACAAATTTCTTATGAATTATAAATCCTGGTTAATCAATTGTTAATAAATTATAAACCATTTTTGATTAATTATTCTTTAATCAGTTATTAATTATCCATTAATAATAAATTAATTAACCTTTAATTATAATTCATCAACCTTTAATTATTAAATAATTAACCTTTAATTATTTAATTCACTATTTAATTAATTATCTTTAATTAATTACTTTGATTATCCTTTTAAACCTTGTTTAATAAATCACCTTTATCACATTAGATACCTTAAAAGGTTAAGATTTAGTTTAAACAAAATTTTATCTTAATTTTCATTTTAAACTACATTATTTATTTATTAAACAATTTTGTAAAATAATGTATCTTGATTAAATAAATTTAAAACTTAATCATTTTGAAAATCCTTTATTTACTTTAATTTATTTAAAACTTTAATCATCTCCTTATTTTAGAACTTGGGTTTTATTTAAAATTGTTGAAAAGTAGAAAAACTTCAAAATACAAACTGTTTTTGAGTGGCTCCTGTAACTACTTCGAGTCACCCCCGAGACAAACTTGTCTTTGCTTCGGGTTACTCAGAAATTTAACCCGAGGGAAAATATTTTCCTTCATTTTTCTAAGTCCCAGAAACCTACTCGACATTCCACTAAAACGACACGAGTCTCCCTTCGAGTCTAACCCCAGTTCCCCCGAGAAATACTTCGAGTCTTCCTCCATGCCACTTCTTCTTCCACAACCCAAAACTGTTCACATACACGATGTTACGCGTGCACGCGTACGCCTGAACAGTGATGCTCCGACCCTCCTCGCGACCATCGGCAAGTCGATGACGACTATCTCAACCTAGCCGACCACCCAGAAGTCTTGATATCACCGTGGTTCAACTTCAGGTGATTCGATCGAACAAACCCAACGGCACACCACCACGAAACCGTCTCGTCTTCCCACGTATGGCCATCCGAAGCCACGAAAATCTAACTGAAGCTTCATCGAGATGTGACGCCTCGACTGGCATCGGAGACGTGAATTCCGATCACCCATAGGCGGAGCGGCGATCCTGTTTACAACGTGAACCGGAAATAGTTCTTAAACCCTAGTTTAGATTCGAATTCACAATTTATGCAATAGAAAAATTCTTCAACATTTTTCCCGAACTCAACGATGATCAATCTTGCTTTAACCAAAATCCTAGCATTCGATTTCGATTCGATCACCAGATAATGATCAAAATGCTATTTTTGTTCATATTCAAACTGCACGTGAAATACTCAATTAAAAATCACCCAATTTGTTTTAAAAATATTGATTTTGATTGTTAATCTGAGCTATATAACTGAATCGAGATTTTGCAACATTCGAAATTACCCAAAAATTTATATCTCTACTGTAAATCAGTTTACAGAGTCCATTGTTTAAATATTAAGCCTAAAATAATTTCCAGGCCTCAAGTTAAGTTTAAATGAATCTATCATATTTCAATTTCCAAGCTAAATATGGTTTGTATGAAGAGATGCTAATTTTTTTCCCATTTCTTTTACTCTGTAACTAGAAAACAGGAAGAACAGTATATAGGATACCCTGTACATCTACACATATATTTACCAAACCATGTTCAATGATAAACATATTCAATATCAAGAAACAGAGAATCATTTCAGTCAACTAAAAGATTTCAAGTTTAATGCTTACTCACCTTATTTCCCAGGAAAACAGAGCAGTGAAAAATGTTGAAACAGGTTTTGATAATTCAAGTTGAAAGCCTTCTGGTTTTGATCTCTAGTTTGTATTGTTTTGCTTGAGTTTTGAATGACGTTCTTTTTCTCAGTTTCTTTCTTAGCTTTATTTTTAAATGAAACGAAGTAGTGATGAAGAAGATATAAAGAAAGAAGTATATTGAGATAGAAGTATACAGGGTATACAAAACTGGTACAGTGATATCTTTATCTATTTAATAAGCATGACTGAAGTATGTTGCATTAAATGTTGAGATGTATTGCATTTATTTCCTTGTACATATATACTTTCCTCTCCATACTCCATTTCAGCTGTACAAATTTGAGATGATAGTGATGGCTTGTATTTGTTTAAGTGTATATGTATTTTATTTGTTTCTTTTCTTTTTAACTTTGAATTTTATCTTGTTGGTTTGGTTTAATTTGCATTTTAAAACTCTACGGGCTACCTATTTTTTCTTTTTTTCTTTTTACTTGTTGATTATGCAGTTTGCTGGCTGCAATTCATTTCTTTGCTGGTACAAGTGATAGTATTTTTTAGTTATAGGTATGGTTGATAGAGATGGAAACATGTAATGCATATGTACTTTGTCCTACTTCCTATTTTCTGGTTTACAGCCTACATACTTACTTTATTTGGTTGTACTAACATATATATTTTCTTAAGTCTTGTTTTTATATTGTACACTGGAATATATATATATATATATATATATATATATATATATATATATATATATGTTTAACTTGACATTTATTGTCTTGTATTTCTAGTTTATATTTTAATTGTTATTATTATAATTAGTCTTTGAACCGTTTATTTAAGATTATATTTTCAAATCCAACATATACATATATATATTCTCATATATACACATATATGCAAATTTTCAAATCAATTTGACTTAATATATTTTCTATTTGAATCGGGGAAACTCGCATCATTTAAAAATCAATTTTACAATTTTTTAATTCAAAAACTCATTTAAATTATCAATTTAAATTCATAAAAATCCTGGGTCGTTACAATATCCATCTCCTCGTCCTGAATTCCTTTATATCCAGTATGTTTAGAAACATCCATGTTTTTTTTCCTTTAGGACAAAATCAATGAAGCAACGAAGAGAGGCAAATTGCCTATCTTGTTCATAAACCATTTTTTGTTGATTCATTTCCAAATGCTTTTGGTTTCTAAATATGTTATGTAGTGCTCTCTTGAAGTTTTGTAAAGTTTCTTTAAGATTTTCGTTCATTTTTGCTTTATAAGTACTCTTTCCCTTGTCCATTTTTGATGAATTTAGTTTAGAATTAATGAGAGTGTTTAGAGAGATGGATTAGGTTTTCTAGTTTAAAATGGTGTTTATAGAGTGTTTATTTCGAATTAAAAACTATTGCCATCAAATATAACTAATTTATATTTTAAATTCTAAATCTAAAGTTACCTCTGTATATGTAGCACCCTGAATTAATAATTAATTACTTGAAGAATTAATTCTTGAAATGGAAAATTAAATGGGTAAAGTTATAGAAATAAATAAGAAATACGATGAAGCATTTGTTGTACACTTGCTTACCACATAAAGTCGACTGTATATGATAAATAAAATAAGAAAAGAGGAATGAATCGATGGAGAAAAGGTTAGGAGTGTCATAGATCAAGTTATTGTGGGACAATAAACATAATTATTTCTTCATTTTATTTTACAAAAATAAAATAAAAGCTTGAGAGGCATATTAATGGTGGCATTCTAAAAATAACAAAGAAGAAGACGAAGGAAACACAAGCTAAAAGGGACTATGTAGATTAAAACAAAATTATTCAAAGATCTATATGAATAGTGAGTAACACTAAACACATATATCATTTTCATTGTGCCTGAATTCGCTTTTGATTTATTATGGTTGTGTTCACATGAGTTAGTGTTTAATGAGATAAATGATGTTTTAATGAATGTTTTAAGGAAAAACTAGTTAAACATGGGATGTTTAGATATGTTTCCTTACATCAATGATTTTGAAATGGTATGAAAATTTAATATCACATTTTAATCATAAATTTAGAAATAGAATTTGAATTGGAGAATTTTCCCTAGTCGAAATAATTAGTTATAGTTTTTTGAGGAAAAATACTCGGTGAATAAATAATAAAAATTGGTTTGGTAACATCTTTCCTTTTTGTACGCTTTAAATCGACGATAAACCACACGCGTCAGACTCAAACCATAAAAAAGGGCGGATTGTTATGGGGTAATAAGAAAAGCAGAGAAAGAAATAAAACAAAATAGAATCTTACAGCGGAACGATAAAAAAATATAATAATCAAATAAACTGTCATGAAGCTGTTTTACAAAATATTCGATTACTTATACAATACATAACAGAGTTACACATACCAGAGAACAATAAATAATAATGCAGCGGAATACATGATGCAATGAATTATAATAAAAAATAGTAGTACAAAAATCTTCGTTTTCGTCCTCCAGAAATAAGGCCTTCAAATCCTGAAATGCTCAGGCTGACCCGAGCGAATTGGAAAAACAAAACACTCGAGTCAGAACTAAAAGATCTTATGTGAGTTAAATCAACAGAAATAAATATTAGTGGAACGGCTTTATGGAATTTAACATCTCCTATCCAGTGTCAAACGTGAGTGCAGTAACTTAAGAGATACTCGGGATTCACATCTCCCAAGGATCCGTTAAACTATTTACTATGTAGTAATATTTCACTATTATAATAATTTCTAATAGTAAAATAAACTTACTTTTAAATAGCGTTAAGGGGTTATCCATATAGCCTTTAACACGTAATAGTGCCAATAGTCTATACAGTACCGTGATATCTCCTGATCGGGAGGCTACCAAAGGACACTCCATAGGTACGACACAAATCAAACTCGTACAAGGCACGCTAGGGTAGGTGACACGACACAACTAGGCAATGCCAAAGTAGATATACCAATTACGCTTCCGGACCGGCGGTAACGCTTAGCAGCTACTACCGCCCACTTGGAGCCATACCCCCAAAATCAAAAGGGCCATAAACAACCACAAAGTAATAGAATGGTATCGAAGGAGTGCGCCCGATAAAAGGTGCTATTAGCCCGTCAATCGCTCCTGTTTTAGCCACCTTATGCCAACTTACGGGAGTCGGGTCCACGTATTTACCTCAAAGAAAACGCCGCCGCCATCCTACTTCATTCTGTAATCTCCACCGCGTACACGGTTGTTAAAGTGGTTTTTGGAGTTGACAGAGAGTATGACAACTTCCGATCCCGGTCTATTTAACAACCAAACGTTATTATAACACCGCGGTTTTTTCAAAATAGTTTATACTTCAAAACCAGAACATAATATCCATTCCAAAACCATATAAATACGATATCATTTCCATTTCAAAACCAAATCAATGTGATATCATTTTTATAAAACCCAAATCAATATAGCATCATTTATATTTCAAATATATCCTTTTCCAAAAATTTTGCACTTTCAAAACTTTAATATTTCGAAACCAAACGCTTGAAATATAACTTTTCAAAAACATAATACTTCGAATTTCATAGCTTCTAAACCATAACTTTCAAAACTTAAATGGTTTGGATATTCAAACATATATAAAATAAGATAGTTTGAATTTAAAATTACTTTACAAAGTAAAATAATTTCTTCGACTTCACAATTTTATTCACTTTAAATTAAATCTCGATTCATAACTTTCAACTCTCTTTCAGTTTCAATAAACCATTTCAATTTCAATATATTTCAAACTTTGAGTATTAAACAATTTCAAAACTAAGGTTGGTAAATGCGCAATGATTCCGTATTCTATTTTTAGTTTTGAAATATTTGCATAATAAATCCATTTTCATTTAAATAAAACCCAAAGTACAAATAACTAAATATTTCCTTCAATTTATTTATACTTGAAATATTCGTTTAATTCATCTTAAACCAAAATCCAGTAATAAAAATCATACCCTTAAAATCTAAATTTTATTAAATTTCAAATCAATTTCATATTTATCTTCACACCTAATTCTCATTTAAGTCATTATAAACTCTAGAAATATAATTTAAATAAATACTTAACCATATTATATCTTAATAAAATCAAACTTTATTATTAAACTTATTTTATACTTTAAACCAATTTTATACATAGCTTAAAACCAAAAATTTAACTATATTAAAAATAACATTTATAGAATATCCAAATCAATATCTCATTAAACCATATATTTCTTTACCAAACCATAGAAATCATTTCAATATATATATATATATTTATATATATATATATATATATATATATAGAGATCACGGTGTGTGTATATAAATTTCTATCCTATGGTCAAGTGATACAGATATTTATCATTTCAATCCATAATTTAAAATAAAAATACGGTTATATATCATTTCAAACCACAATCCCGATGAAATAAAACACATAACAACTTGCAGTTTATAACAATATAAAATACAACATCCATTCATTAAATATCAATCATCAACCATTTATCACAATCATCATCCAATTTCAAACAATAACATCAATATAGAACATATAAATAACGGGTATCTACTAGCAGTTTATATTCAAAATAAATTAAATAACAATTTAAATGGCAGCTTATATGATAAATTAAATAACAATTGAACTGGAAATTTATATACAATACTAAATTAAATAATAATTTAACTGGCAGTTTATATGCAAAATAAATTAAATACCAATTTAATCCAATAAATTCAATTTAATTAAGGTGATGATTAAAAATATGCCTAACAGTCATAAATAAATTTTCTAATCACATCAAGAATTAATTTAACACACATAGGAAATTTTAGAAGTTGTGAGTGGGTTAAAATAATCACCTTTTGAATTTAAATTGAATTTAAATCCAATTTAAACCCAAAATTTAAACAGTCTCAGAATTCATCCAAAAAGCGTCAAAATGTTCGCAATTCCAATACGAACCTAGCGGAGAAAACGTCGCGTAAATCGGACATCGTATGTAAAAGTTATAGCGATTAGAACATTATATAATTTGATTTGAAATAAATAAAATAAAAGAAAAATACTACCCTGCCACGTCAACTGTCTTCCTTCGTCTATCACGCTTCAAACCCATAGACGAGATCTTTGACCGCCGCTAACATCACCGTCCGACCACCATACGTCAAGCCATCTTCACCATCGTCCTGCCCGCGTTGAGCCACGCCTGCCTGCCTAACTCCGATCGCCATCAACGCCGCCGGCCGTCGCCGTTAACTAGGGTTTCGAAACACTAAATCGCGATTTCCCGACGCCTCCGTTCACTTCGCAACCTACGACCACCGCCAAATGACTCCACGGGCTCAACTCACCAATACTCAGAAGCCAATTCTTCGATTGTTGCCCCAATCGAAAACGCCCAATTCAACGCAAGGGTTCACCGATTCAACCTTTGACCTAAATTTCTGACTGGCTCGAGTATCGTTTGCAGAAACAGACACCACACACAGATTCATGTTGTCAAGGTATTCGATATATAATTTTTCTGAATTTTTTTGAGGAGTTTGAATTTTGGCTTTGAATTTGATTTGCAATTGGATCTGAAGTTGAGAATTTGTTTGTCTGCCATTGAGGAAGAGGAGGAACATAATGAATTGTACGTACAGACAAATGACAACGAGGAGCAATTAGGGTTTATAGCGAGGTATATATTTGCAAGGCTAAAATTAGAATAGATGGGCAAGATTGAATTACACGTTGAACGATAAATGGCCCACAAAGCCCGTTTCAACTCCAGAACGAAATTGGGTCAATCCATATATCAAAATAGATGTTTTAAAATATTTTAAAATAAATGGAACAGGTTTCAGGTCCAAATTCCTTCTTATGAAGAAGTTATGCTAAAATTAAGTTATTTCAAATTGATTTCAATTAAATTGATTTCAAGGCGTTTCGAGTCCGTGCGATCAAACGATATGTCCGATTGATACGAAACTTGAAATCCTACAATAATTCACCATTACGAATCCGACGATATTGGTTTCGTCAAAATCTGAGTCAGTAGCCAAAATGGCTATTTTACATTGATTAAATAAATTAATAATTAATTAAATCCAATTTTCAATTTCAATTCTATAATTGACAATTTTTATCATTTTTAAATTTCTTAATCATTTATACTATTTTAAAAAATTTAGATGTCACTTAAATGTTGATTCAATCATCAATTTCAGCGTTAAATTATAATTCATCAAATTCAGAAATTATAAATTATATTTTCAATAATTCCATTGAATTTGCTTTTCATTCTTTTTATCAATTCATCATGGTCAAACGGATGAAGTTAACATTGGGTCCATGATCTATCACATTATATTCTCAAACTCCATCTTGATTTCAATTAACGTAATAATTAAATATTCAATTTCATGTAATTGCAATCACTCCAATTATTATAGTTCAAATCCCAATAAATTGATAAATATTCATTCCCATTCTTATAATTCAACAAGTTGTCCAATTATGAACAACATTTACATTATTTCCAAATATTACCTTAATTAACATTAAGTAATATCAAGTTATAATTATTGTACCCGATTTCCAATTTTAGATTAACAAGCTACATATATAGGTAACATACAATAATCGTTACCGTTAACCTTTAGACACATTAATAAACTTTTATTACTTACAAATCAATGTTACCTTTTATTTTCATAATAGTAATTTCATCTAGTTTCCATTAACTATCTATTATTTCCCTGGTAAATCCAATATTTCATTTATTCGCTTATGTTCCATTTATAGTGTGACGGCCCTGACTCGACCTTCGAAAATCGACACCGAATACGACACTCATATTCAAATGCCACAGATCCAAACGTCGAATCTGGTTCGCCGGAGCTTATAACACCATTAAGTACACCACAGCGGAAGAAAAGAATATCAATATGTATATCACATTGATACAATATCCGATACAATATGATACAATAGATGATACAATATATATCAATATACATCAGAGATACAAGACACAGTCGAAATAATATCTTCAATAGAATGCATCCCCAAATCTAATGCTCCAATCCAAAGCTAGCTTG
Organism: Allium cepa; assembly: GCA_030765085.1. Classification (NCBI taxonomy): domain Eukaryota; kingdom Viridiplantae; phylum Streptophyta; class Magnoliopsida; order Asparagales; family Amaryllidaceae; genus Allium; species Allium cepa. The sequence continues at coordinate 191,609,554 of CM060930.1, read as the reverse complement.
AACCAACATCATGTTGCACCAAGCTAAGCAAGTCTGGTCCGTGACCCAAAGATTGGACTAACTCCAGATAATCTACTAAACCTGACTATCTGAAAAATCCAACTCTAGACTGCCCGTGTGGAAAAATTGTGGGCACCCAGAGTTTAGGAAAGGAATAATAAACTACAGGTCAGTCATGGGACTGGTATGAGTAACGAAGACAGTTTATCTTTAAAAACAACAACAAAAGATTTATAATAAATCCGCAATGCTTTTTGGAAAATGAAACTACTATAAGGCCTCCCGCCACACACACAATGCAAACGCAGAATTGGAGAAGATTTCTCCTTATGATAGTTAAACATGCTTACTACGCAAAATTCTTCTTTTATATTATTATTAGTGCATAGTGTAAAACATTTCGAAAGTATAATATTAATCTTAGCCGACATAGGTACCATTATATTATGCCTGCTATAGCTACCTCCTGAGGAGGCAGGTTATACAACTGCAATCATAAATGGCTCGTATTGTTTTGTTTGGATTTCCAACAAATGGTCAGGCCAAGGAACTTCATACTGTCAATGGGATCGCCTCTGGCGGGACGTCCCGAGAACTTAACCAGCTCTCTGCCAACACAAGGCCGGGTTACCTCTGTAACTAGGTAAATACTACACGAGCATGCCATCCCCCGGTCCTTTGGGACCTTTATCCGAGGCACCTCTAAACCACAAAGCAACAACCACACAGTAAATGAGATTGAAGCCACCACATAGGTAAATATCTAGGCTCCATACCATGATACCACCCTTTACCAGAAGGGAATGACACACCCTAAATGGGGCGACCCTCATAACCTTGCTGCATCTTTCCTGTTTCGACCATTACCGAGGTGTGAGGTCCTGATGCAGTCTCATCCACAAAGCTACGCTTTATACAAAAGCCATGCTTTGATCACAAATGATCATCAACACACAGCAGCACTCAGCATGCCACACTACCAAATTGGGAATATATCACAGATAACCTTCAACTACATAACCTCTGAGCTCGTACGTCTCAGAGAAGGGTGTTAAGCTAAGAGAATAAATTCTCCGCCACCAACAGATATGTATTTGAAAGAAATCTGCTTTATATCTCAAAGTGTAGTGTCAGACATACAACCATACAAGTCTATCCCGGGTTCGAACAGAACTGAAGGCACTTCCAAAGAAGCCCTTGCAAATCCGGGTATTCACAATCCCGATCGGACTTCCCATCACTTAGGGAATCTCTATACCATAGCTACTCGATGCAGAGACAATCGAGAGGTTATCCTATCGTTCTCACAAATACTGGTCTTCAACACCGATCTTCAATGCAATCCATAACGTCATATCATTATTCGGAATGGGTTATATGACACAAGGTCCTCACCCCGCTAAACCGAATATTGAGCGCAATATTTAAAATATATGGATATTGGATTTCATTTAAGTCACAACTTATAAAATCCAAATTTTTTCTTTAAATGGTTAAAAAAATTACCATTTCAAATCTTTTAAACAAAAAATTTATTTCACAAAGTTCATCCAGTTTCACAAAGATTCGTTTACGGATTTCTAAACAATTTCCATTTCAATTGGATTAACTCATTAAATCTTTAGTTACAAAGATTTAACTTATAGCTTTCAAACCATCTCCTTAACTTAGAAATCATTTTCATTTCAAACTAGAAATCCTCTTAACACAAATTGGAAGTTCATTTCTTATGTGAAAGCTTTAATTGTTTGAAAACAAATAGTTTTCGTTTCAAAAAAATCCGATTATATTTGTACGAGTTAAAGCCTTTGAATTTAAATTCAAATTCCCAAATCAATACCTTTAAAATGGTTTAACCCATATATAACTGGTATAACATCTTTAATCCCTTTCAAACCATAGAATTCAGTTTCAAATTTTGAATTTAAATTTAAATCAAATTATTTAAACTTCAAGGCTCAATCAAGTTATTCAAAATAACTTTTATTTTTGAAATTCCTTTTACTTTTTACTTAAATCCCAATCCATTTACAAAACTATTTGGATTTAAAAATTCAGTTTCAAAACTATTTCAAAAAATCTACGACTTAACCAATTTCTACTGCAATCTATATTTGTGTGTGTATGGTGTAGTCCAGGGGTTTCACACAATAGTGCAACATCATCAATCTTCACAGATAAAGTAAATTTATCAATCACAAAGATTTATCATTACGATTGGATGTGGGTTTCGGTTAACCAACTGGAATCTGACTCCCTGTCGCATCGAAATTTAAATGCCGTTTACGGGCGAAAAGGGTTTTCACATACACATAAAAACAAATCACAAATCAAAGTTTAGCACAAAGCAATTCACATTACATAGCATCACAATCACATATCTGAAATACCAATCTAGTACACAATATTTGATAAATAACTTAAATTAATCAAATTAAACTCAGTTAATTACAATGAGCAATTAACTTCTTAACTACTTTCATAAAGTAATTACACTCACACAATTTCATAAATGATTATCATTATAATCTCAATTAATTATTAAAAATTAATCACATTGATTTAATTATTTAAACAATCTTAGTTAATGACCTTCATTAACTAATAACAATTCTTTAATTACTTTGCTAATTAATCTCTAATTATAAATTAATCTAAATCATTAATTTATAAATTAAATAAATAAGTCATTCCTTAATTACCTTATACATTAAACCATTTTAATACCTTAATTATCTCTAAGGTAATCCATTTAATGGCTTCATTAATATTAAAGTGCATTTAAAACATTACACTTCTAAATTTAGATTCAAATTTCATTTTGAATTTAAGATTCCAAATGATTATATATTTCAACATTAACCAAATTTAAATATCACTTATAAACTTGATTAAAACATTCAGATTTAAAAACTGATCTAAATCACAGATTTGAATTCAAGAAACTTGAATCCATATCTAAACGTTTGATTTAAACTTGGCTTTAAAACTTTGATTTAAACTTACTTTTAAAAAACCTTGATTTTAAATTCTTGATTAAAAATCCCAATTCATTTTAAAAGCTTAAGATACAAAAGTTTTTTTTTTGAAAACTAAACTTAACTTTTGAATTTAAATCCAGTTTAAAATCTGTTTCCAGATTTAAAATTAATTTCTAAAATCTAGAAAATTGTCAGGTTTTTAAAAACCTGAAACCCTCTTTTGAACATTTTAAAGCTTTAAGATTTCAAAGCCATTTTGAATCTAACTTCATCTAGATTTATACTTATTTTTATATCTATCTCACAATTTAAATTCTATTTAAATTTGCTTTAAATTCAAATTTTACTGTCACGTTTACTAAAACCTGTAGCAAGACAAAACAACCCGAGGCAACCTTTTTTTTTTTACTTCGAGTTCAACCCTAACTTAACACGAGCCAAACATCACCATGCTTCGAGTAAAACTCGAGACTACTGATACCCCCAAACCAGAACTTCACTGGAAAATAAAGTGCACCGTGCACATGCACGGTGACTTTAGCCACCTCCGACCATCTCCGATGGTCCATCCACATCGGCGACATCCTCCACATCGAAACACAATCAACAGGAACAGCCTTCCCAAGCTCGAAGTTGAATTCGAGTACAAACGCCAAACCTGGAAACTGCAAGACCCACCACCACCAAACCTATCATCGCCTCGTTCGCCACGTCCCGACCACCAGAACTCATAAAACTCCGGCCAACTACTCGTCAACGTCCCCTCTTCCATCCCCCATAACCACGTTGAACTCGATGCATTGGGGTAGTCTAACCAACCCAAAAATCAACCTAGTTAAAAACTAGGGTTCTGAACTTCAAATGCTTGCCGCCTCCACCACGACCATCAGACCACCATCCCAATATTTTTCCTGCAACCATCGTTCATCCCTCCATCACCAGCCAAAACCCCGACCTCAACACATCAGAGGATCACTTGAAAATGGCAAAATAATGAAATCTCAACTAACCCAAACGGGTCTTCCTTCTTAACTCTAAAAATTATGATTTTTGCTTTAAAATTCATGTTAAAGTATAAGGATTCCATTCACATACCCGAGATCGTAAATTAAAATGTTTATATTTTGACTAATTAGAGATTTGCTCAGATTTCTAAATTTCCAGTAATTAACAAGATTTTTAACTTAAATTGATTTTTAAACTTATATACATACCATAACAAACAAAATTTATTTTCAACTTAAGTCCAAGAAGTCAGTAGATCAAGAGGAATTGATTTTCAAACTCAAAACTGCTACTTGAACAGGGAACAGGGTATCACTAGAGATAACTTTGCACACATATACATCCATTACTCATATATGCTCAGAGAAACATACCTATATACAAACATACTTATCAAAGATATACTTGCAACGGAATCGTATTTTAAAATTTTAAAAAGTCATGTTACTCACATTGTTTCCCAGAATAAACAAAGCCTCTTTTTTCTTCTTCTTGAAACAGGCTTTGAATTTTTTTGCTAGCTGGAACTTCTTGTTTGAATTGATTTAGTTGCTGTTGATGGTTTCAAGTTGTAGCTTTTCCTTTTTTTCTTTTATTAATACTCAGGCTTTAGATTGATGAATGAAAGAAGAAGATGGTGTATATAAGAAGATAGTATGCAGGCTGAATGAGTTTACAGGGTGATTATTTTGTTTTGTACCCTACCAGACCAAAGATATTTCTTTGCTTGTTGACTAGCCGATTTCTTTACTTTACTTTGGTGGCTAATAATCTTGTTTTAGTGGCTGATAAGATATATATTGTGTGCTAGCATTAATTTTCTTTGTCTTATTTTTATTTTATTTTAAATCTACATACTTGAAATATATGACTGTCTTCTTATGCAAGCTTCAGATACATGTTTACTTGTTTCATATTTATACTTTATTTGTTTTGTACATAATTAATTTGTCTTGCATACACATTCTATTTTGTTTGAATGTAGTTGAATGTATAAAAAATTTCTTGTCTTATAGCTCTATAATATAAATAAATTTCTATAGTTAATATGTTGTTAGAATTTTCCTAATGTAATCACTTTATATTTAAATTTATCTTATATATATATATATCTATTTCTATTTCTAGCTTAAATATTTATTTTTAACTTTAATACTTATTGACTTATTTTTCATTTGCATTCCTATATATAGATGTTTAACTTTTAAAGAAATCATTTTTAAAACTTAATTATACTTTAATAAAATGAACACACATATTTTTATTCGAATTCAGAGAACCCAAATCAATTTACCAATTAATTTCACAATTTTTATTCAAAAATTAAATTAATTATCAATTTAAACTTAGTAAAAAATCCAGGATCGTTACAGATTCCCCCCCTTAAGAAATGTTGTCCCCGAAATTTGCTAGGGAGATAACAACGAAGATAGATACAAGATAGAGAAATATCTTTTCAGATCAAACTGAACATTTATTCTGCATTTGGTTTACCAAATCAGAATATCGACAATATGAGAACAAACTCATTCAATTTTTTCACAAGATACTCGGGTCCACCGATCTACGAATATACAAGGGCATTGATTAGTTCGAAGTGACAACTAATCGTTCGTAGAATATATCGGATCCCAGAGAATAGATAGATAGATTTAATCTTCTACCATTTCCTAAACACTAGATATGGATACCAACTTAGGTTGGAACACCCAAAGTATATACCAACTTGTCCCTCTTCGGACTTCAGTCTACACAAGAAATTACAATAGAACTTCGAATTTGGTTTTAATCGATATCGTTTTATCGATACAATTCAAATTTAGCTTCGTATTCTTTAATCAATTTAACTCAATTTATTTAGAATTTTCAATTTCAGATTTCCAATTCATTAAAGTTTAGATCAAAAACTGATAAGAAACCGCTGAAGATACGAATGAAGGATTTTCTACAACGATTCATAGGGCCACCATCACACTGAAGCTTCTTTCTGGAGCTGTCACGAAGCAATCAAAGAAATTGGGAAGACTACAAAGGAGATTGATAGAGAAAGTTGTTTCCACTATTGCAGGGTATTGACCATTTGTAGTGGTGCTCCCCTGTCCCCTATCTCGTCCTCTTCTCGCCCTCATACTTACTATCAGGGGATAGTAAGAGAATTTGCTGAGGCATTCGAACAGATATCTTAGGGATATACTCATTCTAGGGTATACTTTACCCTATCTCTAATGATTTATTTAATGTGTTATACTCCTGAGATAAAGTTTTAACCCTCGGCTCTGATACCAAATGTGACGGCCCTGACTCGACCTTCGAAAATCGGCACCGAATATGACACTCATATTCAAATGCCGCAGATCCAAACGTCGAATCTGGTTCGCCGGAGCTTATAACACCATTAAGTACAACACAATGGAAGAAAAGAATATCAGTATATATATCGCATTTGATACAATATCCGATACAATATGATACAACAGATGATACAATAGATATTAATATACATCAGAGATACAAGACACAACGGAAATAATATCTTCAATAGAATGCATCCCCAAATCCAATGCTCCAATCCAAAGCTAGCTCGAACCAACATCACGTTGCACCAAGCTAAGCAAGTCTGGTTCGTGATCCAAAGACCGGATTAACTCTAGATAATCTACTAAACCTGACTATCTGAAAAACCTAACTCTAGACTGCCCGTGTGGAAAAATTGTAGGCACGCAGAGTTTATGAAAGGAATAATAATCTCCAGGTCGGTTATGGATTAGTATGAGTAATGAAGACAGTTTATCTTTCAAAACAACAACAAAAGATTTATAATAAATCCATAATGCTTTTTGGAAAATGAAACTATCATAAGACCTCCCGCCACACACACATTGCAAATGCAGAATTGGAGGAGATTTCTCCTTATGATAGTCAAACGTGCTTACTACGCAAAATTCTTCTTTTATATTATTGTTAGCGCATAGTGGAAAAAATTTCGAAAGTACAATATTAATCTTAGCCAGCATAGGTACCATTATATTATGCCTGCTATAGCTACCTCCTGAGGAGGCAGGTTATATAACTGCAATCGTAAAGGACTCGTATTGTTTTGTTTGGATTTCCAACAAATGGTCAGGCTAAGGAACTTCCTACTATCAGTGAGATCGCCTCTGGAGGGACGCCCCGAGAACTTAACCAGCTCTCTGCCAACACAAGGCCGGGTTACCTCTGTAACTGGGTAACTACTACACGAGCATGCCATCCCCCGGTCCTTTGGGACCTTTATCCGAGGTAAACAACAAAGCAACAACCACACAGTAAATGAGATTGAAGCCACCACATAGGTAAATATCTGGGCTCCATACCATGATACCACCCTTTACCAGAAGGGAATGACACACCCTAAAGGGCGCGACCCTCATAACCTTGCCGCATCTTTCTTGTTTCGACCATTTTCGGGGTGTGAGGTCCCGATGCAGTCTCATCCACAAAGCTACGCTTTATACAAAAGCCATGCTTTGATCACAAATGATCAACAAATGATCATCAGCGCACAGCACCACTCAGCATGCCACACTACCAAATTGGGAATATATCACTGATAACCTTCAACTACATAACCTCTGAGCTCGTACGTCTCACAGAAGGGTGTTAAGCTAAGAGAATAAATTTTCCGCCACCAACAGATATGTATTTGAAAGAAATCTGCTTTATATCTCAAAGTGTAGTGTCAGACACACAACCATACAAATCTGTCCCGGGTTTAACCGAAGGCACTTCCGAAGAAGCCCTTGCAAATTCGGGTATCCACAATGCCGATCGGACTTCCCATCACTTAGGGAATCTCTATACCGTAGCTACTCGGTGCAGAGACAATCGATAGGTTATCCTATCGTTCTCACAAATACCCGGTCTTCAACATCGGTCTTCAATGCAATCCATAACATCGTATCATTATTCGGAATAGGTCATATAACACAAGGTCATCTCCCGGCTAAACCGAATAATGAGCGCAATATTTAAAATATATGGATATTGGATTTCAGTTAAGTCACAACTTATAAAATCCAAAACTTTTCTTCAAATGGTTAAACAAATTACCATTTCAAATCTTTTAAAAAAAAGATTTATTTCACAAAGTCCACCCAGTTTCACAAAGATTCATTTACGGATTTCTAAACAATTTCCATTTCAATTGGATTAACTCATTAAATCTTTAGTTACAAAGATTTAACTTATAGCTTTCAAACCGTTTCCATAACTTGGAAATCATTTTCATTTCAAACTAGAAATCCTCTGTTAGCGCCAAAATTGATCACTAACACCCAAATGTAAATGAAAGCACCAATTAACAATCACCGGTAACAGATAGAGTGTGTGTAGAGAGTAATAATATGAAGAACAGTTGAAATTCAAATGAAAGCAGTAAAGAACAACAAGTTTTATAGTGGTTCGGCTAACTTCGGCCTACGTCCACTCTAGAAGTTTCCTTTTTATTGATGTTTGAATCAATTATAGTTACAAAGTGGTAGACTAGCCTTAGTCTTAGAAAATAAAAAGTCAGAGAGCAGAAGAGAAGATGAAGATCCCTTTTCTGAAGCTCTAAATGCTCTATTTATAGACACGTCCAGGTAGTTGTTGGGGTCTCTGAATAACCCGAGCCCATCAGGGCCGAACGGCCTACGCCGAACCAAAATGCCTTGTCGAACGCACTCATATGCCGAACGAGGTAGCCGTGTCGAATGTGCTCGCATGCCGAGCGAGATCACCATGCCTAACGATCCCTGATGCCGAACGATCCATCCAATGCTGAACCTCCCTGATGCCGAACAATCCATCCAATGCCGAACGCTCCCTGATGCCGAACGATCCATCCAATGCCGAATGCTCATTGATGCCGAACGATCCATCCAATGCCGAATGCTCCTTAGTGCCGAACCTCCATCATGCCGAACGATCTTCTAATGCCGAGTGCTTCTAAATGCCGAGCGCTCATGGATGTCGCGCGCTACTGAATGCCGAGTGCTTCTGGAATGTCGAACCACCAATGAGTGCCGAACGTCCCAAATGCCGAACAACCATCGAGTGTCGAACGACCCGAATGCCAAACCACCATCGAGTGCCAAACGACCCAAATGCTGAACAACCATCGGGTGCCGAACGACCTGAATGCCGAACCACCAATGTGTGCCGAACGACCCAAATGCTGAACAACCATCGAGTGCCGAACGACCCGAATGCCGAACCACCAATGTGTGCCGAACGACCTAAATGCCGAACAACCATCGAGTGCCGAACGACCCGAATGCCGAACCACCAATGTGTGCCGAACGACCCAAATGCCGTGCGAGGCTTGTGCCGAGCGAGGGGAGAATGCCGGGCGAGGTTTGTGCCGAACGACCTTAGTCCACTGCCGAGTGAACCTCTTCTCACTCCAATGCCGAACAGCTTCTGACTTCCAGACCGAACCACATTTCCTTGACCCAAATTATAGTCGTTCCATCTCTGTCCAATCCAATTTCCATCTTTCAAGTGCGTTGCGTCATCCATCCATCCAATGGACTAAATCGATCATACACCAGCCTTGACGAACGTGCAATCGATTAAGTTAAACCCGTCTGCCCGTAGTTTAGTAAAAAGGCGGGTAAACACTTGCCTCCCAAAACTTGCCTTGCTGTTGGAAGGTGCGTTTTGAATAATTTCGAATCTGATATCCAAAGTCCATAGCCAATTCCATATCCATCCAGACTCTTTAACCGAGTCTTCATCCCACCTTATCCAATAACCAGTAACCGAATCCATGACCTCTCCGGGTCAATATCCGAATCCGTAACCTCTCTGGGTTCTTGCCAAGCGCAATTTCCACATGACGACCGTAGTCCAGTGTCTCTGGACGTTGAGTAATGCCATGGCCTAAGTCCTAAGCCGAATCCTGGTCACTCCGGACCCTTGCCGAGTATAGTCCATACCCGACGACCTGAAATAATAACTAATAATACATGGCCTAAGTCCTAGGCTGAATCCTGGTTTCTTCGGATCCTTGCCGAGCATAGTCCATACCCGACAACCTGAAATAGTAACCGATAATATATGGCCTAAGTCCTAGGTCGAATCCTGGTCTCTCCGGTCCCTTGCCGAGCATAGTCCATACTCGACGACCTGAATAAGTCAATTTGTCGTGCTTGGACAAAGCGAATTACCCCTTGCCAGGTATAATTCATACCTGACGATCGTTTACCAAAAACCAGATAAAAAATCAAATCTAAAGCCAATCCAAAATCCAGATCAAATCAGAAAACAAAAAATCCATATCGAAAATCCAAACCAATATCCAAACCAGAAAACAATCATCCAAATAAAAGTCCAAACCAAGAAACAAACAAAACCAGAAGTTCAAACCAAATCAGAAAAAAGCAAGTGTCCAAGCCAAAAAAGAGAAAGCAGATTTCACAAACTAGAGTGTCGCGGTTTATCATCATCTCAGACCATGCCTAGGGGCTATCTCCGTCCCCGTACATGAGTACATGACTTGACCATTTTCCCATAGTTTGCTACTTATTTCATAATATCCCAATCAACTGATGACCAATCGACCATCATTCCTGTGCCTCGCACCATCACTGCGTGAGGTAGACGGTGGTTGCTCCTGCCCCACCGCTGCATTTCGAGCTTCGACGTATTGTCGCAACTGTCGATTCCTTACATGCTCCTCGATTATCTCCTTTAAGTGTCTGCAGCTGTTGGTATCATGCCTGTCCAAATCGTGGAAGAGGCAGTGTTTTCCTGATGCCCTCTCATGTTCGGAGGGCTCTCTCCTAGCCGGCCTTCGGTATGGAAGGCGATTCCGAGTCTCCAAATCCGTTCCAGCGTATCGTTCAATCCTGTGTAGGTGGAGAATTTTGGCTCTCTCCAACGTTTCCTAGCTTTTCCTAATTCGTCATCCAGCTTCCTTTTTCCTTTATCTTTATCTTTTTCCTAGCCAATGCTGGATGGCCCTCCATCCTCAGCCGTATTCACCTCCTTTAACTTCATATCTGAGCATGCATCTTCCCGCTGAAGGAATCTCTGAGCTTCATGAAAGAATTCCCCGAGATCAGTTGGAGGGTACCATATTAGCGACACTTTAAAATCTAAATTTTCTCTCACTCCTGACACTGCTGCCATTAAAACCATTGATGGATCCGGCCGATCCACCGAAGCAACCTCAACATTGAACCGAGTTAAGAAAGCTCTGAGTGATTCGTCTGTCCTCTATTTTACCGATGTCAGCGTCATTACATTCTTTGGCCTTCTGATATGTACCCAAAACTGCTTCAGAAACCTGTCCACCAACTCTGTCCATGTCCCGATAGATTCTTCTTCCAGCTGCCTGAACCACATAGCAGCTATGTCCGTCAAGAATAAAGGGAAACATCGAGCCATAACTTCTTCCGATGCCCCCAGTACCTCCATGTGTCTTGTATATCTCATCAAGTGATCTGTTGGATCGGCTTTGCCATTGTACATTTCCACGTTAGGTAGCTTGAAATCCGGCGGATTTCGAGCTATCCTGATTTAACGAGTGAATGGACTCTTGTTTACTCCTTCCAGATCTTTATTGGTCAAACCTCCACGCATTGTTCGCCTGATCTCTCGGCTAATCCAGCATTGTCCGTTAAGGGTTTCCCCCCAAGTCCCCGAGGGAATTCTGGTACATACTCTTCATGCCGCGCTCCTACATTCCTGCCAGCATCTTGTTGTGTAGTGCTAACTGGAATCCCTCCATGAATTGGTCCAGCATTTCTTGATGGTGTGCCTCCGAGCCCGGGTCCTTCCAGATTGATAGTTGTCTGTCGATTGGGGGATGCCCCTGTTGAGTCACTCCATCAACCTGCCGATTAAGTTCCTCTTGTCCAGCCCTAAGACCTTGAGTACCCACAGTTCCTGATTGTCCAAATTGCCTAAGAAGAGCCTGCATCATTTCCTCTTACCATTTCATCATCGCTTCCATCTCCTCTCTGGTGATGTAGACGGATGTTTGACCTGCTCCATTTCCAGAGGAAGCCTCCCGACCTCCCTCTTGATTGCTTCTTCCTGTCAATTGCTTCCTTGTTGATGGCCTAGCCATTGCTCCTTAGAATCCAAGTTCCTAGCTTCAAAATTCCCGAGTGCTTGCGTTCTCAGTGAAAGCACCAAAATGTTAGCGCCAAAATTGGTCACTAACACCCAAATGTAAATGAAAGCACCAATTAACAATCATTGGTAACAGATAGAGTGTGTGTAGAGAGTAATAATACGAAAGAACAGTTGAAATTCAAATGAAAGCAGTAAAGAACAACAAGTTTTATAGTGGTTCAGCTAACTTCGGCCTACGTCCACTCTAGAAGTTTCCTTTTTATTGATGTTTGAATCAATTACAGTTACAAAGTGGTAGACTAGCCTTAGTCTTAGGAAATAAAAAGTCAGAGAGTAGAAGAGAAGATGAAGATCTCTTTTATGAAGCTCTACATGCTCTATTTATGGACATATCCATGTAGTTGTTGGGCTCTCTGAATAACCTGAGCCCATCAGGGCCGAACGGCCCACGCCAAACCAAAATGCCTTACCGAACGCACTCGTTTGCCGAACGAGGTAGCCGTGCCGAACGTGCTCGCATGCCGAGCGAGGTTGCCATGCCGAACGATCCCTGATGCCAAACGATCCATCCAATGCCGAACGCTCCCTGATACGATCCATCCAATGCCGAACACTCCCTGATGCCGAACGATCCATCCAATGCCGAACGCTCCCTGATGCCAAATGATCCATCCAATGCCGAACGCTCCTTAATGCCGAACCTCCATCATGCCGAACAATTTTCTAATGTCGAGCGCTTCTAAATGCCGAGAGCTCCTGGATGCCGAGCGCTACTGAATGCCTAGTGCTCGTGGAATGTCGAACCACCAATGAGTGTCGAACGACCCAAATGCCGAACAACCATCGAGTGCCGAACGACTCGAATGCCGAACCACCATCGAGTGCCGAATGACCTAAATGTCGAACAACCATCGAGTGATGAATGACCCGAATTCCGAACCACCAATGTGTGCCGAACGACCCAAATGCCGAACAACCATCGAGTGCCGAACGACCCGAATGCCGAACCACCAATGTGTGCCGAACGACCCAAATGCCGAACAACCATCAAGTGCCGAATGACCCGAATGCCGAACCACCAATGTGTGCCGAACGACAGCTTGTGCCAAGCGAGGGGAGAATGTCGGGCAAGGTTTGTGCCGAATGACCTTAGTCCGCTGTTGAGTGAACCTCTTCTCACTCCAATGCTGAACGGCTTTTGACTTCCAGACCGAACCACATTTCCTTCACCCAAATTATAGTCGATCCATCTCTGTCCAATCCAGTTTCCATCTTTCAAGTGCGTTGCGTCATCCATCCAGTGGACTGAATCCATCGTACACCAGCCTTGACGAACGTGCAGTCGATTAAGTTAAACCCGCCTGCCCGTAGCCTTGTAAAAAGGCGGGTTAACAAACATAAATTGGAAGTTCATTTCTTATGTGAAAGCTTTAATTATTTGAAAACAAATAGTTTTCATTTCGAAAAAATACGATTATATTTGTACGAGTTAAAGCCTTTGAATTTAAATTCAAATTCCCAAATCAATACATTTAAAATGGTTCAACCCATATATAACTGGTGTAACATCTTTAATCCCTAGTTTCAATCATAGAATTCAGTTTCAAATTTTGAATTTAAATTTAAATCAATTTATTTAAACTTCAAGGCTCAATCAAGTTATTCAAAATAACTTTTATTTTTGAAATTCCTTTTCAATTTTTTTTACTTAAATCCCAATCCATTTCCAAAACTATTTGGATTTAAAAATTAAGTTTCAAAACTATTTCAAAAAATCTGCGGCTTAACCAATTTCCACGTGCAATCCATATTTGTGTGTGTATGGTGTAGTCCAAGGTTTCCACACAATAGTGCAACATCATCAATCATCACAGATAAAGTAAATTTATCAATCACAAAGATTTATCATTACGATTCGATGTGGGTTTCGGATAACCAACTGGAATCTGACTCCCTGTGGCATCGAAATTTAAATCCCGTTTACGGGCAAAAAGGGTTTTCACATAAAAAAGAAACAAATCACAATTCACAGTTCAGCACAAACAATTCACATTACATAGCATCACAATCACATATCAGAAATACCAATCCAGTACACAATATTTGATAATTAACTTAAATAAATCAAATTAAACTCAGTTAATTACAATGAGCAATTAACTTCTTAATTACTTTCATAAAGTAATTACACTCACACAATTTCATAAATGATTATCATTAATTAATTTAATTTCAATTTATTATTAAAAATTAATCACATTAGCGACCCGACTTTCTATCACCAGAAAATCGCATCACTAATTAAGAAAGAAAGGGATAGAAGAAGAAAAGAAAGAGAAGAAAGAGAAAACAACACATCAGAATCTCACAGCGGAACGATTTAAATATAATATAGAACATATACATAGTATCATGTACATCAGCGTACACAACTAAACAACTCAAATTTAGACAGTTATAACATTTCTGTCTAATATAATACAAGACATCAACAAAGAATACCACACAGCGGAAACACTAACTATATCTACACGCTGAAGCCTCCTGCTCCAAAGTTCCTCTAGAATTAGTCAAGATAATTATTTAAACAATCTTAGTTAATGACCTTCATTAACTAATAACAATTATTTAATTACTTCGCTAATTAATCTCTAATTATAAATTAATATAAATCATTAATTTATAAATTAAATAAATAAGTCATTCCTTAATATCTTATTCATTAAATCATTTTAATACCTTAATTATCTCTAAGGTAATCCATTTAATGGCTTCATTAATATTAAAGTGTATTTAAAACATTACACTTCTAAATTTAGATTCAAATTTCATTTTGAATTTAAGATTCCAAATGATTATATATTTCAACGTTAACCAAATTTAAATATCAACTTATAAACCTATATAAGAAAAGTTCTAATCTAAATTACTTAAATTTTTATCTAAAAAAATTAAGCTTTAAAATACATTACATTTTAACTTGCAAATTCAAGTCAAAACAAATTATTTAACTTTTCATTCAAAATTCTTTTTTTTATTTTTAAAGAACTTTATCAGAATCCAATTCAAATATTTATTTGAAAACAAATTACTTTAAAAAAACTATTTGATTTAAACTTGATTAAAACATTCAGATTTAAAAACTGATCTAAATCACAGATTTGAATTCAAGAAACTTGAATCCATATCTAAACATTTGATTTAAACTTGGTTTTAAAACTTTGATTTAAACTTACTTTAGAAAACCTTGATTTTAAATTCTTGATTAAAAATCCCAATTCATTTTAAAAGCTTAAGATTCAAAAGTTTTTTTTTTGAAAACTAAACTTAACTTTTGAATTTAAACCCATTTTAAATTCTGTTTCCATATTTCAAATTAATTTTTAAAATCTAGAAATTGTCAGGTTTTTAAAAACCTGAAACCCTCTTTTGAACATTTTAAAGCTTTAAGATTTCAAAGCCATCTTGAATCTAACTTCATCTAGATTTAAACTTAATTTTATATCTATCTCACAATTTAAATTTTATTTAAATTTGCTTTAAATTCAATTTTAACTGTCAGGTTTACTAAAACCTGTAGCAAGACAAAACAACCCGAGGCAACCTTTTTTTTACTTCGAGTTCAACCCTAACTTAACACGAGCCAAACATCACCATGCTTCGAGTAAAACTCGAGACTACTGATACCCCCAAACCAGAACTTCACTGGAAAATAAAGTGCACCGTGCATATGCATGTTGACTTTATCCACCTTCGACCATCTTCGATGGTCCATCCACATCGGCGACATCCTCCACATCCAAACACAATCAACATGAACAACCTTCCCAAGCTCAAAATTGAATTCGAGTACAAACCCCAAACCTGGAAATTGTAAGACCCACCACCACCAAACCTGTCATCGCCTCGTTCGCCATGCCCTGACCACCAGAACTCATACAACTCCGGCCAACTACTCGTCAACCTCCCCTCTTCCATCCCCTAGAACCACGTTGAACTCGATGCATTGGGGTAAACCAACCCAAAAATCAACCTATTTAAAAACTAGGGTTCTGAACTTCAAATGCTTGCCGCCTCCACCACGACCATCAGACCACCATCCCAATATTTTTCCTGCAACCACCGTTCATCCCTCCATCACCAGCCAAAACCCCGACCTCAACACATCAGAGGATCACCAGAAAGCGCCAAAATAATGAAATCTCAACTAACCCAAACCGCTCTTCCTTCTTAACTCTAAAAATTATGATTTTTGCTTCAAAATTGATGTTAAAGTATAAGGATTCCTTTCACATACTTGAGATCGTAAATTAAAAAGTTTATATTTTGACTAATTTAGAGATTTGCTCAGATTTCTGGATTTCCAGAGTTATTAACAAGATGTTTTAACTTAAATTGATTTTAAACTTATATATATACCATAACAAAAAAACTTTATTTTCATCTGAAGTCCAAAAAGTCAGTAGATCAAGAGGAATTGATTTTCAAACTCAAAACTGCTACTTGAACAGGGAACAGGGTATCACAGGAGATAACTTTGCACACATATACATCCATTACTCATATATGCTCAGAGAAACGTACCTATATACAAACATACTTATCACAGATATACTTGCAACAGAATCGTATTTTAAAATTTTAAAAAGTCATGTTACTCACATTGTTTCCCAGAATAAACATAGCCTCTTTTTATTTCTTGAAACAGGCTTTGAATTTTTTTGCTAGCTGGAACTTCTTGTTTGAATTGATTTAGTTGCTGTTGATGGTTTCAAGTTGTAGCTTTTCCTTTTTTTTCTTTTATTAATATTCAGGTTTTAGATTGATGAATGAAAGAAGAAGATGGTGTATATAAGAAGATAATATGTAGGCTGAATGAGTTTACAGGGTGATTATTTTGTTTTGTACAATACCAGACCAAAGATATTTCTTTGCCTGTTGACTAGTCGATTTCTTTACTTTACTTTGGTGGCTAATAATCTTGTTTTAGTGGCTGATAAGATATATATTGTGTGCTAGCATTAATTTTCTTGATATTTAAAAAGTTAATTTTAACTTGAATTCCAGATATAAATATTTATTTGATAATTAAATCATTGAATTATATAGTTTAAATATTGAATTTAATAATTGAAATTGGGTAAATTGTTGAATCTGAAACCTCTAAGCCCGTTTAAAATAATTTGAAGGCTTATAAAATTTAAAATGATGATACTGAAGATAATAGAATAGTTGAAATTTAATTTAAAGGTAATTTGTCCAGTTTTAATAATTATATCGTTTAACTCGATATTTAAAAATAGCTTTCCGAGACACAGTCTCGGAATTCGACGAAACCAGTTCCATTGGATCCGTAATAGTTAGTTATTATCGGATTTCGATTTTCGTAGCAATCGGAGGTGTCGTTTGACCATGGCAGCTCAAAACGTTTAGATTTATTTTATCGATTTAATTGGAATTTGATCGATTTCTTTTGTAACTCGCGCATATGATCGAATTAGCTCCCGAAACACGTTCCATTGTGCTCGGAACGCGAGTAAAACCTTATCAACTCCTGCCGGCATGTTTGATTCGGGGTTCGGGATTTCGCGTTATGGAAAACGAGATATTTTTATAAATATATCAATCAGGCGTACTCAGGAAGCATTAGGTATTCTATTATATGTTTTCTTTCCCCCTCTTTATTCGCTTATCAGATCGATATTAAAAAAAATGGCCGAAGCCTTCGAAAAAAAAACAACAAACATGGCGACGCGGTCATAATCAAGCTCGAACTCGAGCTGGGGAGGAAGAGGCACAGTCGCGATTGATTGAAGGGGGTTAGGGTTTCGATTGTCTGGGTGAATCGCTGCGCGCAGTGTTTGATTGGGCGAGGCTGCATCGATGGAGGTGCACGTGATAGGATAGGCGTCGTTGTTGGCAAAGGCGCGAGATGGGAAGTCGTGATCGATGGGCACCTGTTCGAGGTTGAGACGCGCGAGGTCAAGGGGTTATATTCGTTCGTTGTAGTGCAGATCGGCGGCTAGGGTGGCTCGAGAGCTTTCGTCGGCAATCGAAGGGGCTCTCGTTCTAGGGTTCTCGAACAGGCAGTGGCAAATTGAATCGTCGAAGTGAGATTTTCTGCCCTATTTAATTTAACTCCATTAATGTTTATGCAGAAAGGTAAACTACATTCAAATTTGTTTGTTTAAAACAATTTTGTAATAGGTCAATTTCAACATGTTTCCGATGCGATTTAGTTAATGGAATTGAATCAAGGATTAATTATTTAGGGATGGTTAAATAGTTAATCTAATCAGTTTAAGGAGTAATTAATCAATTTATTAAGATAATTAATTAAAGGTTGGTAAAATTTGTGTAATAAATTTTAAGGATTGATTTATTAATGTGATAAGTAAGTTAAGGTAATTCAAACGATTAATTTATTTAAAGTTGAATTATGAAATGAAATTAATTCAAGATAATTACGTAAGTAATTTAAGGGTTCATTGGTTAATGTAAATAATAAACCAAAGAATAAATAATATAATAATTTAAGGGATGATTAAGTAATTGAGGGTAATTACTTAAGTGGGAAAGATAGATGATAAACTAATTCTATTGATTCAAGTAATAACTAAGGTGAGTAATCTCACGCTTCTGGACTTTTATTTAAAATAAACGGTTAAATTCAAATGATTGTTTGAATGGTTGAAATTGAATCGATGTGCTATATTATACAGTAATGTATAGCCTATATTGAAATAGTTGATATTCTATGATGAATATTTTGGTAATTGGATGCTGTGGTTGGCTTAGATATTTCGGTACCCTGAGTTATCGAAATATATATAAATTGGATTTTGAATGAAAATAAGTGGTGAAAATTTGAAAGCAAAATAATTAAAGAATAAAATAAAAATGAATTGGAAAGAAATAGAAGTGATATTTAAAGACGAGAGTTAAATTGTAAAGTAGAGATTTAAAACAAGTTCTGAATCCAAGCTAAATCTAACAAATAAAGTTTTAAAATATTAAGTGTTTTAATAACTTGAATGTCAAAGTGCAATTGTAAACCGAATTGAATTTAAAAATAAATGTGGTTTTAAATTCCTTTAAGCTTCCATTATAAAAAGAGAAATTAAATCAGATTAGAATAAATTGAAATGTAAATGAGAAATCATTAATTTATATAATTGATAATGTAAATAGAGATTGATTAGTTAAGAAATAAATCAATATAAGTGACTTATGAGAGGCTAATTAATATAAGTAATTAAGGATTAATGTAATTAATATTGATAATTAATTTATGAAGCAATTAGGAATACTTATTGATTGGGATTAAGGATAATTAATAACGTGAAATTAATTAAAGATAATTACTTGGATTTAATTGAAAAATAATTAATCCAGGGTGATTAATTAAGATGAATAGTGATGGGTTGACCAATTAATTAATTTGGAATTAACTAATATTAAATGAAGGAATCTAAGTGATCGAGGTTTGAAATTCAATTGGAATCAATTGAATTGATTTGTATGTGCTTAAGCTTTGTTTATGGATGATTGAATGGTATTGGAAGTTTTGGATGAGTTGATATCTCTGATATGAAATGTTGTGTATTTCATTTGGATAACTTGAGTTAGGATGACATGAGACTCAAAGAGTCCGGGTTCGGGTGTTAGGAAATACCCGAAACCACTTTGAATTTTTATAGATTGATATGTTAAATCCATAGGCTGAAATGAAGTGATTTAAAGGAATTAGACTATTTAAATCTAAATCTTTGGTATTTAGAAAATTATTTGTGAAATAAGTGATGTTTAAAATAAATTGTGGCTTTGTGAATTGATATAAGTTACCCGGGTTTTATATAAGTTGAATGTTTCATATTCCATATTAGTTAGGTTTACTCACGCTGGTTTCCAGCCTGACCCGGGTGTTAATTTGATGTAATACTTGGGTCAGACCGAGTATTACAGATTTTCAGGTAAGGAAGTTCTGCAGCTAAGGAGGCGAGCCGGATGGCAGGAACATATAGAATATTTCCGCTGTGTTATACTATTGTAGATCTGTGAGATGATAATTATGTATATTCAGTGACTGTGAATATGTGAAACTCTGATGTATTTAAATGTAATTGACAGATATAGCATCCTTCTGTAAACTGTTATTATTTATTTTTATATTTATTCCGCTGCGAATGTGAGATGTTGATGTTTCTGTTCTTCTTCTTCTTCCATCTCTTTCTTCTTTTCTTAACTATCTGGAATTTTCGGGTTCGAAAATTTCGGGTCGTTGCATTTGGTATCAGAGCTGAAAGGTTAAGCGAGAACCTTGGCTCTGGTGGGGATCACTCATTTAATAAAGTCTGTAGTACTCTAGAATGAGTTGAGAATATATATATATATATATATATATATATATATATATATATGAGAGCGTACTTGTTATTTTCTTATATAATTTTTTAAAATGATTTTATATAAAATTATATTTTGATATATAAAGGAATATTTCATTCTAATAAATATTAAGACGATTGGTTGTTAAATCATTGAAATTAAAATTAAGAAGTAATATAATACAACCAAATTGAAGTCTTGAATTGGAATTAAATTAAGCAAAAACAGAAATACAACCAAATTAAAATTTAAATTACTTGAAAATGAAATTCTAAATCTGGTCGCAGAATTTGAAATTTGTTTCAAAATAATGAAAAATAATTAATAAGTATCATTTGGATAGCTGGGACTTGTTGCAAACAATGGGTTGTTTGAAAATTTGATTTGAATTAAAAACCTAAAGTGGTATAAAAATTTAAGGATGACCTCATGTGTAAAGGAAATAATGTATGAATAAGGAATATACATAAATCAAGAAGAGTTTTAATAAACTCTAAATGTTGAGTTTGAAATTTGGATTGGGATGTGACACCCAAAGTGATAAGTTTTTAAGTGGGAAGATTATTATTGTGAAGTTTAAGGATTGAATGAGGTTGATTGGATTAAGTAAATTGAATTTAACTTGGGAGAAGTTAAATAAGTTTGAATGAACAACTTGAATTGGAGATTTTAAGATGAATTGGAATTTAACTTGGAAAGTTAAATGGTTAATTTGAATTGGTAGTTTGTGTGATCTCAAAATGGGTTTGAGATCTAGAAATTGGAAATGGATGGACGTTTTAAGATAAATTGGATAATATCATCCTATTGTTATTAAAAATCCTTAAATTGCGAATTGATTTGTTTGAATGAATGAAAAATGAAGTGTGGTAATATATCCATTAATGAGATAAAAGGGAAATCTTGCTTTAATTTGAAAATTAAGGATATGGAATCACTTTAAACTGAAAATTTGAATAATTAAGTTTGTAAATTAAAATTGTTTAAGAACTGGCTTCAAACTGGAAGATAAAACTTAATATTAAATTAAAATTTTAAAATAAAATTTTATTGAACCATGAAATACATAAGTTAAGATAATTTAAAAAGGAATTTTGAGAATTGGACTCAGAAATTAAATTGTTTAAAAACTTTAAATAAAAGTTAATTTGGTTTAAAGAGTTAAACTAACCTTTGGGAATCTAACTCGAATTTATATAATTCGAGATGGGTTAAAATTTAAATTTGAATTCCATTAGTACAAATTGAATTTGGTTTGAATTAATTGGATTGGTGATTGAAGAAGCATAAGTTTAAGAAATTAAATGGGAAATTGAATTGGATTATATTGAAATGATTTGAATTTGAAATGGGTTCAATTGATAATAATTCAAATTGATTGGAATAATTTGAAATTCTAATTTAAGTTGAAGTGTTGGGGAAGTGAACAGTTTGACCCTTGACTATTTTCAATATAAATTGTTTTAATATCAACCTATTTTCCAAGCTATTTAGTATATACAACCTCTCTTCCTTTAAGCCAAATTACTTTATACTTGTTTTACAATTATTTTTGAAACTGTTTAAATTTTTTTCAACTGTTTTATAAACTAATTACTATTTTTTTAACTACAAATTAATTACTATTTTACAAATATTTTGCAATTATCTAAAATTTCTGAAACTATTTAGCTATTTCTCAACTATTTTACAATTAGTTACCTATTTTATAGCTATTTTGTAAACTAATAATTATTTTTCAACTACTTATCTATTTTTTTAAAAAGATTTCAAGCTATTTTTCTAAATATAAACTGGTCGGAGTTCAAACTGTTATTGATTTAAATACCCAACTGAGATAAGGATTGAAGTGATAATTCAATGAGAATTAAGATAATTGTAAATAAGTGAAAGGGAATTAGGGGAAATGTGAAAAGAAATGGGATTGATTTGGCTAATAATCGATGAAAATAAATACGTAGGATGTACGTATACTAATCTATTCGCATAGTGATTTGATCCAGATTCGAGCACATAATTTCAAGATAGTTTATTGATCCGAGTGGGATTTTTCACTCAATTTCGACGGCGAATCTGGATATGGATTGTTGATTGGTTCTGGATATTCTCTATCATAGTTATGGCTATGTAAGGAGAATGACGGTTTCTAATCAAGAAACCAGATCTGTGTCCGCACTAGGAAGTCGGGTGGACGATACTAGTGCGGAAGTGAAATTGTGTGATCGAGCGAGCGATCAGATGGGTATAGCGTACGGATGATATGTGTATATCGTACGGATTTGAATGAAAGTGATATTGGAAAGAGTAATAAAATTTGAATATTTGATTTTGAATAAACAAAGTTATATATCTTTGTTATGTGAAAGATGAAACTCCATTTGTTGCTGGAAGAAAAGGATTTTTGAAGGTATTTGAAGTATAAAAGGAGTTTATACAAGTTTGAAAAGGATCCAAAGTTTTTAAATTTTATATATATCTATATATATAAAGGATCATATGAGGATTTTAGAAAAGGGTTTTGTGAACCTTTGGATTTGAAAAGGCTTTTGATTTTTGGGTAAAATCAATATTAAAAATTTGGAAAGCCTAGTTTGAGAATTATCTATTTTGGGATAATCGATTTTGTGTAAAGGAGCTTTGTATGAAATCATACTAGGTGTATGATTTGAAAGATACTATATTTGTATAGTATAAAGTGTTTTGATAATGGCTCTGGGGAAAAAAGCGCTCCCTTCAAATGAACTTCTCAGGAGTGCCACCGGGTGGTGCTGCCTTGATCCCCGGGGGGGGGGGGGGGGGGTGTGGTTCTAAAGTTGATCCTGTGAGGAGTCCGGACAAAACTAGTTCCTGAAGATTATGAGTAGAGTATAACATAGCGGAAGTCGTGTGTGCCGCTGAGAGCCAACAATCTGCATTTGATTTTATATCCGTAGACTGCGATCTATGTAGGAGTGGAGAAGTTTTATTTTGACAGCGAAAATCAGAGGCTGCTGAGAGCCTGCAGTTTCATGGACTTTTGCTGTGATGACAACGTAACCCTGGAATGTAACTGTGATCTGTTGTGGGTTCCATGGCGTAATCGAGAAGCCGCGGTGAGCCTACAGTTACATGGACTTTTGCTGCGATGGCAACGTAACCATGGATGTAACTGCGACCATGGATGAGGGTGATGATTTCCAGAGCATCCTCACCAAAGATATTTCCTATATTTCCAAAAACTGTTTTCTATATTTTCAATAATATTATTTTCCAAGTATTTTCATTAGGTGTTGAAAACGGGTTTACCAAGTACTTATAGATTTTCAGTCCTACGCCTGATCAACGTATGACTGAATTTCTGTGAGAACAAGGATGAACTGGTTGAGACATCGAGTTATAAGAAGTATTTTTCTTTTTTATAAAGAGCTATTTTATTAGTATGATGTGAATTTAAAAGCATTTATAAATTTTTTAAATAAAGGTGTTGGAATTTTGGAAAATGAAGAAATCCAAACTGGAATTATGAAATTTTTTGAATTCAGGAAAAATTTAATGAAGTGATTTTTGGTAATAAAATCGAACATCGATTTAAAAATTGGAAGTAAGTAAGCTAATTGACTAAATAATTATTTGATAGAGCATGTTAATAAAATTTAACTCGGTTAAATAAAATGGATTGTGAGTTAATAATGGAATTTAGAAATGAATTCAAATTTAAAATAGAATTCGACTTGGATTTGATAATGAATTAAATAAGAGGAGGTGTTGTAAAATAAAAATAAAATAGAGTTGGATTGAAAAATGTGATGGTTTGAATTACAAATAAAATTCAAGGGTGATTTGAATAATATTTAATGAAATTTACAAGTAAATTGGATGTAAGAGAAGTGATTATAATAGAAATGTTTTGAGTTGCAAAACAAAACCCAAGTGAATAGAAATAAATTGAGAATGACTTTGTAGTAATAAAATAAATTCGAAATGAGTTAAGTATGTGCTTGGATATTATTTCGAAAATTGAGAAGGTGAATTAAAATTAAAATTTAAAAGGGATGGGCTAACTGAATTTAATGGAATTTGATTAAATGAGAATCAAATAAAAGTAAACTTAAGTTTGATATTGGAATAAATAAAAGTAAATTAACTTAAGTTTAAAATTTATGGAAGCTTGGCTTCGAATAAGAGTGAAAGCTCATTAAATAAAAGCTTGGATTAAATTAATTTGGAAATGGTCATTAATTTATAAGTTTGAATGTGCCAAGCTTAATAAATTGTTTTAAATGAATCTAATGTGGAAATGAAATGAAATGCAATGAATGGTTGGTAAATAAATTAGAAATGAAATGGAATTAATATAGAATGAGTAGAAAATTAATTTAAAGTAATTATTAACTGAAATGGATACCCTATTAAGCAAATATCGTCGAAATTGCATAAGATGAATTGACGTTAGGCGTAAACAAAAGTAATTAAATTTCCATGAGTTAATAGAGATTAAATAAATTGGTTTTAGAATTAATTGAAGTGAATATGAGCTTGTTGGGATCAAAAATCAATTGAATGCAAGAAATTGAGTTGCAAACCATTAAAATTGAATAAAATGGCTTATGAATTGATTGAAAGCAATTGAATTAGTTTGAAAACATATAAATTGCTTGTGGAAGTTATTTGGAATGCATTTCTTTTAGAATTGAAATGTTATAATTGTTTAAATAAGAGAAATGTTATAGTCTTCATATATATAGTGCTTATATGTGTAAATTGAGTAAGTACAGGTACGGGGAAGCCGTTTGGCTGGATTTGGTTGCGCTATTTGCTAGAATAAATAAGCCGCATGCTTAAAATGCTAAATAAGGTATGCCTACGCAATAAAAATAGGAAACATGAACTGTTTTTGATTTTTCCGACCGTGTGGGTCGACGTATATATATTTATATCTCTTGTCAGCAAAAGCTCCTCCGTACACAGGAGACTCTGCCAAAAAATTTCGAGAATTTTGGGAGTTAGAAATTTTTTAAAAATTTTGAGAAAAATTTGGTTAACGACAAAACGATTTCAAATTGAAAACTAATGCAAATTAGTTGATGAAACTAATACGAATCAGTTATAAATGAAAGAAACTCAATTTTTAGAATTGAAGATAAATTGAAATCATATGGAAATGGGAAAAACTAAATTTAAATAGATATGAAACCTATGTAAGAAAATGTATAAAATGATTGGGAATGTTACGATTGAATATTGTTGCCTAGTAAGATATGCAGGGATTATGAGGGAAAAGAAAATTTGATTTGATTTCAGGAGATAATCTGAATTGCCCGACAAAAAGGTATGTATTTAAATTTCCGTATGAAATTGGATTGGGTTTTTGATCTAACCGCTTGGCTTTCCATTTTCTTTTGGAATTTGGCAGCCTGTAGAGGCCTTTGTAGTTGTACCGAGCTAGCCGCGCAAAGGAGACGCTGGCAAAATTTTTCGAAAATTTGGAGAGTTAGAAAAATTTTGAGAAATTTTTGATAATTCATAATTTGGTTTTAAATTGAAATTTAAATGATTGAGCAGAAGGGTATTGATTGAAACTATAGGAGGTTTTGGAAAGTTGGTTAAGGTGATAGTGGGTCTTTAATAAAATATAGTTGGTAGAATGTTGAATTGTGAGTTTTGGGAGAAGGTAAACGAGTACTGGACCATTCTTCCTAACTAGTAATTTCGGGGACGAAATTCTTTTAAGGGGAGAGGAATGTGACGACCCGAAATTTCTAACAATTTAAATTGGAATATTTATTTGATTTTAAATATTTAAAAAGTTAATTTTAACTTGAATACTAGATATAAATATTTGTTTGATAATTAAATCATTGAATTATATAGTTTAAATATTGAATTTAATAATTGAAATTGGGTAAATTGTTGAATCTGTAACCTCTAAGCCCGTTTAAAATAATTTGAAGGCTTATAAAATTTAAAATGATGATACTGAAGATAATAGAATAGTTGAAATTTAATTTAAAGGTAATTTGTCCAGTTTTAATAATTATATCGTTTAACTCGATATTTAAAAATAGCTTTCCGAGGCACAGTCTCGGAATTCGACGAAACCAGTTCCATTGGATCCGTAATAGTTAGTTATTATCAAATTTCGATTTTTGTAGCAATCGAAGTTGTCGTTTGACCATGGCAGCTCAAAACGCTTAGATTTATTTTATCAGTTTAATTGGAATTTGATCATTTTCTTTTGTAACTCGCGCATATGATCGAATTAGCTTCTGAAACACGTTCCATTGTGCTCGGAACGCGAGTAAAACCTTATCAACTCCTGCCGGCATGTTTGATTCAGGGTTCGGGATTTCGCGTTATGGAAAACGAGATAATTTTATATTTAGATATATCAATTAGGCGTACTCAGGAAGCATTAAATATTCTATTATAAGTTTTCTTTCCCCCTCTTTATTCGCTTATCAGATCGGTATTAAAAATAAATAAAAAATGGTCGAAGCCTTCAAAAAAAACAAAAAACATGGCGATACGGTCATAATCAAGCTCGAACTCGAGCTGGGGAGGAAGAGGCGCAGTCGTGATTGACTGAAGGGGGTTAGGGTTTCGATTGTCTGGGTGAATCGCTGCGCGCAGTGTTTGATTGGGCGAGGCTGCATCGATGGAGGTGCACGCGATAGGATAGGCGTCGTCGTTGGCAAAGGCGCGAGATGGGAAGTCGTGATCGATGGGCACCTGTTCGAGGCTGAGACGCGCAAGGTCAAGGGGTCGTATTCGTTCGTTGTAGTGCAGATCGGCGACTAGGGTGGCTCGTGAGCTTTCGTCGGCAATCGAAGAGGCTCTCATTCTAGGGTTCTCGAACAAGCAGTGGCAAATTGAATCGTCGAGGTGAGATTTTCTGCCCTATTTAATTTAACTCCATTAATGTTTATGCGGAAAGAAAAACTACATTCAAATTGGTTTGTTTAAACAATTTTGTAATAGGTCAATTTCAACATGTTTCAAACGTGATTTAGTTAATGGAATTAAATCAACGATTAATTATTTAGGGATGGTTAAATAGTTAATCTAATCAGTTTAAGGAGTAATTAATCAATTTATTAAGATAATTAATTAAAGGTTGATAAAATTTGTGTAATAAATTTTAAGGATTGATTTGTTAATGTGATAAGTAAGTTAAGGTAATTCAAGACGATTAATTTATTTAAAGTTGAATTATGAAATGAAATTAATTCAAGATAATTACGTAAGTAATTTAAGGTTTCATTGGTTAATGTAAATAATAAACCAAAGAACAAATAGAAGTGATATTTAAAGACGGGAGTTAAATTTTAAAGTAGAGATTTAAAACAAGTTCCGAATCCAAGCTAAATCTAACAAATAAAGTTTTAAAATATTAAGTGTTTTAATAACTTGAATGTCAAAGTGAAATTGTAAACCGAATTGAATTTAAAAATAAATGTGGTTTTAAATTCCTTTAAGCTTCCATTATAAAAAGAGAAATTAAATCAGATTAGAATAAATTGAAATGTAAATGAGAAATCGTTAATTTATATAATTGATGATGTAAATAGAGATTGATTAGTTAAGAAATAAATCAATATGTGACTTATGAGAGGTTAATTAATATAAGTAATTAAGGATTAATGTAATTAATATTAATAATTAATTTATGAAGCAATTAGGAATACTTATTGATTGGGATTAAGGATAATTAATAACGTGAAATTAATTAAAGATAATTACTTGGATTTAATTGAAAAATAATTAATCCAGGGTGTTTAATTAAGATGAATAGTGATGGGTTGACCAATAATTAATTTGGAATTAATAAATGTTAAATGAAGGAATCTAAGTGATTGAGGTTTGAAATTCAATTGGAATCAATTGAATTGATTTGTACGTGCTTAAGCTTTGTTTATGGATGATTGAATGGTATTGAATGTTTTGGATGAGTTGATATGTCTGATGTGAAATGTTGTGTATTTCATTTGGATAACTTGAGTTAGGATGACATGAGACTTAAAGAGTCCGGGTTCGGGTGTTAGGAAATAGCCGAAACCAATTTGAATTTTTATAGATTGATATGTGAAATCCATAGGCTGAAATGAAGTGATTTAAAGGAATTGGACTATTTAAATCTAAATCTTTGGTATTTAGAAACTTATTTGTGAAATAAGTGATGTTTAAAATAAATTGTGGCTTTGTGAATTGATATAAGTTACCCGGGTTTTATATAAGTTGAATGTTTTGTATTCCATATTAGTTGGGTTTACTCACGCTGGTTTCTAGCCTGACCCGGGTGTTACTTTGGTGTAAGGCTCAGGTCAGACCGAGTATTACAGATTTTCAGGTAAGGACGTTCTGGAGCTAAGGAGGCGAACCGGATGGCAGGAACATATAGAATATTTCCGCTGTGTTATACTATTGTAAATCTGTGAGATGATAATTATGTATATTCAGTGACTGTGAATATGTGAAACTCTAATGTATTTAAATATAATTGACAGATATAGTATCCTTCTGTAAACTGTTATTATTTATTATTATATTTTATCCGTTGCGGATGTGAGATGTTGAT
The DNA here is from genome assembly GCA_030765085.1 of Allium cepa. NCBI lineage: Eukaryota > Viridiplantae > Streptophyta > Magnoliopsida > Asparagales > Amaryllidaceae > Allium > Allium cepa. The sequence continues at coordinate 191,580,523 of CM060930.1, read as the reverse complement.
GCTTCTGTTCTTCTTCTTCTTCTATCTCTTTCTTCTTTTCTTAACTATACGGAATTTTCGGGTTCGAAAATTTCAGGTCGTTACAATATATGTATACAAATATGAGGATATAAATTAACGTTTGAAAGTTAAGCTTTAAAAAGAAATAAAAATTTAAGAATTTATGTTAATAATAAAAGTATAGAATCAAACTATAAAATAATAACAAATGAAATACATAATATAACAATTTTTTTATATGAAGCACATATATATTTATGTGAGTTATGTAATATATGAATAAGCAAGATAAGAAGATAGATAAAAATCTTGTACAAAACAAATGCAAGAGAAAAAGAAAATATCTATGTAATAAAAGATTTAAAATGCTTTTGTTTTATATACTTGAAATTAAATATATTTAAAAGTGGATTTTAAAATCAAGTTTATTTGGAAATTTAATAATAAATATTTTTGTAAAATTAATTGGATTTAATTTTAAAGGTTTAAAAACATGTTTCATAAATTTAAACGAATAAAAAAAAACTTGTTTCATCAATTTTAAATAAAGTAAGATTTAAAATATGCACTCCAAATTAAGTTAAGGGTTTGAAACATAAATGTATTGAAAATAAAAATTTTATTTGCTAACTTATAAATATTTATAAGTAATATATAATTTAATTTCAAACTATTTTACTTTAATTTGTATAAGTATAAATAATACATAACAAAATAAAATAGATAAATATGTTTTATAAATTAAAATTATGCAAGGTTTAAAACACAATTTGTAAATTAATTTTTAGCAAAGGATTTAAGCATAAAATGTTTATAATATAAACAAGTGTAAAGATTTTTCTCTATACAATTAACAAGCGTAATAAATTTAACAAGTGGCAACATCCTCTTTTCTTTGGAATTATATGAATATGAATTAAAAAGAAAACAAAAATTTTCTCAGTAATTTTTTTCTCTTAAAACCTGAAACTTGAATACTTCCTCAAGCAAGCTGATCAAAACTAAAACCTGAAAATGGATTCAAGTAAGCAAGTTTAAAATCTGAAGCGTGTTGAAAACCTGGAAACAAGTAGTCAACCTAGAAATGAGGATTTGAAACAGAATTCAAACTCGATCCCTGATTAGAGAAAATGCAAATTTCAGTTCTTAGATTTAAAAACAAATCTTTTGGAAATCAAACTTCAAACCTGGAAGAATAAGATCAAGCAAAACAAGTTTCAGTTTGAATCAAAATTTCAAAACCTGATTCTCTGCTCGGTGCATACCCAGGTGAGCAATTTAGCCTTGAATCTATTCTCTGTCTTTCAATCATATAGGTGAGTAAACATACCTTTTGAAAATTCAAAAGCTGTGTATTGATTCATGAAGAACTTTGTGATTGGTTGTGTGCTTTTAAATAATTAGTTTTGCATTTGTATATGTTGTTCTGTGAAATTTTGAAGAGTTTGTTCTTCTGGTTTCTAATTACAGTAGGATCATAAGCAGAGAAAAAATCTAATAAATTTTCTTATAAACATTTTTACTTTGGATTTTAAACAAATCATGTTGTTTAAACTTAAAAAATCACAATCTGGAAATTGCTTGAAGTTTGACAGTATAACCTAGGCTCTGCACATTCAAATTTACTATAAAAAGAAATTTTATGAAAAACTCGAATACTTTAATTTGTTGAATTTATTTTATAACTTGAATGAACATAAAAAAAAGATTTTTGAAATAAAAATAGTGATTTTTAGTTAATTGTTCTACGCACAGTTCCTAGTGGAACTGAATATTTTTCTATCGATTCCGAGTGATTAATCAAATGTTGGGTGTTGAAACTTTGTTCGAAGCTTGCTTGATCTTCGTAGAATTCAGGAAAAATGTTTAAAAAAATTTCTATTGCATGGGATATTAGAACAAGGTAGGAGTAGGGTTTAGTGCTTGGGTTTTGTCGTGGTCAGTGACGAAGTGATTTTATCACCTCGGCTTGATCGAGTTGTACATAATCGAGGGGGATGGAAGAACAAGGAGTTAGTGTGGTGAGGCCGAAGTTATGGCGATTTTGGTGGTGTGGGCGACTGAGGCGAAGCAATTTTGGGTTGTGGTCGAGTTTCAGGATTCAGCAAAATGCTAAATTTTCGAATTCGATTTTCTGTTGGCATTTGAGCTTTGATTTCGAGTCGTGGGTGAATTCGCGACTTGCCGATGATCTTGAAAGATCATCAGAGCCTAGTGCGCTGCCGTGCACGTGTACGGCGTGGAGGATGAAGACTACGTTGTGTCGGTGGGTATTCTCGAGTCATTCTCGAGTTAAAATGGTGTTAGCTTCGATGTTTGATCGAGTGCGTGAGTTAAACCTGATGCTAATTAACTTAGTTAAAACTTAAAATTTGTGGAACAAATAAATGAAGAAAAAAAAAGAGAGAGAAGAGGGAATTGTGTACGGGGAAGACTCAGGGAAGATGAGTGAATAACTCGAAGTGTTACTCGAGTTTTGTTAGGGAAAGCCTCGGGTTTTTTGTCGAACTGCAATATTGTATTTTAAAGTAAAGATAAGTAAACGGTTTTCAACAAACTTAAACACTGTAAATCTGAAAAATGTTTAACAGTTTTAAGTTAAAAACTAAATACAAGTTTTAATTTTCTTAGTTAATACTTTAAAATGTTTTAAGCTCTTAATTATTATTCTAATTAAGAAATTAATATAAGATAAGTATAAAACTTATTAACATATAAGTTTCAAAAGCTAAAGAAGATCCCTTTTAAAATATTAATTAAGTTGAATGGTTAATATTAATTGATTATTTTCATAAGTAATTAAGAATAATTACTTTTTAATTGTAGTTAGTGATGGATTAATTGATGATTAAGTAATAAATGAAATTGTAATTAACTACTTAAGTTAATTAATGAATGATTAATAGTTAATTAATTAAGTAAATTAATTAAGAATTAATAAATGATTAATTAAGTAATTAGCAGTTAATAAATGGATAATTAAGTATTATTAATTAATAATTAAAGTTATTAATTAATGATTAAGGGTAATCAATTAAGTAAATAAAGCTAAATAACTTGATTAAGAAGTAATTAACTAAATAGTGTGAATAAAATTATTAAGTAATTAAGTGATTAAGACTTAATAATTGATTAAGAAATGATTTATTAATCAAATAATTTAAAATGGAACAAGTAATTGAGTGATAATAAATTAGTGATTAATTAAATAGGGTTAAGTAATTAATTCTCAAGTAACTGATTAAATTTGAATTAATTACAGTAAGAATTTAAGGTGTTGGCTTACGGATAATGGCATATATAGAATCTCTAATTTGTGATAATTACTTGGTGATATTCTGTGATGTTCCAATGATATTGCTCTTGATATATATATATATATATATATATATATGTGTGTGTGTGTGTGTGTGTGTGTGTGTGTGTGTGTATGTATGTATATATATGATGATTGTGTATGATTTATCTGTGATAAATGTTATTTGGATTCAAAGTGTTGAATTAAGCTGTTTAAATTTATTTGAAAACTTAGCCTTTAAAATGGCGTTTGGATTTCGATGCGACAGAGATTCGGATTCCGGTTAGTTATCCGAAACCCACATCGAATCGTAATGATGAATCTTTGTGATTAATTTATTTATTTTATCTATGAATCTGTGAATAAAGATAAGCGTTATAGTTCATACCGCTTATCGATATTGATATATCTGTGATGATTGATGCTGTGCACTGTTGTGTAAAAACCCCTGGACTACACTTATACACACACAAATATGAATTGCACGTGGAAATCGGTTAAGTCATAAATTTTAAATAGTTTTGAATTTGAATATTTAATTCAAATAGTTTTGGAAATGGAACTGAATTAAATAAAAAAAGCTTTTGAAAAGGAATTCCAAAAATAGAAGTTATTCTCAATAACTTAATAAAGATTTGAAATTTGAATAATTTGATTCAAATTGGAATTCAATATTTGAAATTGAATTTTATATTGGTATTTATGATTTAAAAATGATTATACAAGTTTATATGGGTTTTAAAGCATTGTTGTGGGAATTTGAATTAACCCAAAGATTTTAGCTTGTATAAATAAAATCGGATTTTTTTGAAATAAAAGCAGTTTGTTTTCAAACAATAAAAGCTTTCATATGAGTAATGAACTTTCAATTTGTATTAAACGAATTCCAAGTTTGAATTGAAATAGTTTTCCAAATCATGGATGAACTTGTGGAAACGAGTTTTGAAAGCTATAAGTTAAATCTTGACTTAAAGATTTAAATGAATTAATCCAATTGAAATTGTTTTGAAATCCGTAAATGGATCTTTGTGAACTGGGTGAACTTTGTGAAATAAATCTTTTTGTTTAAAAGTTTTGAAATGCTAATTGGTTTAAACCATTTGAAAGAAAGTTTGGAATCATTAAGTTGTGACTTAAGTGAAATCCCATATCCATGTTTTAAATATTACGCTCATTATTCGGTTTAGCCGGGAGAGGACCTTTGTGTCATATAACCCATTCCGAATAATGATACGTCGTTATGAATAGCATTTGAAGACCGGTGGTGAAGACCAGGTATTTTCGAGAACGATAGGATGACCCATCGATTGTCTCTGCACTGAGTAGCTATGGTATAGAGATTTCCTAAGTGATGGGAAGTCCGAACGGGATTGTGAATACCCGGATTGCAAGGGCTTCTTCAGAAGTGCCTTCGGTTCTGTTCGAACCCGGGACAGACTTGTATGGTCGTACGTCTGGCACTACGCTTTGATATATAAAGCAGATTTCTTTCAAATACATATCTGTTGGTGGCGGAGAATTTATTCTCTTAGCTTAACACCCTTCTTCGAGACGTACGAGCTCAGAGGTTATTTAGTTGAAGGTTATCAGCGATATACTCCCAATTTGGTAGTGTGGCATGCTAAGTGCTGTTGTGTGTTGATGATCATTGGTTGATCATTTGTGATCAAAGCATGGCTTTAGTATAAAGCTTAGCATTGTTGACGAAACCACGTCGAGCCTCACAAACCGGTAATGGTCGAAACAGGAAAGATGCGGCAAGGTTTCAGCGGTAGCTCCCCTAGGATGTGACCATTCCTTCTGGAAAAGGGTAGTATCATGGTATGGAGCCCAGGTACTTACTCATGTGGGCATATCTGTAGGTATTACTCCCGGGTAGGGAGGAACCCGGTCTTGTGTTGGCAGAGAGCCAGGTAGGTTCTCGGTGCGTCCCGCCAGAGGTGTTCCCATGTGGTAGTAGGAAGTTCCTTAGCCGACCATTTGTTGGAAAATCCAAAGAAACAATACGATCCTTGTACGGTTTTAGCTGTATAACCTGTCATGGAATGTGGTGGCAACCTGCTATTGAACATGGTAGCTATAGTAGGCATAGTTCAAAATGTCTATGCTAGCTAAGATTAATTTTATATTTTCAAAAATGTTTTCCACCATGCACTAATAATAATAATAATATCAAAATGGTTTTCGTGTATCAAGCATGTTTGACTATCATAAGGAGAAATCTCCTCCAATTCTGCGTTTCCATGGTGTGTGTGGCGGGAGGCCTTATGGTAGTTTCATTTTCCAAAAGCATTGCGAATTTCAAATCTAAAAATCTAAATCCTTTGATTGTTTTTAAAGACCAAACTGTTTTGTTTGCTCACACCAGTCCCATGACTGACCTGGAGTTTATTGTTCCTTTCCTAAACTCTGGGTGCTCATAATTTTCCACACGGGCAGTCTAGAGTTTGGTTTTTCAAATAGTCAGGTCTAGTAGATTATCTGGAGTTAGTTCAGTCCTTGGACGACTGACCTTGCTTGCTTATCTTGGTGCAAACCTTGATGGTGGATCGAGCTAGGAGTTTTGGAGCTTGTAGCTTTGTAGCTTTTGGATCAGATTTGCAGTGTTCGATTCTGTGAAGACTTATCTCATATTATATCGTGTTCCGCTGTATTCTGTGTTGTATATTCTCTGATGTTGATGATTATCATTGTGTAAAATTAATGTATTGGATATTGTATTCATGTTGTATTAGTGGTATCATCTTTTATTTCCGCTGTGCTATTTATCATCTAATGGGTGTTGCAAGCTCCCGCGATACAAATTTGATGTTGTTTGTTGAACATCGAGTTCGGGTCGTGACAACAATCACCTGCAACAAGGCATATAACCATCACATAAAATCAATACAAACCAATCATTCATTCATACCAAACAAAACAAATAGTTATTCGGGTTTAGAAACTTTAAGTTGTACAGAATGAAAGATAACTACTAAGTGCACCATTTAATCAACAATCTTAGATGAAACTCAATAGATTATTCATACATCTAAACAATAAAAGTATATTTTACCCAAACAACTCATAACCAAACAAACAACAATTTCAGGCAATACAACATGTTCATTCTTATTAATTCCATTTCATAGCATTTATTGTTTGATTTCCCTTTTACTCATATAATGGTTTATCTTTTTAATTTACATTTATTTCTTACAAACTTTTAATTCCATTCACCCATTCACTCATTATCTTTTATTGCATTATATTCATTCATTAATTCATTCATTACTTAATTTTATTTATTCGTTTATTTATAATACTTACATTTCTATTACATTAAGTTAGTAGCCTTTCAATTATACTTAAGCTTATAACAACTACAACATCAATTTCTTATTTATTATTCATCAAATATTTTCATTTCTTCATAGTAAAATATCCTATTACATTTTTTACAAGCATTATAACTTTTAATATTTGGTAAGTTATATATATGCTTTTAAGGATGTAATTGAAATTTACACAAGTTTATCCCTTTTCTTTAAATTACTTTACTATTCAATAATCATATCCTTTGTTTAATAGGTTACAACTTCAACTTTCTTGTTATTTCATTTGTAACATAGCATTTAATCTCTTATTTTAATTAGAGGTTCCAATTATTAATTAGTTACATTCCATTTCACTACAATGATTGAAACTATTGATTAACAGAAACTTAAGAACTAAATACCTGGTTAAATTTCAAATGATTTTAAAAATAATAGATAAATGTATATATTTACAATTTAGATATCCAATTATCTTTAAAACAATTTAAAATTTACATTCGTTTATCCAAAATAAATCTGTAGTAAAACTACTACAGTGGCTTCCCTACTTTGAAACTCGAAAATGAATGTCGATGATGCGTGCACTCATCACAGAAATTATTTTCCAACTACAGAGAGGGAGTGCAGAACTTATTTCTTTTCCAAAATTCCTTTAAAACAATTTTTTCAAATTATATTGGAATATTTATATCAGAAATTACTTACAACGATATTACTATATTCCAAAATCCTTTGAAACAATTTTCAAAATCCCGGAACTTAAGTTCTAAAATTTCCAACTTTCATTTATTTTATTTTCTTCAAATCTTGTTTCCAATCAATATTTGTAAATTACACTACCTAACAACCATTATATTACAACCAAATATATATCATTTATAAAATTTTATTTTATATATAGAAAATATAATAGGAAAAATTATTTCATTCACCTATATTCAAAACAAATATTGTGTCGGTCTGTCCTATTAAGTGTTTAGAAATCCCTATGATGTCATAGCGTCCCATACACCAACCGGAATTTATAAATAAAAAATGGGATAAATTAACACAATGTTAAATCCCTTTTTATAACACTAAAAAGTACGCTCTCTCATATATATACACTCAGTGACTCGTCATAGGATATTACTACCCTATTAATAAAGAGCCAGACCCCACAAAACTAAGATTTATCGCTAAACCAAAGCTCTGGTACCAGATGTAACATCTCGCCTTTTTGTACGCTTTAAATCGATGATAAACCACACACGTCAGACTCAAACCATAAAAAAGGGCGGATTGTTATGGGGGTAAATAAGAAAAATAGAGAAAGAAATAAAACAAAATAGAATCTTGCAGCGGAACGATAAATTATAATAATCAAATAAACAGTTCATGAAGCTATTTTACAAAATATTCAATTACACTTATACAATACATATCAGAGTTACACATACCAGAGAATAATAAATAACAATGCAGCGGAATACATGTTGCAGTGAATTATAATAATAAATAGCAGTACAAAAATCTTCGTCTTCGTCCTCTAGAAATAAGACCTTCAAATCCTGAAATGCTCAGGGTGACCCGAGCGAATTGAAAAGACAAAACACTCAAGTCAGAACTAAAAGATCTTATGTGAGTTAAATTAACAGAAATAAATATGAGTGGAACGGCGTTAGAGATGCTTACGGGATTTGACATCTCCTGTCCAATGTCAAACATGAGTGCAGTAACTTAAGAGATGCTCGGGATTCACATCTCCCAAGGATACGTTAAACTATTTACTATGTATTAATATTTCGCTATTATAATAATGTCTAATAGTAAAATAAACCTACTTTTAAATAGCGTTAAGGGGTTACCCATATAGCCCTTAACACGTTATAGTGCCAATAGTCTATATAGTACTGTAATACCTCCTGATCGGGAGGCTACCAGAGGATACTGCATAGGTACGACACAAATCAAACTCGTACAAGGCGCGCTCGGGTAGGTGACACGGCACAACTAGGAAATGCCAGGGTAGATATACCAATTACGCTTCCGTACCGGTGGTAACGCGTAGCAGCTACTGCCGCCCACCTCGAGCCACACCCCCAAAATCAAAAGGGCCCCAAACAAAGTAATGGAATGGTATCGAAGGAGTGTGTCCAATAAATGGTGCTACCTTCTAAGCCCATCAATCGCTCCTGTTTTAGCCACCTTATGCCAACTCACGGGAGTCGGGTCCACGTATTTACCTCAAAGGAAACGCCGCCACTATCCTACTTCATTCTGGAATCTCCACCGCGTAATTGTTATAGTGGTTTTCGGAGTTGGCAGAGAGTACGACAACTTCCGGTCCCGGTCTCTTTAACAACCAAACAATATTATAACACCGCGGTCTTTTCAAAATAGTTTATACTTCAAAACCAGAATATAATATCCATTTCAAAACCATATAAATACGATATCATTTCCATTTCAAAACCAAATCAATGTGATATCATTTTTATAAAACCCAAATCAATATAGCATCATTTATATTTCAAATATGTCCTTTTCCAAAAAATTTGCACTTTCAAAACTTTAATATTTCGGAACCAAACGCTTGAAATGTAACTTTTCAAAAACTTAATACTTCGAATTTCATAGCTTCTAAACCATAACTTTTGAAACTTAAATGGTTTGAATATTCAAACAGTATATAAATTAAGATAGTTTGAATTTAAAATTACTTTATAAAGTAAAGTAATTTCTTCGACTTCACAATTTTATTCACTTTAAATTAAATCTCGATTCATAACTTTCAACTCTCTTTCAGTTTCAATAAACCATTTCAATTTCAATATATTTCAAACTTTGAGTATTAAACCATTTCAAAACTAAGGTTGGTAATTACGATTCGACGATTCCATGTTCTATTTTTAGTTTTGAAATATTTGCATAATAAATCCATTTTCATTTAAATAAAATCCAAATTACAAATAAATAAATATTTCCTTCAATTTGTTTATACTTGAAATATTCGTTCAATTCATCTTAAACCAAAATCCAGTTATAAAAATCATACCCTTAAAATCTAAATTTTATTAACTTTCAAATCAATTTCATATTTATCTTCACACGTAATTCTCATTTAAGTCAGTATAAACTCCAGAAATATAATTTAAGTAAATACTTAACAATATTATATCTTAATAAAATCAAACTTTATTATTAAACTTATTTTATACCTTGAACCAATTTTATACATAGCTTAAAACCAAAAATTTAACTATATATAAAAATAACATTTATAAAATATCTAAATCAATATCTCATAAAACTATATTTTTTTACCAAACCATAGGAATCGTTTCAATATATATATATATATATATATATATATATATATATATATATATATATATATATATATATATATATAGACCACGGTGTCTGTATATAAATTTCCATCCTATGGTCAAGTGATACATATATTTATCATTTCAATCCGTAATTTGAAATAAAAATACGGTTATATATCATTTCAAACTGCAATCCCGAGTGAAATAAAACACATAACAACTTGCAGTTTATAACAATATAAAATACAACATCCATTCATCCAATATCAATCATCTACTATCTATTACAATCATCATCCAATTTCAAACAATAACATCAATATAGAACATATAATAAATAACGGGTATCTACTGGCAGTTTATATTCATAATAAATTAAATAACAATTTAACTGGCAGCTTATATGCAAAATAAATTAAATAACAATTTAACTGGCAATTTATATACAATACTAAATTAAATAATAATTTAACTGGCAATTTATATGCAAAATAAATTAAATACCAATTTAATCCAATAAATTCAATTTAACCGAGATGATGATTAAAAATATGCCTAACAGTCATAAATAAATTCTCTAATCACATCAAGAATTAATTTAACACACATAAGAAATTTTAGAAGTTCTGAGTGGTTTAAAACACTCACATTTTGAATTTAAATCCAATTTAAACCCAAAATTTAAACAGTCTTAGAATTCATCCAAAATAGCGTCAAAATGTCCGAAATTCCAACACGAACTTAGCGGAGAAAACCGTGCGAAAATCGGATATCGTATGTAAAAATTATAGCGATTAGAACATTATATAATTTGATTTGAAGTAAATAAAATAAAAGAAAAATACTACCCTGCCACATCGACTGTCTCCCTTTATCAATCACGCTTCAGAACCCATAAACGAGATCTTTGACCGCCGCTAACATCACCGTCTGACCACTATACGTCAAGCCACCTTCATCATCGTCCCGCCCGCGTTGAGCCGCGCCTGCCTGCCTAACTCCGATGGCCATCAACACCGTCGACCATTGCCGTTAACTAGGGTTTCGAAACCATAAATCGTGATTTCCTGATGCCTCCATCCACTTCGTGACCTCCGACCACCTTCAAATGACTCCACGGGCCCTACTTACCAATACCCAGAAGCCAATTCTTCGATTGTTGCCCCAATCGAAAATGCCCAATTCAATGCTAAGGGTTCGCCGATTCAACCTTTGACTGAAATTTCCGACTGACTCAAGCATCGTTCGCAGAAACAGACACTACACAAAGATTCACATTGTCGAGATATTCGATATATAATTTTTCTGAATTTTTTTGAGGAGTTTGAATTTTTGGCTTTGAATTTGATTTGCAATTGGATCTGAAATTGAGAATTTATTTTTCTGCCATTAAGAAAGAGGAGGGATAGAATAAATTGTACGTACAGACAAATGACAATGAGGAGCAATTAGGGTTTATAACGAGGTATATATATGCAAGGCTGAAATTAGAATAGGTGGGCAAGATTGAATTACACGTTGAACGATAAATGCCCAAAGAGCCCGTTTCGACTCCCGAACGAAATTGGGTCAACCCATATATCAGAATAGATGTTTTAAAATATTTTAAAATCAATGGAATAGGTTTTAGGTCCAACTTCTATCATATGAAGAAGTTATGCTAAAATCAAGTTATTTCAAATTTATTTCAATTGATTCCAAGGCGTTTCGAGTCCGTATGATCAAACGACAAGTCCGATCGATACGAAAGTTGAAATCCGACAATAATTCACCGTTATGGATCCGATGAAACTGATTTCGTCAAAATCCGAGTCGTCAGCCAAAATGGCTATTTTACGTTGTTTAAATAAATTAACAATTAACTAATTAAATCCAATTTTCAATTTCAATTCTATAATTGACAATTTATCATTTTTAAATTTCTTAATCATTTATACTATTTTAAACAAATTTAGATGCCACTTAAATGTTGATTCAATCATCAATTTCAGCGTTAAATTGCAATTTCATTAAATTCAGAAATTATAAATTAAATTTTCAATAATTCCATTGAATTTGCTTTTCATTCTTATTATTCAATTCATCATGGTCAAATGGATGAAGTTAACATTGGGTCCATGATCTATCACATTATATTCTCAAATTCCATCTTGATTTCAATTAACGTAATAATTAAATATTTAATTTCATTTAATTGCAATTACTCCAATTATTATTGTTCAAATCCCAATAAATTGATAAATCTTTATTCCCATTCTTGTAATTCAACAAGTTATCCAATTATGAATAACATTAACATTATTTTCAAATATTACCTTAATTAACATTAACGTAATATTAAGTTATAATTATTGTACCCGATTTCCAATTTTAACTCAACAAGCTACATAAATAGGTAACATACAATAATCGTTACCGTTAACCTCTAGACACATTAATAAGCTTTTATTACTTATAGATCAATGTTACCATTTATCTTCATAATACTAATTTCATCTAATTTCCATTAACTATCTATTATTTCCTTGGTAAATCCAATATTTCATTTATTCGCTTATGTTCCATTTATAGTCAAGTATAACATATTTTCATTAATTGGCATTTCATTCAATCCATTAATTATTAATCTTAATTAGCATTATTTACATTGCATTCTCGTTATTATTTCATAAATATGATTCCCAATTTTATTTCTTTCAGTATTAATTACACAATCATATTAAATTAACAAATTTCAATTTTTTTTTATTTATTCCACATTTAATTAGCAAAATCTTATTAAATTAACAATTTTTAATTATTGAAATTCGCGGGTTGTTACAGGTTTAAAATGTGAACATGAGTAAATTGTTTTAGGATAATGGTTCAAAAAATTTCTAGAAATTTATAAGCATTTTCTGGCTAAAATTTATAATCACCGAAGTTAAAACTGTGCAGATCAAAGGAAAATATGTAAAGTACTAAAACCTATGATGTATATAAATATGTAGAAATTAATGTTAAATGATTCGGAAACAAAATCCCATATAAATGCCGAAAAAGATAAAAAAAGGAAAATGTCACTAACTAAAAGTGGAGTTTGAATTACCAGATGAAGAAACGTGTAAAGGTTGGTACCAGACGTGTCAAACTTTGTCCATTACAGTGCTGAGGTGGCGATCTAATGTTAAGAAAATGAACCCAGTACCCATGATCGAATGTAATGAATTGCCTATTGGAGCCTATTGACTTTCGGGGAGACTCAATACTACATATAAGAGTACTGTGCTAAAAGATGAAATGTTGGTAAAAGCCAAAAGTCAAAGGCATGGAATGGAATTGTGCTAAAAGCCTAACGGGCGTAAGGATGTACTATGCTGCGGGATGTATTAGTGTAGAAGGTCGAAGTTGAAAGTCGTTGGAAGAGATTCCTGTGCCACAAACCGAAAGATATGTACTACACCGCAACACGAAATAAGTGTATAAAATGAAAGAGATGCACTTACTCGCAACACAAAATGGGTGTATAAAAATGGAAAAGATGTACCGCATGACAAATAGAAAGAGCATAATACGCTGCAATATGAAATGGGTGTATAATACTTAAATGAGTCATACTGCATCGCAAATCGAAATAACATCCTATAGTGCAATGCGAGTATGTATGGGTTGTACTGTGCTGAAATAAATGTATATAACTAAAACCTAATAAATTAGTCATTAGGTAAACTCGGAGAGCTAAAGATATATAAGAGGTTGAAGTAACATCCTATAAAAGAATGTAGGTTCGGAAGGGCTATTGATGCTGAGTGGAGATGCTCAATAGAATGCATTGCCTTGGAAAGGTGGGGAGAGATAGTCGTCTTCGGAATGGTCATGGGACGTCTGGGCGTATTTTATGCTTTGGCAAGAGTGGATGTAACTCTCTTATATGGTTCAAACTTAAGAAAAAGAAATGAAACATCCTAGATTTGTATTCTGCAGTATAAACTAAAGAAATAAATTTGTTTAGGGTTATACATTGCAGTATAAACTAAAGAAAACCAAGACTGCTTGGGGTTGTGCTTTGTAATATAGAATTAAAGAAAAGTACATAAGGATATACTACACAATATGAAAAGATAAGATGAGACTATGTGGGATGCACTTCAGGGAAAAATGGTAAAAGTCGAAACTATGCACGAGCGAACTGTGTAGTGGCCGAGACTGAAGGAAACATAAATCATTGGGTTATCATTTGTAGATCCATAAGCGATCTCAGGAATAAAGTAGCCATGATTTGTAACTTATATAATGCAGTTTGTTGTTATGTGATGTTGTGAATAATGAGGGGAAATCCATTGCATGCTTTAGCAATGTGGTTTCACTATATGATGTATTTAGGGCAACGTAATACTTATACCAGGATTCTATGTATTCTATGTCCGACCCATGTTTTTATTATTGTTTTCCCTATAAATTTACGAGTAACCGATTGAGTGGGCTGAGTTTATGGACTTAGGCAGGAAGCTTTGGAAAGGACGAATAAAATAAACCAAAGATGGAAGTAGGAGGTTTGTGTGCAACTAATTGTTGCTTTAATTTCTACTATTTAAGTTTCCATGTTCGCATCTTTATATATCGCACATGACACTCTATTTATGTTCTATTGTATTTGACCTATGTGAGGGCACATTTTGGGATGTATTAGAAATGCAAAGACTTTAAGACTACTATGTGCAATGAAAATTTGTAATTTCTATCTTTACTCAGAATGTTATATAAACCATGCTGAGCTTATTCTAGTCACTTGAAAATAATTTTGTTGATGACTACGACATCATTGGAATTCATTTTGGGCCACAAAGTGGGGGATATTATAGTTTGGTATAAGAACATAGTTTAATGCAACAATTCGCCTTTTCAACCCTCGAGTTCAATGCCCGAATCGACGTTAACACCTCTAGAACCGAAAAGGATGTCATTGTGATAAGATAGCAGGAAATAAATATAGTGCTAACTAATTACTTTCAGAATCTCATAGTGGAAGGAAACAAAGTATAAATATCAATAACCCTAACCATTTCACAACATTATAATATACTTACACTGTTAGATACATATGTCTATACAACACTAGTCAAACCCAATCCATATACATAATCAAATCCAAGTCATGTCACATATTTACATCATTTATAATATGTACAATAAGTTCTTGTCTTTCATACCATTGTCTCCAAGCCGCATTATCCTATATATATATATATATATATATATATATATATAAAGATGAAAATAGGAGTGAGTCAGACATAAGTTTAGTAAGTGAGCCATACCTGCTTAACGTATACTACATAGATAATACTATAACATGATACGAGCCTAATGTCTTGGTCACCTTGTGCCCCACTGATCATACTATACTTAGCTTACCATATACATCCAGTTGTATTGCATTGCATCTATGTGGACTCACTTCTTTGGACTTGCCTAGTGCGCACCGGGCCGTATGTTGTCCACTATTTGTAACGATCCCATTTTTGAACCAATTTTAAATTATAATTAAAATAAATTTTTGGATTAAATTATGAATTAATTTGAATTTTTCAAATTAAATAAAAATTGTGCTTGTTTAATTATATAAATAGAATTAGTATTGATTTATTCATATATAAATAGATTGTAATTCAAATTTGTAATTGAATTTGAAATTGAATTTAAAATTTAAATAAACGTCTTTGCATTTAAAATAGTAAATATGTGATTTATTTAATGTGAAATTAGTTTAAAACATTTCTTCTTTAAATTTGTATATAAAAGGAAAAGTATTTATAAAATAGGAAAATATAATTTAAAAATTTTATAAAAATATTTATGCATGCCTAAGACAAGTGTTGAAATCTCAACCTATAATTTAACAAGTGTAATTCATATAATAAGTGTTTTAACAAATGTAATGATTTTGGACAAGTGTTATTTTGTTTTATTTTTGAGGATTTTTTAATAAGAATAGAAAATGAGATTTTATAAGCTATCAAATTCCCTACTTCTCATTTCTTTTAATTTTTTCAAAGCTTTAGAAAAAAAATCTGTAAACTTTCTAAAGCTAGGAAACAAAATTTTCAAAGAAAAACAAATCAGAGAAAAATCTAAACCAAAGTAAGAATCTCAAAACATCTTTACCAAAATTAAAAAAAAGACCCAAAGCCTCAATCAAACTCAAAACTGAATCTGGAAAAACAACCAGCAATCAACATTCAAGCAGAGATTTCAAAAATAACTTGAATCGAGCATCTTAGATTCAAAAAAAGATTTAAAGCAAGATCAAATTTAGGATTTTTAAATCAAGAGCAAAATACATTTTCCAAGAATTTAAAAGCTCTTTGTTTCTTCTCTGTTCAAAATTCGAAGGTGATGAAACCCTTAAAAATGTGAAGTATTATGTCTTGTTTGTGATGATGCTTAAAATAAATTGTAAAGTGTTGATATGCATGCAAATAAATGTAGATATTTATATGCAGAGAGGAGTGTGCATGTTTGAGTATAGGCACATTTGTCTCTGGTTGTTCCTAGGTTTCCAAAACCTGTATAAAATTCAACTTCTCTTCCCCTGATCCTTATTAGAATTTAGGATCTAAACAAGTTTTGTTTGTTTAACCATGGTTTAAGGTTTAAAAATAAATTTAAGTAAATTTAACTTAAGTTTTCTCTAGAAATTCCAAAATACAGGTAAACCTAAAACATGTTAAAACTTAATTATCATAATTCTTTATTTCAAGTATAAGATTCGAAATGTTTTTGAAATCGATGATTTTTAAAAGCAAAATCAAATTTTTTAATAATGTATCCTCTGTGAAACACGAGGATGAATGGCATCGTCATTTTCACCAAATTCTGGTGATCCATGAGGCATTGGTTGTCGAGATCGAAGTCATGGCTTGTTGGGAGGTCGGAGTTCATCAGAAAAATGTTCGATAATTTTATATTACGTTGTGGCGATGGCACGACAAGGATTTGGGGTTTTAACCCATGATTTGGTCAAAGCAGGAAATATGATCACCGTGGCTTCGTCAAAGCACCGGAGTTGATCGCTCCGGTGGGGGTAGTTGCGTGATGAGTCAACGCAGCTCTGGACATGTTTACGTGACCTCTGATGGTCAGAGATGGAAGAACGAGGCGGTTGTTGGTGGCTCAGTTTCATTCCAGGTTTGGGTTGTATAGCTCGATCGTGTTGTCACCGTCGTTCAAGGGTTCTGGGTGATCGTAAAGCTTAAGTGGATGGTCACGGACTTGTGGAAGCTGGCAAAGTCGACCGGAGTTCATCGGAGCTCCGGTGCACATGCACATACCCCTGGTATGTGTCATTGGGTTAAGTTTGGAACGAAGGATTTTGACATGAAGTTATCTTCGGGTAATTGCATTACAGGCTCGAGTTCTGGCTCGAGTAGTTGGTGTGTGTATTGGGTTTCATAAAAATTAAACAAAAAAGTAAGGTTTCGAAAAGTGACTCGGGGTGGTTTGGGAAGAAACTCGAAGTGAATGATGTTCTAGCTCGGGGGTGGACTCGAGTGGGTCCGGGTAGTTGAAAGGAAGCAGTTTTTACTTTAAATAAAAATTCAAATTTTTAAACATTTTTAATCCATTTTTTAAATAATGGTTTTAATGGTTTTAGTTTAAGTATTGGACTAATAAAAGTTTAAGAAAGATATCTTTACAAGTAATCAAGTTTAATTTATTTAATCGTGACTTATTAATTAATTATTTTAAATAAATAATTAAAAGTAAATTAAGATGAAATATTGATTTTTAATTCTTAATTAACCTTAATCTCTTATGTTAATGATAATAATTATAAAGTTTATTAAGTAATGATTTTTATAATAATTGAATGATTAATTAAGATTAATGATTTATAATTACTTAATAATTAAAGAATAATTAATTAAAGGGTAATTAATTATTAAGTTAATTAATTTATACTTAAAGATTAATTAATTAAGGTAATTAATTAAGGAATAATTAATTAATAAAGGTAATTAAGATTTAATTAATTAACAGTTAAGGATTTAATTAACTAATAATTAAAGATTTAATTAATTAATAATTAAGATTTAATTAATAAAGGATTAATTAATTTAAAATTAAGAATAATTAATCATTGATTAAGGATAATTAAAGAAAATAATCATGTGATTAATTAATTAAGTTAATTAATTTAAGGATGATTAATTAATTAAAGGATAATTAATTAATGAAAGTGATTAAAGGATAAAAGTTTATTTATTTATTAATTAATTAAGGGTAATTAATTTAAAGGATAATTAAATAATTAAAGGTTAATCATTTAATGATTAAAGGTTGATTTATTTATTAATTAACATCGATTAATTAATAATTAAAGGTTGATTAATTTATTATTATAGGTTAATTAATAAATGATTAAAGGTTAATTAATTAAGATGGTTTGTAATTAATTAATATTAATTAACCATAATTAGTAGTTTATTCATAAGTACTAATCTGATTTACATTAATCAGATAATTAATTGATCTTACGTATGGATGTTTGGATTCTATTGAATGTTGAATTGTTTGATATCTCTGCTTTGTGATGCTTTGTGATATGAATAGTTTTTATTCGATCTGTGATGAATGTAATTTATTTTTCTGTGATGAATGTATATTATTTATCTGTAAATCTATGAATGAAGATAAGTGTTATAGGATTATACCGCTTATCGATATTGCTGTGTTTGGATTGTAATGATTGATGATGTTGCACTATTGTGTAAAAACCCTGGACTACACCATACACACACAAATATGGATTTGCACGAGGAAATCGGATTAAGTCACAGTTATTTGAATTTAATGAAATGGTATTAAAGTTGAATTTTGAATCCAAATGGTTTTGGAATGGAATTGGGTTAAATATGAAAAGCTTTTGAAAAGGAAGTTTGAAATTGAAATTTAGTTTTAATTTAACATATCTTGTTTAAGTTTGGAAATCGTTTTGGAAATTTTGTTTGAAAGGTTTATACAAGTTATATAATGTATATGTATAGTTTTAAACCATCATTAAAGTATTTTGAAAGTATTATTTTGTGAATTTGAATTTAACCCAATTTTTTACTTTAAAGGCTATAACTTATGTATATTTGATCGCATTTTTCCGAAACAAAAAACCATTTGTTTTTAGATGATAATAGCTTTCATATAATGAAAGAATTTCCAGTTTTGTTGAAAGGGTTTTCCAAGTTATGAATGAATCTTTGGAAATGGTTTTGAAAGCTATGAATGGAGTCTTTGATTTAAAGATTGGATGAGTTAATCCTATTTGAAAGGGAAATGGTTTTGAAAGCTATGAATGAATCTTTGTGAAAGATTGTTGAACTTTGCCTTGAAATTGAAGAGGATCTTAAAGGTGTATCTTTTGTATAAAACAATTGAAATGGAAATAGTTTTGAAAGCCATGAATGAATCTTTATGGAAGATTGGTGAACTTTGTGAAAGATTGGTGAACTTTGTGAAATGAATCTTTTTGTTTAAAGATTTGAAAATGGTAATTTGTTTAAACCATTTGAAAGAAAGGTTTTGGGCTTTAAGTTGTGACTTAACTAAGATCCCAATATCCATATGTTTTTAAATTAAGCGTTCATTATTCGGTTTAGCTGGGAGAGGGCCTTGTGTCATATAACCCATTCCGAATAATGATACAACTATATGGATAGCATTTTAAGACCGGTGGTGAAGAACGTGTATTTTTGAGAACGAAAGGATTACCTATCGAATGTCTCTGCACTGAGTCGCACCGGTATAGAGATCTCCATATGTGATGTGGAGTCCGATTGGGATTGTGAATACCCGGATTGCAAGGGCTTCTTTTGAAGTGCCTTCAGTTCTGTTCGAACCCAGAATAGACTTGTATGGATGTATGTATGATGTTACACTTTGAGATGTAAAGCTGGTTTCTATCAAATACATTTCTGTTTGATGGTGGAGAATTTATTCTCTTAGCTTAACACCCTTCTCTGAGACGTACGAGCTCAGAGGTTATGTAGTTGATGGCTACTAGTGATACATTCCTAATTTGGTAATGTGGCATACGATGTGCTGCTGATCATTTGTTGATCGAAGCATGGCTTTTGTGAAAAGCGTAGCTTTTTGGACATGACATCGTCGAGCCTCACAACCCAGTAATGGTCGAAACAGGAATCGTTGCAGCAAGGCTATTTGGGAGTAGCGTCCCGTGAGGGTATGTCATTTCCTTCTAGATAAAAAGTGGTACCATGGTATGGAGCCAAGATATTTAACCTATGTGGTCACTGCAAACTTATTTTTTTGTGGTTGTTGGTTGAGAGGCGCCTCAGATAAAGGTTGGTAACGACCGAAGGGTGGCATACTCGTGTCAGTAGTTACCTAATTAGAGAGGTAACCCAACCTTGTGTTGGAAGAGATCAGGTTAGGTTCTCGGGGACGTCCCTCCAGAGGCATTCCATTCGGTGTAGGAAGTTCCTTTGCCTGACCATTGTTGGAAATCCAATCATCCAATATGCGTCTTGTATGGTTTTAGTTGTATAACCCACCATTTACTTATGGTGGTCACCACTATTTAGATGGTAGCTATAGTAGGCATACAATAATGGTTGTATGCTGGCTAAGGTTAATATTATACTCTCGAAAGGTTTTTCTGCACCATGAACTAATAATAATATCAAAAGTATTTTGCGTATCAAGCACGTTTGACTATCATAAGGAGAAATCTCCTCCAATTGTGCGTTTGCATTGTGTGTGTGGCGGGAGGCCTTATGATAGTTTCATTTTCCAAAAAGCATTGCGGATTTCTTTTAAAATCTTTTGTTTTTCTTTTAATAAAGATAAACTGTTTTTGTTTGCTCATACCAGTCCCATGAATGACTTGGAGTTTATTGTTCCCTTCCTAAACTCTGGGTGCCCGCAAATTTTTCACACGGGCAGTCTAGAGTTGGTTTTCAGTTAATCAAATAATAGATATAGAGTCAATATCTTTGAAGCCTTTGGATCTTGGCGATCACATTTTCTTCATTCTGGAGTTACCTAGTTTTCTTAATTCAACGTGATGGGGGGTTTCTTGCTTCGCATTTGGAAACATGTTGGCGGTTCTAACTTTTGGAGTCTTTGGAACTTTGGCAATGGAGTCGCTATATGTTGGAGTATCTATCTTGAGGACTTATGAAGATATTATCTTTTGGAGTTATTTCTTTCCGTTGTATCTTGTATCTCTGATAATGTTGATCAATTAGTTGTATAACTATTGTAATCAACTGTTGTGTATCAATGATATTATCTTTTTCTTCCGCTGTGTTGTTATACTTAATGTGTTATAAGCTCCGACAAACCGGATTCAACGTTTGAATCTGCGGCATTCAAATACAAGTGAAGTATGGATGTCGATTTTTGAACGGGGGATGTATTTGGATGCCGATTTTCGAAGGTCGAGTCAGGGTCGTCACAGTTGGTATCGGAGCTGAGGGTTGTACTTTAGCTCAGGAGTATAACACATTAAGTAGCTCATTAGAGATAGGGTTATAAATGCCCTAGAATGAGTATTCCCTAAGATATCCGTATGCATGCCTCAGTAAATTCTCTTACTATCCACTAATAGTGAGTATGAGTGCAAGAAGAGGACGAGGTAGAGGACAAGAGAGTACCACTACAAATGGCCAATACCCTGCAACAATGGAAACAACTATCTCTATCAAATTTCTTTTGTTCATCATCCGATTTCAATTCTTTGGTGATGGCTTCGTGACATCTACAAGAAGAGGCTTCGCGGTGTGATGGTGGCCCAACGAATCGTGTAGACAAGTTCCTATCTCGTATTCTCGTTATCGGCTTTTCGTTTTTAACTTTAATGAATTTGAAATTTGAAATGAATTGATTAACAAAATATGAAGATAGATTAATTTGTATCGATAAAACGATTTCGGTCAAAATCAAATTTGGAAATTTTGTTGTGTGGATCCAAGTCCGAAGAGGGACAAGCTGGTGTATACTTTGGGATATTTCGACCTAAGTTGAGTATCCGTTTGTCTATTTTATTGGGTTCCGATATATTCTACGAGTGGTTAGTTATCTTCCGGACTAACTAGTGCCCCTGCATTTTCCGTAGATCCGGATAACCCGAGTATCTTGTGAGATATGGAATGAGTTCGCTCTCACATTTATTGATGATATTCTGATTTGGTAAGCCAAATGTAGAATAGATATTTCATGTTGATCTGGTGAACCAATTCTCTATCTATTCTTTGTTGTCTCCTTAGCAAATTTCAAGGATGAAATTTTCTTAAGGGGGGAATCTGTAACAATCCCGTTTTTGAACCAATTTTAAATTGATAATTAAAATAAATTTTTGGATCAAATTGTGAATTAATTTGAAGTTTTCAAATTAAATAAAAATTGTGCCCGTTTAATTATATAAATAGAATTAGTATTGATTTATTCAAATATAAATAGATTGTAATTCAAATTTGTAACTGAATTTGAATTTGAATTTAAAATTTAAATAAATGTCTTAGAAAAATAATTTGCATTTAATATAGTGAATATGTGATTTATTTAATGTGAAATTAGTTTAAAACATTTCTTCTTTAAATTTGTATATAACAGGAAAAGTATTTATAAAATAGGAAAGCATAATTTAATTTTTTTATAAAAACATTTATGCATGCCTAAGAGAAGTGTTGAAATCTCAACTTACAATTTGACAAGTGTAATTCATATAATAAGTGTTTTAACAAATGTAATGATTTTGGACAAGTGTCCTTTTGTTTTATTTTTGAGGAAAAAAAATAAGAATAGAAAATGAGATTTTATAAGCTATCAAATCCCCTCCTTCTCATTTCTTTTAATTTTTTCAAAGCTTCAGAAAAAAATCTATGAACTTTCTAAAGCCAGGAAACAAAATATTCAAAGAAAAATAAATCAGAGAAAAATCTAAACCAAAGCAAGAATTTCAAAACGTCTTTGTCAAAATTTAAAAAAGACCTGAAGCTTGAATCAAATTCAAAACTGAATCTGGAAAGACAACCAGCAGTCAACATTCAAGCAGAGATTTCAACAACAACTAGAATCAAGCATCTCAGATTCAAAACAAAAAGATTTAAAGCAAGATCAAACTCAGGATATTTAAATCAAGAGCAAAATATATTTTCCAGCAATTCAAAAGCTCTTTGTTTCTTCTTTGTTCAAAATTCACAAGTGAGTAAACCCTTAAAAATTTGAAGTATTATGTGTTGTTTGTGATGATGCTTAAAATAAATTGTAAAGTATTGATATGCATGCAAATATATGTAGATATTTCTATGCAGAGAGGAGTGTGCATGTTTGAGTTATAGACACATTTATCTCTGGTTGTTCCTAGGTTTCCAAAACCTGTATAAAATTCAACTACTCTTCCCCTGATCCTTATTAGACTTTAGGATGTAAACAAGTTTCGTTTGTTTAACCATGGTTTAAGGTTTAAAAATAAATTTAACTTAAGTTAACATCCCACTATTTTCAACCATTCGCATCCGCATATGCCGGACTTGAATTGCCCAAAATATCATATTGTTAACTTAAGTTTGGCAAAACTCAGCATATACATTAAATAAATCAATCACAGAATCACAGATACAGAGTAATATAATAAAATGCAGTGGAATAAGTAAATAGTAGTTCATGAAGCTACTATATAAACCTAGAGTTAGAAATAAAATACACAGAATATCTCAAATACAGTGAAGTCTCCAGCACTGCAGATGACATGTCTGAACAAATCAACTGAAAAGCTGAAAGCTGAATCGATAGTTGAATCTCCAAACGAATCTCCAAACTTCAAAGGTGAGTCTTAAATGCTGAATTACGCAGTCTGACCTGAGCGTAAAGCAAAACACAAAACACTCGAGTCAGGATTAACATTCTTATATTAATAAATTCAACTCAATTGAAATATCAAATAAAATACAAGTAACTTAGAGGATGTTTGGGATAACCATCATCGAAGGATCCGTGGAACTACCTACGATGTAGAGATGTACTTTATTAACCGTAAAACGTCACTATACTGCGTGGTCCTTTCAAAATAATTTATACTTCAAAACCAAAATATCATTTCCATTAAATATATATATTTCCCCAATTTCACAAATTGATTCAAATCAACTCGAGTTCCAAATTCAAATTTAATTCAATCTAGATTTATCCATTTTAATTCAATGCAGTTTCTATATAAAAAATTCAAATTTTATTGATTTTTAAATACAGATCTGAATCACAATTACACCATTTAAATTTTAGTATATTTCAAAGCTTCAATATTCAACATTTCAAGTTTAATTTAACAGTTTCATATTTATCTCGATTTAACCTCATTATTATTTACTCTTGAAATATTCACTTAATAAATTCAATAGTATTTAAATAACCTAAATTTACCTTTAAACTAAATATTCCTTTCGATTGTTTAAACTTGAAATATCCATTTAATCACTTTAAATCAAAAATAAAGTTATAAAATCAAATCTTAAACTTCAAATTCAATAGTTTAAATTGATTTAATTAAATAAAATCCTTAATAAAATACAAATTCAAATAAGTCTTAAATATATCTTCCAACCTTAGCTTATAAAATTATTCACCAAATCTATTTCTGAAATACAAATTTAATAAATCCTTAAATGTATTTCATATTAATTAAATCAATCTTAATTAAATCATATATTATTATTACATCTATTTATAAAATAACCTTTATATACAATATTTAAATTAAAACCATATATTTTTTCAAAACCATAGAATTCATTTTCAAAATATCTATATAGACCAACATCGTCGGTGCATAAGTTTCTATTCTATGGTCAAGTGATACAGATATTTATCAATTCAATCCGTAATTTAAATATATACGGGTAGATATCATTTCTACCCACAATCCAAATTCAAATCCAATGAAAATCGCTTGGGTCTATCATTTCATCCCATAACAATTTTCTCATATTCTATAGTCCGTTCGGGTATGCACCATTTCAACCCATAGTGAATCCTATACTAACAAGGAACTTGCGGAGTGATAACCGATAATATAAAATATAATCACAGGCATATATCATCAATAACAATATAATATAAACAACAGGGTATGGTTTCATATCCCACAGGTGACCAGTTACAGATAATAGCATATATAAAAATTTAAATAACTACATCAGCATATTTCAATTGTCGTTTCAATTGAAATCAAATTTAATAAATAAAAGAACGTTAATTGTAAGTGATTGCTCACCTTTCGAGGCTTGAGATGAATGAGAATGAGATAAGTTAAAAATCCAAGCATGAATCCAAACAAACAAGGTTGGCCCGAATTCGACGGATAAAGCTGATACGAGAATTGATGAAGCAAATCAGAATCTACTTAATAGAATAGAAATTATATAAATTATTATCATTATTATTTTCATAGAGTCGATGTTTAATTTAAAAGGAATAGTAAAATAACACACACACACACACACACACACATATATATATTTAAAATCACCGTTTCAGTTAGGCACATATATTAAAATAAGGTCTATATATATTTCGAACCATTCTATCTTTTAAACACAAAGATCTAAGATAACAATTTTCAAATCAGAAAACCATGCCCACATATCTTTATAACTAATATATATCACAATATGAATTCAAGATCAGAACAAATATATATATATATATATATAATATATATATATATGACTTATATAAAAGTGCAAAATGTTTTTTACCAAACCAAACATACTTTAAAGCACTAAAATTATAAAACGCATTCTGACTAAATTAAACAAACTAACATACATATAAATAAACATACATTATATAACAACACATGCATACAGAATAATATAAAATTTGTTGAAGAACCAATTTTTTTTTAAATAAACGCAACACTTTATCAGATAAACGCTTTATATCATACACGTACAGATAAAATCAACGTTATAAACTTGTAAAGTTTTTAACTATACACCGTAACATATATCTCATATAGGCATCCTGACCCATATTAGAAACTCAAAACGAAACCCAATTCTGTTTCAATTTAACATATATATGCATCAAACCGAAATATTTTTCAATGATTATTATAAACTTTAACATATATACTATATAAACGATACACATAAATTAGTATATAGATATTATTGTATATTAACACATGTATATCGATGTCAACTTGGTAACCATAAAATGGTAACATATATAAACTTATGTATAAATAGACAGACCTAACATATAAACTAATATATACACATACAACATAATACCTATATATACACCTATTTGCTGAAACAGAAACATATGTGATATTGCCAAGAACGGAGAGGTGGCAGAACAAACATGAACGAAATACATATACTCTCTCTCTATATATATAATATAAAGCAATAGGTTAAACTTCATAACATAATGTACTCTACACATATAATACGCTTATATATATACGTACAAAATTTTATATTGTATATACATTAAAATGAACATAGCATAAATATAAACATAAACTTACACTTAAAGAAGGAGGCTCGAGCCAGCGGAGATATGAGCGGCAAGGTGGCTGAGGCCGTGATGAGGAGTTTGTGTAACTTAGTTGGCTGTGGATCTGGGAGTGGAGGCTACATACGGGTGAGCTCGAGCAAGGCGGAGGTGAGCACAGTGCGGCCATGGAAGAGAGTGAGGCCGAAAAATGGAACTGATTTTCGTGCATTGGAGGCGGTTGCTAAATGTGACAGCAACATACATAACAGTTTTATATAAGCAGGAATAATTCTTTTTAGCAAGAAAAAAAGGCAACAGAGTGGGGAAGGAGAAGAGTTGGGAGGAGAATGTCAGGTCTGCGAAAATAGTGAGCTGGCAGCTCAGTTGAAGTGTAAAACTTGTTTGTGAAGTAAAAGTATGATGCACACATATAAATTTTGCTAAATAAATAATACATTTTGAATAGTGAGATATAAAAAGCCAAAGTGAAAAGATGGGAATATTAAAAGTCAAAGGACGAATTCAGAGAATTATTAATAAGGGTCCATTCATTTCTTACTGTTGGTGTAAACGAATGGTCGGTGGAAAATCAAAGGTTCAAATGTGTACCGATATGGTTAACGGTTACGTAGATTTTGCTGCGTACCGAATCACAAAATACATAAATGGATATACTGTGGAGATCAACATGCCTAGACGGTCAAAACGGTATATAGATATTGGTGGTATGATCATCCGATCAAAATTGGATAGTCGGTACCGATATACGTTGCTATTCCGTATGGAAAAATCCAAACGGAGCTGGAAATGTCCGAATTTCGCGAAATGAATTTTGCAGTCTGATTCAGATTTAGAGAAACGAAGTATGACATCTTGCTCAGAAGATGATTTACAATTTTTCTATAGAAAAATATTTAGGTTTGGAAAACATTTTATTATTCTCAATTATTAATTGATATAAGTTTAAATAAAATTACACAATAAAATAAACTTCTATATTATCTGATGAAAATTTACTAGTTGCTATGTTTAAATAGACGTATTTCAAATATCAAATTTATATTTCAAAATTTTATTATTTAAAATTTCACAAAATTTCAATTAAATATATTATTAAAACAATTTAAAATTTTACGGCCCGTTACACTCTTTTCCATTCAAAACTTTTCGTCCCCGAAAAGGAAGAAGGTAAGAGAATAGAAACAAGCAGCAGAAAATTAGATTTGGAAAATGAAATATAATTTAAAACCATATAAATTTCAAATTAAATTAATTAATATTCAATAAATTTGGTTAAACCCCTTTTATTGAATTCATTTTCTTATTTATAAAGATCAATTACTTCAGAAAACACTAAAATTTTATTATTAAAACATGCAGTATACAAATAAACAATAATTTAAAAGGATATATTCAAAAAGGAAAAGAAGGTAGATTCGGAAAACAGAATATAGGTGAATAAATAAAGTTGAGTGGATAAGGTAGATTCAAAAGAATAGTATCGGGCACGAATAGTTAATTCAAAGCATAAGAATTTTAATTTCAAATATTAATACAACATTTCTTTGTTGGGAATACTTTTATAATACAATACCTTTATATCGAAACAAATTTTCCTTTCGAAAATATTTTTATAACTCCAAGTTTATCCTCGTTCTTGCAGACTCTGGCCATGCGTTGATCAGGTGCAAAGCTAGAATTCTTCAAGTACTTAGTAGACTTATTTCAACACCCACTGAAAATACTTGAAAAACCATCAAAACCGATATGGAAAGTACAATTCAAAAAATCACCTGGATCGCAGATACACAATGATTACGCCTGGAACCCTCAGGAAACATCCGTACCTTTAAGCAATCACTGCCCTGCAAATTACGCCATGATAACCAATACTGTGGACCGCATGATACATAATAATGGTTGCAGATGGATCCCCTAGGAAACATCCATACCCTTTAAGCAATATCTACCTTGCGGATTACGCTACGACAACAAAACCGGTAGACCGTAGGATACATAATAATGGTTACGCGTGGATCCCCCAGGAAATATCCGTACCCTTTAAGAAATCTCTGCCTTTCGAATTATGCTACCCAAAAAACGACCATGGGTTACGCCATGGTAGAACACTCGAGTATCACATCTGGAAAACCAAAATCAGAAAAAATAATATCGATAGAATGAATCCAGAATATGGCCACAAAGCAGATGTCAAGCAGAAGGCACTTTCCATTTTTACTTCGAAAATATGTATCATATAGTACCTTTTCAAATCACTTTCAAATATCATTTATATAAAGCCCATTTTATATAAGATTCCATTTTCAAATCGAATACTTTCCAAAATCAATAGTATATGAAATCATACTTCTATAGACTTTGATTATACAAGATTTCTCTTTCCAAATTGAGTTCCTTTCCAATCAATAGTTTTCAAATTAACTTCATACTTATACAAACCAATTTTATATAAGTTAAATAACTCCCAAATCGAAGTATTTAGTAAAATAAGATTCTCAATTTTAATCCGTTTCTACATTAATTCAGTTTCAAAATCATATACGATTTCACCAAATTATTTCTTCCAAATTAAATATCTCCAGTTTCAAAGTTCCTAAAATATAGGATTAGAAAATAATCCTAGCTTCCAAATTAACATAATTTTGGTCAGACAAATTCATTTCCAAGATCATCATATAAATACTAGGTTTTTATTTCAATCTATTTTCGAAACCAAATATGTTTCTCAAAATCAATTATACCCAAAATTTATAACCATCCCTTTAAAACCTTTAAACTATTTATTTCTATATGGAAGATCCAATTTACCTTTTGATAATTACTTAGCTTTGAAAATTTAAACCTTGATTTGGAAGTGTTCGAACATTCAAAATAGGCGGAGAGATCAAATTCCAATTCAGAGTTGGAAATCAACAACAAATTAGTAAATCAATTTCAATATATAGAGTTATACCAAATCAAATCCGAAACTCAGGACTGATCACCGGGTTCACTTCAAATCATTTCAAATCTATATACATCTATCTTTCGAATATCAAATCATACTTCGGAATTTGAAATCAAAATTGGTTTCACAAAATCACTTGCATAACAAAGCTACTAAAGTGGCCTCTTCCTCACTCAGAAACTTGAAAATCAATGTCGATGATGCGTTCACTCGTCACCGAAATTGTTCTCCAACGACATAAGTGAGTTCTGGACTTGTATTTTCTTGAAAACTTCTTTGAAATCATTAGAACTCATTTGAAGTTATTTGAAACATTTCTTATTCGAAAAAATATTTTCAAACGTATTATTATACTATTTTCAAAATCTTAAAACCAATTTCAAAATATCAGAGTTCAATCTTAAAATTCAAAGTCATTCAGTTATAAATCATTTTCATATAAATCAAATTTCTTATGAAAATTTCAAAATTTCAAATCCTTTCGAAATTTCCAATTCTACTTTTTAAAAGGTATATAATCCTTATCGAAAACCTTTTCTCTTTTATATATAGAATATAATCATACTTATCAAAATAATTGTTTCGATATATAAAATAATTTTTAAATACAAACTTACCAGATTTTCAAAGGATGATTCTAGGATAGATTTCAAAACAAGATAGGCTCGATCAAAGATGAGATAATAAAATTTCAAAATAGGAGATGGATATACTCACATAAATCGCGGGCAACCTTAACCGGTCAACCGTGGCTTCAAGAACAAGATTGATGCGGAATTCTAAGACAAATCGACATTTGATCACTAGAGATAGAATTCGGCATAACAAGAGATAGCAGCATCTAAACTGAGGGATATATAAATCCTTGGTGAATCAATGCTAATTGTAAAGGAGTTTCACCCCTTTACAAATCATTCAATGATTGGCGAAATCGTCGATTCTTATAGAGATCATTCGAAGTGGAGTTATGGGATACTCCAGAATCAAGAATCATGAATAGGGAGAGAAGATAATGGATTTTGGAACCGTAGGTAACTTTTCAAAGTCCAAAGGAAAATTACATCAAAGAAGAAGAAATTTAAGCTCGAACGAAAGTGGTTCTGCAAATAAATTTACCATATATGCTAAGTTTTGCCTTGAGCAAAAGCTCTGATACCAACTGTAATGGACCGCGTCGGTGGGGTAACGCCCATCGTAGCATACAGCTGTACCTATGTTCTGCCTTTACGGTCAGCCTCTCGACTGCACCAACCCTCGTAAGGACATGTAGGAGTAAGAGTCATCCGCTCGCTACCAAATCAAATGGGAGAACCCCCTATCATGCTGCACCCCGCAAGTGCGTAGGCAAACACACATGTTAGACTTGAATTGCTCAAAATATCAGATTGTTAATTTAAATTTGGCAAAACTCAGCATATAGAGTAAATAAATCAATCACAGAATCATAGACACAAAGTAATATAATAATACGCAACGGAATAAGGAAATAGTAGCTTATGAAGCTACTATATAAACCTCAGAGTTAGAAATAAATTACATAGAATATCTCAAATACAGTGAAGTCTCCAGCACCGTAGATGAACTCTCTGAACAAATTAACAGAAAAGCTGAAAGCTGAATCGATAGTTGGATCTCCAAACGAAGCTCCAAACTCCAAACTCCAAAGGTGAGTCCCAAATGCTGTATTACGCAGTCTGACCCGAGCATAAAGCAAAATACAAAACACTTTATATTAATAAATCCAACTCAAGTGAAATATCAACTGAAATACAAGTAACTTAGATGATGTTTGGGATAACCATCCTCTAAAGATCCGTGGAACTACCTACGATGTAGAGGTGTACTTTATTAACCGTCAAACGTCACTATACTCCGTGGTCCTTTCAAAACAATTTATACTTCAAAACCAAAATATCATTCCCATTAAATATATATATATTTCCCCAATTTCACAAATTGATTCAAATCAAATCGAGTTCCAAATTCAAATTTAATTCAATCTAGATTTATCCATTTTAATTCAATTTAGTATCTAAATAACACATTCAAATTTTATTAATTTTTAAATACAGATCTGAATCACAATTACACCATTTAAATTTTAGTATATTTCAAAGCTTTAATATTCAACATTTCAAAGTTTAATTTAACGGTTTCATATAGATCTCGATTTAACCTCATTATTATTTAGTCTTGAAATGTTCACTTAATAAATTCAATATTATTTAGATAACCTAAATTGACCTTTAAACTAAATATGCCTTTCGATTTGTTTAAACTTGAAATATCCATTTAATCACTTTAAATCAAAAATCAAGTTATAGAATCAAATCTCGAACTTCAAATTCAATAGTTCAAATTGATTTAATTAAATAAAATCCTAAATAAAATATAAATTTAGATAAGTCTCAAATATTCTTCCAACCTTAACTTAAAAATTATTCCCCAAATCTATTTCTGAAATACAAATTTAATAAATCCTTAAACATATTTCATATTAATTAAATCATATATTATTATTAAATCTATTTATAAAATAACCTTTATATATATTATTTAAATTAAAACCATGTATTTCTTTCAAAACCATAGAATTCATTTTCAAAATATCTATATAGACTAACGTCATCGGTGTATAAGTTTCTATTTAATGGCCAAGTGATACTGATATTTATCGTTTCAATCCGTAATTCAAATATATGTGGGTAGATATCATTTCGACCCGCAATCCCAATTCAAATCCAATGAAAATCGCTTGGGTCTATCATTTCAACCCATAACGATTTTCTCCAATTCTAAAGTCCATTCGGGTATGTATCATTTCAACCCATAGTGAATTCTATACTAATAGGAAACTTGTAGAGTGATAAACGATAATATAAAATATAATTGCAGGCATATATCATCAATAACAATATAATATAGACAACGGTGTCATATCCCACAGGTGAGTGTTAGGAAATCAATTCTATGGTTTCGATGATGACAACTATACAATGGAAATCGAATATGCACATATATTTCTATTCATATGTAATTGTTAAAGTAACATCACCAAAGAGACAAGAACAAGACTCAAAGAAAGTATCAAGAGGCTACAAGTCGATATAATCAGAAGAGCAATGACACAGACACAAGAAAAGCAACATGCACAAGTTCAGACGTCGGGGTGCACTAGCCAGACGTCTGAATGAATCTTCTGGATCACAAACCAGACAGAATCAGACGTCTGGTTAACGTACGCAGATGTTTGAAAAACTACTATATGTGAGAAATGCGAATTATGGATCTTAAGGCTAGGATTAGCACTAGAGGGAAGGGGGGTGAATAGTGTTAATAAAGGATTACTAAATCTTTTTCGCTTTATGTTAATTTAGACACCTATGTATGCAATATATAGACACAGATATGATCATAGAAACAAACACAGATGCAGAAATAAAATAAAAGCAGTAAAGGAAAGAACACACCAGATTTTATACTGGTTCAGAGTTACCCTACATCCAGTCCCGCAACACAAGTACGGATTTCCTTTCAAAATCAATTGTATAATTACACCCTCGGTTTAAAGGCTACGAGGTACACCCTCCAGAATTTCGATCCTCTAGGTAGAGATACTTGATTTCCGGGCCATAAGTTTACTCAATTGATTTACCAAGGCTACAATCACACCTTTTCTTTTTTGATTGATTTTCAAGGCTAAAATCACACCTTTTCTCGCTTAATAGATTACAAAGAAGTCTATAACTCTGAATAGCACTAAGAATCTTGTATAGAGAGTGATAGAGAATCAAACTAGAAGTAATCGAGTTCGATTCAATGTTGATTTCGGCAGAGTAATGATAAGAATATGTATTAAGAAAAGTAGAAGAAGAAGAGGAGTGAAAAACCAGAAAATCTGATGTAAAATTCATTGAAACTAACCCCTATTTATAGAAGAACAATAGCCATGTCCATTCATGAAGAGCTATGGCGAATAGACACTTCTTTTGAAATTTAATTTTTGAACTCAACTGACACCATGTCGACATGGGGTATATAGGCATGTCGACATCCCAAAGCATTTTTTGATGTTTTGATTTTCTTTGAAAATAACCTTTATCTTATACTAAAACTAATTTAAACTTCATAAATATACTTGAATATAGTTAAAATTCATAAGTAAATATAGAGAATAATATATATAGAATTTAACTCTAATTTTATATTTTAAATCTAAGTATAAATATTTAAAAGTTAAATATATTATATTAAAAGATAGTTTAAAATCAGGAGTAATTTGACTTTGAAATTAAAGATAATTTTGAGGCTAAAATTATTTAAAATCAGGATAGATGGTTTTGAATAATTTAAAAGGAAAGTTTTGAAATCATTTTGAAAACAGGATATAATTTTAAAAAATCATTTTGAATAAAAAGTTAGTGGATACAAAACAATGTTCCATTAGATTTTTCGTAGGTTCCATCCCTTTAATAGGCTCGAAGTGGATTCCATTCCACGAATAAATTGGATTTTAAGATGCCAGTGCTTTTCTATGAGTTTTAACAAAATTCCTAATAATAAAAAGTACTTAACTTTGAAATCTTGAACTCTTGATAATCTTGATACTCATGAGTCTTCTATCTTGATATCTTGAATCTCTATACTGTACAGTCTTCATTCTTTAGTACCTGCATGGTTAAGTCCTTCATATACATATATATCTAAACTTATAACGTTAGTATTTATATTTTAAATCTATTCTAAGGTTGTTTTCATCAAAACCATTACCTCACGGACTAACAATCTCTCCCTTTTTGATGATGACAACCTTTGTTTATAAAATTTTATTTCTATCCTAATAACTCCACCTAAAACTAATAACTTCCCCTTAATCTATGCCTAACTATCTTATTTTATATTTCTCCCCCTTTGTCATCAACAAAAAACTAAATGTAAACTATATAACTCCAAACTATATAACTCCCCTGAAACTAATACTCTATGACATGTGATTATAATGATAGTGTTATCATAAGTAATCATCACTTAAATCTAATATTAAAACATAGTCCTAAACTATAACTATCCTAAATAAGAATTCACAATAGTATTTATAATTAAAACACATATAAGAACACGAGTTATTTATTATGTATGAAGTTGCATGTACATGAATGTTTAGAAAACATAAGGAAACACAAACAACAATGGAAAAGAAAGAAAAGAAACTATTGTGCGTTATAAAACATAGGAGATCTATGAATCGAACAGTTTGGATAGTGAAAACAGAAGTTTTCACGTTGTTCGACAAGATTCCCATTCTCGTCAAAACACACTTCTCCAACATACACGACTTGGTCATCATCCTCCTCGTGCGCTTCTTCCATGGGTTCTTCTTCTTTTTCTTCCTCGCTGGCCTCTTGTTCTTGATTGAGTAAAGAGTCTTCATCAATCAAGATAGGGTTGGCCTGGTTATCCATTAGGAATTTTTGCAAATTCCTAAGAATCTTGCCTCGCCTTTCCTGTTCCTTTCCCATACGAAGTTGAGTCACTTGAATTACAGTCATCATCTGAAGTACATCCTTCATAGATTCCTCCATTTTAGTCACACGAGCGAGAGTAGTACGTTGAAATGGACCCGACGTAGGAGAGGGGAATGAAAAGGTTGATTTTATGTTTGATTTGGAAGAGGTGGCCATTATTTTATTTATTTCAGAAGATAGATTAAAGAGAAAACAGAGAAAATGAACAAAAATTCAAAATAGAGAAGAATGTATAACTAAATTTTTTGAGTTTTGGTGGGAAAATTTCGAAATTTGAAAATGTTGCATGTCGACATGGGTATATGGGGGATGTCGGCATGGTCCTTTTTATTTTAACTCTTTGAATTATTTTAATATTAATTATTAATTATACTTATTATTTATATTTTATATTTCAGTTACAGAACAAATACCTAATTCTCTTCTTAATTTAGTAAATATTGATTCATTTAAGGGTTTTGTTAAGATATCGGCAATTTGATTCTCAGAATTGATATTATAACGACCCAGAACTTCTGTCAATTGAAATTCGTGTATCTAATTTATTTTAAATATTAACAAGTAAAATTTGTAAGTCAAATAAATTTTTATTTCGAATATCCAGATTTAATTGGATAATTAAACCGATAATTTAATTTTGGAAATTGGGTTTAATGTGATTAAATTTGATTTGTAAAGTTGTATTAAATCACATTGGAGTTAGAATGATGTTATAGAACTTTTAAAATCGAATTAAAAGTTAATTTGTAGAAATTGAATATTTTAATATTTAATTGACGAGTAAAAATAACCATTTTTCAAATAGTCTTGGATTTCGACGAAACTAGTTTCATCGAATCCGTAATATCATATTATTGTAAGATTTCAAATTTCGTGTCAATCGGATTTACGGTTTGTCCAGAGGCAAGCTGGATGGCGTAGCGTATCAACTAGTATATAGTATTTCTTTTCCGCTGTTTGCTGTTGTAAACTCTGATAATGCAATGTAATGTGATGTAATGTAATAACAGATATGTTCTTTATTTCAAAGATTATTCATTGATATATTATTTGTTGTTCCGCTGCGAAATGTGAGATTCTGTTATTGTTTTCTGTTGCTTTTCTTTCTTTCTTACTTCTTCTATCTTTTTCTTCTTCTTAAACCCTAACAATTCGGTTTTCCGGCCTTCGATTGCTCGGCAGTTGATAGAGCGGACGTATTGATGTCGATCTTCGTGAGTCGAAAATTCCTATCGTTACATCTGGTATCAGAGCATTTGGTTAAACGACAATCTTGGCTCTATTGGGAATTACTCATTAGAGATAGAGTGAGTAGTACTCTAGAATGAGTGTGAGTGTAATAATAAATATGAGCGCGTATTTGTTAGTGAATATAAAAATGTTTTATATTGTGTTTGCTTATCCGTTGAGATGTTTATGAATTCCGGTCGGTGCAGGAAGTACAACCGTATCGGTAGGGGTTTCTAAACTCTTAAACGAGATAAACCGACATAGTATCATTTTAAATAGGGTAAATGAAATAATTTTACCTAAATTATTTTCGTATATAAAAGAGAAGAATTTTCTGTGAATTATTATAATATATGATTGCTTGGTTGCTAGAAAGTAATGATATCAAATTATTATCATTAAAGTTGAAAATGAAATTGAAAACGTAACTCCAAAGTTAAGAAATAAATTCATATACAAATAAAATTGGAGAATGTAAATTGTAAATGTGATTTGTAATTTGAAGTAAAGTTCCAGAGGAATATTTGAAAATATTTTGAAAGGGTTTGCAATTTGGAAAAGATTAAATTCCGTTTTGAGTTTGAAAATGGTTTTCAAGGGTTTGGAAAAAAGTTTTTGGAGGGATAAAAGCTCTAAACTCTTTTCGGTCGCTGGAAAATAACTACGGTGATGACTGCAGCGTCATCGGTGTTCATTTTTGGGTTTCCAAAAGAGGGATTGCTGCCAAGTTGTTTTAAATGGAAGTTATTTGGAAAATTTGGGTTTGGGTTTTGAAATTCAAAGGATAATTTGAATTGTTTTCAAAAATGGTTTTGAAATGTTGGAAAGACTATGGAATCTGATAGAAATAGTTATGGAATAAAATTTATTGAGTTGAAAATAAATTTGGGGTAGAAACTAAATGTTGAAATTCATCTTGAAATTGCAAGTAAATTGAAAATTTGTCAAGTTGGATCAAATGAAGCTAAGTATTAAAATAAAATTAGTAAGTAAAACTAATTGAAGAAATGACAAATTTAATATGGGTTGAAATGAATTGAATTCAACATTTATAAAGGGTAAATTAAATTCATATGGAATATGAAATCCAATTTAAATATAAGTGGTTATAAACCGAAAAGTGAATTGAATTGTGTTAGGGAACGAATAAAGGAACAAAAACTAAATTGAAAACTGAATATCGAAAACCAATTTGAATCGTGCGAGATGAAATGAGTTAGAAATTGTAATGAATTAGTAAAAGAAACTAATTTAAAATAGCAAGATGAATCAGTTGTGAATGAAAATTAATTGATAAAATTTAATATTCAGAATAAATTGAATCCAAATAGAATTGAAATTGTAAATTGAATTCAAATGAAATTGATAATGTGAGATTGAATGAAAATGGATATTATGGTTAGCAGGATATACAGGTGGATTAAAGGAAATTAGGATTTTGATTTCGAAGATAAAAAAAATTGAATTGCTCGACAAAGGTATGTATTTGAATTTCAGTATGAAATTTGATGATTTTATTGTCAGCCACTTGGCCTTTTCTTTTCTTTTTGAAATCTAGGGGCCGTGGTGCCATTTTTGTAGTCGTACCGAGCTAGCCGCGCAAAGGAGACGCTGGCGAAATTTTTCGAAAATTTGAGGCGTTAGAATATTTTTGAAAAAAAATTGGAAAATTTTGAAAAGATAACTAAGTATGATTTGAAAACTTAGTAAAGTTATTGTAAGAAGTTTAACTATGGATTTTGGAAAAGTTAAAATGTTTAAATGAATTTGAAATTTAATTTGAACAAATGGTTTTGAAAAGTTAATGGATTTCAAGACTTTTTCTTACTTGGTAATTTCGAGGACGAAATTCTTTTAAGGGGGGAAGTTTGTAACGACCCAGAATTTCTGTCAATTGGAATTCGTATATTTAATTGATTTTAAATATTAACAAGTAAAATTTGTAAGTCGAATAAATTTTTATTTCGAATATCTAGATTTAACTGGATAATTAGATCGATAATTTAATATTTGAAATTACAGAAATAATTGGAAATTGGGTTTAATGTGATTAAAATTGATTTGTAAAGTTGTATTAAATCATATTGGAGTTAGAATGATGTTATAGAACTTTTAAAATCGAGTTAAAAGTTAATTTGTAGAAATTGAATATTTTAATATTTAATTGACGAGTAAAAATAGCCATTTTTCAAACAGTCTCGGATTTTGACGAAACCAGTTTCGTCGGATCCGTAATGTTATATTATTGTAAGATTTCAAATTTCGTGTCAATCATATTTACGGTTTGTCTGGAGGCAAGCTGGATGGCGTAGCGTATCAACTAGTATGTAGTATTCCTTTCCTGCTGTTTGTTGTTGTAAACTCTTATAATGTAATGTAATGTAATGTGGTGTAATGTAATAACAGATATGATTCTTTGTTTCAAAGATTATTCATTGATATATTATATGTTGTTCCGCTGCGAAATGTGAGATTCTGTTATTGTTTTCTGTTGCTTTTCTTTCTTTCTTACTTCTTCTATCTTTTTCTTCTTCTTAAACCCTAATAATTCGGTTTTCCGACCTTCGATTGCTCGGCAGTTGATAGAGCGGACGTATTGATGTCGATCTTTATGAGTCAAAAATTCCTATCATTACAGATATACTCGGGAGTAACTACTTCCTTACTTATATTATCTCTAAGAAAATGATGTCTGATATCAATATGTTTAGTTCAAGCACGTTGAGTAGTATTTTTGGATAAATTTATCTCACTTGTATTGTCACAATAAATTGGTGATTTTGAAAAATTTAAACCAAAATCTTTTAAGGTTTGTTGCATATATATTACTTGAGAACAAGCCAAAGCAGCAGAAATATACTTTGCTTCAGTTGTTGATAAAGAAACTATGTTTTGCTTTTTACTAAGCCAAGAAATCAGAGAATGCCCCAAAAAGTGACAAGTCCCGCTTGTACTTTTTCCATCTGATTTACAAACAGCGTAGTCAGCATCACAGTAAGATATTAAGTTAAAAGAATCATTTTTAGGGTAGAATAAACCATAATCAGATATGTGTTTAACATATCTTATGATTCGTTTTATGGCTTTTTAGTGGATCTCTTTAGGTTGGGATTGATATCTGGCACAGAGACAAACACTATACATGATATCAGGTCTACTGGCAGTAATATAGAGTAGTGATCCAATCATTCCTCTATATAGTGTTTGATCTACATCTTTCGAGAGATCTTCTTTACTAAGGTACTCATTGGTTGCCATGAGAGTGGGTTTTCCACTCACAGTAGTCAAACCAAATTTACTAATTAGGTCTTTAGCATATTTTTCTTGACTAATAAACATATCATTATCTAATTGTTTTGTTTATAGTCTGAAAAAGAAATTTAACTCACCCATATGACTCATCTCAAACTCTTTGTCATTATTTTAGAAAATTCTTTATTCATTTCAAAATTAGTTGAACCAAAAATGATATCATCTACGTAAACTTGTACTAGTTGAATATCATTTTTATTTCTTTTAATAAAAAGAGTGTTATCTACTTTACCAATTTCAAAATTAGATTGCAATAAATAAGATCTTAGTCTATCATACCAGGCTCTAGGAGCTTGTTTTAGACCATATAATGCTTTCTTAGGTTTGTAAACATGATTTGGTAATTTATCATTTTCAAAAAGTGGTGGTTGTTCAACATATACTTCTTCTTTTACAAATCCATTTAAAAAGGCACTTTTAACATCCATTTGAAATAATTTGAAATTATTATGATTTGCGAAAGAAAGTAGAATCCTAATGGCTTCTAATATTGCTACGGGAGTAATGGTTTCATCAAAATCTATTCCTTCTTCTTGACAATAACCTTGAACGACTAATCGAGCTTTATTTCTAACTACCTCTCCTTGTTCATTTATTTTATTTTTATAAACCCATTTAGTTCCAATTATAGTTTTATTTTTTGGTCTGGAACAAGTTCCCAAACATCATTTCTAGTAAATTGATTTAATTCTTCTTGCATAGCCAAAATCTATGAATCATCAGTTGATGCTTCTTTTGGATTTTTGGGTTCAATAGTTGATATAAAAGCCACATTACTCATTTGACTTAGTTGATTTCTAGTTTTAACAACAGATTGCATATCTCCCAGTATATTTTCTACAGGATGATCTTTTAAAAGTTTAGTCCTTTTATTAGGATGATTAGTTTCATTATTAGTTCAATTGATTCTTGATTTTGAGTGATTAAATCCTCTTCATCATTTGTATCTTCAAATTTTTTAAATTTTTCATCAAATGAAATA
Source organism: Allium cepa (assembly GCA_030765085.1). Lineage (NCBI taxonomy): Eukaryota > Viridiplantae > Streptophyta > Magnoliopsida > Asparagales > Amaryllidaceae > Allium > Allium cepa. The sequence goes on along the minus strand of CM060930.1, from coordinate 191,540,074 downwards.
TGCATTGTTTCTTCAATGGAATTAGTTTTTAAATTCAACACTCTGTACGGTTTACTTCTATTAGAATATCCGATAAGGATACCTTTGTCGGATTTAGGATCAAATTTATCTAAATTATCTTTTGTATTTAAAATAAAGCATTTACTTCCAAAAATTCTGAAATAAGATACCTTAGGTTTCTTTAAATAAAGAAGTTCTTAAGATGTCTTATCAGTTAGAGGTCTAATTAAAATTCTATTCAAAATATAATAGGCGGTAGCTACTGCTTCTGCCCAAAAGTTCTTTGGTAAATTACTATCTGTAAGCATAGTTCTCCACACTCTTGAATCGTCCTATTCTTACGTTCTACTACTCCGTTTTGTTGTGGAGTTCTCGGATATGAAAAATTGTGAGTTATTCCCTTTTTATTGCAGAATTCCTCAAACTTTTCATTTTCAAATTCACCACCATGATCACTTCGAATAATTATAATTTTTAGAGAAGATTGATTTTGAATTCTTTTTGATAATGTCTTAAAACATTCAAAAGTATCACTTTTATGTTTCAAGAATATTGTCCATGTAAATCTAGAATAATCATCTACAATTACAAAGACATATTTACTATGATTTATTGATAGAATTTGAGATGGACCAAATAAATCAAGATGAAGTAATTCAAGAGGTTTTGAAGTTGAAATCGTATCTTTTAAATTAAAAGAACTTTTTCTAAGTTTTTCTAATTGACAAGCATCACATAAACTATCTACTTTAAAATTCATTTTAGGGAAACCTCTTACTAGATCATGTTTTGACAGTCTGGATAAGAGTTTGAAATTCAAATGCCCAAATCTCTTGTGCCAAATCCAAGGGTCACTTGTATTTGCCAACAGACACAGGTTATCATTTGAAACTTTCATACTAAGATTATAAATATTCTTTTTCCCGACTCCCTCAAATATAATGGTTGAATTATTATCTTCAATGTGACATTTATCTTTTTCAAATTTAATTTTATATCCTTTATCACATAGTTGACTTATACTTAGCAGATTATGTTTCAGATTCTTAACTAGCAAAACATTAGTGATAGTAGGAGTTTCAGAATTACCGACTTTGCCGATGCCAATCACATATCTTTTTGAATTGTCTCCAAGTTAACCAATCCTCCGTCTTTGTATATTATATCGTTCAGTATATCTGGATTGCCAGTCATGTGTCTAGAACACCCACTATCAAGTATCCACTTGTTCTTTCTGATATGCACAATTTGTCCATTGTGGATTGATTCCTCAACACCCATAAAGCATGATTCCTGCACATCAAACTATCTTGGTAGACAACTTGAATTTAAATACCGATTATATGCAGACTCAAGAAACGATGATGGTTTGAATGCCTTTAAACTAGTATTAACAAATATAGCCGTTTTAAAAACTTTTTCAAAAATCAGATTATGAAACTTTGAAAGCCTTGCTCTGATGCCAATTGTGAGAAATGCAGATTACAGATCTTAAGGCTAGGATTAACACTAGAGGGGGGGTGAATAGTGTTAATAAAGAATTACTAAATCTTTTTCGATTTATGTTAATTTAGACACCTATGTATGCAATATACAGACACAGATATGATCACAGAAACAATAACAGATGCAGAAATAAAATAAAAGTAGTAAAGGAAAGAACACACTGGATTTTATACCGGTTCGGAGTTACCCTACATCCAGTCCCGCAACACAAGTACGAATTTCCTTTCAAAAGTAATTGTACAATTACACCCTCGGTTTCAAGGTTACGAGGTACACCCTTCAGAATTTCGATCCTCTGGGTAGAGATACTTGATTTCCGGGTCACAAGTTTACCCAATTGATTTACCAACGCTACAATCACACCTTTTCTTTCTTGATTGATTTTCAAGGCTACAATCATACCTTTTCTTTCTTGATTGATTTTTAAGGCTACAATCACACCTTTTCTCGCTTAATAGATTACAAAGAAGTCTATAACTCTGAATAGCACTGAGAATCTTGTAGAGAGAGTGATAGAGAATCAAACTAGAAGTAATCGAGTTCGATTCAATGTTGATTTCGGTAGAGTAATGATAAGAATATGTATTAAGAAAAGTGGAAGAAGAAGAGGAGTGAAAACTAGAAAATCTGACGTAAAATTCATTGAAACTAACCCTTATTTATAGAAGAACAACAACCATGTTCATTAGTGAAGAGTATGGCGAATAGACACTTCTTTTGAAATTTAAATTTTGAACTCAACTGACACCATGTCGACAAGGGGTATATATGCATGTCGACATCCCAAAGCGTTTTTTGATGTTTTGATTTTATTTGAAAATAACCTTTATCTTATATTAAATCTAATTTAAACTTTATAAATATACTTGAATATAGTTAAAATTCATAAGTAAATATAGAGAATAATATATATAGAATTTAACTCTAATTTTATATTTTAAACTAAGTATAAATATTTAAAAGTTAAATATATTATATTAAAAGATAGTTTAAAATCAGGAGTAATTTGACTTTGAAATTAAAGATAATTTTGAGGCCAAAATTATTTAAAATCAGGATTGAGGGTTTTGAATCTTTTAAAAGGAAAGTTTTGAAATCATTTTGAAAACAGGATATAATTTTGAAAAATCATTTTGAATAAAAAGTTAGCGGATACAAAACAATGTTCTACTAGATTTTTCGTAGGTTCCATCCTACTTAGGGTTCTATCCCTTTAACAGGCTCGAAGTGGATTCCATTCCACGAATAAATTGGATTTTTAGATACCACTGCTTTTCTATGAGTTTTAACAAAATTCCTAATTAAAAAAAACTTAACTTTGAAATCTTGAACTCTTGATAATCTTGATACTCATGAGTCTTCTATCTTGATATCTTGAATCTCTATACTGTACAGTCTTCATTCTTTAGTACCTGCATGATTAAATCCTGCATATACATATATATCTAAACTTATAATGTTAGTATTTATATTTTATAATCTATTCTAAGGTTGTTGTCATCAAAACCATTATCTCACGGACTAACACTATATACAAAAAAATATAAGAGCCGGACGTTTGAGACATATTCCAAACGTCTGATTTTGAACTTGAGTGTTGACATTCAAAGTACAACTGTCACAATTGAAAAGACACTTTCGCTCCTCTTTGCTGCAACTCTTCATCACCATCAGAAGCAACCATAGAACACTTGTTAATGGATGCAACTACTCAAGGAATCTCTCTGCCACTATAAATAGCATCAAGAATCCAAGAGAAGATATTATCTTACTTACTTGTGCTCTTTACTCTTTTACTCTGATATATTCTTGATCTCTAGCAATCGTATATTTGTATTTCACTCTTCCATATATACATAATTCTTCAATCAATATCCTCTCTCCCTATATATATATTTATTGGAAGCATTTGTACTTAAAGTCAATATTCGTTTTATAGAACACACACTTGACAAGAACAAGCTTTTGTAACCAAGCCTATTCCTCCGGGCGAAGTGAGGGTATTTGATAGTCGTATTCCGAAGAGGAGCTTCGGGACTGGACGTAGGGCGGGAGGTCCGAACCAGTATAAAATCCTGGTGTGCTTATTTTCATTTACTTTGCTATTACCATATGTTAATTTTATATTAGATATATCATATAGTTAGTCACCTATACTTGCGTATATACACTACATGATCCATCAGATAGACTTGTAATTGGTATCAAAGTAAGTTTTGATCAAAGAACAGCAACACTTTTTTGAATCACTTTAATATGGCAAGTATTTTTCAAGAAGGACAATCAACAACACGACCCCTACTTTTTAATGGATCTAACTATGCATATTGGTCAACACATATGAGAATGTTTATGGACGCTAATGGTCTAGAAATTTGGTCAACCACACAAGATAAATATGAAGCACCTACTACTGCTATGAACACATGGACCAATGCACAAAGACCTTAGCATCAAACAATGCTAAAGCTATGAATGTTTTATTTTGTTCTCTAGATAAAAATGAATTTTCACGTGTCATGTTATGCACAACTGCATTTGACATTTGGCATACCTTACAAATTACACACGAAGGTGCAACAAAGGTCAAGCAAATTAAGATTTCAATTTTGCAAAACCAATTCTCGTCATTCAAAATGAAGCAAAATGAAAATATTATTGACATGCATTCTAGATTTCAAACTATCCAACATGATCTTATGGCATTGGGAGTTAAGTTTACTGATTTTGATTTAGCTTCTCGAATACTCAACTCTTTAACATCGGATTGGGAAAGAAAGGTATTAGCTATTAAAGAAGGTAATGATCTGTCTACTCTCAAAGTTGAAGAGTTGATAGGAAATTTAATGTCCTATGAAGCTAATTTGCAGGCACGAAAAGAATTAAATTCGGAGAAGAAGAACATAGCATTCTCATCAACAAAAAATAATGACTTTGATTTAGATGAAGATGAGATAGTCTTCATTGCCAAGAATTATAACAGATTAAAGAAATTTAGAAAGATGACCAAATTTCAAAAAGAAGGGAAGTCCAACACAACAAACCTATCTCAAATCAAGTGCTATGAATGTGATCAATACAGACATATGAAGAAGGATTGCCTCAAACTCAATAATGATGAAAAGAAAAACAAATTTGAAAAATTCAAAAAGAAGAAGGCTTTCAAAGTAACATGGGATGGTATGGATTCTTCATCATCTGAAAGTGATAGCGATAGTGACGGAGAACAAGCTATTGTGTGTTTTATGACACAAACTAATGAGGTATGTCCGGAACTTAGCTATGACGAATTATTAGAACTTAGCACGAAATTAGATGATAAGTTTAGAAAAAATTAAAAAATTGAACAAAGAATATATAGTCAAAATAAATAGATTAGAACTTGAAGTAGGAATGTTAAAAGTTGAAAATTTTATTTTAGAAGAAGGACTAGAATTATCTCAAGAAGAAAATTAAAAATAATTTAATAGAAAGTGAGGCTATTACTATTAATTTTGAAAACACTAAAATAGTGAAGGATAATTTGTTAAAAGAAAGTGTCAATTTAAAAAGCAATATTGAATTATTGAAAATTGAAAATTTAGAACCAAAAGAAAAATTAGATAAAATTATAAATAACGTGTGAAAATTTAATAAAGGAAAGCAAGATTTGGAAATTTTTATCAAAACTTCAAAACCATATTGCAATAGAAATGGAATAGGATTTAAAAATATTTATAAACAAAAAGGAAATGATGCTAAACATTTTAGTTATAGAAAATAAAAAAACTAAAATTTTACCTACGTCTAACATGAATACCAAAAATATGAAAATTTGGATTCCTAAGACAAATAATAATTTGATTAGACAAAAACATATTAATAATTTCTTAGAGAATGTAGTCTATAATAAAAATTATATTTATAAAGGTACCTGTGACGACCCAGAAATTTTAATGAATTAAATTGGAATAATTAATTGATTTTAAAATATTTAAAAGTTAATTTTAACTTGAATTCAAGATGTCAATATTTTCTGAATAATTAAATCATCGAATTATATATTTAAATGTTGAATTTGGGTAAGTTGTTGAATCTGGAATTTCTAAGCCTGATTAAAATAATTAACGACTTATAAAATTTATAATGATAATACTGAAGATAATAGGATGATTGAAATTCAAGTTAAAAGTAATTTGTTCAATTTTAAAAATATATCGTTTAAATTGAATTTCAAAATAGCCTTCCGAGGCATAGTCTCGGAATTCGACGAAACCAGTTCCATTGGATCCGTAATAGTTAGTTATTATCGGATTTCAATTTTCGTAGCAATCGGAGTTATCATTTGACCCTGGCAGCTCAAAACGCTCAGAACTATTTTGATCGATTTTATTTAATATCGATCATTTAATTTCGCAACTCGCAGATACGTTCAAATTAGCTTCCGAAACGTGTTTCCTTATGTTCGGAACGTGGGTAAAACCCTATAATCACCTAGCGGTATTCCTTAAGGGGAGTTCGAATTTTATGTAGCAATTTCGAAGGCATTTTGGAAATTTTATAATATAATAAAATTTGTAGTACATTAGGCAGAGATATTTTTGATCGGTAAACAAGCGTTCTCCGAAAGCCAGTTCCAAACCTATATTTTATCTCCCCTCCCTATCTAATCTGGACGAACAGAATCGAATAAGAAAAAAAAAAGAACCAATCTCGAATTCCCCTGATTCTCGATCGATCCCAAGGGAAAATAGAAAATCTCAATTTCTCAAAATCAAAATTTTGAAACCGAAGCTCGTGCGTGAATTTAGTCGAAGTTGCGGTGCTGAGTTCATCACGATTGCGGTTGTGAGTCGTGATTCCTGGAGGGAGAATGGCGAACACTGCCACTTTGAATAGACGTGGGGAAAGTCGAGTGACCTCACACATGAGTGACCGAAGGGTGTAGAATTTGGAGCTGGAGGTGATGGGCTGGTACGAGGAGCGGTTTGGGTTAGGGATTGGAGCTCGAGTCGTCATCGCGAGAGTCGATGGTTGGAGGCGTATTTGGGGGCAGCGACGAGTGGGAGAGGTGGCGAGAAGCTTTGTCAGGATCGGGTCGCTTATAGGGGGGATGCTGTGAGTTTTCTTTTTGAGGTAATTACAGAATTATTGACTCCCAATTAAATTTTATTTACAACAATACAAGTATGAATAATTTGAATAGCTGATGAAATTAGCGGTCAATTTTATTTTAAGATATTTCAGAAAGTTATTTTTAAAATTTAATTTTTAGATAAATTAAATTTTAGTTTAAATTGGATTAAATTTATCAAATGAAATTATTATTCAAGTTATTAGATAGATTAAAATCAATAAATAGGGATGGATTATCTGATTATTCCAGATATTAATAAGTTATGTAATATTTATACAAGGTCGTAATCGAGGAAACAAATCGAGATCAGATTTGAATTTGCAAAATCAAGGTGAGTAAACCTCACGTTTCTGAATTTTTATTTAAATTTAAATGGTTAAATTTAAATGATTGGTTGAATGGTTGAATTGGATTGATGTGCTATATTATATAGTACTATATAGTACATAATAGAATGATTGATATTCGGTGATGAATATATTTGGTAATTGGACTGCTGAATGCTGTGGTTTGCTTGAATATTTCGGTACACTAAGTTATCGAGATATATAAATTGGATTTTTGGAAGAAATATAAGGGTGATTAAATGGATAATTAGTTAAGTCAGTTAATTAATGGTTTGGATTGATTAATTAAGAAATTCAGGGTTTGGATTAATTAATGAAGGTTTAAGTTAATTAGAATAATCATTTGGTGGTTTAATAATTAATCACTTATTGTAATTAATAAAAATAGAATTACTTTGTGTAATTAATCAAGAGATTAATTGAAATAATGAATTACGGAGTAATTAATTTATTAATGAAGTAAGAAAGAAAATAGTTAGTTACAGGTTGTGGGTGATCGAGAATGGTTAATGTTGTGGTCGAATTGAGGTAAAATATAATTGGAAATCATTAAATTATATAATTAATGAAGTAATTAAAGATTTGATTAATTGTGATAAATTAATTCATAATAAGTGACTTATGAGAAGCCAATTAATATAAGTAATTAAGAATGAACGGAATTGATTATAGCTAATTAATTTGTGAAGAAATTAAAGATTTCTCATTGATTTGATAAGAGAAATTAATATCGTGAAATCAATTAAAAATAATTACTCAAATGTGATTAATTAAGTTGAAAATGAAGGGTTGTGAAATTAATTGATTTGGATTTAATTAATGATGAATAATAAGTAATGGAGGTTAGAAATTCAATTAGAATAAATTGAATTGAATTGGAAGTGATTAAATGTGCTTATGAATGAATGAATGGTAATGAATGTTTCGATTAAGTTGATATCTCTGATATGAAAGGTTGTGTATTTCATTTGATTAACGTGGGTTAGGACGACGTGAATTTTGAAGAGACCGGGGTCGGGTATTGGGAAATACCAGAAACCACTTTGAATTTTTATAGATTGATTTGTGAAATCAATAGGCTCGAATGAAATGATTTAAGTGAAGTGGATTAATTTATCTAAGTTTGGAACTTAGAAATTTATAAGTAAAATAAGCATTGTCTATAACAAATTGTGAATTGGTTAAATTGATATAAGTTACCCCGGGTTTATATAGGCTGTTTGTTTTGATATTCCATGTTAGTTGGGTTTACTCACGCTGGTTTCCAGCGTGACCCGGGTGTTACTTTGATGTAATGCTCGGGTCAGACCGAGTATTACAGATTTTTCAGGTAGGTACGTTCTGGAGCTCAGGAGACGAGCTGGATGACAAGTATGTATAGAGTATTTTTCGCTGCAATATATTATTATATATCAGATACATGATTTGTATATTATTAGTGACAGAATGTATGTGAAACTCTGATGTATATTAAATGTAATCGACAGATATAATATTCCTTTGTAAACTGTTATTATTTATTATTATATTTTTATCCACTGCGAATGTGAGTTGTTGATGTTTCTGTTCTTCTACTTCTATCTCTTTCTTCTTTTTCATAACTATCTGGAATTTTCGGGTTCGAAAATTTCGGGTCGTTACAGTACCAAACCATCTTGGGTATGACTACCTTTGCCTAACAATTAGGACCCTAACAAAATATACGGGTACCAATTAAAACATCTTTTATTTTGCAGGTACCCAAAATAAAAAATAAGGAGAAATGAATACTAGATAGCGGATGTTCCAAGCATATAACTGGAAATTCGAAAATGTTATCAAATATAACATATGTTGATGGTGGAACGGTAAGCTTTGGAGATAACTCAAAAGGATATGTCGTGGGCATTGAAGAAGTCATCAACTCTGGTATCTCTAACTCTCCTATTATTTCAAATGTTTTATTAGTAGAAAATCTAAAACACAACCTACTAAGTATTAGTCAATTATGCGATAAAGGTTTTCAAATAAATTTCGAAAAAGATAGATGTAATATTTTCGATAACAACAAACAACTTGTATTTTGAAGGTTTTAGAAACAAAAATATTTATGTATTAAACATGAATATAAATAAAAATTCAAATTTATGTTTGATCGCCAAACATGATGATCCATGGTTATGGCATAAACGATTTTGTCATATCAATTTTAGAAATATTAATAAATTGGCGAAATATGAGCTAGTTAGAGGTCTACCTAAAATAAATTACAAAGTAGAAAATTTATGTGATGATTTTCAAATTGAAAAACTAAAGAAAAGCTCTTTTAAATCTAAAAATAATATTTATACAAAACAACCATTAGAATTATAACATTTAGATTTAGTTGGATCAACACAAATACGACCTATAAATCACAACAAATATGTTTTCGTAATAGTTGATGATTTTTCAAGATATACATGGACTTTGTTTTTAAAACATAAAAGTGATACTTTTGGTATGTTTAAGATATTTGCTAAAAGAATTAAAACACAAACGGACTTGAAAATTAAAAATATTCGAAGTGATCACGGAGGAGAATTCGAAAACGATCTATTTACTAATTTTTGTAATAAGAAAGGAATAAATCATAATTTTTCTTTTTCTCGCACACCTCAACATAATGGTGTCATAGAAAGAAAAAATCGAACGTTACAAGAATGCGCACGAATATTATTAAATAGTAGTGGTCTACCAAAACACTTCTGGGCTGAAGTTATTGCTACAGCTTGTTATGTATTGAACCGAGTAACTATACGTCCTATGACTAAACTAGGGGTGAGCATTTAACCGACTTAACCGATTTAACCGATGTCAACCGAACCGACTTAACCGACAAATACAGTTAACCGACATCATCATTTAACCGACCGACATTAACCGATCATTTTCAGTTCGGTTAACGGTTAACAAAATTTGGTCGGTCGGTTAACCGTTAACCGACCAAAAATTAAGTCCATTAAAATAATGTCATAGCCTAAATCCCATTAAGCCCATTTGTAAACACCCATGCCCGTACCGATAAGTGGCATGCCCTAATAATTAACGCTTAGTCCTCTCTCTAGTTCTCACTTCCCATTTCTCGGTCCAAAAAAAAAACACAAAAGAAATCGAAACCCTAGATCTACTGGTCATCTCATCTACAAATCACCGACGTCAAATCTTCCTTTCTCCATGGTCTAAGTCGAAGCATGTAAGTATGTTGTTCTAAAATAATTATTAATTAATCTGTTGATTCCATTCTTAAGTTCTAAAATAATGTAATTAATGTAAATTCACGACTTAGCTAACTAATTAAGTTATAAATTAGTGTAACTACTAGTTACTTAACCATAGAATTAGAGGGTTTTACTAAATTTGCTTTGATTTGGTTACTGTATTTTTATATTAGTTATAAATTAGTGTACTTGTAATAACAAAACTTGCTTTGGTACTAGAGGGTTTTATCTTGAAGGCACCCCTAATTTCCTGTACTGATTACTGAATGATGGTGATATTGTTGAATATTCACACATTCTTGTAATATATTCTCTGTCAATTTGTATAATCTGCTTGTGATGCCTAATTACTGCAGCCGGTAATCTGTAATTGTTAGGGATATATTAAATTAGTGTAATATTCCCATGATACCTAATTACTATAACTGCATATGGTGTTTGATGATTATGATATTGTTCATATGTAAAAAAAATCATCGACTAACCTATTATTTAAGTTGAGCCAAGCACTACAATACGTTAATAGAATTATAGGAACACTTGAATACCTTCACTTGAAGCAAAAACATGAATATATATACATGTATATTTGAGCCAAGCACTACAATATCTAGTTGTGCTATAGTCATAGATATATATGAGTACTTAATCCAATGTCAAAAGCAAGCAAACATTGTAAATGTATTTAATGCCTACTTGATTATAAATATTAATTTACTATATACTTCAGTTTTTATAAAATATCTTCAAGTTCCGATGTTTTTAACATAATAAATAAAATATGTTTATTCAGGCCTGGTTTGAAACATTATGAACTAAATTCATTATTCTCAGTTTGTATACATATATATGATCTGTTTATCTATTTTTATATACAATTAAACTTGAAATAAACCATCAACTGATGAATTTACCTGTGTATATAAATTATCCATTTGAAATGCAGTTAAACTTGAATTTACAGTTCGGTTATTCAGTTTATATCTACATATTTAGTCGATTTGCATTTAATTGCAATTCAAACTAAATTAAATGTAAATTAAACAATGCATTTAGTCATTTTATATTTTAAACTGTGAGTTATGAATTTTGTTTAATTTACATTTTGTTTATTGCAAACACATGGCTCAACTGCCAAAGTAGCCTGTATTTGTTTATGTATTTTTCTTTAAATGGCGATATTTGTCTATTTCCATCAATATTTTCATAATCAAGCTTGTATCACTGATATATTGATTCATCGTATATGGTACATAACAGTTCATATATGGATCATAATATTGCGTTTATGTGTGTTTTTTTATGAACCGATATATTAGTTCATATAAAGGAGAATCCTATCTAAGTGAGCAGTCTACAACATTATTGCTCAGTAACTAAGTTTATCAACATGCACATGATTTTTCACAACATGTTCATCTCCTCTTAATTATAATTTTTTTGTTTTAGAACTTGCCCACTTCATTTGTTTATATTTATTTACATGAGAAATGTTTCTGCAGTGGTGAAACTTTTAGAAGACTGGATGCAGTTTGGATTTGAAGAATGGTGGATGCTTATAGTTTTAGTTTATCGCCAATGTGTTATTCACTTAACATGCTCTATACTTGTATTTGATAGGACAAATGAGCTAATGTGTAATTTTTTGATTTTGATTTTAATTTTGTGATGCGTGTGATGGTCACAGTGTTGTAACATGTGCAGTTTCAGTGTGTTGATTCTGTTGAATGTAAATGTGTGTTTATTAGTATTAGTCGGGCCAGTGATATGTTTATAAAATCTGTTGTAATATTTGCAGTGTAACAACCCTGAATTTTTTAATTTATTTTAATTTTTTATTTTGATTATTTTATTTGAAAACTTTATTATATTTATTAAAATGAATAATTTTTTTATTTTAAATATAAAATTTGATTTTGTGTGAATGATAATTTCAAACCTGAATAAATTGTAGATTTTTCAGAAATGTGGATTTTGGTCAATCTGGTCAAACTTTGACTTTTAAATTTTAAATTTAAATATTTGAATTGTTGAATTTTATCTTTTATTATGAAAATAGATTTAATATCATGAATACTGATTTTCGTTTCATTGAAATTGGATTTAAATTGTGAAAGTTATACCCTTCACAATATTGTGTGTATATTTAGTTATTTAACAATATTCTTCATTTTAAATTATATAAATAATATTTTATTTGTCATATCTTATCCTAATTTGTATTATGTGTTATTTTACATATATTTTTGTATTTTAAATATTTTTGAAGTGATGATAAGATTTTTCAAAAGCTTATTGAATTTATTTTCTATTTTTAAAGGCTAATTTCTATTTTTCTGCTATTTTCTCCAATTAAATTATATTTAATTAAAATTTATTTATTCATTTTGTGAATGAATTTTTAATTTATGTTCTTATCTTTATTATAAATATTTTTCATGTACATATAAATTTTTCAAAGTTTGTTCCATTTAATTTCAATTTTTTCTAGACTAGTTTTCATTTTCTGTGCTATTTTCTTATTTTAATTGTAACGACCCGTAAATTTTAGTCATTTTATTTATTTAATTAATTGAATTTTCGTGGAATGTTAATAATAAAATTTTGAAACAAAAATTTAATATTTGAAATATGTCTAGTTAAACATAGCAACTGGTAAATTTTCGTCCGAAAATACGAAAGTTATTTTCATGCGTAATATTTCAATTTAATCAGTTTAAAATCAATGAAAATAAAACATTTATGAAACCTAAATATTTTTACATAGAAATATTCTAAATTATCTTTTGAACAAGACGCCATTTTTCGTTTTTCCAAATTCGGACTTCTTTAGCTCCGTCGATCTTATTTTCTACGTTTTACTGCATTTTCCGCTAGTAGAAATTTCGAATTTTATAAATTCAATCGCACCACTGATATCTGTATATCATTTTGATCGGCTCGTTATGCCAACTTTCGTATTATATCCGTTTACGTGTTTTGGAGTCCGATACACGGCGAAATCGATGGAACGATCAGTTGTAACGGTTCTGCTTTTCGACCCTTTTCACTTTCCTGAGTCCATTCGTTATCCACCTATTAAACTGTCAGCCATGACCTTTTATTATTCGCCAAAATTTGTACCTAACCGTAACAATTCCCTATATTTCATTTATTTTGCATTGTTACATGAACTATTTTGCTCTGGGAATACAAAACATAATGGTCTTGTAGTCATTTCCTTCATTTTCGTGAGCTTGCCTCTTAAATTATCCACTCTTTAAAACAAATCTACCACCTCATCAGTCCATCTCCACTTCTCTTGCCTCATCCCGCCACCTCAACGCCGCTGCTACAGCACCGCCTCCATAGATCCGCTTTCACCAAACACTACACCAGACCCGAGCTTCTCAACTGCCGCCACCTTTCCTGCCTCCTCCCCTCTCTCTTGCGCCTCAAGGCACAACCTCACGCAAGCACACTCTTAAACCACACCGCTCTCTCTCCTCGACCTCCGCCGCCAACGGCCTCCCCATTCAAACAACGACCTACCGCACCCTCCAAAAGTCTTGAAACCAAAGACCGCTCAGCACCTGCTGTAACACGCAACCCAACTCCAGTCGATGGCGTCATTTCCGCCCATACCTTCCTTTGCCTACCGACCATTAAGTATTGGCCACCACACTCTTCCAAAGACCCATCCGCATGTGCACACCCCAGGTTCGCCGAAGGCAGCACCCCCACAACCCGTATCTCCCTCACGCCGAGCAAGCAACCTCCAGCCGAAATCATGCAACCACCTCCCCTCTGTTCGCATTCATTTCGTGCTCGCCTTCCGCCCACATCTCGCAACCCATAGCCGTGACCTGGAGCATAAGCAATCTTTCCCTTGCTCGTGCACAGATCCACCTTTTGATTCACCAAAGCTCGCGGCCTCATCCTTTCCCCCTTTATCGCTGCCGAGACCCTTGTCAACCACACAGCTTTCATCTCCTATTCCTCCATGCCGTGAATGCATGTATTATAGGTAGCATATCATTTTATTTAATATTCCAATTGATATGCGTTGTTGCATTCAGAGCAGGCTCTTACTCATCTGAAACTATACTTATTTATGCTATATGTTTGTAGATAGAAGTACTATTTGTATTAAGCCCAAGCTTGTCTATGATTTTCAGCTGAAGGTTACATACCACAAACCCATAATAATAATATATTTCAAACCCTTATGTCCGTAGTTTTAACAATTACCAAAAATAATGTTGATTTTGTATAAGTCTGTTTTATGAAAAGGTGTATGAATTGCTGGTATAAAATTGTTATATTTATATAGTTATGAAAGCTTACACTCAACTGTTATGTCAATATTTATGTAAGTATACAAATTACTTCTCCTCTGAAACTTTACAGACTTTATATGTATATTGAAGTTATGTTACTTAAGTATATTTCGATGCTTATATATATACATAGATTTAGCATGATGTATATATAGTTTATATATGGTTTGAATTCTAAAAGCTGCCGCCTTGCTGTGTACTTTAATCAAACTTACTCTGCTTCTACCTGATACGTATATATTATCAAATATTTAGCGTATTCTGCTTATAGATATTTGGTATGACATGCGGAAAATATATATATTTATATATATGTGTTCTATGAAAGTATACAGTGTTGGCTTATCTATATATATGGGGTAAGCTTTGTTTCAACTAAATTTTGTGTTGGCAGTACATAAAAAAGCTCATATGTGATTTTAGTGTAAATTATTATTTGCCCAAGTGTTTTTGTATATAAGTATTTTCTATATTTGTTATAAATCAAATTTTATGTATATAGTTTGATTATATAAGCTAAGTATACGTATAGGTTCTCTGTTATATAGTTTTGAAGTTATAAAATTATAAGGTTCTCTATACACCAGTTTGGTTGTTTTAAAGATTAATTAAATTCAAAGTTGTAACACCGTTGCGAATTATTGATTTCATAATTATAAGATTTTATTTTGGATATTGATTTTACTTTATAATATAAAGTTTATTTAATCTTTTGTTTCCAAATTGATTTTTTTTTAAAAGGAAAAAAAAGAAGTTTTATATCATGTGTGCATCTGGTTCCAGTTATGCAAAACTAGTTTTGATTTGTCTTCGTTATTTTTAGCCTTGCTTTGTTCGCCGAATTCATGCTAATCTTTCTTTGCTTTGGAAATCATCATTTGGATTTGGTCAATTTCGCAATTATAATCGTAGCCTGTTGTGTTATCCATATCTCTAGCCTCGAAAGGTGAGCAATCACTCACGATTAATGTTCTTTTATTTATTAAATTTGATTTCAATTGAAACGACAATTGAAATATTCTACTGTTAGTTATTTACATTATTCTATGTACGTTATTACCTGTATCTGTTCACCTATGACATCTGACACCATTATCTGTTATGTATATGATGATAATCCAGTTGGTTGATAAATGATTTATTATTTGATGTTGATATTGGACGTTAAATTGTTAATGTATGAAGTGATAAATAATTTACAATTGAAATTGACGTAGGAGTTAACAATTTGAAATTGACATATGTGTTAAATTTGATTAGGTAAAAATTTTGTATTATATGACCCCTTTAAATGTTTAATAACTTGACATGTAGAAATATGGTTAATTACACCTTGAATCATTTAAATGTATGTTGTTTAAATTGATGCACTATGAAATTGAATAATAAATGTTTAGTGAAGAACCGTATTAATAGTAACGTAATAATCTTTAATCTACATGAAATAATAGTGTAGATTCTAGAAATAATTACATTAATTTGCACAAACAACAATATAAATTAATACGATTATTTCGGCGTTATTTGAATTAATTATTGGATTGTTATTGATTGTTGTTATTGCTTGTTTATTTACTTTGACACCATCCCAGTTATCACACTGCAAGTTTCCTTTGTTATGCTTTGATTTTTGAATTTAAATGGAATCAGGTTGAAATGATAAATACCCAAATGAACTTGAACTGGGATAGAGATTAAATATAAACTCGATTGGTCAATAATTTGATTTAAGAATAAAATAAAGATTTTATTTGAATAGATAATTAACTTTTGAAAAGAAGTTGGAATTTGAAATTTTATGTAAAGTAATGTTAATATTTAAAAATCTGAAATGAAATATTAACAAAGTAATTATTGAAAGAATGTTGTTTTAAAATAAATTATTTGACAATAAATTTGGAATTATTCATTGAATTAAGTTTGAAATGATTTAATAACTAAGTTTGAATTTATAATTAAGTTTGAAATTATTTTATAATTAAGTTTGAAATTATTTAATAATTGAATAAGACTGAATTATTTGATAATTAAATAAAAATTTGAATTCTTGATAAGAAAAAATGAACTCTGAATAAGTGAATTTGAACTTCGTTAATAAATGAAATTGGGTTTCTTTATTAATTGAGTTTTGGAAAATTTAAGTAAGTTAATAAGTGAAATTGAACTTCTTGAATATGTGAAATTTAGTTTCTGTATTAATTGAGTTTTGAAATTGTAAGTAAGTAAATAAGTGAAATTGTTTTTCTTTAACAAGAGGTAAAATATAATTTATGTGTTGAATAAATACAAGACTTGTAATTTAAGAATTTGATTTGACGAATCTAATTTAATTCAAATTTGAAGTTTTGATATAATGAAGTTGAACGTAACTAATTGATTTAGTAAATTGGAAATTAAATGAAAATTGTTTTAAATGAAAAATTAGCTTAGCGAATATTGAATGAAATCGATAAATGAATTTAAATTTGATTGGAATGTTTAATTAAATTAATTTAAATGATTTCGGAAGGAAATTTATATACGAACATGAATCAATATTGAATTGTTTAAATAAAAATTGAAATCAAATTATGAGATTTTGAAATAGTAACTTGGAAGTTTTGAAATGTAAATTATAGGAATTGTTTTAGAAAGATAAATGAAATGTTGATTTATAAATTCTAACTGAAATAGAAATTGATTTGGTTTGAAATTGTTAAACGACCAATCGGTGTTATAATTATGAAAGTAATTAAAGAAACCGGAATCGGTTATGGACTTACTCTCTGTCTAAACCGAAAACCACTTTAATAACTATACGCGGAGTGTGATCCAGAATGAAGTGGTTGGAATGATGTACGTGATGACTGAAGAAAGAGAACGATAATGGATAGCCCCGACACTTGTGTCAAATTGGAAATGAGTAAAACAGGAGCCGTGCCGGGTCAAATGGGGTTAGCTACCTCGAGTGAACACACTTCTTCGTAAACTACTCATTACTTGTTATTGATTGGTGCACCCTCGGAATTTTGGGAGTGTTGTTTCGCGGTGTTGCGATCGTTGCGACGATGCGTTTTCACTAGTCCGGATCAGGCAAACGATAGTTTCACTGCCTTGGGTATTGCCTCATGTGCCTTGTCATACTTGTACCTATATATGCAACCACTATGAATTTTTTTGTGTTATACCTATGGAGTACTCCATGATATCCCACTTGTTTACGGTGGAGTTTACAGTGCTGTATAGACTATAACGCTTATATAAAAATGTGTTAAGGGGGATAATGGTAACGCCTTAACACTATTTTGATACTTTATATTACTGATAGACATTATCTATTTAGCGCATATTACTACATAGTAGATAGTTTAACGGATCCTTAGAGGACGGTTATTCCAACGTCCTTTGAGTTACTTGTATTTCAGTTGTTTTTCACTTGAGTTGGATTTATTGATATAAGAATGTTAATCCTGACTCGAGTGTTTTGTGTTTTGCTTTACGCTCGGTTCAGATTGAGCCAGTATCCGAGACTCACCTTTAGAGTTGGAGCTTCGCTTGGAGATCCGGCTATCTATCCAGCTTTCAGATATTCAGTTGATTCCAGTGATGTATTCTTATTCTTGTATTTGACTATTGTATTCGAGACTTCTGTTGTAACTTATTTAACTCTGTATATATATAGTAGCTTCATGAACTACTGTCTTTTGTTTCCGCTGCATATTATTACTCTGTGTCTGTGATTCTGTGATTATTTATTTACTGTATATGTTCAGTTTTGCAAAATTTAAATTAACAATTTGGTATTTTGAATTATTCAAGTCCGACATGTGCGGGTACGAATAGTCCAAAATAGCGGGTCGTTACATTAATCATATCTAATTAATATTTAATTATTAATATTTTGTTTATCTGTTATATTTTTGAATTTTAACTGAAATTATAAGTACTTTCAATTATTTAAATGTATATAAATATATATGAGAAATTTGAAAATGTTTGTGGCTTTTTATTTTCCTAAGGCCTTTTATATTCCACCTTTTCACATTCTAACTTAACTTTCCATTCAATAGGCTGCCTTAACCTAAATTTTTGGCCTTTCCTTGTTCAAAAACTTTGGCAAATGTTTTTTCTATTTCATATTTTCATTGTTTTGTATTGATTTGCACTTGTTTCTTCCTCTTTTATGCTTGGCCTCTTGCTCCTCCTTCGCCATGGCCATCTCCACCACCACCACATCATGCATCCACTACCTCCAGCCCACTGCCCATCCATGGCCATGCACCACTAGTTGATCAAACTCCACGAAAATTGCAATATCCACCTTGAAAATGCGCATAGCCTAGCTTCTTTGCCTTCACCACCTCAAACTCCTCCTTGGCCAACCCATACACCACCACCACCTACCAAAGTTGACCCATACACCTTTGCTACACCTGTAGCTGACCCCACCAGACCTGGCCGTGCCCATATTTGCTTGTGGCCGTGACTTATGTTGCCTTGAATCCACTTGTGTTGCCTTGTAGTTGTAGTTCCATGCACACATACCTTTGTATCATCTTTTCCTATGTATGGACGACTTGTTGAATCCAAAACCTGATCCAAAACCATCCCATTACAGTGCTTTTATAGCCCATTGATGAAGCATATGATGTTGAAGGCAAGTGGTTTGGAGACGTTTTATGCATGAATTTATGTGTTGTTTAAATTTTTGTGAAGTGTTATTCATTTTATTTGAATTGTTTTGTCTCATGTATTCAAGGCATTTAGTCTTGTCTATCTCACACTCAAATCATCATCGTGCTCTCATGCTTTTATGGATCTCAGTTGGGCGTTGTTGTTTGCCATCTCCAGCTTAAACAGGTGAGTTATTCTCACCAGACAATATGTACATATATAACTAGTAAATTGACCCCTTTTGAATCTGTAAAATGCATTATCATGTTATACCTGCTATATTATGAGTATATGATGTTCACCCATGCTTAAACACCTGTTATAACATTTTTAACTGTTATATTATGCTGTTCTGTTATTTTTATCAGTTTATCACACTGCAAGTTCCCTTTAGATTAGAATCACTATGGGTTGAAATGATACATACCCGAATGGACTTTAGAATAGGAGAAAATCATTATGGGCTGAAATGATAGGCCTGAATGATTTTAAATTATTATTTTTTACTTGGGATTGTGGGTTTCAAATGATCAAACCCGGGTTTTCTTTGTAAATTACGGGTTGAAATGATATATTACCCGTATCACTTTACCTAGGCTAGAAAATGGAATACAGACCCGTTGTTAAAATATGTTTTTCTAAAATTTTTAAATATTTTAGAAATATAAATATTATAATATTTTGATTTAAATTTGATTAAAAATGATTTTTGTAAAGCATTATTGATTTTCTGAAAATTTATAAGTGAAATAAATAAATGTAAAGTTAGAAAATCTGAAATGTAAGTTATTTTGGAAATTATAATTTGGTGATAAATGGAATTTAAATTAAATATGAAAATATGATAAATTTATGATATTTTGAATTAAATGAATTTAAATGATTTTATAATATATTAATGATTTTTGAATAAAGTTAAAATGTGAAATGAAAGAATATTTAAGTAGAAATTTTGAAATATAACTAAAATTGGAAATTTGGCTTAAAAGTGAATATTAACTTAAGTAAATAAAAATGAAATTAAGTTATATTTGAAAATTTAAACTTAAGTGTTAAGTTAAATTTAATTTAATGAATTTAAAATTTAACGTTGGAATTTAATAAGTGAATTATTATTAAATTTTGATTTTTGAATGGAGATTTAACTTTATAAAATCATGAATATAAGGGTATTTGAAAGATTGTTTCAAAAGTGAAATTATATGATTTTATAAGTTAAAAATGATTTAAATAAAAATGTAATTGTTTGTGAAATTATACTGAATATTTGAAGTTAGTTAACTGCATTTCTGAAATGCTATTAATTCTAATGTAAATGATAATGCAGCATTTGTAAATGCTGTAGTTGATAATAATGAACCAAATGGCTAAGTTTAATTAAAGGCTATTATAGCATTTTTATAAATGTTATAATTGTTGAATTTAACTAAGTTTTATTTGAAACTAATGTAACCCTATTACAGTATTTTTAAATGCTATCTTTTGTTAAATTGAACTGTTTTGAATGAAACTTTCTGTAGCAATTTCTAAATGCCGCGAAAGTTGAATTTTCATCTGTTTTAATAAATTAAGTGAATAAATGAATTTTGAAAGACTAAAATTTTGGAAATTTAATAATTTAATTATTAAATATAATAACTTCATTTTATGATTTAAAATGAAGTAATTTGTTTCGAAATATAAACTATTTTGAAATGTGTTTTGTAATGGTACTTAAATTAAATAAAAATGAATGTGGTTTGGTAGATATGACATTTTGACATTTGAAATGGATTTTGAATGATATTGAATTTTGAAATGATATTTGATTTTGAATTATAAAATACCTTTTTGAAATTTTAACCACGGGATGTATTTAATTTATAGTTTAACCGATTCTTAAAGGATGGGCGATCCCAAGCATCCTTTAAGTTATTGTGCATTTCTACTACAGTTCACTAGAGTTTGTTTACATTGTATAAGTATATATTATCCTGACTCGAGTGTTTTGTGTTTTACTTTACGCTCGGGTCAGCCTTTGTATTCACAGCTTTGGATTCTCTTTCTGGAGCTGGTCTCTGCTAGAGTTTTTACTTATCTACATTTATATCTACTTTCTATTTCAGCTGTCCTAGTTTACCTCATGTATTAGTGAACTTCTATGTATTTAGGATTTCTATTATGTTGTTTTCAGACTGTATTATGTATTTGGTTTGAGACTCTGCCGTAGTAGCTTCATGAACTATTATGTATTTTAATTTCCTCCGCGAGTTATTCCGATATTTCTGTGTCTGTGATTCTTTCATTTGCTCCAAATTTATTTACAATGCGGTATTTTGAGAAATTCAAGTCCGACATATGTGGATGCGAATGGCTAAAAATATCGGGTTGTTACATGTAGTGTTTCACGTTTGTAACACCTGGACTTGAACTGTTTATCTGATCTAAACTACTGAGATATGTAGTATGTCTACCGTGTAATGTTTCATGCTTGTAAATTTAGGAAACAACAATCGGTTAACCGTGTATTTTGAACGATTAACCGATAATCGGTTAATCGATTAAAATCAACGGTTAACCGTAGTTTAAAATTATCGATTCGGTCGGTAGCACCTGAACAATATTAACCGACCATCGGTTAACCGAACCGCCTGTGACTTTCGGTTAACCGTGGAAATTAACCGATCGGGTTGGTTAACCAACCGCGCCCACCCCTGGACTAAACAAACTTGTTTTGAAATAGTTTTTTGGAAGAAAACCTAAAGTACCATATTTTAAAACTTTTGGTTCAAAATGTTTTATATTAAATACAAAAGATAACTGAGCAAAATTTGGCTCGAAGGCCGATGTAGGTATCTTTGTTGGATATTCGGATCGTAGCAAAACATATAGAATTTTTAATAAACGAAATAATACCATTGAAGAAAGTTTACATGTTTCGTTCGACGAAAATCTTTTTAATCATCGTACTAATGATGAAGAAGAAATTATTCCACTAACAAATTCTATTAATAATTAAACAAATATGCAAAATAACACTTTGATATCATCCCCTAGAATTCTTAAGAATCATGCAAGAGATAATATCATTGGAGATCTCAATTCTAGAGTAACTAGAAATCAACTTAATCAAATAAGCCATATAGCATTTGTGTCAAGTTTTGAGCCAAAAAATTATAAAGAAGCTTCAAATGATAATTTTTGGATAATCGCTATGCAAGAAGAATTAAATCAATTTGAATGTAATAATGTTTGGGAATTAGTACCAAGACCTGAAGAACAGTCGATTATAGGAACAAAATGGGTATTTGAAAACAAAGCAGACGAGAATGGAGATATTGTTAGAAATAAAGCACATTTAGTTGCTCAAGGATATAATCAAGAAGAAGGTATCGATTGTGACGAAACCTCTGCTCTAGTAGCTAGATTAGAGACCATTCGTACATTACTCGCCTTTGCAACTCATTACAATTTTTAATTATTTCAAATGGATGTCCAAAGTGCTTTTTTAAACGGTTTTATTAAAGAAAATGTATATGTAGAACTACCCCCATTATTTGTTCACGAAAAATATCCCGATCATGTTTTTAAATTACACAAAGTATTATATGGATTAAAACAAGCTCCACGAGCATGGTACGAACGTCTTAAAAATCATTTAATTACATCTGGTTTTCAAATAGGCAAAATAGATACAACTTTATTTATTAAAAGAGAAAATAATGATATTTAGTTGTACAAATTTATGTCGATGATATAATTTTTGGTTCAACCAACCAAAATCTATGTAATCAATTTTCAAATATTATGAAAATATATTTGAAATGTCACATATGGAAGAATTAAATTTCTTCTTAGGTTTACAAATAAAATAAATTGAAAATGGAATTTTATTTATCAAGAAAAATATTGTAACGATCTATTACGTCCTTTTGAAATGAACAAAACTTCGAGCAAACCAACACCAATGAGTACCACTATTCACTTAGAAAAGGATGATAACGGAAAAGATTTAGATGAAAAATTATATCATAGCGTGATTGGTTCTTTACTGTATTTGACAGCTAGTCGACCCGATATTATGATGAGCGTATGTCTTTGTGCTCGAGTTCAAACAAAACAAAATGTCTCGTCTAAGAGCTGTTAAGCGTTTTTACATTATCTATCCACTACTAGAATTATGGTTTGTTTTACCTTAAAGGATCATCGTTTGAACTAGTTTCATATAGTGATGTGGATTTCAGTGGATGTAAAACAGATCGTAAGAGTACTATGGAACTTGTCACTTTATCGGACAATCATTAGTTTCATGGTTTAGCAAAAAGCAAAATTGTGTTTATTTATTTATTTGCAAAGCCGAATATATCTCCACAGCTCTAGCATGTGCACAAGTGATATACATGCAATAAACACTTATGGATTTTGGCAAAATTATCAACAAATCTCTAATATGTTATGATAACACAAGTTCTATAAATTTATCAAAAAACCCTGTCCATCATTCACGAACTAAGCATATAGATATACGACATCATTTTTTATGAGACAATGTTGAAAAAGGATATTTTATTAGAATATGTAAATACCGAAAATCAAATAGCAGACATCCTTACAAAACCACTAAATGAACAAACTTTTATCAAAATTCGATGAAATTTAGGGATTTGCTCACTTCATGATCTTCTCCCTTAAAAATAATCACTGCTTCATTTAGGCTATGATTAGTCATTTATTTTACTATCCACAAATTGTAATTAATAATTTATGAACCTTTAATTTTTTAGATAGTTAGTTTTTCTGTAAATAATTTTTTCAACTTATATATAAAAAGTTGTACAAACAAGAAAAACTATATACACTCAATTCATATTCTCTTCATGAAATAAAATATAGCCATGTCTTCTGAGAACCCTTATATATCCATCTCGACACCTATGACGGATAGCTTAGCTGATACACCACAACGACTTCCTACACCTACACCAAAGTAGGAACCGACGTATAGGTGATCCTCATATCACACGGGATTTACCCCCGATAGCAAGAAGACCAAAAGATCTCTGTTTGTTTCTCCTAACACAAAGGAGAAAATTAATGAAATTCATCACTATCAGAAACAACAGATAGATCTACAATGAGAACTATATTTTGAACAAAAAGTTACAGCACGATGGCTAAGCTTTTTGGAGCAAGTAGCGATGAAGTTTTGTACGTCAAGGAAGAAAGATGTCCATAAACCACTTCCAAAACCTTGTAGTACTTTGGATCCCTCGTCTTTACTCCTTCGGACCCTTCACTAAGATGATTTTCTGGCTCCCCAAGAACTCATGAACGTGGAAATATACGGTCTCCGCTTAAACCATGGAAGGATAACAAGTCAAAAGATCACAAAACCCCATCGCCTTCTAAATAAATTATATTTTTTTATTGTATGTATCTATGTTTATTTGTTATTTCACATAAATAATAATATTTTTTATTCATAAAATGGACAATCGAAAATAAGCAAAACCATCAAATTTTAGGCTATTTTTAGAAAAGCTGTTTATTTTAGACGTTTGGATATGGACCTCAGTCGTCTGACACTGTAATACATCTAATTATTAAGCACTGTGCATATGTCAGACGTCTGATATACCCCCTGACTTTTGAAAATTTGCCCTGTCTCATCGAAATACAAATCAGAAAATTCCAAACGTCTGGAATTTGACCTAGACATCTGAATTAGCTCTTCGCCACAAAGTTTTTCAAAATTAACCTATTTCAGACGTCTATTTTTTAACCCAGATGTCTGGTAAAAACTCTATGACTATCTAATTTTATAAATTCTACCAAACCAGACATCTAATCCAACAACCAGACGTCTGAATTTTCTACTGTACTCAATTTTAGGGCAAAGCAGACGTTTAATTTGGATTCCAGATGTCTGAAATTCAATCGACTCTTTAAATTAGCCCAGATAACATCATTTTTTCTCTCATCTCAAAATTTTCAAAATTCTGATTTTCCAAGTGACGATTTTTTTCTAATAAAATTCCTCTTTTTGCAAGCAAATCACAATGCCTCCTTGAACTAAGAATCCCAAGATTTTCAAACGGAAACAAGACCAACCAACATCATCTTCAAATCCTCAAGTTTTCTCGGATGATCAAATTGAAAGATGGATGAATAAAGCACCACATTCAATCAAGAGGTATGAAGATATACAAAAGAAAAGGCTTCACACAGGTCTATTCTATAATCTACTTAAATTTCCAATGTATGATTTGGATGAAATGTGTGAGAATGACAGGTTAGAAACCTTGATTTCATTCACTCCTAGTGACATCCAAATCGATCAATTGGCAATATTTCTTTTCTATGCGAATTTTGATAGCACTTCAGTATGGAACACTGAAGATGAAGATAACTAGCTCTGGTCTAGCGTATATGGCAACATGAGTAGACTAACTCCTGGCATAATAGGTAGAAACCTAGGATGTTCTGACATGGGGGAAGATTTATACAACATTCCCGATATGCGCTTCATGCCACGGAATAGTATAACTCATCAAATTTGGGAGGATGAAATGCCAAAATTTGCCTCCAAATATCTATGTCCAAAAGCTCGAATCCTAACTCGAATGATAATCAATACCATCGTTCCACGTATGGGAAGCCACGAGCAAATAACCGAGTTAGAGCGCAAAGCCCTATATGCTCTATTTAGTGGAACAAGGGTGAATCAGGCCAAATTCTTCTTCGACGAGCTCAAACATTTCTAGACTCGATCACGGCCATCAATTATTTACCCAACATATATTATGAGACTTCTTCGTGCACATAACAAGCCGTCCTACCTATCGACCTTCAAAGAAACCTTACCAAAATATGCTTCCATCAAATTTTTCTCCCTTATGCACCTACCTGAGATTCCCCCATAATTTATATCTTTCTAAGATTGGACGCACAATCATCAATCTAGACGTGTTGAGCCTCCATCTCAACCACACATTAAACCATCTCAAGAGGAGGAACAACGTCAAGAAGCAACTCCACCTCCTCCTGCACCATTTGATTATCCAGGACAGGATGAGATTATGGAGACTCAAACGGATACAAATCCAAATGAAAGTGTTCAGGATCTCACTCTTAGAAATCAACATATATTATCTCAAAATCAAAAACTTTTGGCTAAGCGGATTGACAACTTCGAAACATCATTTGCTACATGCCTAGCCATAGTTGAAGAATCTCTTTCGACTATCTTGTCGGTTCTCAAATAAGTACTACAACAGATTCACGGTCCAACACCACCTTCTGAAATTGGCCAACCCCAGTACCTTCTCCTCCCACAAAACATTCCAAACTTTCTGAGGATGAATCTTTCAAGCAAGCTTTGACATCTCCCGCAAAGGCTAGCACTTCTGAAAAGGGAAACAAAGGAAGATGATCAAGATAAAGCTTCTCCAAAGGAATCATAGATTTTGGGAATCATAGATTTTAGGTTTTTAGGATATCAACTTTTGTAAATTTGACAAAATCTATGCATGCAATCACTTTTGAATTATTAATGAAATTTTCCTTTTCGTTTGACGATTGGTTAAATTATTTATAATTCTTTTTGATAATGCCAAAGGGGGAGAAATATAAGTATAATTATAAAACATTAAGAATAAGCATATATTCAGGGGGAGATTTACAATTTATATATAAGTACATTGAATAGTTGCCATCACCAAAAAGGGGGAGATTGTTAGGAAATCAATTCTATGGTTTCGATGACGACAACTATATAATGAAAATCGAATATGCATATATATTTCTATTCACAGGTAATTGTTAAAGTAACATCACTATTGAGACAAGAACAGGACTCAAAGAAAGTATCAAAAGGCTACAAGTTGATAGAATCAGAAGAGCAGTGACATAGACACAAGAAAAGCAACATGCACAATCTCAGACATCTGGATGAACTAGCCAGACGTCTGAATGAATCTTCTGGATCACAAACCAGACCGAATCAGATGTCTGGTTAATGTACTCAGACGTTTGAAAAAGTACTATACACAAAAAATATATAAGAGCTATTTGTCTGAGACATATTCCAGACATTTGATTTTGAACTCGGGTGTTGACATTCAAAGTACAACTGTCACAATTGAAAAGACACTTTCGCTCCTCTTCGTTGCAACTCTTCAGCACCATCAGAAGCGACCATAGAACACTTGTTAATGGATGCAACTACTCAAGGAATCTCTCTACTGCTATAAATAGCATCAAGAATCCAAGAGAAGATTTTACCTTACTTACTTGTGCTCTTTACTCTTTTACTCTGATATATTCTTGATCTCTAGCAATCATATATTTGTATTTCACTCTTTCATGTATACATAATTCTTCAATCAATATCCTCTCTCTCTCTCTCTCTCTCTCTCTCTCTCTATATATATATATATATATATATATATATTGGAAGAATTTGTACTTAATAGTCAATATCCATGTTATAGAACACACACTTGACAAGAACATGCTTTTGTAACCAAACCTATTCCTTCAGACGAAGTGAGGGTGTTTGCTAGTCGAATTCCCAAGAGGAGCTTCGGAACTGGATGTAGGATGGGAGGTCCGAACCAGTATAAAATCCTGGTGTGCTTATTTTCATTTACTTTGCTATTATCATATGTTAATTTTATATTAGATATATCATATAGTTAGTCACCTACACTTGCATATATACACTACATGATCCATCATATAGACTTTTAGTGAGCAGTTACAGATAACAGCATATATAACAATTTAAATAACTACAGCAGCATATTTCAATTATCGGCTCAGTTGAAATCAAATTTAATAAATAAAAGAATGTTAATCGTGAGTGATTTCTTACCTTTCGAGGCTAGAGATGAACGAGAAAGAGATAAGTTACAAATCCAAGCATGAATCCAAACAAACAAGGTTGGCCCGAATTCGACGGATAAAGCTGATACAAGAATTGATGAAGCAAATCAGAATCTACTAAATAGAACAAAAATTATATAAATTATTATTAGTATTATTTTCATAGAGTATATATTTAATTTAAAAGGAATAGTAAAATAACACACATACGCACACACATATCTATATAATTAAAATCACATTTCAGTTAGGCACATATATTAAAATAAGACCTATATATATTTCGAAACATTCTATCTTTTAAACATAAAGATCTAAGATAACAATTTTCAAATCAGAAAACCAAGCCCACATATCTTTATAACTAATATATATATATATATATATATAGCCATATGAATTTAAGATCAATATATATATATATATATATATATATATATATATATGACATATATAAACGTGCAAAATGTTTTTTTATCTAAACCAAACATACTTTAAAGCACTAAAATTATAAATTTATATATTAAAGCAAGACAGTACTGAGATAAAATTTCGAAACATAGATATATATAAACTCATTCTGACTAAATTAAACAAACTAACATATATATAAATAAAATTACATTATATAACAATACACGCATGCAGAATAATATAAAATCTATTGAAGAAAAAAAAAGTATGAATTTAAATAAACGCAACACTTTATTAGATAAAACTCTTTATACCATACACGTACAGATAAAATCAATGTTATAAACTTTTAAACATTTTAACTATACACCATAACATATAGCTCATATAGGCATCCGGACCCATATTAGAAACTCAAAATTAAACCCAATTCTATTTCAAATTAACATATATATGCATCAAATCGAAATATATCTCAATGATTATTATAAACTTTAACACATATACTATATAAATGATACACATAAATTAATACATACATACATACATATATATATATATATAATTGTATATTAACACACGTATTTCGATGTCAACTAGGTAACCATAAAATGGTAATTTATATAAACTTATATATAAATATACAGACCTAAAATATAAGCTAATATATATACATACAACATAATACCTATATATACACCTATTTGCTGAAACAGAAACATATATGATGTTGCCAACAATGGAGAGGTGGCAGAACAAACACGAACGAAATACATACTCTCTCTCTCTATATATATATGTATAATATATAAAGTAACAGGTTAAGAATCATAACATAATGTACTCTAGACATATAATACGCTTAAAATTTTATATTGTATATACATTAAAATGAACGCAACATAAGTATAAACATAAACTTACACTAAAAGAAGGAGGCTCGAGCTAGCGGAGATGTGAGCGGCAAGGTGGCTGAGGCCATGAGGAGGAGTTTGTGCGGCTTGGCTGGCTGTAGATCTGGGAGTGGAGGCTACATGTAGGTGAGCTCAAGCAAGGAGGAGGTGAGCACAGTGCGGCCATGGAAGAGGGTGAGGCCGAAAAATGGAATTAATTGCGTGCAGTGGAGGCGGTTGCTAAATGTGACAGCACCATACATAACAGTTTTATATATGTAGGAATAATATTTTTTTAGCAAGAAAAATTGGCAACAGAGTAGGGAAGGAGAAGAGTAGGGAGGAGAATGGACGTGTTAGGTCTGGGAAAATAGTGAGCTGGCTGCTCAATTGAAGTGTAAAACTTGTTTGTGAAGTAAAAGTATGATGCATGCATATAAATTTTGCTAAATAACTAATATATTTTGAAAGCAGTGAGATATAAAAAGCCAAAGTGAACATATGGGAATAGTAAAAGTCAAAGTACGAATTCAGAGAATTATAAATAAGGGTCCATTCATTTCTTACTGTTGGAGTAAATGAATGGTCGGTGGAAAATCAAAGGTTCAGATGTGTACCGATATGGTTAACGGTTACGTAGATTTTGCTGCGTACCGAATTCCAAAATACATAAATGGATATACTTTGGACATCAGCACGCCAAGAAGATCAAAACGGTATATAGATATTAGCGGTACGATCATCCGATCAAAAGTTGATAATTCGTACCGATATGCGTTGCTATTCCGTACAGAAAAATCCAAACGTACCTAGAAACGTCCGAATTTCGTGAAACGAATTTTGCAGTCTTCTTCAAATTATTCTAAATAAATTTTCTCATGTTGACATATTTAGGTTTCGTAATACTTTTGAATTCAACTGTTATTTCGTCGAAAATAAGATCGACGGAGTAATAACAGTCAAATTTGGAGAAACGAAGTATGACACCTTGCTCAGAAGATCATTTATAATTTTTCTATAGAAAAATATTCAGGTTTGGAAAACATTTTATTATTCTCAAATATTAACCGATATAAATTTAAATAAAATTACACAATAAAATAAACTTCCATATTATCTGATGAAAATTTACTAGTTGTTATGTGTAAATAGACGTATTTCAAATATCAAATTTATATTTCAAAATTTTGTTATTTAAAATTACACAAAATTCCAATTAAATATATTATTAAAAAAAATTAAAATTTTACCGGTCATTACATTAAGTTTTCTCTGAAAATTTTAAAATATGGGTAAACCTAAAACATGTTGAAACTTAATTATCATAATTCTTGATTTCAAGTATAAAATTCGAAACATTTTTGAAATCGATGATTTTTAAAAGCAAAATCAAAATTTTTAATAATGTATGCTCTGCGTAGCACGAGGATGAATTGCATCATCATTTTCACCAAATTCTGGTGATCGGTGAGGCATTGGTTCTCGAGATCGAAATCATGGCTTGTTTGGAGGTCGGTGTTCATCAAAAAAATGTTTGATAGTTTTATATTACGCTGTGGCGATGGCACGACAAGGATTTTGGGTTTTAACCCACATTTTGGTCGAAGCAGGAAATATGATCACCGCGGCTTCGTAAGAGCATCGGAGTTGATCGCTCCGGTGGGGATAGTTGCGTGATGAGTTGGCGCGGCTCTAGACATGTTTACATGACCTCTGATGGTCAGAGATGGAAGAACAAGGCGGTTGTTGGTGGCTCAGTTTCATTCCAAGTTTGGGTTGTATAGCTCGATCGTGTTTTCACCATCGTTCAAGGGTTCTGGGTGATCATAAAGCTTAAGCGGATGATCGTCAACTTATGGAAGCTGGCGAAGTCGACCAGAGTTCGTCGGAACTCTGGTGCACATGCACATACCCCTGATATGTGTCAGTGGGTTGAGTTTGGAATGAAGGATTTTAACTCGAAGTTATCTTAGGGTAATTGCATTACTGGCTCGAGTTCTGGCTCGAGTAGTTGGTGTGCGTATCGGGTTTCGTAAAACTTAAACAAAAAAAAATTAAGGTTTCGAAAAGTGATTCGGGTTGGTTTGGGAAGAAACTCGAAGTGAATGATGTTCTGGCTCGGGGGCGGATTCGAGTGGGTCTCGTGTTGCTGAAAGTAGGCAGTTTTTACTTTAAATCAAAATTCAAATTTTTAAACATTTTTAAACATTTTTAATCCATGTTTTAAATAATGGTTTTAATTTAAGCATTGGATTAACAAAAGTTTAAGAAAGATATGTTTATAAGTAATCAAGTTTAATTTGTTTAATTGTGACATTATTTATTAATTAATTATTTTAGGTAAATAATTAAAAGTAAATTAAGATGAAATATTAATTTTTAATCCTTAATTAACATTAATCTCTTATGTTAATGATAATTAATTATAAAGTTTATTAAGTAAATATTTTTAATAATAATTGAATGATTAATTAAGATTAATGATTTATAATTACTTAATAATTAAAGAATAATTAATTAAAAGGTAATTAATTATTAATTTAAGTTAATTAATTCATAATTAAAGCTTAATCAATTAAGGTAATTAATTAAGTAATATTTAATTAATGAAGGTAATTGTGATTTAATTAATTAATAATTAAGGACTTAGTTAACTATAATTAAGGATTTAATTAATTAATAATTAAGATTTAATTAATTAAGGATTAATTAATTTAAAATTAATAATAATTAATCATTAATTAAAGATAATTAATGAAAATAATTATGTGATTAATTAATTAAGTTAATTAATTTAAGGATGATTAATTAATTAAAGGATAATTAATTAATGAAAGTGATTAAGGGATAAGAGTTAATTCATTTATTAATTAATTAAGGGTAACTAATTTAAAGGATAATTAAATAGTTAATGGTTAACCATTTAATGATTAAAGGTTGATTTATTTATTAATTAAGGTTGATTAATTAATAATTAAAGGTTGATTAATTTATTATTACAAGTTAATTAATAAATGATTAAAGGATAATTAATTTATTTGGTTTGTAATTAATTAATATAAATTAACCAGAATTAGTAGTTTATTCATAAGTAATTAATCTGATTTACATTAATCAAATAATTAATTGATCTTACTTATGGATGTTTGGATTCTATTGAATGTTGAATTGTTTGATATCTCTGTTGTGTGATGCTTTGTGATATGAATTATTTTGATTCGATCTGTGATGAAAGTAATTTATTTTTCTATGATGAATGTATATTATTTATCTGTGAATCCGTGAATGAAGATAAGCGTTATAGGATTATCGATATTGCTGTGTTTGGATTGTAAAGATTGATGATGTTGCACTATTGTGTAAAACCCCTGTAATACACCATACATACACAAGTTGGGATTTGCACGAGGAAATTGGATTAAGCCACAGATATTTGAATTTAATGAAATGGTTTTAAAGTTGAATTTTGAATCCAAATATTTTGGAAATGGAATTGGGTTAAATATGAAAAGCTTTTGAAAAGAAAGTTTGAAATTGAAATCTAGTTTGAATATAATATATCTTGTTTAAGTTTTGAAATCGTTTGGTAATTTGGTTTGAAAGGTTTATACAAGTTATATAATATATATATATATAATTTTAAACCATCTTTAAAGTATTTTGAAAGTATTATTTTGGAATTCGAATTTAACCCAAATTTTTACTTTAAAGGCTGTAACTTATGCATATTTGATCGGATTTTTCCGAAACAAAAAAGCATTTGTTTTTAAATGATAATAGCTTTCGTATAATGAAAGAATTTCCATTTTTGTTGAAAGGGTTTTCCAAGTTATAAATGAATCTTTGGGAATGGTTTTGAAAGTTATGAATCGAGTCTTTGATTTAAAGATTGGATGAGTTAATCCAATTTGAAAGGAAAATGGTTTTGAAAGCTATGAATGGATCTTAGTGAAAGATTGTTGAACTTTGTTTTTAAATTGAAGAGGATCTTAAAGGTGTATCTTTTGTATAAAAAAATTTGAAATGGAAATAGTTTTGAAAGCTGTGAATGAATCGTTGGGAAAGATTGGTGAACTTTGTGAAGTGGATCTTTTTGTTTAAATATTTGAAAATGGTAATTTGTTTAAACCATTTGAAAGAAAGGTTTTGGGCTTTAAGTTGTGACTTAACTAAGATCCAAATATTTATATGTTTTTAAATTAAGCGCTCATTATTCGGTTTATCCAGGAGAGGGCTTTGTGTCATATAACCCATTCCGAATAATGATACGACGATATGGATAGTATTTGAAGACCGATGGTGAAGACTAGGTATTTTAGAGAACGAAAGGATTACCCATCGAATGTCTCTGTACTGATTCGCGTAGGTATACAGATCTCCATATGTGATGGGGAGTCCGATCGGGATTGTCAATACCTGGATTACGATGGCTTCTTTTGAAGTGCCTTCGGTTTTGTTTGAACCCGGAACAAACTTGTATGTATGTATGTCTGACGTTACACTTTGAGATATAAGGCTGGTTTCTATGAAATACATTTTTGTTTGGTGGCGGAGAATTTATTCTCTTAGCTTAACACCCTTCTCTGAGGCATACAAGCTCAGGGATTATGTAGTTGATGGTTACTAGTGATACATTCCCAATTTGGTAATGTGGCATACGAAGTGCTGCTGATCATTTATTGATTGAAGCATGTGTGTAAAGCGTAGCTTTGTGGACGTGACTTCGTCGAGCCTCACAACCCAGTAATGGTCGAAACAATAATCATTGCAGCAAGGTTATTTGGAGGTAGCTCCCTCTGAGGGTTTATCATTTCCTTTTGGATAAAAGGTTGTATCATGGTATGGAGTCCAGATATTTAACCTATGTGTTTGCTGCAAGCTTATTACTTTGTGGTTGTTGGTTGAGAGGCGCCTCAGATAAAGGTTGGTAACGACCGGGGGGTGGCATACTCGTGTTGGTTGTTACCTAGTTACAAAGGTAACCTGGCCTTGTGTTGGCAGAGATCCGATTAGGTTCTCGAGGACGTCCCTCCAGAGGCGTTCCATTCGGTGTAGGAAGTTCCTTTGTCTGACCATTATTGGAAATCCAATCATCCAATAGGCGTCTTGTACGGTTTTAGTTGTATAACCTGGCATGTACTTATGGTGGTCACCACTGTTTAGATGGTAGCTATAGTAGGCATACAATAATGGTTGTATGTTGGATAAGATTAATATTATACTTTCGAAAGGTTTTTCTGCACTATGCACTAATAATAATATCAAAAGGATTTTGCGTATCAAGCATGTTTGACTATCATAAGGAGAAATCTCCTTCAATTGTGCGTTTGCATCGTGCGTGTGGCGGGAGGCCTTATGGTAGTTTCATTTTCCAAAAAGCATTGTGGATTTCTTTTAAAACTTTTGTTTGGATTTTGATAAGGATAAGCTATTTTTGTTTGCTCATACCAGTCCCATGACTGACCTGGAGTTTATTATTCCCTTCCTAAACTCTGGGTGCCCACAAATTTTCCACACGGGCAGTCTAAAGTTAAAGTTTTCAGATAATCAAATAATAGATATAGAGTCGATATCTTTGAAGCCTTTGGATCTTGGCGATCACAATTGCTTCATTCTGGAGTTACCTAGTTTGCTTAATGCAACGTGACGGGGGTTTCTCGCTTCGTGTTTGGAAATATGTTGGTGGTTCTAGCTTTTGGAATCTTTGGAACTTTGGCAATGGAGTCACTATATGTTGGAGTATTTATTTTGAGGACTTCTGAAGATATTATCTTTTGGAGTTATTTCTTTCCGCTATATCCTGTATCTCTGATAATATTGACCAATTAGTTGTATCATTGTTGTAATCAACTGTTGTACATCAATGATATTGTCTTTTTCTTCCACTGTGTTGTTATACTTAATGTGTTATAAGCTCCAGCGAACCGGATTCGACGTTTGAATCTGCGGCATTCGAATACAAGTGAAGTATGGATGTCGATTTTCGAATGGGGGATTTATTTAGATGTCGATTTTTAAAGGTCGAGTCAGGGTCGTTATACTATCATAGTAATTGTATGTAGTAGTCACTTCCCTTAACTCGCTTCATGCGCTATTGGGTTGTCAATTGTCCATGCCTCGTACACAAACTGGACTCACAATCTAAACTCGCCGCTTGCACTACATGATCGCTTAATATCCATGCTCTACACTGGACTGCCGAAGCATTACAGGAAAGCAACGCAATACCCAGATCACATCCTTATGTCACAGGCTCGTATCCTAGGTCGACTACTTCCGTCACAGGCTCGTATATGTTCACGTCAATGTCAACGTCAAACAAATTCTATTTCCAAATAACATACAATCCATCACAAACAAATGAGCAAACCAACATAATTCAAATTGAATTCGTAACTTTGACCATCGTTTCATAAATGCCCTCCAAACATTAATATATTAGACCATTTGGGTCTAAGTTCAACCTACACCCAAAATGCATGCACCAGTGCAATGGTTGCCTAAATCGGTGGACGATCGCAATCGAATTTTCGAATTCTGACCACGATTCTAGTCATTCCTCCGCATCGTTTTTTATCCATTTGCATTTATTCTGCCTCCGATCATCTAAGACCATCCCTAGCATCTTAAACTACATTTTGATGGTCGTTTTACACTTAATTCATCGATTTTTCATAGTATATTCACTAAATTCAAAGAAAAGAGGAAAATTTAATTTGTAGCTTAGTGTTTTATCAAATCCCGCCCAAAACCCATGTTTAAATCTGAAATTTAGTGAATTTAAATTGTTATATAATATATTCTAGACCATAAATCTTATTTATATGATAATAACTGCATTATATTGAGAGAAGAGCAAGACCACTCACTAAAATCACTCTCCACTGCCTTTGTCTTCTCTGTTCAGACTGCTGCACCACCAATGTTTAGAAATTCACCTTCAAATTGGTATAGATTTGTTGTCCTCTTTGTATGCTTCATGACGCCGTTGGTTTCATAGGAATCTGCCAAGATTTGAGTGAGATACGATGCTTGAGTTTTAGGAAGGATGAGGGAAAAAGAGAAAGAAATAAGCGGTGTTGGTTTCTGAAATGGGAAAACAGCTACGTACTCTGATACTTATAAATGGAGGGAAAGCAACCATTAACTTCAAATTCAAATTTAAACTTTGGCGCTCATTTAGCTCTATACAAAATCATCCACAATCCTTTATATGTACTCCAAACAAGACAAAGAAATATACTACACGAATTAGAAAAATGAGATGGTCGCAATGACGTTGGTTTCGTATTCAAATTCCAAAGTGGGAAAAATGACTATTTAGCCTTTCCTTAGTTCTAATTTATTTCAATTTCAAATTAAGTCCAATTATTTTACATTAATATATTGTTTTTATTTTAATTATAGTATATACCAAATTTTCAAGGTATTAAATTCTCCCACTTAAATGAATTTCGTCCCTGAAATACCTAAGGAGCGGAAAATGTAATATGATGCTCACATCATTTGCTAAATATATATCAATGAAGTGAATTGACATTGCATCCAATTTATAATATATTTAAATCAGTTTAACGAAACAACATATGCGACGTATAAATATAAATGATGCTATGAACTTACAGTTTCTATACATATGATGCTGAAATCCAGCTAATGCAACCATATATATACAATATGATGACTTATCATGCATGGATTCATAACACCCTAATAGAAGCATATATTTCTATATGAATGCAAATCCAACAAGACAACCAAATCATCTAGAGCATCTAATCCTAACCCTAGAATAATATAATCTAAAGAAAGCAAACTAAACTAGGAAATGTACCAAAAAGAGTTGAGGATGAGCAGCCTTCATCTTCTTTTCGGGCTCCCACGTACTCTCATCCAGGTCATTCC
The DNA here is from genome assembly GCA_030765085.1 of Allium cepa. NCBI lineage: Eukaryota > Viridiplantae > Streptophyta > Magnoliopsida > Asparagales > Amaryllidaceae > Allium > Allium cepa. Next base: position 191,502,817 of record CM060930.1, on the reverse strand, counting down.
CCCATTACACTCTAACCATCTTCACCACTTTATTCCTAAGCCATTCACCCTATGTTCAATGATATGGGCTGGACAATGGAATGAGCTCGGCTCAGGTTCCATCTCTTCCTCCTCCAATTGACTAGGTGCACCTACAATAGTCAGATCATGCACACATTTTCACAAATGTGATATATGGAATACATTTTAGACTCCCTCCATCTTTTCCGGAAGCTCCACTCTATACGCCAAACTCCTTATCCTCCCTAGCACTAGAAATGGACCAACAAATCGAGGTGCTAACTTCCTCAAACTTCCAAACCTTACCACCCTTTTTAATGGCGAAACCTTCATAAATACCAAATCTCCAACTGCAAAATCCAAATCCTTCCGCCTCTTGTCAATATATGACTTTTTTCGATCTTATGCAGCTTTCGTCCTCTTCCTAACGAGTTTTACGTTCTCTGTAGTATCTCCAATCATTTTTAAACCCAAAATGATCTTATATGTACCACCACCATGAAGGTGACTTACATAACCTTCCATACAATGCTTCGAATGGTGCCATGTCCACACTGGTCCGGTAGCTATTATTGTATGTAAACACCGCTTGAGATAGATGATCCTTCCAAGGTCCTCCAAAATTGAATATGCATACCATCAACAAGACTTCCAACACCCATTTCACTCTCTTAGTATTTTCATCGGATTACGGGCGATATGCTATGCTCAGACTCAGCTCAGTCTTTAATGCATCCTATAGACTCCTCCATAATTTCCTTGTGAAAAGTGGATTCCATTCACCCACTATACTTGCTGGAACTCCATGTAGTTGAACCACTTCTTTAATATACTGTATCGTTAACTTTGCCACCATTCTTGTACTCATTACTGGGATAAAGTGCATGTTTTTGTGGGATGATCTACTATAAACCATATGCTTTCATTTCCTCTTCTTCTCCTAGCCAATCCATCCGCAAAATCCATAACCATGCACTCCTACTCCCACTTCAACTGCGGTACATCTAATGGACGCAATAGCCCATTTGGCTTCTTCATTCCACTTTCACGCTCCGACATGTCATACATTTAGCTACATATTCCGCTACATCCCTCTTCATCCCTAGCCAATAAAATATTTTCTTTACATCGTGATACATCTTATCTCCTCCTGTATGAATAGTTATCGTAGAATGATGACACTCATCCAAGACTTCCTCTATCAGTTCCTTAATTTGTAGTACACATAACCTCTTGTCTCTCCTTAAGTAGCCCTATGGTCTTTGGAGTAACAATCTAAATGTTTCGATTGCTCACCCCATTCTAACTACTTTATGATGCTAGCTAAAGATGCATCATGTCCTTGAGTCAATCCAATATGGTTCATCATTGCAAGAATAACCGTCATAGCTGCTTTCAAGGCATGTGTATGTTCTGATTGGGGTCAAAAGTCACTTCAAAATCCAAAATTAAATCCAATTTCTTCCATTCTAATAGCATAATGTTCACTTCAGCATACTTCCCACTCAAGGCATCAATAACTATATTTTCTTCCTTGGGGTATAAGTAATCCCAAAGTCATTTGACGATAAGAACTCCATCCACCGCTGTTGTCTCAAATTTAAATCCTTTTGAGAGTGAATACTTAAGAGATTTGTGGTCCTTAAACAATTCAAATCTCTTGCCCAACAGATAATGTATCTAGGACTTCAATGCGAATACAATAACATCTAATTTAGGGTCATATATCACAAAATTCCTTTCATGATTCTTAAGCTACCAACTAGCATATGCCACTACCTTCCCTTCTTGCATAAGGAAGGCTTCAAGCAGTACCATATGCATCAATATACATGGTGAAAGGTTTGGTACCATCAGGAATCACCAAAAATGGAGCACTCATCAACAACTCCTTCAATTTAACAAATGATGCTTCACACTTTGAGCCCTAAGTATAGGTTATATTCTTCTTAGTCGAATGAGTCAGAGGCAATGATATCTTCGCAAAATTCTTAATACTTTTTAAGTAAAATCTTGCTAAACCTAAAAAACTATGGACATCTGAAGTTTTCTTTGGCGTCTTACAAACTCTATCTTTAGCTACTTTCCTTGGGTCTACCACCAATCCATTTATTGATTCTACATGCCTAAGGAAACGAAACTTCCTATAGAAGTGACATTCAGAGAACTTAGCCTTCAATCAATTCCTACTCAAGACATCCTTCACTGCTCTTAAATGAATTTCATGTTCCTCCTCACTTTTGGAGTAAATAAGAATGTCATCCATGAAGTCCACTATAAACTTATTTAACTACTCTCGTAACACCCTTGTCATCAAATCCACACAATAACCTGGAGCATTAGTCAACTTGAACGACCTGACTTGCCACTTACACAATCCATTGGGTGTATGCAAAGCGGTCTTCGGGATGCTATCTTCATCCACTCTCAACTTATGAATTCCATATGTCAGATCAAGCTGAGAAAAAACCTTTTCCCTGACTAATAGATTGAAGAGGTCGTCAATGCAAGGAAAGGGATAACAGTTTTACCTCGTCAGGTTATTCAATTGTCAATAGTCGACAAATAACCTTAGGGAACCGTCGCCTTAGTAGCGAAAACGATAAGCGCTCCACATTTTGAAATACTTCTTTGAATAAATCCAATCCGTAATAGTTCAGAAACTTTCTTATTCAATTTTCCCCTACTTCAGACTCGTATTCCTTAGAGGTACCACTTCCGCATTTGCATCTTTCTTGAGATCAATCCAAAATTTGATTTCTTTTTGGGGAAGGTGACCAAAGACTTCTTTGAATACATCTCGATAATCTTTTACCATGGAAATAAACAAGAGCTCTTCTTGTGACTAGTTAAGTGAATATAAATACATTCCTAGAACAAAATATCAGGCTTATAACATAAAACAAATCAATTTCTTTTCCCTTCGTTAATCAAACCATCCTCTTGTCACAATTTACCCCATAGCGCAACATCCAATCCTCTCCAAAAATCAACCTGTACCCAGAATGTTTAGTACATATGCATCATAGTGGAACTCCACACCATGAATGACCAACTTTGAGTTGCGACATAGCATCGATAAATGGGTCGATCCCTAGTAGGATTAAACACCGAAATGGATTCGTGCACAATGTCTGGTGTAAGGGCTAAATATCGGCTAATGCACTTGCTATGAATGAATGGGATGCACCGATGTCAAATAAAGTACGAATACGAGAATCAAATAAAGTCAGTACGACTTTTGGCACAACATATTTCCCCTTCTCTTGGACAATGGTGGTGCAATGCTTGAGGTTGGAACGACATATGGAGCATATGTCTTAACCATCTTATCTTCATTCTTCAAAGCTGGACAATCTCTCTTTATATGGCTGAAGCGATCTGAATTGTAGCACTTTATCTTTATTTAAGTCAGGATTAACTTACAATCATTTGATAAATGTCCTACCTGGTTACTTTTGTGACACCTAAGGTTCGTCCTATAGTTCTTTGCAATATATCCTACTTTTTGGCATTTATTACAAGTAACCGCTTGTCTCTTGCCTTATTCTCCGTATGGTCCAATACCCTTGTTCTTACCTTATTGCTGGCCCCCTCTCTCTCTCTCTGTAACAACCCGATATTTTCAGCCATTCGCATCCGCACATGTCGGACTTGAATTGCTCAAAATACCGTGTTGTAAATAAATTTGGAGCAAATGAAATACAATCACAGAATCACAGACACAGAATATCAGAATAACTCGCAGCGGAAATTTAATTACCATAGTAGTTCATGAAGCTACTATAACAAACTCTCAAAACATAATACATAATATCAGTCTGAAAAACATATACAATAGAAATCTCAATTACATAGCAGTTTATCAATACCAAAGCTGAAATAGAACAACTGAAACTGAAGGGATAGATAACTAGACAAGCAGAATCTCTAGCAATTCCTAGCTCCAGAAAGAAATCCAAAGCTAAGCTGTAAATACTCAGGCTGACCCGAGCGGAAAGTAAAACACAAAACACTCGAGTCAGGACAATATATACTTATATAATGTAAACTAACTCAAGTGAACTATAGTAGAAATGCACAATAACTTAAAGGATGTTTGGGATCGCCCATCCTTTAAGAATCAGTTAAACAATAAATTTTACATCCCGTGGTTAAAATTTCAAAATGGTATTTTATACTTCAAACTCAAATGTCATTTCAAAATTCAATATCATTCAAAATCCATTTCAAAATATCAAAAATATAATATCTTCCAAACCACATTCATTTTTATTTAATTTAAATACCATTACAAAACACATTTCAAAATAGTTTATATTTCAAAACAAATTACTTCATTTTAAATCATAAAAATGAAGTTATTATATTTAATAATTAAATTATTAAATTTACAAAATTTTAGTCTTTCAAAATTCATTTATTAACTAAATTTATTAAAACAGATGAAAATTCAACTTTCGCAGCATTTAGAAATTGCTACGGAAAGTTACATTCAAAACAGTTCAATTTAACAAAAGATAGGATTTAAAAATGCTGTAATAGGGTTACATTAGTTTCAAATAAAACTTAGTTAAATTCAACAATTATAGCATTTACAAAAATGCTCTAATAAACTTTAATTAAACTTAGCCATTTGGTTCATTATTATCAACTACAGCATTTACAAATGCTGTATTATCATTTGCATTAGAATTAATAGCATTTCAGAAATGCAGTTAATTAACTTCAAGTATTCAATATAATTTCACAAACAATTATATTTTTATTTAAATCATCTTTATCTTATAAAATCATAAAATTTCACTTTTAAAACAGTCATTCAAATACACTTATATTCATGATTTTATAAAGTTAAATCTCCATTCAAAAATCAAAATTTAATAATAATTCACTTATTAAATTCCAACATTAAATTTTAAATTCATTAAATTAAATTTAACTTAACATTTAAGTTTAAAATTTTCAAACATAACTTAATTTCATTTTTATTTACTTAACTTAAATTCACTTTTAAGCCAAATTCACAAATTTCCAATTTTAGTTATATTTCCAAATTTCAACCTAAATATTCATTCATTTCACATTTTAGCTTTATTCAAAAATCATTGATATATTATAAAATCATTTTTAAATTCATTTAATTCAAAATATCATAAATTTATCATATTTTCATATTTAATTTAAATTCCATTTATCACCAAATTCTAGTTTCCAAAATAACTTACATTTCAGATTTTCTAACTTTACCATTTATTTATTTCACTTATAAATTTTCAGAAAATCAATAATGCTTTACAAAAATCATTTTTGATCAAATTTAAATCAAAATATTATAATATTTACATTTCTAAAATAATTTAAATTTTTTAGAAAAACATATTTTAACAACGGGTCTGTATTTCATTTTCTAGCCTAGATGAAGTGATACGGGTAATATATCATTTCAACCCGTAATTTACAAAGAAAACCCGGGTTTGATCATTTCAAACCCAAAATCCCAAGTAAATGAAAATAATTGAAAATCATTCAGGCATATCATTTCCGCCCATAATGATTTTCTCCTATTCTAAAGTCCGTTCGGGTATGTATCATTTCGACCCATAGTGATTCTAGTCTACAGGGAACTTGCAGTGTGATAAACTGATGAAAATAACAGAATAGCATGAAATAACAGTAACATATGGTATAACAAGTGCAAATATAGGTGTGAACTTCATATGAATATAATATAGCAGTTATAACAGGATGATATGCATTTACAGGTTCAGGTGATGTCAGTTTATCACTATATAAGTACATATTAGTGTGGTGAGATTTACTCACTGTTTGGAGCTGATGACACAACGACGAATTGCACAACTGGATCTACACAAGCACAAAAGCACGATACAGATACGAAATGGAGGAGCCAAGGATTAATTCCCTTGAATACAAATCAAACAAACAATATAACAATTATAAGGTTTCAGACCAAAAATACGATAAACGATGCTAGAAATTAAGGAACAACAATTAATCAAACACTTGCACTTGCTTCCACCATCACTATGCTCAGCCTATAGGGTGATAAGGTACTGCCATGGGGTGTATTTGGTCAGGTATGGGTCATATATGGTCGGCCTAGAAAGGGTAGTGAAGGTATGGAATTTGCTATGTATGAAAATACAAGTACAAGGCAAACAAGTGGATTTTTGTGCAATTTCAAGCTTCGGGCAAAGCTAAAAATGGCATGGCCAGACCTGCTGGAGGCTAGGAGATGGTGTGGCAGTGGTTTTGGTTCAGGTATGGGCTGGAGAAGGTGGTGCAAAGGGCGGCTAAGGGTGTGGTGAAGTGGTGGAAGTTACAAGTTGTGAATACAAAGGGTTTAAGGCAAATAAGTGGCTTTTGTGCAACCATGGCTCAACCAAAGGACCATTGGGCTCGGCCCCTACAAGGTGAAGGTCAGGTGGGGTCTGGAGTGTCGGCCAAAGGTGGTGGAGGGACTGGCGGCGGCGGCCAAGGAGGTGGTTTAGGTGAAAAATGAAGGGTATGTGCATAAATGGTTCGGCTAGGCTAGTTTCAAGGTGAAGTGTTTGCAAATTTTGTTGGATCTACACATCAAGGGAGCATGGCTATGGCTTGGGGTTGTGCTGGAGGTGGTGGTGACTAGTTGTGGTGGTGGTGGAGGCAGCCACAGTGCTGGAATGGAGAGGAGCCGATCCTAGAAGTGATGAAAGCAAGTGCAATTCACATGGAAAGAAGAGAAAATTATAGAAAAGAAGAAGAAAATTTTACCAAACTCTTGAGATCAGAAATGGACAAATACTTTTGAGGAAATGAGAGAAAAAATGAAGTACTTGAATGAGAAATGAGGGTGGCAGCTGAAAGAATGAAGAGATATGTCCATTTGAGTGAAAAGAAACGTTAAAATGTGAAAAGGTGGGAAAATCAAAAGCCATAGGAAACAAAAGGTCACAAACCCTTTCAATTTACCTTTTATTATTTATATAAATTTATGTAGCTGAAATAATAATAATATCAGATAATATTTCGAAATTTTCAACCAATATACAAATATATATAATATTTGTCAATTATGTAAAGTAAAATTAAGGAAAATAGTTAAAACAGTGAACTAGACTAGCAAAATTTGAAGTTAAATGAAATAATTTTTAGAAAATTCATATAAGCTTGTAAAGTATTTTTAAACATAAATAATAACATAAAATAAAAATATATTCACAAAATAAATATTTAAAATTTAATTTAAATATAAAATTTTAATGTAGAAAATAGCAGAAAATGGGAAAACAGCCCTTAAAAATAGGAAATCAGCACAGTAATTTTTAGAAAAATTCTATTATTATTTTAAAAATATTTAGAGATGAATTTTCACAAATAAAACAAATTTAAAATAAAATAAAGAAATTTAAAAATGAAGAAAATGGTAGAAAATTAGAAAATAGCCTTTAAAAATAGGAAATAAATACAGTAAATTTTGGAAAAATTATATTATCATTTTAAAAATGTTTAGAAATGATATCACACAAATAAAAAAAATTTAAAATAATTTCAAAATGAAATAAAGTCAAATTTAAATATATAGTCAAAATCTAGGGTTGTTACACTCTCCCCCACTCAAATCTTTTCGTCCTCGAAAAGGAAGGAAGCGGAGAAACAACAAGAAAGAGCAATAGGTTGGAATGCATCCCCGAAAGAAGGCAGGGAAAAAAGATAGCTAGGAGGTAAAGCAGGTTGAAAGACAAGAATGAACCATTATTTGAACCATTATACATTTCAATTTAATTTTTTTTTTATAGTATGATGAATAGTCATTTGATTCAAATCTGATGGTTCAAAGTAAACAATATTTAAAACATTTTAAATTTTTAGAAGGGAAAATAACTGATCAAAATATTCTTTATATAGTACTTTATCAAAATACTTTTATCAAAATACTTTTATAACTCGATGTCTTAACAAGTTTACTTTCGTTCCTGCAAACTCTGACTATGCGTTGATCATGCACAAAGCTAGAATTCTCCAAGTACTTAGTAGACTTGTTTGAACACCCAGTGAAAATAATGAAAACACTCTTAAAAACAGATATGGAAAGTACAATCCAAACAAATCAACCAAACCGAAACAGTTGTCTAACCATGGATCGCATATACACAATGGTTACGCCTGGATCCCCCAGGAAACAATCCGTATCCGTATGCTTTCTCAGCCCTGCGAGTTACGCCATGATGACGAGTAGAATGCAGGATACACAATGGTTACACCTGGATCCCCCAGGAAACAATCCGTACCCCCAGGCCAGCTCAGCCAGGCATTTGCGCTACTAATGCGACCTACATAGAGTGCATGATACATAATGGTTACGCCTGGATCCCCCAGGAAACAATCCGTACCCCTAGGCAAGACTCAGCCAGGCAGTTGCGCTATGTAGTCGCGATCATAAGACCACGGGGATCGCCGTGGAATTCAATGGGCACTCGAGTATCATATCCGGAAAACCCAAATCAAAGAGAGAGAATAATATCGATAGAATGAATCCACAGTGTGGCCACAAAGCGGATATCAAGCAGAAAACACTTTCCATATCTTTACTTCGAAAATATGTATCATATAGTACCTTTCAAAATCACTTTCAAATATCATAACTATATAAAGTCCATTTATATAAGATTTCATTTCAAATCAAATACTTTCCAAAATAATAGTATATCAAATCACACTTATATAGATTTCGATTATATAAGATTTCACTTTTCAAAATTTGGGTACCCTTTCAAATCAACAGTTCCAATTCAACAGTTTACTTATACAAATCATTTTTATATAAGTTCGATAGCTCCCAAATCAAGTATTTAATAAAACAAGGTTCTAAATTTCAAACCATTTCAATATCAAATAAATTTTAGAATCATATATGATGTCACCAAATCATTTCTTTCAAGTTATACATATTCAGTTTCAAAATTTCTTAAAGCAATAGGTTTAGAAAATAATCCAAATTTCCAAATCAACAACATTTATGCCAAACAAATTCATTTCTATTTCAAACATATATTCATTATCAAAAATCATAATACTTTCAAGTTGTAAATATTTCGAAACCAAAATACTTGAAATCATTACACTTTGAAAATCATAACATTTAGAAATCATGCATTTGAAATCATTAAACATGCCCTTAATTCTTTACATTTCACAAATTTATTCAATTAAACCCAAATCTAAAATTTCCAATTTTAATTCAATTCAAACCATCAGTTTCAATTCAATTTAGTTTTCCAACAAAACCATTTCAAATATTATCAATTTCAAATATAGATTTGATTTACAAAATAAACTATTAAATCTTAAATATGTTTCAAGGCTTAAATATACTATATTTCAAAACTAAATTTCATAATTTCATATATCTCAAATTTTACTTCATTATTACTTACATATGTCATTATTTCGCAACATTACATTCGATCGCTCGCTTGATCACACAAGTTTGCTTTCGAACTAGTATTGTCCATTCGACTTCCGTAATGCGGACTTCGATATGGTTTCTTGACTAGAAGCCATCTGTCTCCTTGCATAGCCATATACTATGATAGAGAATTCTAGAATCAAGCCCAAAATCCATATCAAATATTGCCCATCAAGAATCAAATGAAAAATCCTAACACGAAATGGTGTAATTCAACTCGAACTTGTGTACTCAAACTTGGATCAAATTAATTATGCAAATAAAACAACGTACGTACAACTTATGTATCTATTCCAACTTGTTAAATAAATAGTTTTATAAAGATGTTACTAAGTTAAAACATTTAAAACCAAATTTTTCTCAAACATTTGAAGACTAATTTTTATCCAAAACATTTCAAACTAAATTTCGTATTAGTATAATTCAAAATAGTCTTATTTATTTACTTAACAAAACAGTTTCAACTTATACAAATCATATTATTTCATACTTGAAGCATACAAACTAAACTTATATTCTTTATCAAATACCTTATATCTTTCAAAATTTCTTAGCTTTGAAAAGTTAAAGTTGATTTGGAAGTGCTCGAACCTTCAAAATAGTCGAAGAAATCATAATTTCAAATCCAAGAGTGGGAAATCACTAACAAATCGGTAAATCAATTCCAATAGATAAGGTTATATCAAAACAAATCTGAATCTCGAGGACTGAGCACCTACTTACTTTAAATCATTTCAAATATATATATACGTATACATATATCTTTCGAATATCAAACCATATTTCAAAATCTGAAATCAAAATTGGTTTCACAAAATCACTCGCATAGCAAAGCTACTAGAGTGGCCTCTCTCTCACTTAGAAACTCGAAAATCAATGTCGATGATGCATGCATTCATCACCGAAATTATTTTCCAGCGACATAAGTGAGTTCTGGACTTCAATTAACTTTGAAAAACTTCTTTGAAATTCCTTCGAGATCATTAAAATTCATTCGAATACATTTGAAACATTTCTTATTTGAAAAAAAAATATCTTTAAATCATATTATTATTATATATTTTCCAAAATCTTAAAACCAATTTCAAAACACCGGAATTTGATTGCTCGAAATTCAAATTCAGAACCCTTCAGTTATAAATCATTTTTGTATAAATCAAGTTCTTATAAAATTTTCAAAATTTCAAATTCTTTCGAAATTTCAAATTTTCATTTTTGAAAGGTATATAATCCTTATCGAAAACATTTCACTTTTATATATAAAAATATGGCCACCCTTAATAATTTTGATGTATGCACAATTTCAAAATACAACCAAATACAAATTTCCAAAGGATGATTCAGGGAAGGATTTCAAACAAACAAAGATTCAAAATTAGAGGGACTCTAATCAAATAGAATTCTAGGTCGAAGATAAACTCAAACGAAGATGAGATAATTTAATTACCAAATAGAGGATAGATAAGCCTATATAAATCGCGGGCGAACTTAACCGGTCAACCGAGACTTTAGGAATATAATCAATACGGAAATCTAAGGCAAATCGACCTTCGATCGCCTGAGATAGAATCCGGGTAGAGCAGGAGATAGATAGCATCGACATCCGAGGATACAAAAATCTTCAGTGAATCAATGCCAATTATAAAGGAGTTTCACCCCTTTACAAATCATTCAAAGATTTACGGAATCATCGCTCTTTAGAGAGGTCATTCCAAAGTAGAGTTACGAATGCTCCAAAATTAAAAGGAAAAATGGGGAAAACAAGACTGGATTCCAAAACAAGTGGGAGTGTTCCAAAGTTCAAGGAATCCTAGTCGATAGGAATCTTAACCAAAAGATTTCTAACAAGGTGGATAACGAAGAGATGAAGTTTAGAAAATCTTGATTTCGAAATGAGAACATTTTTATACCAAAATAATCTTTGAAAAATCTTTTAAAAATCATTTTATACTTCGAAAATACGTTCTCTCACAAAGAAAGGATCCTGAGATTGATTTCACTCATTCTAGGGTATTTCTTCCCTATCTCTAATGAGTTTTTGCTCCGCAGGCTAAGGTTTGCCTAAAACCAAAGCTCTGATACCAACTGTAACAACCCGATATTTTCAGCCATTCGCATCCGCACATGTCGGACTTGAATTGCTCAAAATACCGTGTTGTAAATAAATTTGGAGCAAATGAAATACAATCAAAGAATCACAGACACAGAAATATCAGAATAACTCGCAGCGGAAATTAAAATACCATAGTAGTTCATGAAGCTACTATCACAAACTCTCAAAACATAATACATAATATCAGTCTGAAAAACATATACAATAGAAATCTCAATTACATAGCAGTTTATCAATACCAAAGCTGAAATAGAACAACTGAAACTGAAGGGATAGATAACTAGACAAGCAGAATCTCCAGCAATTCCTAGCTCCAGAAAGAAATCCAAATCTAAGCTGTAAATACTCAGGCTGACCCGAGCGGAAAGTAAAACAAAAAACACTCGAGTCAGGACAATATATACTTATATAATGTAAACTAACTCAAGTGAACTGTAGTAGAAATGCACAATAACTTAAAGGATGTTTGGGATCGCCCATCCTTTAAGAATCAGTTAAACTATAAATTTTACATCCCGTGGTTAAAATTTCAAAATGGTATTTTATACTTCAAACTCAAATGTCATTTCAAAATTCAATATCATTCAAAATCCATTTCAAAATGTCAAAAATATAATATCTTCCAAACCACATTCATTTTTATTTAATTTAAATACCATTACAAAACACATTTCAAAATAGTTTATATTTCAAAACAAATTACTTCATTTTAAATCATAAAAATGAAGTTATTATATTTAATAATTAAATTATTAAATTTACAAAATTTTAGTCTTTCAAAATTCATTTATTAACTAAATTTATTAAAACAGATGAAAATTCAACTTTCGCAGCATTTAGAAATTGCTACGGAAAGTTACATTCAAAACAGTTCAATTTAACAAAAGCTAGCATTTAAAAATGCTGTAATAGGGTTACATTAGTTTCAAATAAAACTTAGTTAAATTCAACAATTATAGCATTTACAAAAATGCTATAATAAACTTTAATTAAACTTAGCCATTTGGTTCATTATTATCAACTACGACATTTACAAATGCTGTATCATCATTTACATTAGAATTAATAGCATTTCAGAAATGCAGTTAATTAACTTCAAGTATTCAATATATTTTCACAAACAATTATATTTTTATTTAAATCATCTTTAGCTTATAAAATCATATAATTTCACTTTTAAAACAGTCATTCAAATACCCTTATATTCATGATTTTATAAAGTTAAATCTCCATTCAAAAATCAAAATTTAATAATAATTCACTTATTAAATTCCAACATTAAATTTTAAATTCATTAAATTAAATTTAACTTAACATTTAAGTTTAAAATTTTCAAACATAACTTAATTTCATTTTTATTTACTTAACTTAAATTCACTTTTAAGCCAAATTCACAAATTTCCAATTTTAGTTATATTTCCAAATTTCAACCTAAATATTCATTCATTTCACATTTTTGCTTTATTCAAAAATCATTGATATATTATAAAATCATTTTTAAATTCATTTAATTCAAAATATCATAAATTTATCATATTTTCATATTTAATTTAAATTCCATTTATCACCAAATTCTAGTTTCCAAAATAACTTACATTTCAGATTTTCTAACTTTACCATTTATTTATTTCACTTATAAATTTTCAGAAAATCAATAATGCTTTACAAAAATCATTTTTAATCAAATTTAAATCAAAATATTATAATATTTACATTTCTAAAATAATTTAAATTTTTTAGAAAAACATATTTTAACAACGGGTCTGTATTTCATTTTCTAGCCTAGATGAAGTGATACGGGTAATATATCATTTCTACCCGTAATTTACAAAGAAAACCCGGGTTTGATCATTTCAAACCCGCAATCCCAAGTAAATGAAAATAATTGAAAATCATTCAGGCATATCATTTCCGCCCATAATGATTTTCTCCTATTCTAAAGTCCGTTCGGGTATGTATCATTTCGACCCATAGTGATTCTAGTCTACAGGGAACTTGCAGTGTGATAAACTGATGAAAATAACAGAATAGCATGAAATAACAGTAACATATGGTATAACAAGTGCAAATATAGGTGTGAACTTCATATGAATATAATATAGCAGTTATAACAGGATGATATGCATTTACAGATTCAGGTGATGTCAGTTTATCACTATATAAGTACATATTAGTCTGGTGAGATTTACTCACTGTTTGGAGCTGATGACACAACGACGAATTGCACAACGGGATCTACACAAGCACAAAAGCACGATACAGATACGAAATGGAGGAGCCAAGGATTAATTCCCTTGAATACAAATCAAACAAACAATATAACAATTATAAGGTTTCAGACCAAAAATACGATAAACGATGCTAGAAATTAAGGAACAACAATTAATCAAACACTTGCACTTGCTTCCACCATCACTATGCTCAGCCTATAGGGTGATAAGGTACTACCATGGGGTGTATTTGGTCAGGTATGGGTCATATATGGTCGGCCTAGCAAGGGTAGTGAAGGTATGGAAGTTGCTATGTATGAAAATACAAGTACAAGGCAAACAAGTGGATTTTTGTGCAATTTCAAGCTTCGGGCAAGGCTACAAATGGCATGGCCAGACCTGCTGGAGGCTAGGAGATGGTGTGGCAGTGGTTTTGGTTCAGGTATGGGCTGGAGAAGGTGGTGCAAAGGGCGGCTAAGGGTGTGGTGAAGTGGTGGAAGTTACAAGGTGTGAATACAAAGGGTTTAAGGCAAATAAGTGGCTTTTGTGCAACCATGGATCAACCAAAGGACCATTGGGCTAGGCCCCTACAAGGTGAAGGTCAGGTGGGGTCTGGAGTGTCGGCCAAAGGTGGTGGAGGGACTGGCGGCGGCGGCCAAGGAGGTGGTTTAGGTGAAAAATGAAGGGTATGTGCATAAATGGTTCGGCTAGGCTAGTTTCAAGGTGAAGTGTTTGCAAATTTTGTTGGATCTACACATCAAGGGAGCATGGCTATGGCTTGGGGTTGTGCTGGAGGTGGTGGTGACTGGTTGTGGTGGAGGTGGAGGTGGCCACAGTGCTGGAATGGAGAGGAGCCGATCCTAGAAGTGATGAAAGCAAGTGCAATTCACATGGAAACAAGAGAAAATTATAGAAAAGAAGAAGAAAATTTTACCAAACTCTTGAGATCAGAAATGGCCGAATACTTTTGAGGAAATGAGAGAAAAAATGAAGTACATGAATGAGAAATGAGGGTGGCAGCTGAAAGAATGAAGAGATATGTCCATTTGAGTGAAAATAAACGTTAAAATGTGAAAAGGTGGGAAAATCAAAAGCCATAGGAAACAAAAGGTCACAAACCCTTTCAATTTACCTTTTATTATTTATATAAATTTGTGTAGCTGAAATAATAATAATATCAGATAATATTTCGAAATTTTCAACCAATATACAAATATATATAATATTTATCAATTATGTAAAGTAAAATTAAGGAAAATAGTTAAAACAGTGAACTAGACTAGCAAAATTTGAAGTTAAATGAAATAATTTTTAGAAAATTCATATAAGCTTGTAAAGTATTTTTAAACATAAATAATAACATAAAATACAAATATATTCACAAAATAAATATTTAAAATTTAATTTAAATATAAAATTTTAATGCAGAAAATAACAGAAAATGGGAAAACAGCCCTTAAAAATAGGAAATCAACATAGTAATTTTTAGAAAAATTCTATTATTATTTTAAAAATATTTAGAGATGAATTTTCACAAATAAAACAAATTTAAAATAAAATAAAGAAATTTAAAAATGAAGAAAATGGCAGAAAATTAGAAAACAACCTTTAAAAATAGGAAATAAATACAGTAAATTTTGGAAAAATTATATTATCATTTTAAAAATGTTTAGAAATGATATCACACAAATAAAAAAAAAATTAAAATAATTTCAAAATGAAATAAAGTCAAATTTAAATATATAGTCAAAATCTAGGGTTGTTACACTCTCTCTCTCCTTAACTTGATCCTTAACCATGGTTCCATTCAGAAAATACAATAATGCTGCCTCCACTAGTCCCTCAGGTTTGCACCTTACAGAATTTGGTTTAATGCAAGCTATCTTAGTGGTGAATTCAAGCCCTTTGTAAACTTCAATGCTTTCTTCTCCTAGGTGATTAACAATTCAAAACCAAACCCAGTCAATTTATTAAATTGACTCACACACTCTTCAATTGTCATCTCTTCTTGTTTAAGGCGAATCAACCTTTCCAATAACGGATCCCTCTCAGCTCCAGAAAAGAATTTCGTCTCAAACTTTGTTTTAAAAATTACCCAAGTAATAATATCCTCAGCTACTTCCGCTATCACTACCTCTTACTAACATGTTGCCTCGCCTTGTAAATGCAAAGTGTCCAACCATCTCTTGGTAACATCACTAAGCCCTAACAAGTTTAAAATCTTCTTACAAGTATTAAGCTAAGCCCGAGTCATCAAGTATAGTTTCAGCCCATTAAAAGGCTACCCACCAAGGCTGAAGAAATCCCTACATAGCTTGTGGAAGTCCACAGTTACCAGTTTTTGGACTAGAATCACACCTTGGGTAGTAGTGGTAGTAGTGGCTGAAGTAGGGTTGGTACTTTCTTGGCTCGTTGCTTGGATATATCGTCTAAACCATACTAGACTATTAACTCCTTGGATATCCTATATATCTACTCGGGTGCTAGTCTCGGCCCTCGTATCTACCCTATCAGTATTGGCTGCATTGGTCTTTGTTATAATTTTGATTGAATTGCTCATTTTCAGTTATTTGTAAAAAGGGATTCATTGTCATCTCCCCAATAGATAGCAAACAAAACTAGAACAATAAATGATGTGTGCATATGTACTTGACTCCTACATAACATATATCTAATTGAAAATTCAAATTCACTCTCTCAATACGTTCCTAGTTCCTACTTAAGGGTATGTTTTCTCTAATACTAAATGTAACAACCCGCCTTTTTGACTTTCGGGTTCAAAGCCCGACTCGATGCTAACACCTCAAGAACCAAAAAGGACGAGTCATTGTGATAAGGTAGCAAGAAGAAAATACAATTCTAACTTATAACTTTTATAATGGAAGGAAACAAGGTATAATATATCAATAACCATAACCATTTCACATAATTGAAATATACCTACACTATCAGATGCATATGTTTGTATGACACTAGTTAAACCCAATCCATATACATAATCAAATCTAAGTCATAACACTTCTTTACATCATTTATTATGTATAATAAAATCCTTATCTTTTGTACTGTGTCATCTACAAGATCCATCAACCTAGAGATATAAATAAAGAGGAAAAATAGGAGTGGCTAAGACATAAGACCGGTAAGTGAGTCATACTTGCTCAACATATACTACGAAGATAATAGTATGACATGATGTGAGTCTAACGTCTCGATTACCTCACGCCCTATTTTTCATACTATACTTAACCTATTATATATATCTAGTTATATCGCATCGCATCTATATGAACCCACTTCCCTGGATACACCTAATACACTACAGGGTCGCATTTTGTCCACTGTCAAGTTAATCGAATGCCGGAGTCAATTTCCTGGACTCACCTCATATGCTATAGGGTCTCCTTTTGTCCATACCTCATATGTAAACTAGACTCATGTCCTAGACTTGCCTCTTGCACTATAAGATCTTTTATCATTCATTCTCCATACTGAACCATCGAAGCATTAAAAGGGAGCAATGCAATACCCGGATCACCTCCCTATGCCATGGGCTCGTATCCTGGGTTATCTATTTGCACCACAGGCTCATACACATTCACGTCAACATTGAACTAATTCTGGTTCCAAATAACATAAAATCCATCCCAAAAAAATGATTAACACCCATGTAATTCAACTCGAATTCATATCCATCGCCCCAGAAATAGACTCCAAACATCTCTTGAAAACAAAGGAAATGAGACTCGAGTCGATAAACATTAATATATATTTGCCTATTTGGGTCTAGGTTCAATTTGTGCCCAAAACAAGGGCATCGGTGCACCGGCCGCGGTCAACAGCTCCTTCATCTTCTCAAATGCTTTTATGCATTTCGTATTCCATGCAAAAACTATATTATTTTGGTTAAAAGAGTCAGTGGGACTGCTATCTTTATAGATTGCTTGATGAATTTCCCATAATAACCCTCTAACCAAAGAAAACTCCTAAATTCCATGGCGTTCTTAGGAATCTTTAAGTCTTGAATAGCTTCCATCTTTGCAGGATAAACGGATAATCCCTTATCGAAAACAATATGATCGAGAAATCTTATCTCCTTCTTTCAAAAATGACACTTTATGAATTTGACTTTTAGTTGGTGCCTTCTCAAGGTCCCTAGTACCTCCCTTAAGTTATTTTTGTGCCCGCCTTCACTTTAAGAGAGTACAAGAATATTGTCTATGAACACACGACAAACTTATTTAGTTGTCCCCTAAAGTCTCTGCTCATCTAATCTAAAAAGTATGCAGGGCCATTTGTCAACACAAAATGTATTACTTCCCATTCATAAAGTTCGTTTGGAAGGCAAAAAGTGTCTTTTGTTTTCTATCCTTAGCTATTCTCAATTGGTGGAATCCAGTGGTTAAATCCATTCGAGAAAAGATTTTGACTCCAACAAGCTGGTCAAATAAGTCATATATTCTAGGTAAGAGATACATATTTTTATTTGTCAACTTGTTAAGTTCCCTATAGTCAATACATAACCTTAAAGAGTCATCTGCCTTAGTTGTAAAGACAACTGGTGATCCCCATTTTGAAGTATTATGACAAATAAATCCTTTCTATAATAGCTCTGAAATTTGCTTATCTAACTCTCTCCTTCCTTTAAAGGACATATGCCTTAATGGCAGCACAACAGGTCTAGCATCGTTCTCCAAATCGATCCGAAACTGGTCTCCCTTCGGGGTTGGAGACCAGAGACTTCTATCAAAACGTCTAGAAAGTCTCGGCTACGAGCATAGATGAGAGCTTGTCTTATGATAGGCTAACGAATATAAATAGCTTAACTCGACCGAGTTTTGTAGTGCAAAAAAAACATCAATATCTCACCCCTTACAACTTCTTAACCAAATGATCCTCCTATCACAATCAAAGAGAGTCATGTAGTAAGATAACCAATGCATCCCTAGGATAAGTCCATACCCCTAAAAACTCAAAACATACGCATTACATGTAAAATCAACGTTACATATATCCACTACTAGGTCTTTACAAATCGAAGAAAGATGTGTCGACCCCTAATAGGATTTGTATCGACTATTTGGGTTGGTGAGAATTTGGGTTTTCAGACTCAAGGAGTTGACTACATTTCTATCTATGAATGAATGTGATGCTCCTGAGTCAAATAAATTACGAATAGTATTTCTAGAGGTAATAGTTGTACCTTCTACTACAGCTTTTCCTTCTTCTCTAGAAGGAGGTCTACTTGAGACATGTACAACTTCGATGGCATAAGCTTGCCCTATTGAATATGTTAATATATGATTTTTGTTTGATGATAATAAACATATATATATATATATATATATATATATATTCATTTGAATGTGTTTGTTATTGTAATATTTTATTTTTCACACAATTAAATAAATATTTGTTGAATAAAATAAATAACACATAATTTAAATTCAAACAAATATTTTAGTCAAACAAATATTTTATTACAATTTTGAATAGTACAAATTTGACCTCTCACTATATATATATATATATATATATATATACACAATATCAATTACATTACAACTTCTATTACATCACAAACTTCAATTTACAATGTTCACCACACTACATATCACTCAACACTCATATTTTTATCTTCAACTTTGTTTCCATCCTGAATCCAGCATCTAAATTACCTGAAAAATAAATACTGATGCAGTAAAATTAAAAAAGAAATATTTTTGCAGTGTAAAATAAAACGTGTATTTTGAAAATTTTATTTGACTTAGTTATCTGGGATGTTCATCGTCATTTATTTTGAATTCATCTTACACGAACATGTTGTAACATGACAGTGTATCACTATACATGCCACAAGGCCGTGCACACTGATGTACACTTGATAAAACTACACGGACAGGTGAGCACAAGGTCAATCCCAAGCGAAGGTTGGATTTAACTCAGGTGCAATACAAAAAAGTCATAAATTTTCAAATACACTAGAGCTTGCATATACGCATGTGTACACGTACACATGTGCACTGCCTCAACATCTCGAATTTCAACCAAGAGACATCACTGCACATGAATGTAAAATGAAACTAGACTATAAGATAGGTTCAAATACAAGTGCACTCAACAAGACAGGAAGCAAATGCAACCAAACCAGAGCAGTGAACATAGTGAACTGTTTGAAACTAAAAGTAATCATATCAAATATTCAAGTATGAACTTGACTACAAGTGAAGCCTCAACCAAAACATAAATGCAACCAGGCTCACAAACACATATCAGTATATATGGATATGCAAGCAACAGTTCAACTCAAAGCAACACAATGAAAACACCAGTTCAAAACCGGATCGAGCTACCTGTTCAATGCACAAGCATGTGGTAGGGCGAAACAGTGACAATAATCAAGTGCAAGCAAGCATACATATGCACATGTGTGAACACATATATGTGTATGACAACCAGGTGAATATACCAAACAAGTGTACAAAAGACTACCAACCCAGTTCAATGAAATACGAAGATCACTCAGTGCAACATGATACCAGACTCGCAACAACCAAGCTCATATTCAAAGTCAAGTTCATAAACAACTGAATGCAACTCTGAGGAAACATGAAATGCAAGTATGAGCAAACAGTTTCAAACATGCTCTGTGGCACTAGAGGAGACATCAACATACACGAAGATCAATATGAATGCAAAGCCACACAATTCACCAGATCAATGAAGCAGCAAACAAAGTAACATATGTATACATATGCATATGGATAGATACATGAATTATATCAATATGAACATGAGCACTTTTAAAAAGAAAGTTATAAGAAAAGCAAACCAGTTCCATAAACATGACTCAAGCTCAACAACTTGATGTAAACAAAGCAGTATCAAGGCAACAAGAAGGTCGTAGGCACAAGTCAATGAACAACCATGGGACATCAAGGCAATCAAATACATAAGCACACAAAACACACAACGCACATATATACACGCGTGAATATACATGTATACATATGTGCAGTATGGAATGAAATCAGTGCAAACAAGTCAGAGTTTATCAAGTCAATTTTTATCTCAAAGTTCAGAATATCACAAATGCAAATGATAGAAAAAGTCAAGTCATGGTTCAAAGAGAAATGATATGCAGCAGTTCAAACAAAATATTGTCGCATGGGATTTTAGATGAATACGTCATCAAAGAATGGAATGAAGCCAAGTTTATCTTAACAATAAAGTCATAGCAGAAAACTACAGTCACAATTTTCAAATAGCCGAAATCAAAGGAACAAATAATGGAACCGACTCAAAGAAATACAAGCAACATACGAATCGAAATAGTCAGAACACATCACAAGCATTCAAGCCAAATACTTATGGCCGAACAAAATTATTTGAAGAATTCAAATTGAATATACAAACGTAAACTAAGGGATTCGTTCCCTATATAACCCAAAAAATAATCATAGGAAAAAGGCAACAAATTCGAGTTCGAGAATTAAATCAGTGATCATACTCAGAATAAATCACGATCAAATTCATAACTCAAATCAAAGTCGAGAACTAAAAAGGAAAATCACATACCAATCAATCAACATCCAACTCGACTCATTGAAGCAGCCAAAAGCAAATCAAAGCTAGGAGACAATTGAAGGAGCAAAGCAAAGCAAATTAATCACTTCAATTTCTCGAAAACCAAGCAGCGGGTTCAACACAACAAAGCTCTCATTTTGGAAGAGGAAAACAAGGACGCAGCAGAATATTTTTCACGAAGGAAAATAAAAGGGAAATCGGCCAAAACAGAGAAAGGAAGTTAATTTGTTTTGGGCCGTTTATTTGTTACTTGGGCTTAAATATAAAAAGGGTTTAGTTTTTGTAATTTTTTTTATTTTGTAATTTTTCTTTTAAACTTTTGTAAATTCTAGTCGTGTGACTAGGTTACGAACTAAGGTGGGGTAGTTCAAGAATTCACAACTCAGTGGCTAGGTTGTGGCAGGGTTTTGAGCGTAGAGTTAGGTCAGTCGATAGTGGGTGTTGCAAGTTTACGTGTGCAAGCATCTGAGTACTTAATTTCTAGTAGAAACCTTGGGAGCAGCACATAGGTAGGGTTTTGCCGAAGCGGATAAATCTATGTTGTTCTATTTCTTCTTTTATTATTTTGCTTTTATCTGTGCTGCAATTATTTCATATTTCTGCATTAATATTTATTATTATTAGTATCACTCTATTCACTCCCCTCTAGGGTGAAATCAATCCTACATGCCTACATTGTCCCTCCATTGCTAGCTTCGACTATCGATTCTTGTAACATCATGACGGTGATAACACCTCCCTTTGAATTCTTCCCTTATCAAACTCACTTTGCAGTCTTTAGCAACGTGCCCTTCTTTTGACACCTACGGCATGCCAGACCTCCTTTCTTGATCTTTGTCTTGGCTTTCTTATCAATCTAAAATCCCCCTTTCTTTGCTCCACCTTGATTTTGCGCCTGTCCTATCTTCTCCTTCTCCTTAATACCAATAGGCTAAAGTAGGGCCATTTTAACTGTCATTTCATAAATGGCGCATGTAGGTACTTGGGTTAAAAGCAGCTCCCTAGGTGGAGAATTTAGGCCTTTAAAAAATTTCATATCCTTTTTCATAGGGATGTCATTCAGACTCAATCCAAACTTAACTAATTCTGTGAACATTATTAATATACTCCTTTAACGCGGAGTCTTCTTACCTCAATTGTATAAACTTCTCCAACTGCAAACTTACTTCAGCTTTAAACATGAATCGCGACTCGAACCAAGCCCTGAATTTAGCCTAAGTAATTCTTTTCTTAGCATTCCATTCAACTACTATGGTCCACCAATCCATCGCCTTCCCCTTTAAATGACATGCAACCATCCTCCTCTTGATTCGGTCTTTCCATCCTAGCTCCTAAGATATATACGTTCACAATCATTAATCCAAGCCTTTGTATGAACAAAATCTTTAGTTCTTGTATATGCCTATCCTTTCATATTCTAAAAATCTTTACACATTTTGAGGAATCTTATGGGAGGGTTACTGCTTCAATAGGCGGAGCAACTAGTGCCGCTGGTGCATCTTGTTAAGGAATGGGAACTTGCCCTACATGCCTTAGATATTCATTGAAACATTCTGGAATACCTCGTATAGTGGGTATTTCTTGAGTGAAGGGGGTTCCCGACCTACAACCAATCGTTTTCAACCATAATTAACTAACTGTAGGTTTGAGCGTTTGGTTATAACATCCTAAGATAGTATTATTTGCTAAAATAAATATGTACCTAGTGTGTTTGCGTATGTTCATAAAAGTGTGTATATATAGTAGGGTTTTAAAAAAAAACTTTTAAAAATAACAAATACGCACTCTCATATATAAATATTCCTACTAATCGGGTAACCTAAGCTCTGATACCAAATGCTACAGCCATATCTGAAACGGGCCTAATTTTCGACCCAATAAAATCCCATGGATCCTTAGGTCCCTTCTAAAGTTGGTGGTTGGTTGGTAAAATTGATACAACAAACAATATAAAGAGTAATCTATCTATGCTTTCAGAATCTCACAACAGAAGAGATAAAATATAATGACAAAGATAAGTGCTCATGTCATAAAAATCAAAACACATAACCATAATATCCCAAAATATTCATAATATAATATCTCACAATAAAACATGAACGTGTTTGCTAGGTACATCTGAATACATCAAAAACATAGATAAATAACAAAACTTCCACAAATCTTCATCGCTACCTCTGTCTTCTCCATCAGCATTACTCCCCATTATCAATGGGTTATAATGAGAAGGGAGTTAAAACAACAATGTCCAATGAATGAAAATCTCAAGTCTTACCGTAATAATACTTGGGTAATATAATTTAGATATGTAATATATCTTACACATCATATAGTTTATTCTACTAAGTATGCCTCCACTGTAAGCCAAATACTTTTCCAATCCTACCCATAACATACCTTTAATTGTAGGCCATGGGCCCTTTCCACTCTAACTTTATAACTCTAACATGGATGTAACGCCACTACGGGGTCTAAAGATCCACTCCATCAGTCATGTACTAATGATGCCGGAGGAAGTACTTGAGCCACTTAATACCTCTTTAATAGGAACTAGGCAGATCCTGACCATTTAATACCCATATTATGTCCCGAGATGATGGTTTTGATGACAACAACTTTAGGACTTGTTATAAAATATAAATAATAATATTCTTGCCTATATATGTGGATATATATGTATGTATATGCAGGATATATATGCATGTACTGAAGAATGAAGACTGTACGATATAAAGATTCAAGATTGAGTATAGAGATTCAAGACTGAGTATAGAGATTCAAGACCGAAAAATTCAAGATTAAAGAAATCAAGACTGAGACTCATGAGTATCAAGATTTCAAGAATTCAAGGGTTCAAGATATCAAGATAAGTAATAGTATCTAGATTTATGTTAAAACTTCATAATAGCACTAACATCTTTATTCGGATTTTAATTGTGGAATGAAATCCACTTTCTCGCTTTAATAATGGGATGGAACCCACGACCTTCTCTAGTGGAATGAAATCCATGAAAATTTTAAAATTGTTTATTTTAAATATTTTTCCAAAACCTTTTAAAAGCCATCTCTCCCAGTTAAGTATCTTAGCCTTAACTATTTTTATTATCTTTTGTATTTTGATTTCAGAATCATCTCTTGTTTTCCTAGTTTTAATACTATAAGCTTTAAATCTCAAAAATATATTTTGAGCTTACTTTTTAATATTACTTTTATATTATAGATTTTTTTAAGATTACTTTTTAAATCTCTTTTGTAAGTTTAAATTATATTCAAAATGGTTTATAAACTTCAGAAATTATTTTGACAAGTTTTAGAAAGAAAATCTCTTTTAAAAAAAAATCAATTTTCAAAATATAAATAGGCATGTCGACATAACCCATCCCCCATGTCGACATGGTAGCCATAGAAATTAAAATTTCAAATTTTCAAATGAAATGTCTATTCATCATAACCTTTCACGAATGGACATCGCTGTTGTTGTTCTATAAATACTAGTTGTTTCAACAAATTTTAAGTTAATTTTTTTTCATTTCTTCACCCCTTCTTCTCCACTCAAATATTCTCTTATATTTTAACAAAACTATGCCAAAATACTAAGTGTGTCAAACATGATCATCTCTAATTTGATTCTCTTTCACTCTCTCTCAACAATCTCAATGCTCGGAGTTATAGGATCATTTGTAATTAAAGATCGAAAGATCGAAGTGTATCGAGTCTCTCTCTATCAAAGTATGTTTGAAAACGGTGTGATTGTGGCCCGTAAATCAATTAGGTGTGATTGTAGCCCGTAAATCAATTAGGTGATCTTATAGCCTGGTTAAATCAAGAGTTTTTGCCCTAGACTTGAATACAAAAGGGTTTATCTCATAGCCTTGATATAGAGGTTGTAATATCGACATTATATTTGAAAAGAAATCCGTGCAAGAAATTATGTGGGACTGGATGTAGGTAACTCCGAACCAGTATAAAATTCCAGTATGTTCTTTCTTTTACTGCATTTATTTACTATTTGGAACTATGTCTGATTCTATGATTGTTTCTATGTTTGTGAATTCAATCTGTTTGGATTCAATTTGAAAAGGTTTCAAAAAGTTACATATATTTAATTAAACACTATTCACCCCCTCTAGTGTTAAACCAGCCTTAAGATCCGTAATCCGCATTTCCAACAACCCATACCCTATGCAAATCCCTGTCATTTAACACCTGAACCCAAGGTAAAACCCTCTTAGGTACTATCTAACTGACATCGTAAGAAATCTCATAAGACTACCTAATACTTCTTTTATAGAAAGAGAGACGAAGCCTACAATAGCCACTTAATACCTCAACCCCAAAGCGAACCTCTCTCAGAAATTTCTCACGACCACACCTAAAAGATAATCTTGACCATTTAGTACTTCTTGAGTGGAAAGGAGCCGGACCCTACAAAAGCCATATAATACCTCCAACCCAGAAGCAGTCCCATACTGGGATATTCGTCTTATGAACCGTAACCCAAATAATGACGTCTCACATTAGTCAAACTATTCGTAGGTACTGGTAGCCAAATTAGCTGGGCAGACTTACCCAACAGAATTGGGACTAATATTACATCCACCGTGGGTACTTGTTATAAGCGATGTCTCACATCAGTCACAAAGTCATAATGTTGGTAGCTAGATTAACTAGACAGACATCTATGTGTTTTTGACTGACATCGGATCCCTATAACTTAGCCATATTTCTGCTCTTCGAATATACTAACATATATATATATATATATATATATATATATATATTATACCTCATCTGCATTTATGCATTAAGGCCACATAAGGAAAACTCCTTATTCACATTCAATTTTGTATTAATTTCCATAATTATCCTTAACTTTCCTCCTATAAGGTTTAATGCTATTTATTAACCTATTTATTCTATGTGATATGATTTATAATTACTATTTATACTCTATTAATATGTTTATACATATATAAATTTTAGGCTCCCTGAATATTCCTAAGTGTGTGTAGAAATATTCCTATTTAAGATTTTCACTTCTTATACTTATTATTAAAATGTCAACACTTCCATATTCATACAGGCCTAAGTTCCATGCAATAATTTAAAAAATAGCTAATATCCTTAGCTAGACAAAATAGGCTTATGTGTGTGTGTATTCAAAAATAAAATCAGAATCCCAAACTTATTTACATTAATATAATATAATCAATGCCTTTATTTCAAGGAAACAATAATTTACAATTTAATTCCTTCATATTCTATTTAACTTTTATATATACAAACTTGAACTAGAAAAAAAATGATTCATATTTGTCTAAATTACGGAAATAGGCAGTGTAAACTGCAAATAGGGATATTCATACTTTGCATACTATTTTCTAATAATTCTTTTGAACCCTTTATCGCAACAACAAAATTAGAAGTGGAAGTCTAATAGAACATAAATTATTTAAATTGCAAAAATAAATTAAATTCTATTATATTAACATACAACAATTGATACTCTAATTAATCTAAGAACTGATATTTTATATGGGGGAATTTTGGGGATTTTAGAGTTTAGGGTTTTTTTATACAAAATTCCACAAGGCATAAAACAAATCCAAACTTTTACTACACAAATTACTAAAATGTGAAAAACTAAGACTTCCACTCACGAATAGCTTTTCCTAATTCCTTTGGGATTTGACTTCACGCCTCTGCTTAATTTCTCCTTTAGTTTCCTTCTTTTTGGAATACATAACAATTCAATTGCCTTATAGATTTGATTTAGAATTCAGAGATTAGGGAAGAATAGAAATAGGGAAACATATGTATATACACACATATACATACATAACCTATTACCTTTAGATCGATTGATCCTAAATCGAAGATTGAAGAAGAAGATTGATGGAGTTTCGCTAGCGTTCCAATTTTTATTGTACCTAAAAGTGAGGGGCTAGCCTCTTATCTATAGTGGTTAGAACACGTCTGGACCGTAGGATGTAAATTGATTTATTATAATAAAATGTAGGTTATCCATGGCCTAACAAACCCTAGTCGACCTAACTTAAATGGTCGACCAACCTACCATAGACAGCCGACCACTAGGAGTCAACCGGCCTAGTAAAGGTGGTCGATCGGCCTCCTATCGCCAGCATTAATTTATTATTGCCATTAGTATTTGATTTATTATCATTTTTAATCTCAAATTTTAACATTATCAAATTTTTAAGTTTAAAATCGTTTGAATATTTTAAATTAAAAAACTTCAAACATCAATAACTTTTCCGTTTAAGCTTCGATCGCATGAAAGTTGATCAAAAAATCACCACAAACAAAATGGTGTATCTTTTGTGGCCAAATTCCGACATTTGCAAAATCCTAACTTTTACCCTTTTGATTAGTTAATTAATTTCTTAATAATCTTTATTGGGTTTTACATAGGGTCTTAATTATAAGGTGATGGCGCACTTGTCATCTTCTTTTGAATTCATTGTGATATAGCCTAAAGGTATGATGGGATGTATCAGGAATAGAGAAGAGTAGAGATGAGGCCTAAGGTAGTACAAAAGAAGATATTTACTCCTTATACCAATGTCAAGGAGCTGCGTCGAAAGAAAGGAGTGGAGAAATTGCTACTACATGAGTTGCTTGTTTTAATTATGGGTAGAAGGGACACTTTACATCTAAGTCCACTACCAAAGAATCTTAGAAGGATAAAGTGCTTCAAGTGTTTTGTTTGCTTTAATTTATAAGAAGGAATATCTCAGCATAGTACGTGTGGCGAGGGATTTCTTAATGTGTTTGAACTGATCTTAGGGTTGCCACCCTCGAGAATGGTAGAGTTTCATATAGATTCGATATCGGGAGTCGAGCTATTTAGCCGATCCCCTAGTAGTATGCCACCGAAAGAGTTGGAGGGAATGAAGAGGCAACGGGTGGAGTTGGAAGGCAAGAGATTCGTAAGATTGACTAGCTCATCTTGGACTGCTATGGCATTATTTGTGAAAAAGTCCGATGGGCCTTTAATGCTATGCATTGACTATTGGAAGCAAAATCAATAGACGATGAACAATAGATATCCCTTACCAAGAATCAATGACTTATTTGATCAGTTGAGTGAAGCTAAGGTATTCTCATAGCTAGATTTTGCTTTGGGGTTCCATCAATTAATTTTCGCGGAGTAAAATGTTTTATTGAGTGTATTTAGGATGAGCTAAGGTTCATATAAATGGTTAGTAATGCATTCAAGACTAATCAATGTACTTGCATTCTTGGTGGACTTGATGAATAAAATTTCCCAAGACCCGCTGGATAGATACATTTTGGTATTTATAGATAACATTTCTATAATAGAAATTTACTTTATGGAAGCAAGTGATATGATAAGTGATTTTGTAAAGAGAAATCAAATTGGAATAATTGATTTGGCATAAACAAAGTTATATATCTTTGTTATATAAGATGAATCTCCCTTTGTGAATCTATAGCCAGAAGAAAGGGTTTTGTAAATATTTAAAGTATAAAAGGGGTTTTATACAAGTTTGAAATGATCCAATTTTTTTTCAAGATTTTATATATATACATACATATATATATATATATAAAGGATCTTATGAGAATGATTTTGGAGGAAAGGTTTTTGAAACCTTTGGATTTGGAAAGGCTTTTGATTTTTTGGGTAAAATCAATATTGGATTTGAAAAGCCTAGTTGAGAATTATCGATTTTGGGATAATCGATTTTGAGGAAGGAGATTTATATGTGATTCATACTAGGTGTATGATTTGAAGATACTATATGTGTATAGTATAAAGTGTTTTGAAAATGGCTCTGGAGAAAAAGGCGCTCCCTTGGGATGAACTTCTCAGGAGTACCATAGGTTGGTATTGCCTTGAGCCTCTAAGGGGGTGGTTCTAAAGTTGATCCTGTGAGGAGTCCAGACAAACTAGTTTCTGAGGATTATGGGTAGCGAAAGTCGAGGGCACTGATGCTACAGAGGCATTTGGGTTATGCTGTGACGATGGTGTAACTCGATATCGCTGCGATCTACTAGGTGGACCATAGTGGAAATCATGTGGAGGTGGGTGTCAACAGTCTACGCTTGATTTTGCCGGGAAGGCAACGTGACATCGGTAGGCTGCGATCTATGGTCAAGTGGAGTGGAGAAGTTTCATTCTTTTGGCAGCGGAATTCGAGGGCGCTGAGGCCTACAGTTGTATAGGTTTTTCCTGTGATAGCAATGTAACCCCAGTTGTAGCTGCGACCTGTAGCGGGTTCCATGGTGTAATCGAGGGGCACGGAAGCCTACAGTTATCTATGGATTTTATCGGATGGCAACGTAACCATCGGGTTAACTGCGACCATGGATGGGGGTGATGATTTCTAGAGCATTCTCACCAAGATATTTCCTCTATTTTCAAAATAAATTATTTTCTATATTTTCAATAAAATTATTTTCCAAAAGTATTTTCACTGGATGTTGAAGATAGGTCTACTAAGTACTTATAGATTTTCAGTCCTACGCCTGATCAACGTATGACCGAATTTCTACGAAAACGAGGACGGACTTGTTGAAACATCGAGTTAAAAAATGATATTTTTTATAAAAACTATTTGGAAATATTATATAGTTTTTAAAGTGTTTTAAAATGATCAAAAAGTGATTCAATTGGTTTTAAGCATTAAATAAGTTCAGGCTTCGTTCCCTTTCGGGGACGAAAAGATTCAAAGGGGGGAGGAATGTGATAACCCGGATTTCTTTGGCGTCATATAATTGTATAATTATCTTATTTAAAGTATTGGAAAATACTGGTTTATAGGTTGGACAAATAAATTTGATATTATCCATATATGTATATATATATATTTGTGTTGATTTTAAATTTGATTTTTATGTGAAATTGAATTTAAATTGGAAATTCAAAAGATAAATATTTTAAGTTATTTTGAAAAATATATTTAATGATTTTTTTTATATGATTAGTTTTACAATATTTTCTTTAAAAGATTTATTTATAAATATTAAGATAATGTATTTACTTAATATATATGTGTATATATATATATATATAAGTTTTTTAAGAATTCATTAATTCATAGGGTTACAAATGTAAGTTAAATGATTACATAATTACAAATGAAAGCATAAGAATGTATCTAATTATAAGTGTAAACAAATATAAACATAAAAAAATACATTACCTTTAAACATTTATAAAAAAAAAATAAGAAACTATTTAATATGGGAATAAAATATGTGTAAGGCAATTAAAGCTTGCAATTACACTTGGAAGCATTCTACAACTCAAAGTAACAAATGGCAACATGTTTTTTTTAAAAAAAGAGAAACAAAAGAAAAGAAAAAAACTGAAAATTTAAACAAACTAAAATGTTTCAGATCAGAAAATCAAAATAAATGAAACCCTGTTAACATGCTCCAAAATCAAAAGTAAAATCTGTAACCTCTTTTATCAAGCATTTTTTTTCAAAGTCTGGAAACACTTTTACAAACCCTGAAGCATTTTTACAAGCCTGTAACAACTGCAAGCCTGGAATCAAAGTCTTGATCATAGTATCATCATCTTCCTATCCTAATAGAATTCCAGTTTCTAAGGTTTCAAACAAGATAAAGCTTTTAGAAATCAAAGTAACTCCCAAAGATCAAAGCCATTACAAAGTTCATTCCAGTTTTTTTTTTCAAGCCTCTGCCTTTTTGCATCAGGTGAGTAAACTAAACAACCTCTTGTTTTAAACTTAGTGCATGTGATGATTTATGAAATTATGATGTGATAATCTATTTGCATGATATGAAACTAGACCTGCATGTTGAAATGAGGTGATAAGTATGTATGTCTGTTTATCTGTGTTCACTCTGTTTTTACAGAGTTTATATTTAGAATCAAAAATTTAAATCTCCTCATCTGGTCCCTTATAGGATGTAGTATTCAAACAAATTGTTTTTGTTTAAAAACAAACTATGTTTTAAAATTTGGTTTAAGTAAAATAAGTCAGTATATTTCTGGAAAATAAGATAAAGGTAGTAAGAACTTTTAAAGCATGAAAATTTAAGCATCACAATTTCTTGGTTAACTTATATGATCGAAATCAACATCTAAAATCATGAATTTTAAGAGTTAAATCCAGATTTTTAGATAGGAAATGAGTGAGATTTTGGTGGTTGATCGGTTTTGGAGTTTTGGGCTATTTCTGGTGATCTGAGGACCGAGGGAGGTCGGAACTGATACTGGAGATGGCGAAGGGGTTGATGAGATGGGAAAAAGTGTCTGGTAGTTTTTTTTCTACAGAGGCGTCAGGGCATTGATTTAGGGTTTTAAACCTAGTTTTGGTAGAGGTTGAAATCTTGGTCGCGGTATCGCCTTTGGAGCATCGAGCTTGGTCAAAGTGGGTGGAATTGATGCGTGTGGTGGTATGGAGCTTGGGATGGACGGATGTGGTTAATAGCGGCATAGATCATCGGCATTGGGGGAATTACTGGATGTGGATGCGTTCCAGTGGGATTCTCGTATAGCCGAATTTTGATTTTTAGGAGGGACTGTTGAACTGGGTAGTTGATAGGGTTGAGATGGTCGATGATGACCTGCTGGGGGTAGCGACGATGGTCGGAGGGAGGTCGATTATCTGTGCATATGCACATATATCAGTTTGTGTATGGCTGTGTTGGTTGCTAACTTTGATCAGGGAAGAAGAAAGATGGGTCGGGGTGATCAAGTTTTGGCTCGGGTTTATGTACGAGATCTTGGGCTTTAGGCTCGAAGTGTTTTTATTGCTTTTACTGCAGTTAACAGGGTTTTGAAATTAAATTCTACTGAACTAACAAGTTTTGAAAATTAAGGAAGAAAATGAAGAAACAGAAGTCTAGACAGCTATTCTCGGGTAGAACCCGAAGTAGGTTAAAAATGCAGGAGTTTAAAAGTTTTTTATAGAACAAGTTTTAAAATTTAAATTGAATTTAATTTAAAAAAATATTATGCAAAATAAATGTTGTTCTGATTGGGTTAAGAAAGTTATGTGATTTGTTTAACTTAATCTTGTTAAGTTCAATTCTTATAAATTTGAGTTTAGAAGTAAACAGACTGGAATGAAATAAGTTAAGAATCATGGATATCTAATTAAGTAGTGATTCTTAGACATTGTTTGAAATAAGTAATTCAAATAAGTCAAGAACTCGCAGAACATACGAGTTACCCGGGTTTTCATTTATGATGTAAGACTTAGTATTTCAAATTTTATGGGTTTACTCACGCTGGTTTCCAGCCCGACCTGGGTGTTACTTTGATGTAATGCTCGGGTCAGACCGAGTATTACAGAATTTTAGGTAAGGACGTTCTGGAGCTCATAAGGCGAGCTGGAGAGCAGGAACGTATGGAGTGTTTTTTGCTGTGATATATTATTGTATAACTAGGACATGTTGTTTTAAACTGTCCAGTGATTGGTAATGGTTGTAACTCTGATGTATAAAAATATAAATGTACTAATATAGTTCTCCTTTGTAAAACTGTTATTTATGTGATATTATATTTTGATCCGCTGCGAGTATGAGGTTTCTGTGACTTGTTACCGTTTCTTCTTCTTTCTCTTTTCTTCTTTTCCTAACTATCTGGAATTTTCTGGATTGAAATTTCCGGGTCGTTACAGACGCCTTGATCCGGAGCCACCTTCGTTTGATGCAGGCAGCGATTGCCCTCGTTCCATCATTGTTGCTCGCCTTCTCATATATTGCGATAGTAGACCATTCCGAATATGTCATTCTATCTCATCCCTCAAGTGTCTGCAATCATTCATACTATGACCATTTAGCTCATGGAATAAGTAATACTTGTCTGATCTTCTTTCACTGTTGGTCGGGTCCCTCCTTATTGGCTTTCGATCAGGAACCTGCCCCTTGGTGTCCTGGTAGATCAGCTCCGAAGTTTAATTCAACTCCATATAAGAGGTGAATCTCGGTTCCTTTCACGGCCGCTTTGGTCCATCATCTTTATCCTTCGCTTTCTGTTTCCTTTTATCCTTGCCTGAATCTTTTCCGGGAGGATCTCCACTTTTGACTGCATAAACATCAACTCCCTCTCCTTCCTCTCTCTCGGCATTTGCATCCTCTTGCTGTAGGAACCTTTTTCGTGAAAAACTCTCCTAGATCCATAGATGGATCCCTTGTCAAAGAGTTCTTGAATTTAGCGCCATCATCTATGCCGCATTCAGCTTCCATTAAAACCATGGACGGATCCGGTCGATCCACTAACATCGCCGTTGCATTGAATTGTGTCAAAAAGCTCCTCAAAGATTCTCCGGCTCTTTGCTTCAGTTTTGTTAAACTCATCACATTCTTAGGTCTTGAAATCTAGACTCTAAATTGCCTCATAAACTTCTCAATCAACTCGGTCCATGTTCTAATGGAACCGCTCTCCAATTGCCTAAATCATAGTTCTGCTATGTCCGTCAGATATATTGGGAAAAATCGGTCCATAATCTCCTTTGATGCCCCTAATTCTTCCATATTCCGCATATACTTCGTTAAATGAACAACACGGTCTATCCTTCCATCGTACATCTCCAATGTCACAATGTCATTAGCTTGAATTCTGGTGGCTTCCTAGCCTGCCTAATTGTGGGGGTGAAGGGGCTCCTATTAACATCTTCTAGATCTCTATTCACCTTTCATGGCTCGTCTGACCATCTATGCCAATCTATCACTATCGTCTAGCTACAATCCTTTTCTATTGCCTCTAATCTTTCCCCCCAGTTCATGAGGGAATTCTAGAATCCACCGTCCTAGACGAGCGGATGCTCCTCTATCAATGCTATATTGTGCAGTTTCAACTGATATCCTGCCAAAGATTGGATCAACTTGCTCCTAAGGCATACTCCCTAGCTCAGGGGTTGCTCCTGATGGTCCTGCTCTATTCGATTTCCCATTGAGCCTTTATGGTCTAGCTTTGGGGATCTGGGCTCAAGCTGCTCCTGCTGCTCCAACTTGTCCAAACTGTCTGAGAATATTCTACATCATTTCCTCCTGTCTTTTCAGCAACTCTTCATGCATATCTTCCATCATCATCTCTGGTGATGAAAACTGAGGAATGATTCGCTCCTGAGGAAGCCTCCTTACTTCCTTCATCCTGGCTCCTTTCTGCTCTTGGTCCCCTTGCTGATTTCCTTACCATTGCTTTCCAGATATAAGTCCATAAGCCTTTAGATCCAAAATCCAAGTTGTAGAATCCCTTAATGCTAGCCGTTATCAGTGAAAGCACCAAAATGTTTGCGCCAAAATTGGTCACAAACATCCAATTGTCGATGAAAGCACCGGTTTACAATTCTAGATCACAGATAATAGAAATGAAGAGGAAATAAATGTGAAGAATACTCAAAATTTAAAAGGAAACATATAGAAACACACAGGTTTAGGGTGGTTCGGCATGTTGCCTATTGTCCATAATGACATGGTTGATTTTTTTAACTTTTGCTTGCTGGTTACAATGAATTATAACAGTGAATTTCGAGTACAATAGTGATTTTCGAGCACAACAATGGTTTCAGTAGAGTTTGGACGTATGAGAGTCAAAAGTCCCTATTCTATAAGTCTTGGGTGCTATTTATAGGTGTAGACTGGAAATATCTCACGCAGATCTCGAAAGACCTATTCTCTCAAGAGGGTGGGCCCACACGATCGGTCCCATGACATTTGCACTCGGTTCATGATCGATATGAACAAATTTCGCATCGATCAAAATCTCGTCCAATCAAGTCGTGATCGATCATGAACATTCTTAAGGAAGCGCATAAGATCCTATGAAAATTTGATGGCATTTACACTTGTAGATTTTGAGTTATGTTTGATGCAAGTTAGGATTTATTGAAAACTGCTGAAATCGCATCGCTTCTGTTCGCATCGATGGTTCACATCGCTGATTCTGCACGTGATGTCAGTTGACATGGCGCTTGTTTTTAGGATCGGTCCACTTTCGATGCCGAATCGATCGAGTTCTTCCAATGTTTACGTCTCGTTTGTATCGACCTATCTTGGCCCTGTTCGTATCGATGTTTTGTGTGTAGTTCGTATCGATTGCTTAACGGTCACTTCGTATCGATTACTTAATGGTCCCTTCGTATCGATCATAACGAAGTCTATTTCGTATCGGTGTGAGATAATGACTTTATATCGACCTGTGGCCGATTGACACGAAGTGTGCTTGAAAACTAGATCAATGCAAAATGAACTTTTGTGTCACCGCCGATGGAAGTAGACAGCGGCGATCGATTTGAAGTGAGCTTGATTGCTAATGGATACGAAGAAGATCGACTTCTATGGATGCGAAGATGAATGGATGCGAGATAAGGTTCGAGGGTTAATTGATACAAACAGGACGGTTGGATGGTGATGGATACGAATAGGTGGATGCTTGATGGATACGAAACCGATCGATGCAAAATGATGGATACGACCCGATCAATGCGAAACGGTGGATGTGAGTGAGTTGATTTGCTTGGTTTGCATCGATTATATCTTGAGGATACGAACTCCGATTGACTTGAAATTTAAAATGTTGACTTTCATAGCTTTTGCTGGTCTTGTCATATCAGTTGTGGCTCGATCCAGACTCGGATAAAGTTTACCAGTATCCATAGTAGATCTATGTATGACCGTTTTTGGGGATGAACTGTCGTTGATTTCCAATCAACTCCTTGGTATCATGGCCTTTCCAAAAGGTGGGATAAAACACCTCAATTATTTCGTACATAAGTAAAATATTTTGGTCCATCACGTTCATCCATTCATTGCTCCAGATCTCTAAAAATCATAACCAATCGACCAGCACACCTAGGGTGTTGGCCAGTGACATAATTTAACTAGGAATTTTGTTATATTTATTTTATTTCATTTTCAAACTTTGAAACATCTGTAACTTCTTCCACTAACTTTGATTTCAAAGTGTTATATATGAAAATTGTGCAAAAAATGGCTACGAATGCAGTGATGAATGTTTCATAGCCAAATTTGGACGTTTGTGAAAATTTTATTTTTTCCCTTGTTATATATAAATTATTTGATTCTTAAACTTTTGAGATGTTACACTATCAGTGGATACTTTCGAATGCGGATAGTGCCATATCCCCATCCATAATCATTTTTGGATATCAGATAGGTGCATCTGCGGATACAGACGAATATAAGATAATTATCATATTCACCAACAATCGATAAATAAAGAAAAATAAATGGAAATTTTGGTTTAACATAACTTTTCCAAATCCCACTTCATTATAACTTGATAAAACAATAAATACATACATTTCTTTTTTCGGCAAAGCCGGTGGGGTTGATTGGCCCCCTACCATTTTATTAATAACTTGAGAATCATAAGCATAACAATGAAACAAATGAATGCAAAGAGATACAAAAAAGCACATAGCAAACATAAGAAATAAAAGAAGCCTTGCTAAGAAGGCTTCCAAGTTCTCAATCGAGGCTGAATATGGATATTGTGAGTCGTGCATAACATCAAAATACCATAAGACATTTTGTAATAAATTTCCATCCTATTCATAATCTTGGCACCAAATATGCGCACGTTCCTATCCTTCTACGCACTAAAGGCAAAAATCTTTAAAATGAGAAGGAGACGATATGAACAAGAGTCCATCCATTTTGTTCCTCTAAATAGTCTTTCCCGTTCTTTTTTGCTGTCATGAAAAGGAACTCCATACTCGGCTTTCAACATAATTTTCTTCTAAAGGAATTAAGTGAAGGAGCGGTTGAAGAATAAGTATAGGTTGTCCATGGAGAAGTTCTTGAAGAAAGGACAAGAAGTGGATATAAGGAAGCCTCTCAAAGCTAAGTTACTAAGAGTATGTAGAGGATTCCTAAGAACCCACTAGAGGAAGAAATTAATTTTCTCAGATGTTATATTATTCCAAACTCTTTGAAACCATGGAAATTTGACAAGAACATCCAAATTAGTGGTGATGGAGTACAAAATGGTTGGGGAATGAGGTTTCAAATGAGAAGGCCAAACATAAGAATCTTCCTCTGCTAGGCTATACATAGAGTTGGAGAACTTGCTCCAAAGAGCATCAACATTCTGGTAAATGGATTTAGGAAGCCTAATGCGGCCATTGATGATGTATTCCGCCACTTTTGCATGCTTTGGGATACCAGTCAACATCATCTCATCATGGGATAAACTGTTCATTAATATAGTTCCTCTGTCCATCCAAGGCACTTTCCAAAAATTGGCACTACTGTTAGTAGCTAAATTCAGTTTGATACGAGGAAGAAGCACAGCCCTCAGCTTAAGCAAGGCTTTCCATGTCTAGCTAGAAGTAGGTTTGGGTGATATTTGTAAAAAACTATCAATAAAATTGTGCTTCCAAAACCACTCAACCCTGATAGATTGTCAAAGTGTTTAGAGAAAGCAGAGATATTCCATGATTTTAAGCTTTTAATTTGGAGGCCACCATTCCTTTTTGGCATTTCAAGTTTTCTACAAGAAATGGGAGGAATTTTCTTAGAGAAAGTGGAGCCAGTCCATAGGAACCTGAGAAATGCACTCCTACAACATGGAAATAAGCTTTGAAGGGAGGAGGAAATTCCTACCCTAGTAGGCTGACATTGAGAAGGCAATGAAGTTAATAATTGTTAGCCTATCAAAATGAGACAGTATCTCTTATGCCATCAATTAAGAGTAGAGGGGATCTTTGTCATAATGGGGAATACGTAGTGCTTTAGTAATTGATCTGGTTGCTAGGGGAATGCCTAAGTAGCTCATGTCCTTTTGTAAAGGCTGCATTTTAGTTCTTGAGAGGAAAAGCTCAATTTGAAGGGCAGACGGGCCAGCAAGAAGAAGTGAGATTTAGAATGGTTTATGCGGAGCCCAAAGAAGGAACCAAAAGAGTCAAGGGTATTCATGAGATAAGTAAGAGAATTAGATGTTGGTTTGGTAAAGATGATAAGATCATCGGCAAAGGTTAGAGAGGTGATTTAGGGGTTTCTACATTTAGGGTGAAGAGAGAAGTTTTTGAGAGATACTTGGTGGATTAATGCTTGAGAAAGAGATTCCATCATGATAATAAAAAGATAGGCCGAGATAGGTTTTCCCTGCTTGAGCACTTTGTGACTCTAAAAATAACCCCTAGCTTGGGAATTGATCAGTAGGTAATACCTGATAATGGTCATGCATTCAAAGATCGACGCAATGAAGGGATGATGGAAGTACGTATTATCCAAAATAGAGAACAAGGCTGACCACCTTACATAATTAAAGGCCTCCCTAATGTCAGTTTTTAGCATAGCTCTAAGAGAAGAGGCAACATGAGAGTGACCGTTGATAAGTTCATGGGCTAGCAACACCTTATCAAGAATGATACTATTGGGGATGAAGGCTGATTGATTAGGAGAAATTAAGCTACCAACTAAAAGCTTGAGTCTAAAAGCTAGAACTTTAGCAATGCACTTATATATGATATTGCAGCAGGAAAT
This sequence comes from Allium cepa, assembly GCA_030765085.1. Taxonomy (NCBI): domain Eukaryota; kingdom Viridiplantae; phylum Streptophyta; class Magnoliopsida; order Asparagales; family Amaryllidaceae; genus Allium; species Allium cepa. Next base: position 191,463,957 of record CM060930.1, on the reverse strand, counting down.
GGGTTTGAATTGTGTGACATAAGAAAGAGTAGGCACCTTAGGAATCAAAGCAATATTAGTATAGTTGATTAATTTGAGGGGTTTTCCCTTATTAAAGAAATTATGGACCGCTTTGTAGAAATCTTTCCCAATGATATGCCAATAGTGTGTAAAGAATAGGGCACTAAACCAATCTAGGCTACTACTGGTTGATTTCCTTATGCTAAACAGAGAGGATTTGACTTCATCATCAGTGACATGTGAAGTGAGGCTGTCTTGTTGAGCTGAGCTAAGCTTTTTCAGGTTGAGGCAGGAGAGGAAAGTGCTATCATGATGGGGATCTGGAGTGCTAAGAAGGGAGATTTAGTACTGTAATAAAGCATTTTGAATGCCACTCAGAGAAGTGTGAGCCATACTTGCTTGATCATGGATTAAAGAGATCCGAGACTTATTTTGTTTGAGCTTAAGGGTGGCATGTAAATAATTAGTATTTCTATCTCCATCTTTTATCCATTTCTCTCTGCATTTTTGCTTGTTCATTTGAAGCTCAATTTTTAAAGCATCGGCTAATAGGATGGATAACTCAAATTCTTAAAGGCTAAGGGAGGCATCAACAGAGTTGTTCATGATTTGGGATTGGACTTAAATAAGCTTTTCCTTAATAGAGTTTGACAGTTTCCAGCCATCACCAAACTTAATGGTGGCCTATGTTCTTAGTGTTCTTGAGCTTCTTATGCAAAATAAGCATGGGATTAACAAAAACTGGTAAGTTCCATGCATTCTGTACAAGCTGCAAAAAGTCTAAATTATTAGTCCATGAGTCAAAAAATTTAAAATTTGATTTTGGCCTATTGGCAGTGTCCCTAAAGGATAGAATTAAAGAGCAATGAACAAAGTGGATAGGCATTGGAAGGTGAATATGAATGGCAGGCCATATGGATAGGCACTTGAAATTGGTGAAATCGTGATCAATCTTGGTCAAGGTTCTCACATTGTTCTTGCTCTTGTTTGACCAAGAGAATGGAGATCCAGTTGAGGGGATGTCAACTATTGAAGCGTTAGCCATTGCAGCATTAAGGGGAGCTAGTTCTCTAGAGGGGAGAGGGTTACCATCTGCTTTGTGAGTTGAGAGAAAGAAGCAATTGAAGTCTTCTATTAAGATCCATAGGTGAGATTCTTGTCTGAGGTGAGGAAACAGGTCAAGCATGTTGGTTCTGCAAAATAGAGAGTTATCAGCATAAATAAATGTGTAATACACAGATGTCGAGGAAGGATGGTTATAAGCATGAGTGTGAATTAATTGGGAAGTAAACAGATAGGGGGGATATAGTAAATGAGAGGGTCAAAGGGGATGAGGAGTCTGCCATTGGGAGCAGCAGAGAGATTATCAATGGAAGACAAAGAGGGATTAACGTAAGATAAAGCACTATTGGTAGGGATGGAATTCAATTTTGGTTTCGAAGATGGACATAAGGGAGTGGACGTGTTCAAGTATCAAAAGCTTAATTTGTTCTAATTTAATATCCGTATGGGCACCTCTTATGTTCCAAGCACCTATGTTATGCATAATTGGAAAACTTTAGAGGGCTTTCTAGACGATTTTCTAGTACTTCTAGCTGAAATAGATGAGTTGCTCTCAAGAAATACGAGTCAAGGGACTGGGATGATTCATCATTAGAGTTGAAAGAATTAAGAGAAGAGATTGCTGTGATTTTCAGAATGGACTTGAGTTTTTATTGTTTCTCTTCTTGTTAACCTTATTGGGTATGAACGTCTTAGATGGGTGAAGAAGGGATGGAGTTGAAGGGCGAAAGGATCAGAGGCTTCAAGAAAGGTAAAAGCTACAAGAGGGGAAACTAGGTCAAACAGTGAGGATATGCCAATAAATAGCATAGACTCGGGTAGAATTATAAACGTATCAGCACGCGTGTGGACAACAGGAGAAGAGAAGGAACCAGGGATAGAGCAGTCTGGAGGAGGATCAAAAACAATGGAGGTAGCAGACAAAGGAGTAGTAATGGAACTGTTAGGAACAGGAGATAGTGGTTTTGATGACAACAACCTTTGTAACTTATTTTACTATAACTTATATGCTAACACTACCGTCTAGATATATATATATATATATATATATATATATATATATATATATATATATATATGAATGTTATTATGTAGGATATATATAGGCCAGGTACTAATTATTGAAGACTGTACAATATAAAGATCAAGAATGAAGAAATCAAGTTTGAAGACTCATGAGTACCAAGATCAAGATTTCAGGATATGTGTCTAGTATTGTTAAAACTTCATAATAGTTGGAAATCTTCATTCCAAATTTCATTTGGGATGGAACTCATTTCTACCTTCTTAGTGGCTTACAAACCCACAAAGGTAGCTTATAAACCTACGATAAGTGGCTTACAAACCCATGAACATCCTGGTTTTGTACAAGTTCTCGAGTCCTAATGTGATGAGATATTCTACAGGAAGAAACTTGCAAAAGTACTTCAAAACGGTTTTTCAAAATAATTTTCCAAACTACTTTTCAAAATATTTTAGCCTTAAAAATTATCTATTCAAATGATTTTCAAAACGATGTTTTAGCCTCAAAATATTCTTTGTTTTTATTTTTAAATAAAATCTTGTTTTAAACTTTGTTTGTTTTTTAAAACTATCTTCCGATTTTTAAATGTTCTTTATAATATATATATACTTGAGATTTAAAATCAAATTTATAAATACATTCTAAAAATATATTTTTCTATCCTACTTTATTTTAAAACATAGGAAAATTAGTTTATTTTACTCCAGAATGATTTCATCTTGTTTTCCTTTCAATACCATTTTCAAAATAAATTTTACGTTGTTTTTAACTAAGGGATGCCGACATCATGGGATACCCCATGTCAATATGGTGGCCGTTAAATTCAAAAGTTTCAATTTTCAAAAGAAGTGTCTATTCGTTTAAAGCTCTTCACGAATGGTTATGACTGTTACTGGTCTATAAATAGCTTTCACAAACAAATTTTTTAACTAACTATTTTCTTATTTTCTTCACTCCTTCTCTACGAATCCATTCTAAAATTTTCATATTTTTAACATCGAGCCAAAATTCTGCCGAATTCTCAAGTGAATCAAATTAGAATCTCATTCTTGTTTGATTCTCTGCCCTCTCTCGAAGACCAAAGTGCTATTCAGAGTTATAGGATCCATTTGTAATCAAAATTTTATCGAGTCTCTTTATAAGGTGTGGTTGTGCCTGGAAATCAATTGGGTGATCTTATGTTCCGTAAATCAAGAGAGTTTGCCCCAGACTCGAAGATATGAGGATGCCTCAAGGCCTTTAGAAATTGAGGATTGTAATCTCGACATTGGTATAATAAAATTCTGTACGAGGTGTTTGCCTTGGTCCAGGACTGGATGCAGGGTGACTCCGAAGCAGTATAAAATCCAGCGTCTTCTTTCCTTTTACTGCTTTTTGTTTGCCTTTTGCATTTGTTTTTGATTTTGTGATTGTTCTTTGATTAAGTTCTGCATTTTTTATATCATAATTTTTAAATTAGTCCATATGTGTCTTAGAATCCATTAAACACTATTCACCCCCCCTCTAGTATTAAATTAGCCTTAAGATCGTTAATCCGCACCCCCTTACAATTGGTATCGGAGCGTACTTTTTCATAGTTTTCATAATATGAAATTTGAAAGTTAAAAATGGCATTTTTAGGAAATTTTGTTAATGCTAGTTTGAATTTATGCATTTCGTCAAAGTATCATAAGCCTGCATATAGTTTTTATGAAAAATCAACTTAGCTACCGAAATGGTTTGTTACGATGGAACAGACATGTTACATGGCTTTTGAAGAATCAACAACCACTGGATAAACTATGCAAATTGAGAAAGATAAATGGATACTTGATAGTGGCAGTTCAAGGCATACGACTGGAAATTCTTAGATACTCAATGACATTATATATCAAGAAGGTGGATTGGTCAACTTTGGAGACAACTCAAAAGGATATGTGATTGGCATCGGCAATGTCGGTAATTCTAAAACTCCTCTTATTTGTGATATTTTTCTAGTTAGGAATTTAAAACATAATTTTCTTAGTGTAAGTCAACTATGTGATAAAGGATTTAATAGTAAATTTGAAAAAGATAAGTGTCACATCAAAGATAATAAGTCAAATATTATCTTTGAAGGAATTAGGAAGAAAAACATTTATATCCTTAGTATGAATGTTTCAAATGATAACATATGTCTTTTGGCTAATACATGTGACCCTTGGGTTTGACATAAAATATTTGCTCATTTAAATTTCAAATATGTTATCAAAACTTGACTTAGTTAGAGATCTTCCCAAGTTAAACTTTAAAGTAGATAGTATATGTGATGCTTGCCAATTAGGAAAACTTAAGAAAAGTTCATTTAAATTAAAAGATATGATTTCTACTTCTAAACCTCTAGAATTACTTCATTTAGATTTATTTGGTCCATCTCAAGTTAAATCAATTAATCATAATAAATATGTTTTTGTAATTGTAGATGATTATTCTAGATATACTTGGACAATTTTTCTTAAACTTAAAAGTGATGCTTTTGAATTATTTAAAATTTTTGCTAAAAGAATTCAAAATCAACTTTCTTTAAAAATAAAAACATTCGTAATGATCACCGTTGAGAATTTGAAAATGAAAATTTTAAGACTTTCTGCAATAAAAAAGGAATTACTCATAATTTCTCTTTTTCAAGAACTCCACAACAAAACGGAGTGGTAGAACGTAAGAATAGAATGATTCAAGAGTGTGCTAGAACAATGCTTTCTGATAGTAACTTACCTAAAAACTTTTAGGCTTAAGCAGTCGCTACAGCTTGTTGTATATTAAATAGGATTTTAATTAGACCATTAACTAATAAAACACCATACGAATTACTTTACAATACGAAACCTATAGTAGCTTATTTTAAAGTTTTTGGTAGTAAGTGTATTATTCTTAATACAAAAGATAATTTAGATAAATTTGAACCTAAATCCGACAAAGGTATCTGCATCGGATATTCCAATAGAAGTAAAGCATTTAGAGTTTATAATTTAAGAATTAACACTATTGAAGAAACAATGCATGTATTCTTTGATGAAAATTTTAAATATTTTGTACAAATAGAAGATGAAGAAGATTTTGTAACTTTAAATAATGAACCTAACGAAACTAATTGTGAATTCATTCAACCTAACAATAGGCTATTAAAAGATCATCCTATAGAAAATATACTAGGAAATATTGAATCTATAGTTAAAACAAGAAATCAACTAAATAGTATGAGTAATATAGCTTTATATCAACTATTGAACCTAAAAATCCAAAGGAAGCGTCATCTGGTGATTCATGGATTCTTGCTATAAAAATGAATTGAATCAGTTCACCAGAAATGATGTTGGGAACTTGTTCCTAGACCTAAGGATAAAAGTATAATTGGAACAAAATGAGTTTCTAAAAATAAAATGAATGAACTTGGTGAGATTGTGAGAAATAAAGCTCGTTTAATCGCGCAAGGTTATTGTCAAGAAGAAGGAATTGATTATGACGAACCTTTGCACTCGTAGCAAGACCAGAAGCTATCATGATTCTACTTGCATTCGCAAACTATAATAATTTCAAGTTATATCAAATGGATTTTAAAAGTGCTTTTCTAAATGGTTTTGTAAAAGAAGATGTTTATGTTGAACAACCACCACTTTTTGAAGATAATAAATTTTCAAATCATGTATATAAATTATAGAAAGCTTTATAAGGTCTGAAACAAGCACCTAGAGCCTGGTATGAAAGACTAAGATCTTGTTTACAACAATTTGTTTTGAAATTGGTAAAATAGATACAACTCTTTTTATTAAAAGAGACAAAAATGATATTCAATTAGTACAAATATGTGTAGATGATATAATATTTGGATCAACTAATAACATAATGAATAAAGAATTTGAAATGAGTCATATGGGAGAACTACATTTCTTCTTAGGACTTCAAATCAAACAATTAGATAAAGAAATTTTCATTAGTCAAGAAAAATATGCTAAGAATTTAATTAATAAACTTGGTTTGACCACTTTTAGTGGGAAACCAACTCCATGACAACTAATGTAGCTTTAAGTAAAGAAGGAAAATCAAAAGATGTTGATCAAAAATTATATAGGGGAATGATTGGTTAGCTGCTTTATATAATAGCAAGTCGTCCTGACATCATGCATAATGTCTGTCTTTGTGCAAGATACCAATCTCAACCTAAAGAAACTCACTTAAAAACCGTTAAAAGAATTTTAAGATATGTAAAACATACTTTAGATTATGGTTTATTTTAACCTAAAAATGATGTATTTGATTTAATTTCATATTGTGATGCTGCTTACGCTAGTTGTAAATCAGATCGAAAAAGTACAAGTCAAACTTGTAACTTTCTATGAGATTCTCTGGTTTCCTGATTTGGTAAGATGCAAAACACTATATCCTCGTCAACAACTGAAGCAGAATATATATTTGCTGCTTTGGCTTGTTCTCAAGTTATATATATGCAACAAATTTTAAAAGATTCTGGATTAACTATAACTAAATCACCAACTTATTATGATAATACTAGTGCAATAAACCTATCTAAGAATCCAACTCATCATGCTAGAACAAAACATATTGATATTAGACTTCATTTTCTTAGAGATAATATGAGTAAAGAAGTCATAACTCTTGAATATATTAATACTGAAAAACAAATTGCTGATATATTAACCAAACCACTAAATGAACAAAACTTTACTAAATTTAGAAGATATTAGGTATATGTTCATTAACTAAAATATAAATTATAAATAATACAAGTATAGTTAATAATTAATATAAATAAAATTTTCTCAAAATTGAACTGGCATGTCGACATGACCCATCCCCCTATGTCAACATACATGCGGAGATTTTCAAATTAAAATTTCCCTCTAAAATTATTTATTAAGTTATATATTTATATATTTTGAATTTTACTCCTTTTCTTTGTTCTATTTTCTGTTATAAACTTCTAAGACAGTAAATTAATGGCTTTCTCTTCTAACAATGAACCTTCTTCACCCGCTTCTCCTCATTCTGATCCTTTTCAACGTTCCACACACGTACGAGTCATCAAATTACAAGAGAAGATGAAAGATTTGCTTCAAATGATGATGGAAATTCAAGTAAGTCAACTGCGAATGGCTAGAGAACAAGATAGGCAAGGCAGAATCCTTAGGAATTTACAAAACTTCCTTATGGATAACCATGCCAATCCCATTGTCATCGAAGAATCATCACAAGCCATGGATTCTAAAGAAGAGCCTCTAGAAGAACCACAAGAGGATCAAGAAGAAGAACATTCTCTGCCAAATCCGGATGTTCATATGGACGAAGACGATGGCTTGATTTGCGTTGGAGAGGTCCTTTTTGACGCTAATGGGAACTTGGTCGAACAACGTGGAAACTTTTTGTCTCCACTATCCAAATTGTTCGGTCCATAAATCACCCATTATTAAGGGTCCTCGTTAAGCGTTTTATAGTTTTGTTGATTGTATATTGTTTTTTTAATTTGTATATAAGTGTTATCTTAATTAATGTTCTTCTAAAAACAATCTTTGGTGTATAAAATCTTGAATTCCATTTAACTTAGGATGCTATATTTCACTCATACATAGTTATTATTCTTATGTCATATGTTTGTTTATCTCATTTCTATTAAGTTCAAGGTTTATAGGTTATTTTTTGTTGATGACAAATGGGGAGAAATTATATAAAATAGCAGGCTTGGAGAAGGGGGAGTTGTTGGTGTAAGGGGGAGTTATGGTATGAACGAAGTGGTAAGTATATTTTATAAGGTTGTCATCATCAAAAAGGGGGAGATTGTTAGGAACTGGAGATAGTGGTTTTGATGACAACAAACTTTGTAACTTATTTTATTATAACTCATATACTAACACTATTGTCTAGATATATATAAATGTTATTATGCATGATATATAAGGCAGGTACTGATTATTGAAGTATGTACAGTATAAAGATTAAGAATGAAGAAATCAAGTTTGAAGACTTATGAGTATCAAGATCAAGATTTCAAGATAAGTGTCTGATTTTATTAAAACTTCATAATAGCATGGAAACATTGATTCCAAATTTCATTTGTGATGGAACCCATTTCTACTTTCTTAGTGGCTTACAAACCAATGACAAGTAGCTTACAAATCTACGACAAGTGGCTTACAAACCCACGAACATCCTGGTTTTGTACAAGTTCTCGTGTCCTCATGTGATGAGATATTCTGTAGAAAGAAGCTTGCAAAACTAATTCAAAATGGTTTTTCAAAATGATTTTCAAAACTACTTTTCAAAATATTTTAGCCTTAAAAATTATCTTTTCAAATGATTTTCAAAAAGAAGTTTTAGCCTTAAAATATTCCTTGTTTTTGTTTTTAAATAAACTCTTGTTTTAAACTTCATTTGTTTTTAAAACTATCTTTTGATTTTTAAATATTCTTTATAATATATATACTTGAGATTTAAAATCAAATTTATATATACATTCTAAAAATATATTTTTCTACTCTTCTTTATTTTAAAACATAGGAAAAATAGTTTATTTTACTACAGAATCATTTCATCTTGTTTCACTTTCAATACCATTTTCAAAACAAATTTTACATTGTTTTTATCTAAGGGATGTCGACATCATGGGATACCCCATGTCGACATGGTGGCCGCTAAATTCTAAAGTTTCAATTTTCAAAAGAAGTGTCTATTCATTTAAAACTCTTCACGAATGGTTATGACCGTTACTGGTCTATAAATAGCCTTCACAAACAAATTTTTTAACTAACTATTTTCTTCAATTTTTCTTCTCCATAAATCCATATTCTAAAATTTTCATATCTTTAAGATCGTGCCGAAATTCTACCGAATTCTCAAGTGAATCAAATTAGAATCTCATTCCTGTTTGATTCTCTACCCTATCTCGAAGATCAAAGTGCTATTCAGAGAGTTACAGGATCAATTTGTAATCAAAAGTTTATCGAGCCTCTTTATATGGTGTGGTTGTGCCTGAAATCATTGGGTGATCTTGCATCCCGTAAACCAAGAGAGTTTGCCCTGGACTCGAAAACAGAGGGTGCCTCAAGGTCTTTAGAAATTGAGGATTGTAATCTCGACATCAGTATAATAAAAATCTATATGAGGTGTTTGCCTTGGTGCAGGACTGGATGTAGGGTAACTCCAAACCAGTATAACATCCAGTGTATTCTTTCATTTTACTGCTTTTTATTTACTTTCTGCATCTGCATTTGATTATGTGATTGTTTTGTGATTAAGTTCTGCATTTGTTTATACCATAATTTTTAGATTAGCTCATATATGTCTTTGAATCTATTAAACACTATTCACCCCCCTCTAGTGTTAAATTAGCCTTAAGATCCTTAATCTGCACTCCCTTTCAGGAACGAATGACAAGTTCATGAGATGTAGTACTAGTTCGAGTAATCAAATCAGAGTGATGGAGTGAATTAATGGAGGTTGAGCTAAGGGAAACAGTTTCATAAGCATTGGACTTAAGAGAGTACATAAGGGCAGTACTTATAGAGCCAGTTGACACATGTGTTGGGTGCACCAACCAAAAAGAAATCTCAACTGAAGCAGCTAGACTTTGGTTGCTTATATGATACATTTCCAGGCTTGAATTACTCATGTCACTACCAGTTTCATTATAAAATCTTCACCATTCCCTTCCTTCTACTCATTTATGGTCTCAAGAGTAGCAAGCATGTTGTTTACTTTAACATTCTCATTTCTATATTCTTTGACTTGCTCACAACATCAACTCTACCTATAAGGTCACCCTCAACATAGTGAACAGACAAACTTACTTGGCTTTATTTTATAGGTTCTACTAGGGAAGAATGGGAGGCACCTATAAGAAGAGACTATTTCTTTGAGTATTTCTTGTTGAAAATTACTTTTTTCCAAATGGGGCTGATGTATGATTTCGAACCATTTTACTATCCTTTTGTTTCCTTTGAGTATCATTCCTTCCCTAGCAACCTGAGAGCCATCTACCTTGTTACAACTTATTTCATTCACTTTATCAATCTCAACGGTAAGGTAGGTTTCATTTGAATGACTAAATACCTTACACATGCTACAAATATCTGATCTTCACTAATAAAAGACTTAAATGTGTTGAGAGCTTCCATCAGGAAGCATTACTAGAAATGAATTTACTAGCTTCTCATCAAGGGTAATTTCTATTAGGCATTTGGCACACCGAATTCTTTCTATTTCTCAGTTACATCATCTAAACATATATGTTTTCCCAACTTATTAGCCAAGCAGTCGATTCTGATCTGTGGCCAAGAAAATAGAGGGATATTCGAAAGTTGAATCCAAATAGAGACAGCTTTAATTGTACCACATACATTGCTTATGAGTGAATTCCATTGCTTCAATATAAACAACTTGTTTTTCATGATGATTGGATCACTTTCTATCAATTTCCTCCAGTCTTCCTCGTCAGAAAAAAGAAAAGAAATAAATGTTGCAATTGGATTTCACCTTTATGTTGCCTCTCAATCTCCTATTTTCTTCAAGTGATGGATAACCACTGAGTATGGTATCCAAGAAAAAACCTATGATGTAGCCTGGCTATTGCAAGGACCCAGCTTGCAGGACCTTGGGAGAAGGGATCAGACCAAAGTCATTGAACTTCGATTCGAAATGAATAGGCATGTACTTCCCAGCATTATGAGGCCTATGCTTCAAGAGGGAAGTCAATGGGTGTTCAATTTAAGAAGGAAGGGGAAGGGAACCGGAGTACACTAGGGTCGGACAAAGAAGAAATAACAGGAGGAGAGGAGGTGGGAGGCACACAAGGAGGGTCGTGAAGAACAGTTGGCGAGGTATAAGGAGGAACAGTGGATGGTATGAAGGAGGAGACATGAGATAAAGAATCAAGGATAGAAAGAATGGAGATAGGGATGGAAGGGATAGGGGGATAGGCTGCCCCAATTTCTGAAAAAAATTTGTGTTGTGATATAGGTAAATGCGTATATTTCAATTGTACTAAAATACCTATAATATAAATAATAATCTTACAAACAACGGATGGATAATTTTTGGATGCGAATGCCTTCGTATTTGCATCCTTTTCAAGATATCCCCTGTTTATCTACTTTCAAATACGGATGTTGATGGATTTTGGATTTTTCGAGTATCCACTGACAGGATTAATGACAGACCATCCATATATAGGTGCTAATTTGTTGACTAGTGGCAGTCTTTTCTTCGTCATCGTTTGGGTTTGAGCACTCCATAATGAAATTACAACGGTTCGGCCCTTAATTAAAGTGGGAGGCTGAAATGAGATGTGATGTATATGCTCCTCGGTCTTCTCAAACTTTACCATCATGTCATCCACATATATTTCCATAGATCGACCAATCAATTCTAAGAACATACGGTTGAAAAGACGTTGATAGGTGGCTCCCACATTCGATAACCCAAATGGCATTGCCCAGTAGTAATTATGATAGAGTTAAGGGTATGTCCTAGGGACAATTTTATAATTTATTGTAAATTATTAACTCTGTAATCATTTCTCGTTCGTAATAAAAGGTGTTTTCTTTATGTTGTATATTTGTTATAATATGCTATAAATAATTAAATAATTAATTAAAATATATTTGATAGAAATCAATAAATTGTGTGTTTGTGATAGTGATTACAGATTGTTGTGATCATGAGTATCATATCATAATATAATAATTACATGATTTTAAATATTCCCAGTCAATATGTGTCGAGTCTGGATATCGATACATCAGTTGAGTTTGAGTGCGTACGCTCTCCAAACGTCGGTTAGTATATTACTCATGATTGCTGAGGGCACCAAGTGGTAATGTACTGACAATCATTGGACAACTACGGAATGACTCAGTCGATAGTTTTCTATTAGTTAATGTAACTAAGGTCAAACAAAAAATATCAATCTGAATAATTTACGTAGTTCTCTTGACTTGAGAATCATGTTGATTTCAATATGAAAGGTTCTATTTGATTATAGTAAAATCATGGTATGGCATGCATCAAATGACTATAGTTGGATTGAGTGGAAGTATTAAAAGTGAAATACTATTCAAGGGAGGATTTGTCTCCTTGGTTATATGCAGTTAGTATTGTCAATAACCTAAGTATTTATTTTGATGAACATCCATATTAATATTACGACTAACATATCTCCAAGTTGTGCTTTACTTTCAGATATATCGTGAAGACATTTTTAAAGAAGAACTAAGTGAAAGAAAATGAATGATGTGAAGAATAATAAGAGCAAATGGAAGAACAAAACTGATTAAAGAAGAATGTAGTACCTACAAAGGTATTTGAAGTGATGAGTAGTTGTTTAAATCTTAGAATCTTCATTAAAGACCTCATGGCAATTATACTTGAAGATGATCAACCATCGACCTCAACTGAATCACAAAATATCCATAAATATGAGTGACTTCGAAATCTGAAAATCTGCAAAGCCTTATTGGAGTTCCTATTTTCTAAAACACATATATGTCGACATATCTCTCCTAAGGATGTCGACATACCGACTATTTTTCTATTTTTAAAATTCAGTTGAAGGTATTTTTCCTCCACTTCTTCACCAAAAGACATGTCTCTTCAACCACTATATAATGGCTCTGGAAAACAAAATTTCAAGACAACTTTCTCTTCTTTCTCTTACCTTTTTCTATATTTTTGTGAGAAAGATGCATTATGTATTCTTCATTCTCTTTATAAATCCATACACTTTCACTTTACTTCTTGAAAATTTGCAAAACATACAAGATCAGAGAATTTGTACTTGAATTTGTATCGTTTTCTCTCTGATTTCATCCTAATCCTTAAAGTGTTCAAAGGTATATTGTTATTGGAGGTTTATAGGATCATTATACTGAATCTACGAGAATCTATATTGAAGATACGACTGCTTGCAATACTCTACTATTGATCGTAAAGAGAAAAAGGTGTTGTTGTAGCCTGTGAAATCAAGAGGGCGCATCTTGTAGCCCATGAAATAAAGATTGTGAAGGTGTTTTTCCACCCGTGAAAAGCAAGTGGTGTAGTGAAATTTGGAACTATGCAGTACATGACTGGATGTAGGATTGGTTAATCTAAACATATATAAAAATTCTTGATGTTATTTACTTCACTTCATCTTACTTTACTACTTATTCTGTGGTTATTTATTTCATATTGCAATTTGAGTGGATGGATATTTAAATTCATACATAAGTTTTAAATAGTTGAAACACACACTTCACCTCCTTTAGTGTATAAATAGCTGTAAGATCCATTCAGCATTGCATTATATACAATCTGTTTTCCCACATTTGGTGTTAGAGCCACTGGATTTCAAAAATTCATAACTTGATTTGAAAAGTATAAATAACTAATAGTACTTGTAACACTTTCTTTAATACTTTTGTAGAAGGACATCTAATACTAAAGCCCCACAATTTAATCATAGTAATTATGTTTATTGGGCTAACAGGATGAAAATTTATTTGCATTCTAATCATTTAGGTATTTGGAACATTACCCAAACTGAGTACACTAAGCCCTAAATGAATTATGCACAATGGACTAGCAATCAAAAGATACAAGCATTCAACAATACAAAGGCTATGAATATTTTGTTCTGTGCCTTAGATAAAAATGAGTTTAACAAAGTATTTATTGGTAAAAGTGCGTATGAAATTTAGAGAACACTTCAAGTCATATAGAAGGCGGTAGAAAAGTTCAAAAGACAAAGATATGCATGTTAACTAATCAATTTCAACGGTTCGGAATGGAACAAAATGAATCCATTTCTATTATGTACTCTATATTTCATGATATAATATCATTAGGAAAGAATGTTATAAAAGAGGACTTAGTCAGAATAGCCTTGAATTAACTTTCTAGTGAATGGGATCAGAAGACTCTAGTAATCGAAGAAGCAATTGATATTAGTAACATGAAAATAGAAGATTTAATTGTTAATCTAATGTTATGTGAAGTGCAGCTGCAGGTTAGAAAAGAGAATCAAGCAAATGAGAAGAAATCATTGGCACTCAATGCTACAAACGAAAATCGTGAACCAGATAATGATGATGAGGAGGAAATCAATTTCATGACCTTCAAGAGATTCTTGAAATATAGGAAGATGAACAAACTTTGAAAAACTGATAATTATAGTTTTAGAAATAGAAATTTCTTAAGTGTTTCAAATGTGATAAAACCGATTGAAAAGAGATTGTCCAAACCTGAAGAAATCTAAGTAATCTTCTAACACTTTCAATAAGAAGTGGAAACAGGATTTCAATGCAACATGGAATGATTAAGAGACATCATCAAGTGATAGTGGTTCATAAACTAAAAACGCCAATGTGTGATGTTGGGTCATATAATTTAATTACTGATAGGAAATTCAAGTGACACAACAATTCATGAATCAACAATAACTACGAAGACCGGAGTCAACGACTCGATGTACGACTCATATATACTCTATATATAATCTAGAGTTAAGTACTATATATAATAGAGTCAATTCTAGTTTTTTATAAAAAAAATCTTTCCTCAAGTATCATCACTCCCTTGCATATATATATATATATATAGACACACACACACTGCATACGTTTTGAAAATTTGCCATCACAACTTGCTTACATTTAGGTTTTTCAAAAATACACAGTTCAGTCGACTAAACCAATGCACTCATTCCATTGAACCTGTGCATAAATTTTATTAAAAAATATATTTACACAGACCAGTCAACTGAGTGCATATGTCAGTCGATTGAAGCTACCTAGGCAATCGACATAACTTTGTATAACTGTTAAATTCCTTGAATAGACACTTCCTTTTTGAACAGCTTTCTCCCTCGTGAAGAGTTGCAGCCGTTGTATTCTTTGAGATCTTTTCACCAAAAGTAGCAACTCCTTATCTACTATATATATGCTTGAGTTTCAAAGATCAAATCACCGAATTCACATTTATTTATTGCTCTAACTTGAATTATATTCTCTAAATCTATAGCTCTCTTGAATTCATATATTCATTGCTTTTGATCACAACTTCATATTTTTCAAAGCAATCTAAACTTCCTATTCTTTATACACACATAACTATACACATCATACTTAAGGAAAAGATTATAGGAAGGGTGTACTAACAAGTGAAAAATTCATGTTACTAGAACACACAAGATCAAGATAATCTACTTTGTAATCAAGTCCTGTTCGGTTGCTCAGGCGGTCAAGTCCTGTTGGTTGCTCAGGCGGCTAAGTCCTGTTCCTCCAGGTTAAGTGAGGGCTGCTAGTTTTAATTCCAATAGTTTGGGACCGGACGTAGAACAGCAAGTTCGAAGTAGTATAATAATCTATGGTGTCATTCTTTACTTTACTGCTATCTTATTTTATAGTTACTTTCATCATTAGTTAACAAGTTTAGTTTATATATATATATATATATATATTCCATATTACACGATCTTATAGCACGGTCACTTTCATTTGGTATTACAGTAGGGTCATCTTATACCTATAGCATAGTTATCTGATATTTTAAATATGGATAACAACGCTAGCACTGTAACGAACACAAGTTTCCTTGTAGATCAATCTTCTACACGACCACCACTATTCAACGAAATGAACTATAGTTATTGGGCTACTAGGATGAGAATTTATATAGCAAACTAATAGTTATGAAACCTGGAAAATTACTCAAACCGAATATACCATACCTACTACAGAATATTCACAATGGTATAACACACAAAAACTGGATGCTACTGCAAATTCTAAAGCCATGGATATGTTAAATTATGCATTAGACAAGAATGAGTTTAATAGAGTGAGCATGTGTAAAACAGCTTACGAAATTTGGTGTACTCTTAAAATTACACATAAAGGTACTAACAGAGTAAAGCATAGTAAAATTTCAATGCTCCAAAATCAGTTCCAAAATTTGATAATGAAGCAAGATGAAACAATAAATGGAATGTACTCTAGATTCCAAGATATATATATATATATATCATTCACTTTTAGCATTAGGAGAAACATATACAGACTTTGATATTGTTTCAAAAATCGTCAACTCTTTAACGGATGAGTTGGAACAAAAGGTCTTAGCGATCGAAGAAGTTAACGACATTTCAACCATTAAACTAGAGGAGTTGATAGGAAATCTAATGTCTTATGAAATTAATCTCCAAGCAAAACAAGTACAGGCTCAAGATAAGAATAATATAGCATTCCAAGCAGAAAAGGATGAATTAGATTCAGATGAAGAAGATATGGCATTCATTGCTAAAAATTTCAAAAAGTTTTTGAAAATCAAAATTACTAACAAATTCAGAAACAATAAAAACAGCTCCAGCAACAATGACAACAACAAACCATCATCTTCTGCTTTAGAATGTTATGTGTGTCACAAGAACGGCCACATCAAGAAAGAATGTCCTAATTGAAAAGAGACAAATTTAAGCACAAGAAAGACATATTCAAAAAGAAAGCTTTCTCTGTCACTTGGGATGATTCAGAATTATCATCAGATAGTGACTCAAACAGTGATACGGGACAAGCCAACATATGTTTTATGGCCATAAATGATGAGGTGAGTGATCTAACTTTTGATGATTTATTAGAAATAAATTTTGAATTAGTTGACAAACTAAGAAACATCAAAAGAAAGTATAAAGAAACTCTTGAAATATTAAAAAGAACTGAAAATGAGATAGATATGTTAAGAGATGAGAAACAAATTTTAGAAGAAGAATTTGAAATCTCTCAATAATCTTATTCTAATATAACATCTCAACTCTCTTTGTTATGCCAAAAATAGAAACTCGGAAGGAAAAAATGATGCTCTTTTAATTGAAAATCATGATCTTAAAGAAAATGTTAAGATACTGGAATTTTCTTAAAACAAAATTAGATGATACTGCTAAGAATGTTTCATATTTTAAAAAGGTAGAGAAAATATTTCTAAAATTATATAAAATTCTCAAACGGTTTCAAATAAAAGAGGACTAGGATATAAGCAAACTTCTAAAGTTATTCCAAAGAAAAAGGATTCTTCGTATAACAATTTCAAAAGGAATAATAATAAAATTGAAAAATCTATTTCAAAAGTTGCAAATTATTATAAATCAATTAAGATTTGGTTTCTAAAACAAATAATTCTTTGATTAGAAACAAATATATAAAATCTTTTATAGAAACTGTTCACAAAAATAAAAAATTTATTGTTAAAAGGAATTCTGAACCCTCTTGGGTTTAGTTTCCTAAGACCTAACATTTTAGGACATAAATAAAACGGTAGGTACTAGTGTTAATTCTATATTTTGCAGGTACCACCAAAAAAGAGGTAAATGGATACTAGATAGTGGTTGCTTGAAACACATGACGGGAACAAAGAGATGCTAACAAACATCACCTACTCAGATGGAGGATCTGTCACTTTTGGAGACAATTTCAAAAGATATATCGTCGATAAAGGCGATGTAAGCAATGACGGTATATCTAATTTACCTCTTATTACAAATGTTTTATTAGTTAAAAATTTGAAGCATAATTTACTTAGCATGATGTGTGACAAATGATACAATATATCTTTTTCTGAAAATAAGTGTAGCACTTTTGATCAAAATAAAAATCTTATTTGTGAAGGTTTTAGAGATAAAAATATATATGATTTGAATAAAAATATAAATTACAATACTAATATGTGTTTAATACCCAAAGAAAATGATCATTGGTTATGACACAAAATATTTTGTCATGTCAATTTCAAAGCTATAACAAATTATCTAAAAATGAGTTAGTAGAAGATTTACCAAAAATGTATTTTGGAGTAAACAAATTTTTGATGCTTTTCAATAGGAATATTATCAAAATCATCTTTTAAATCAAAGAAAAATATTTCTACTATCAACCACTTGAATTATTGCATTTGGATCTTTTTGTCTAACTTAAGTTCAATCTATAAATCAAAGCAAATATGTATTTGATTAGTAAATGATTTTTCAAGATATACTTGGACTGTTTTTTTGAAAAAAATGATACTTTTGAAAATTTCAAAATTTTTGCTAAAGAAATTCAAAATCTCAAAAACTTAAAATTTAAAAACATTAGAAGTGGTAATGGAAGTGAATTCGAAAATGAAGCTTTTGAACATTTTTATAATAAAAAGGGAATTTGCCAAAAAAAAATTTCCTAGAATAGCACAACAAAATGGAATTGTAGAAAGGAAAAATAAAACTTTACAAGAATGTGCAAGAACTTTATTAATTGGAAGCACTTTACCAAATCATTTTTGGGCAGAAGCTGTAGCAATTGCCTGTTATGTTCTGAATCGTGTTTCCATCTGACTACTAACTAAACACACTCCATATGAACTATTTCATGAAAGAAAACCAAATATTTCATATTTTAAAGTTTTCGATTAAAAATGTTTTATTTTAAACACAAAAGATTAGCTTGGAAAATTCAATATAAAATCCGATGAAGGAATTTTCATAGGATATTAGGACTGAATCAAGGCTCATCGAATTTTTAATAAAAAAACTAAAACAATCGAAGAAAAACTATATGTTTCCTTCGATGAAAATTTTAAGTTTAATAAATTTTTTGAGGATGATAAGATAATAACTAAGATAGTCATAAATACAGTTATTCAAAACAATTTTTAAAAGTTGAATTATTCATAATTTTAAGAAGATGAAAACCTTATTCATAATGAAAATGGATTAAGGTCTCCTCCTAGGATTTTACAAGATCAGCCAGTAGAAAATGTCATAAAAGAAATTGATTCACATGTCAGAACTAGAAATCAACTTAATCAAATGGGCCATGTAGTATTCCTTTCTAATATTGAACCTAAAAATGCTAAAGAAGCCTCTACCGATGACTATTGAATTATAGTTATACAAGAAGAGCTAAACTAATTCGAACGAAACGAAGTTTGGGAATTAGTTCCTAGATTGAGTGATCAAATAATCATTAGTATTAAATGGGTTTCCAAAAGTGAAGCAGATGAACAAGGAAATATAACTAGGAATAAAGCTAGATTAGTTGCATAAGGATACAATCAAGAAGAAGAAATTGACTATGAAGAAATATTTGCTCCTGTCGCTCGACTAGAAGAAATATTTGCTCCTGTACGTATCTTACTGGCCTTTGCATATTTTTATAATTTTAAACTTCATCAAATGGATGTTAAAAGTGCATTTTTAAATGGATATACTAAAGAAAAGTTTATGTTGAGCAACCTCCTCTATTACTTGAAAAAATTTCAGACCATGTCTATAAACTTAAGAAAGCTTTATACAGTCTAAAACAAGCACCCTGTGCTTGGTATGAATGTCTTAAAAGCTATCTTATAGATTCTGGTTTTGAAATTGGGAAGGTTGATCAAGCTCTTTTTATTAAATGAACTAAAAAAGGATATTATAATTATTCAAATTTATGTTGATGATATTATTTTGGGTTCTACAAAAGATAAGTTATGTCAGGAATTTTCTAATGTAATGACTAAAGAATTTGAAATGTCATTTATGGGAGAATTATCTTATTTTCTTGGATAACGGATTAAAAAATTAGATAATGGAATTTTTATTAATCAAGAAATATATTGTAATGATTTAATTAAATGCTTTGGTATGGAAAATACTTTTGCCAAACCAACTCCAATGAGTACAACAATACATCTCGATAGAGACGAAGATGACAAGAGTGTTGACCAAAAATTATATCGAAGTATGATTGGATCATTACTTTATCTAACTGCTAATAGACCTAACATAATGATAAGTGTTTGTTTATGTGCTCGATTTCAAGAAAATCTAAAGAATCACATATGCGAGTAGTGAAACGAATATTACATTATCTAACCAAAACCAAATATTTCGGACTTTCCATCCAAAAAGAATGTCCTTTCGAGTTAGTATCATATAGTGACGCTGACTTTGGAGGATGTCGAACAGATCGAAAAAGTATGAGCGGGACTTTTCACTTCATTGGACAATCCTTATTCTCTTGGTTTAGCAAGAAACAAAATTGTGTGTCACTATCGACATATGAAGTAGCATACATTTCTAGCTGCTTTAACATGTGCTCAAGTCATCTAAATGCAACAAACACTTCGTGATTTTGGAGTTCATTTATCTAAATCAGCTATTTTTTGTGATAGCACAAGTGCTATAAACTTATCTAAAATCTTGTCAATCATTCACGAACTAAACATATTGACATTCGTCATCATTTCCTTCGTGATAATGTTGAAAGGGATATAGTCAGATTGGGATTTGTATCCTTTGAGAATAGTTGGTTGATATATTCGCAAAACCTTTAAATGAAAATACTTTTATAAAACTAAGAAGAGAACTAGGAATTTTATCGTTAAAAGATTTATAATTAATTTTTTCTACTTGAGATTTTTTTTAAAATAGTTTTTTTTTCAAAAATATAGTTTCCATGACTCAAACTCTGGTCTCTCGCTTACAAGTCATATACACTACCACTCTACTACATGTTACTTCACATCAAAACCATCTTTTCAATTCTTATTATATTGTTCTACTTTTATCTAACATTTTCAACCATACATTTCTTTTTTTCATTTTGACCAAACATTCTTCTCTGGTTAAAATCAGTTTCACCTCAAATCTTCTTACTATTTATACAATTTCTTGTATTCTAAATACCTTCCTTTATCAAAAGTTTATATATTCATTTTTTTCAAAAGAAAGTTTTCTATAAAGGCACTTGTAGTCATGTCTTCTCATGAATGATTTAAGTACTCCTCCATCAACTTCTATTTACCAAGTTTCGGCTCAGTAAATTTACCCACGCCTACACCGATCTACGAATCCATCCTAATTGTGCGTCCCAACTATCACACTGGACATACACCTAACTCAAAACAAGTTCATAGGAATCTAAGCTTCGGCTCTCCATCTATTGCTCGACAGATCGATGATATCCATCACTATCAACGAGAGTCGTCCAAAGGGAAATGTACTATGAGAAGAAAAATCACAGTAGGAGACTCAACTTGGAAATTCGCTCTCAAATTTTTTGGTTCGCCTCCATCTAATAAATATGTTCATCAATCAACCATCTCCCCAGAGGCCTCCTTATTCACCAAATTTGTGGGATCGTTCCACCATTCAACTGGCGCGAGAAATTACCAAAATCGAAATGGAAGAGTGTTCGACTTCAAAGTCTTTAAAGTCCTCTGAATAACTATCCTATAAATTCTCTATTATTTTTATGCCATTTCCTAAGTTCTATTTGTATATGTTCTTTTAGTTGATTAATAAAATTCTTATCTGCATTTTTTCAACAGAAACAGTTGACTAAATAATGATGAATGCAATTTTTTAACTTTAATTTTTTCTTCAACTCAATCGACTGACCCAAGAGTTCAGTCGACTCAATACTCCAAAAGTAGGCTAAAATCTTTCGCGGATGAATCAATCGACCGAATCCTTAGGTCAGTCGACTGAACCTAATTATCTAATTTTTTAATATCTCCTTCAGCCGACTGCTTTTGCAATTTCAGTCGACTGAAATTGGTAAACCGAGTAACTTTATGCTAGCAGACATTTCAAATGTTCATATAAACTTATATTTTCTCACAACTTTTTATTTCTATTTCTATTTACTCATTATCTCTGCATCTATTTCCTTAATATCCCCCGATTCTCCACATCAATTTCATCATTTTCCTTCATAAAACCCTAAAAACCTACTATGCCACCAAAGTAAGCAAGGGCTACATTATCCAGCGCTAGTCCTTTGAAATATCAGACGCGAAGTTGGCTTCACAATGAGAAAGCAGCTCAAAGTTTCGACAATATAAAGAATGCTAGAATATTCGAATGTTCTTTTGTTAAATACCCTGACTTTTCATCTTATGCCATTCAAAATCTTGCAAAAAGTTGTGGCTTGGAATCTCTAATAGATTACACTGCCAATAACATCAAAATAAACCATCTTCTCATTAAACTCTTCTACGCCAATCTCAATTTAGACCATCATAATATTCAAAGTCCCAATGATTTTGTTTGGACCCTTGTTTGCGGGGTAAAGACCTTTTTGCCTCTACCTCGACTTGGAAGAAATATCCAATGTCCAGTGAAGGAGAAGAATTAAGTGAAATTGCTAGTAAATATGATGTCTAGAGATAGAGTTAGCCATCTATTCCTCTCTGACGATATGACAGAACTCAAGGCTATTTCACTTCGACCCAAGGCCAGAATTATGCACCGCACACTGACACAATCCATCAACCTTAGAACTGGAAGCCATGAAAAAGTATATAGGCACGATTTCCATTCGCTTTATGCTACATTGGATGAACGTCACGCCAACTGGTCTAAGGTAATCCTAGATGAATTCCCAATTTTTAATCAAGGGCACATGAATACAATTCATTATGGTGCATATATCATGAGGAATACTAAGCATTTCGAAATTTCTTTTCCCGACTCGGATTATTCAGCGATTGCCTCTTTGAATACCAAAACACTAAGCTTAATGGGTCTCCCAAAGTAATATTATAGTTGTACGATTATTCCCTTCGAGTATTGGCTAGAGAATCAAGCTTTCAGTTAACCTCTACCACCCTCTAGGCAACATGCTCTCCGTATTAAAGCAACAAGCTCTTCTCTACCACCACCACCTCCACGGGAATTTAACGAAATACAAGAAATTAGATCATAAGCTCGACCATAAGAGGATTTAACCATCATTTCTAGAAATCAAAGGTTTTTAGACCAACGCCTGAGTCATGTCGAGACAAATGTTTCCGATGTTGAGAAAACTGTCACAAAGTTAACAAAAAGCGTAATCACATAAAAGGTTTCTTGAACAATATTTGTGTAGCAATATCATGTGGCCAACCTTCCTCTACATCCGTTCATGTTCCTACATCTCAAGGAAAACGATCTTAACCACATTTCACTTGGTTGACTTCAGTCGAAGGACATGAAGAAGAAGAAGAAGAAAAGGGAGAATAGATGGGAGGTCAAGAAGGAGCTTCCAGTAGCGATGAAGAAGAGACCGAGGGAGATAATGAAGAAGAAAGTTCCGAAGATGAAGGAGATGGTGATGAGTAAGTTGTTATTTTTGTTTTCTAGTTTCAATATTTTAACAAAATGGTGTGTTGTTCTTTTAAAAACAATGGTAGGTATTCTCTCTTTTTTTTCTATGTAATATATGTGTGACACTATGGTTATGAGATGTATTTGACTCTCTGTGTTGTTTTGAATGCTTATATGATTATCCATTTTCAGTATATGCTCTTAGATTATATATGTTATTAGTTTGGAAACTCTCCTTTTTGTCGATGATAAAGGGAGAGAAAGGTACGGTTTTATTACTATTTACAGGGAAACGGAAGCATAAATTCATGGGGAGAAACAACAAAGTTAAGGCTAGCATATATCTAAGGAGAGTTATAGAACGTCGAGGAGCGAAGCAATATTGTCGAGATTCATTCATATCAAATGGAGTTATCATCATCAAAAAGGGGGAGAATGTTGGATCTTATGTTTTAATTACTGACAAGAAATTCAACCGACACAATGATTCATGAATCTACAATAACTACGAAGACTGGACTCAATGACTCGATGTATGGCTCATATATAATATATATATGATCTAGAGTCAAGTACAACGCATATTAGAGTCAAGTCCAGTTTTTTTGTCAAAATCTTTCCTCAAGTATTATCACACCCTCGGATACACACATAAACACAACATTGCATACGTTTTGAAAACATGCCACCACAACTTGCTTGCATTTAGGTTTTCCAGAAAATATACAGTTCAGTCGACTGAACTGATGCCCTCAGTCGACTGAACCTGTGCACAATTTTTTTTTAAATTTTTTTTCACAGACCACTCGATCGAGTTCATATGTCAGTCGATCGAATCTGTGCAATTTCAAATACACATGCACATTTTGAATTCAGTCGACTGAAGCTACCTAGGCAGTCGACTGAACTCTGTATAACTGTCAAATTTCTTGAACAGACACTTCCTTTTTGAATAGCTATCTCCCTCATGAAGAGTTGCAGCCATTGCTATTCTTTGAGATCTTTTCACCAGAAGTAGCAACTCCTTATCTACTATATATATGCTTGAGTTTCAAAGATCAAATCACCGAATTCACTTTTCTTTCTTGCTTTAACTTGAATTATATTCTCTGAATCTATAGCTCTCTTGAATTCATATATTCATTGCTTTTGATCACAACTTCATATTTTCAAAACAATCTGAACTTACTATTCTTCATATACACAAACTATACACATAAAACCTGAGAAAAAGATTATAGGAAGGGTGTACTACAAGTGGCAAATCCGTGTTACTAGAACACACAAGATTAAGACAATCTACTTTGTAATCAAGTCCTGTTCGGTTGCTCAGGCGGTCAAGTTTTATTCGGTTGCTCAGGCGGGTAAGTCTCGTTCGGTTGCTCAGGCGATGTAAACCTGTTCCTCTAAGTTAAGTGAGGGCTGCTATTTTTAATTCCAAAAGGAGTCTGGGACTGGACGTAGAATGAGAAGTACGAATGGTATAAAATCTCTGGTGGCATTATTTACTTTACTACTATCTTATTTTGTAGTTACTTTCAGCATTAGTTAACAAGTTTAGTTTATGTATATATATATATGTATATATATTCCATATTACACGATCCAATAACATAGTCATTTTCATGTGCTTTATGGAAAAAGGATGACCAGGGTACCAGTGTGTATAATTTATATTTTTTAGGTACCGAACAATGGATATTGGAGAACAGAAGTTCAAAGCATATGACAAGAAATCCATTGATATCAAGCATCATCATATACAAAGATGTTGAGATTGTGAATTTTGGATATAATTCAAAATGATATGTAATTGGCATCGGCAACATCGGTCCTCTTATTTTAAATGTTTTACCTGATAAATCTATTTCATGCTTTATATTGATGTTGATTCCCCTTATAAGTTTTATTTATGTACATACACAAACAAAAACTTTATTGTAATATCTGGTTGCACTTAAACGATTATTTTTTACCCTTTTTCTTGATGACAAAGAGGGACAAAGAATATGAATATACTAAGCAAAATGATAGTTGGAGTGCATAGAGTTAGGGGAGCCAAATATAAAAAATATTTTTATATTTTATAAATATTAGTATGGTCGTCATCATCAAAAAGGAGAAAAGTGTTAATGTCCTCGGTATTGATTTTGATGAATAACCATATAAATATTACTACTATCTTATCTCTAACTTGTGTGGTACTTTCAAATATATTTTGGAAACATTTTCAAACAAGAACTACGTGGAAGAAAATGGATTGTACGAGGTTAATCAAATTAAGCAAATGGAAGAACGAAACTAATTAAAGAAGAATGTTGTAATGACAAAGGTATTTGACATGATGAGTAGTTGTTTGAATCTTTGAATATTTGTTAAAGACCCCAGGAAAATTATACTTAAAGACGATCAACCATTAACCTCAACAGATTCACAAAATATCCATAAATATGAGGGACTTTGAAATTTAAAAATCTACAATGCTTTATTGGGGTTCCATTTTTCTAAAACACATGTATGTTGGTTGACACATCCCTCCTAAGTATGACGATATACTGACTGTTTTTCTATTTCTAAAATTCAAATGAAAGTATTTTCCCTCCAACTCTTCACCATAAGAAATGTCTCTTCAACCATTGTATAATGGCTTTGGAAAACAAAATTTTAGGACAATTTTCTCTTCTTTCTCTTACTCTTTCATTTCCACACTTTTGTGAGAAAGATCCATCACATATTATTCCACTCTCTTTGTAAGTCCATACTCTTTCACTCCAATTCTTTAAGGTTTTCCAAACCACACAAGATCATAGAATTTGTACTTGAATTCATAACATTCTCTCTTTGAATTCATCTTATTCCATAAAGAGTTCAAAGATATATTACTATTGGAGGTCTATATAATCATTGTACTGAATCTACGAGAATCTATATTGAAGATACGACTACATACAATATTCCATTGATTGTAAAGAGAAGATGGTGTTCATATAGGCTGTGAAATCAAGAGGTTAATCTTGTAGCTCGATAGATCAAGAGGGTGCATCTGGTAGTCCGTGAAACCAAGATTGTAAAGGTGTTCTTGCACCTATGGAAAACAAATGGTGATAGTGAAATTATGTACTATGAAACATAGGAAAGGATGTAGAATCAATCAGTCTAAACCAGTATAGAAATTCCTGGTATTATTTATTTTACTACATCTTGCTTTACTACTTACTTATTCTATAATTATTTGTTTCTATTTGCAATTTCAGTAGATAGGGATTTAAATTCAAAGTAAGCTTTGAATAGTTAAAATACACACTTCACCCCCTCTAGTGTGTAAATAGCCTTAAGATCCATTCTGCATTGTGTTATAGATAATCCATTTTCTCATAGGTATCACAGTCAACTGAAGTAAACTCAAAGTCAAAATCTATGACCAGCGTAATTCATTCAATACTAATAGTTATTATTGAATCAAGGATTTTATATTTAGACTATAGAGTTGAATACGAATGATATTAGAATTTTGACCATTACCATGTTCCATAAGTCCGAAGTGATATAGTTTTGATGAAGATAATTATATTTATAAATAATTGTCACTACTGTGTAACACAAACAAAGTAAAATTTGATTTTATCAATACAGAGTAAGTAATAAATTCGGCCATAATGTCACACAACTTGCTATGTGAAGTGTGAACATTAATATTTGAATTGTTCGATATTAATAGCTGACCAAATCTACACCTAAGACTCACACAACCGAAACGTTGAATACTCCTTTTACCACCTGATTTGATTAATATATAATGTTATAATTTATTAAATTAATCAATATTTTTGAAATATTAGTTATAAAAATTTATTTGATGCACTGAACAATAGTAAACAGTGTGTTTATAATAGTTATAAATATATTAATTGATATACGACATCACTGTGCATTTAGACTGGATTTAAGTAACAAAGAATTTTGTTTGGACTAGGACTAAGTTTAAGGCCCATATGTGGCATTATGATTTGGGCTAGGAAGTGCAAGGTTAGGCCGGCCAAGGGTTGGTAAGTAGGTGGGGTTTGAATGGTTAAAAAGGGAAGAAATGGCAAAGAGAGAAATAAGGAAGGTGATTCACTTTTCACTCTATTGTCTCTTCTTTACATAATGCCACTTAACCCTTGCTTTCACTATACTCTAGCGACTCCCTTTGCTGAAAATGTTTGACCATCAACTAACCATTAAAGTCCAAAACTCCATGCACAAAACACATCAAATTCAATCCAATTCTATTGGTGGTGGTAGCTGCATTCGGGAGCTTGCAACTTCTGAATTCAAATTCAATTCAAGGAGCTTGACTCTTCGTTCTAAGGTGTAAATTTTAGGCATTAGTGAAGGATATCATTCTTTACTTATTATCATATAGTAATGTTTAATATATTACCATTTCATATGTTTGTTTAAATAGTTATCAATATGATGAATCGGTATATAACTGTGTTATTACATTGGATGGTTATATTTATATGTGCATATAAAAAAATTGTTATCAGCATACATGCTACATGTCCATGGCATGATTATTAAAAAAATATTTTTTGGTTAAAATCATGTTATCAAATGATTTTGTCAATTAAATTAAAATATTAAATATTAAATCATAATATATATATTAAAAAAATCAAAATTTTCAATTACATTTAGAAAGTATTCGGTAGTAAAAATAATTTATTTTATATATAAATACTTAATTATTATTTTTATTTAAAATTTGTTAAATAGATAAAAACACATTTGTACATATTTATAAACATTATAAAATTATGGAAAAATATCGCACAATATAAAATAAAAATTATGATTTCTATAATATTTTTTTAATATTTTTATTTAACCCCTGTAGTTTTTTAATTATTTAGTAAGTATTTTAATAAAATATTATTAAATCGAAAATTAAAATAATAAAATATTTCTGGTTAAGAGGAAAAAAAAGTTATTTTATTAAAAATTATATGCATATATATACACTAATTATAACTAGCTATATACATATACATATAAATTAATTCAAAAAAGTTATTTTGGATTTCATGATATATAATAAATACACTAAGTTATTTTACAAATTAATATTCAAAATAATTTTGAATTTTAATTACACACACACACATATATATATATATATATATATATATATGTATGTATGTATGTATGTATGTATATGAAATGCTTTATTCAAACAATTTACAACAAATATTTTATGATAATTATATAATTAAATTTATACATACATACATATATATTTATTTATACAATAATTTAAGAGAATATCAGACACATATTCCTAAAATCAAACTTAATCCAAACCGCATCCCTATGCAAATCGCATATGTAAAGTTGGTCCTTATAATTACTGTAGCGAATTTGTTTCATATTTTTTTGTTCCACTACCTAAACTTTTTTTCATGAAATTGTAAATATTAAATATAGGCTACTAGATAAAAACACGGAATAAGTGCAGAAATGTTCGCACTTAGTGAGAAATATTGTAGACATATAAGCAAATATTTACTTAATAATTGTAGACATATCTACAAATCTTCACTCAATATGCAAATGTTCGCAGACATAAAAAAACTACAAAAATGTCAATGCAATTATTCAATAAAATTGCACACATGTCTGCAATTTTCCACTAGAAGTGGTCCATTATGTTTTATTTTCATTTTCCATCAACATTTTCTTGCTTTTGTACAGTAATATGATATTGAATATGATTTGAAATAAATTGTGAAATTTTGAAATATACATCAAATAATTGCATAAAAGTATGCAATTATCGGCTACAATTGCTTATATATCACCAACATTTTGAATAATTGCGTACATTTTTGTAAGTTTTCCTAGAGCTTACTATATTCTTTTTTCTGTTTTCCATCCACTTTTTGTTTTTATTTTTCTGACATAAATATAAAGATAAATAGAAATAATTTTTGAAATTTGAAAGTTTTTTCATTTTTTTGATGATTTTCGAAAAAGAGGGACCTAATTTACATATTTTTATGGCAAGGATGTTTTGTGTATTTTGAAACTTAACAGGGACCTTAATTAAACTATCCCATAATTTAATGTGTGTATTTAGACAACGCATTTGTATATACGAGAAGCTAACGTGTCTGTCGCGGTATAAATCCAAGCATCTATACACGTTATGTTAAACCATGTACACATTATCCTATTGCATGTGCAAGTACACATATATGTGTATATATATAGTAAAATATAAATAATTTAAAATAAAACATTTTTTAAATTTAAATAAAATATTGATTTGATTTAAAACAAAATTGGGAAAGTTCTAAATTGATTGAGACTGCATATGCCTATTAAAGATCTAATAAAGGATTTTTTTGAAATTTACCATTAACTCCACAATAGGCTCGCCAGGTTCCATCAAGTACAAGTTGGCATTGTTAATGAAGAAAACGTGCACTAGACCTGGTTTTTGCATGGCGATCTGATGTACCCAGAATAAGCATACATTAAGGTGAGGAGCTCATGCATACTCTTTGCACCTACTATCTGATCAATGCGAGGCAATGGAAAGCTATTATTGGTGCAGACTTTGTTGGTATCAAAGGATTCAATGCAAGTTTTCCAAGACCTATTTGGCTTTTTGACCAACACCTGGTCAGCTACCTAGACTGGATATTCTGCCTCCGCAATGAAGCCGTTAGCTAACAGCTTTTCTACCTATTCTTCGAGAGCTCGATACCTTTTCTGGTTAACGGGTCGACACTTTTGACGGATGTAGGTAGCTTTAGGGTCAATGTTGAGTGCAAGACAAATGATCATGGGATCAATGCTTGTCATATCAGTCCGCCCCCAAGCTAAAACATTTTTGCATCGTTGCAGGAATTTGACTAGCTCATCTCTAACTTCTGAGATAAGCTCGGTGCTGATCTAAACGACTTTGTTGGGGTTGACATCGTCTATGTATATCAATTCCAATGGAGTTGCTAGTCCGTCTTTAATGTTTGAATCCCCCATGGACGATTAAGCAGGACGTCATCATGATCCGAGCTTTCCAAGTTGCATTGATCCAGTGTGTAAATCATGAACTTTATGGCATTGCCATCCTGGACAAACGTCCATGCTTAATTTGAGGGTTTTAGATTACCTATGGCTCTCAGAGATGAATGTACCGATGTTGAGAGGGTAGGAGTTATTGTGTAGGATGTCCTTGCCTACCAATGGGAGGCAACTTGCTCATTTCATGCTATAAAATGTTCTTTAGTTATTTGGGGAGTGGTTAAGGAGATAGAATTCTTGCCATCCTGGTCTTCATTATGGTCAGTGGTCCCAGCATGACCCTAAGCACTTCTAGGCTCGAGGGCATTGTCGAGTGACACACGACTAGTTGATGTAGCTTCACTGCTTTGGGTGGCCCTGGCAAGTACAGGAACGCTAAGGATCTCGAGGTTACTCCTAAGTGATATACTGTCGTCAGTTACATCTTAAAGGGAAAGGATGGTCCCAACACGACCCTGAGTGCTGCAAGGCTTGAGAGTACTCTTAATTGACACATCATTGGTAATCGTGACCTGGTTAGGTAGGTCATTGTCCATATGTGGGTCGTTGATATGGATGCCTTATCTTTATGGTTGAGGGCAGTCTCGACACATACTTGAGAGCTAACCAGCTCGAAGGTTCACTCAAGTGACTCGTCATTGAATAAGTTCATGAAGACACCTTTCATAAATTTTCTTGTGGAGGTCCCATGACATTCCCTACGTTTCTATTGATTGTCCCTTATTCCCCTAACCCTGCCTTGGACATGGAACTTCATGACAAGCTAGTTGTAGGAGTGATCGCGTCCAGTTACGAAAGTGACATCCATCTTATCAATAGAATATAAGCAGAAGGGCAATCAACTAATACAAAGATTACTTGAGTCTTTTCTACAAGGGTCGCTTTATCGAAGGTGGTTACGAGGGATGTGCAAGGCGTCGGGGTAAGGCTGGATGCAGGGAGCTTGAGAACCTCAAAACATGTATGAACATAATGTGGACTGAGCTACCACCATTCACAAAGGCTCGATGCGAATTAGAGTTGGCCATTGCAAGAGTGATGACCATTGGATCATGGTGGGGTAAGCGACAACTTCCCTATCATTGGTACTGAACATGATAGGCTAATCGATTTCCATCCTAGGTGTTTGGATGCTTCATGCTCTATAGAATAGATTTGGCCGGCTAAACCCTTTTCTCTCTGATACTATGACTATGGTCCTCGGCTAATTCCAACCACGTGTCGGCGTTCACACATGATCAAGATGTCGATTATAACAGTGATGTTGTTGTTGGGTTACTGAGGTGGTGTTGATTGGTTGTTGTGACTGTTTTATGTTCCATTTGATGCCAGAAAACTCCAAAAGCTTCCCTTTTCATATTAGTCTTTCAATCTAGTCTTTAAGCATCCGACACTTGTGGAGTGGCCATTAATTTGATGAAACCAGCAGCACATGCCATTGTCGTGAGGTTCCTCCCTTCTTCCACTTTTGGAGGTGGTCGGGATTTGGTATTGCACTTAGTTTCTGGTTGTGAGGTATATTATTTCCATATCTTTATTCAGTGTAGCATAGTCACTGTACCTAAACCTGCATTGGGTACCATTTTTTGCTCATCCTTTGGGGTTGTTCCGTGACCATTGGATCATCCATCGTTATTTTCATAGGGCTAGCTTAGCTTGTCTGCGGGGTCTAGTTATTGCTGTCAGAAAGATCTACATTCTCCATCCTCATTATGTCGTTCGCCCATTGATAGAAGTTAGCTAGAGACGTAGCCGACTTCTTTCTGTGTTCTTTCTGCATTCTCAATTTATAATTGACCTTAAAGCAGAGGGATACAAGTTAGCTATTTTTATCAACGCATCTAGCCTAGGTGAATTCTTTATTGAAGCGATTCACAACAATCGAAGGCTCTCAGTTGGCCCCTTTCTAATGTTACCTTCCTCACTAGAAATCATAACATGGGATTTTAAAGTAAAGAACCTGGTCTTGAAGTCTACATATAGCTGAGCCCAATAATGGATGTCGCCTTTTTGTAGGTACAGGAACCAGTGGGAGGCGGGTCATGTGGGAATGGAGGGAAAGTGTTGGCACTTTGTTGGGCCAAAAAGCTGGCAGGCATGGGTGATAGTATTAAACGCAGAAATTTTGTATGATGGGTCAGCACTTCCATCATACTTGTCAATAGAGGGCAACGTATACCATCGGTGGATGTAAGTGTCCAGGATTTCCTCAAAAAATGGCTCTCCTTCTCATCATCATAAAAGCTTAACCCCAAAATTCTGGGAATGCATTCCATTAAGCTATTAGAAAAAGGTATTCATTTCCTTCTGGAGGCCATCATTGGCCTATTGCAGGATTGTCTAGCCCTTGACCGACCGTGGGCTTAGCCGGCATCTTTGTGAAGTGAGAAATCGGTGATGGAGAGTGATGGTGGCCAGCTAGTGTGGGAGACCTCCTCTAACTATGCACAATGGGTGGCCATGAATGACAGGCATGTCCTTATCTTGTTCGAGGCCTGACTGCACCCCTATCAGATAGGGAGTGCATTAATGGGCCCTTGGCTCTCTGTCCATGGCTCGGGCACCACGCTAGATGCTCAAACCTTAAGTCTCGAGCTCCGTTTACCATCCGGGGGCGTTTAAAACTAACTGCTGTTCTTCTGAAGGAAGCGGCGATGTCATGGTTCCCTTTGTGTAGCTATCTCCAGGTCAATGTCAGTAACATGACTTGGCCCATGCATAGAATGTCTTCTAAGATGGGCAAGAACATAGATGATCGAGTTTTCAGGCACCACCCTACCTTTAGCCTAGTTGGTGTTCATGAGGTCAAAAGAATTGGGGAGAACGGGTGGATGAGTTAATTCAACTACTGGAGGAGGTAGTGGAACAAAGTTCATAGTTGTTTGGACGTCGAACATCATTCTCAGTTCATTTACCTCGCTGACTAGAGTTCCCATATTGGTCAAGCTTTGGATTACACTTTGCCACATGTCATTGCTGATCCCATGGATGGGATTGGCAGCGCTAGCAACCGTGTTATCATCAATTTGATGGTAATTAGAGTTACTGAGTTTGTTATCACTATTAGGATTCAACATTTTGAAATGTGAAAAAAGTGTGTGGAGAAGAAAAAGTGAAGAAAGGTGAGAGCTTTAAGGGAAGGCCCTCGTTCAAGATCAGAAATATTGACTAATAAATTAGCCAACCTCGAAATTAGACTATTACATATGTGAAAGCAAAGATTACTTGTTAAGCACTAGGCTTAAAAATGTAAAATGAGAAGTAAACAAGCAAATTAAAGTAAACAACACAATGATGTAAAGTCGTTTGGCTAAGCTTGCCTACGTCCACTATGAAGATCACTTACTATATTTATTTCTTACAATTAGAAGGAATTATAAAAGAATACTGGAAAAATTAGCACTTAGTTTACAATGATTCTCAATTTAAGAGCTTTAAGAGGATTTGCTAATTGAAAATGTGTATTCTGAGGATAGCAATCAACTTTCAACCCCATCAATGTTGTATGGCATGAGTTATTTATAGTAGTAGATATATATGATGGATGACTGAGATTGTACGATGAAATAGACGAGAAGTGCTCTTGACCATCGATCATGTTGAAACCAGATCAGTCGGAAGAGGAATAACTGGGTGATTTCAAAAAAAATCTATTTGAATCTTTATTCTATGTAGTCTAAATTCATTAAGAACTTTTTTATATTTTCTTTTATAAAAAATGTTCATCGGATTGTAATTATTTAAAATAGTTTGATTTAATTTTAAATTGTTCGTGTTATTACTTATTTGATGAGCGCACCAAATGCTCTCATGTGTGAATTTGTAAGTGCTACGTATAGAATGTGTGCATAGCAAATGTGAACATGTTAAACCTTGGGATTTACACCACAATAGTCACATATCCCGTTCAAATATACCTTTGTCGTCCAAAGAAAAAAAATCCTTTTTTATTTGTTTACATGCGCATATGTATATGCATGTAGATATATGTGTATGTAAGATATAGAAGGCAATCTAAAATTTGCTTTGATTAAAAAGTTATGTCAAATAATATTACATTACTTTTAAAGTTGATTTTGCAAACTTTATAATTGACATATGTATGTACACACACACATATGCATGCATGCATGCATACATACATACATACATAGATGTATGTATGTAAATGTACATACACACACATATTCTCATACCTACATATATGTATAAGTATGCAAGTTGAATCAATATTTTGAAATAAAACAACACAAAATTATACTTAGCTAATTTGCAATTCAAAACCATATTTTCAAAATAAAATAGTATACCATAAGTCCAAACATCAAATTAAGAAACATCAAGGGAAATTTAAAGGTTTCTATTATTCACCGTTTTCTTTTTTTTTAAAATAAGAAATTTAATTCCAATTAGTTTACACGTAAATGATATTTAAAATATTTCAAAATATTCAGAAAACATCCTTCAATCCATAGTTATGTAATATGTAATATCCATTGCTATAATGATTCCAAAATTTTGTTCAAATAGTGTTTTTTAAATTAAAAGGGTTAGACAAATTAGGCATGTATGAATTCGTGACAATCAGATCTACATCTAAATCACACATATACATAATGATCAAACAAAAGAGAGAAAAAAGAGAATTTATGATTGATATTATTAATATCACGTGGATAACAAATAAAAGGGAAATCAAATCCAATATAGTGACAAAATAAATGATTCAAAAATAGAACTTTGATAATCATACATAACCGAAAAACATATAAGGAGAAGAAATAGAAGATGTAGGGAATCAAAGGCATGTGAACATGATAATTTATAGATATATAAAAATAAAAAATATCTTTAATATAAAGCCTAAAGAATACACTTTGAATGAAGAAGAATTCCTAGATTCTACAAATCA
The DNA here is from genome assembly GCA_030765085.1 of Allium cepa. Classification (NCBI taxonomy): domain Eukaryota; kingdom Viridiplantae; phylum Streptophyta; class Magnoliopsida; order Asparagales; family Amaryllidaceae; genus Allium; species Allium cepa. The sequence goes on along the minus strand of CM060930.1, from coordinate 191,428,788 downwards.
ATCTCCAGACTGTAATTATCTAAAGATAACAACCTTTTTTCTCTTTTATCTGGTTTGAATTTATTTTTGAAATTTTTAGAAACTCATCCCTATGTAAATTTCAACCTTGAGAAGACAATAAAATGATAGAGGCAAATGACAGAGAGAACTTTTTTTAAAAGAGGAAATAAATGTAAAATCCAATATATGTTGATTCCTCTCCTTTTAATAATATTTTCTTATCATTTCAAAACAAAAGACCCCTCTTATTCCTCAAAGCAAGGACAGCCATTACATGGGAAATTTGGGATCCAAAACTTATTAAAACCAGTTAGAATTATTTCCATTTAAATCCAAATTAAATTTCCTATCAATATCGTATACCGATACACACGCTTATAACTATTATGTACACACTTTATTATAACGAACATAAAAAATCAATTTTTTTAACAATTAGTGTTTCACATATATTGATTAACTTAATTTGTCTAAAGCCCTTTATTATTTATTCAGTTTAAATCAAATTTAAACATTTTATCGATGTCGTATATCGATATGTGCATTTATAACTTTTATATACGCACAAAGTACTAATGGCATTGAAATAAATCAACTAAATTTTAAGAATTAATATTTCATAAAAATTAATTAATTTAATTAATTTTCAATTATTAAAATTCAATTAAATCATGTGGTCCAATCGGAATCTTCATCGTTTCGGTTGTGTGGCTCATAGGTGTATATTCGATCAGGGATTAATATTGAATAATTCACATATTAACATTCACAAGTCACCTTGCTAGTGGTGCGATATCTTGACTTTTATCGCTTACAGAACATTAGGTAAAATCCAATTTTATTTATTATAAGTGTTACCCATTAGTGATAATGTAACGAACCGAAATTTTCGACCCCGAAAATTCGACATTAATACATTCACTGTAGAAATGCCGAGCAATCGAACGTCGAAAATTCTAGATTGTTAGGGTTAAGAAGAAAAGAGGTAGAGGAAGAAACAAAAAACAAAACACAGAATCTCACATTCGCAGCGGATCAAAATATAATATACAAATAGCAGCATTTACACAAAGAAAGCTGTAAATGTCAATTTTCATACAATATATCAGAGTTCAATAAAACAAGATAGTTGTAACCACTAGTCCTAGACTACAAACAATATAACTTCAATATATAGAGGAATATACTCCATATGTTCCTGCCATCCAGCTTTCCTCCTGAGCTCCAGAACGTCCTAACCTAAAAATCTGCACTACTCGGTCTGACCTGAGCATTACACTAAAGTAACATCCGAGTCAGGCTGGAAACCAGCGTGAGTAAACCCATTTAATACGAAATACTAAGTTATAAAACTATTTAAAAACCAGGGCGACTCGTACCTCACTGCAAGTTCTATCTTGTTATAATCAAATACTTATCTCACAAAACAAAATCCAAGAATTGTTACTCAGTTTAAATGGCCACGTTACTTAATTTATTCCATTCCAGCCTATCAAATCCATAAAGAATTTGTAGATTACTAATCGAAGTGCTTTCAGATATTGCTGATATCCGACCCCGGTCTCTTCGAATCCAATGTCATCTTTTAAGCTAAGTTGTTTAGGTAAACAATACAATAAATTCAGAATAACATACGCACATAAACATATATCACATATATCTAATTAAATAAATGATTCACAATTATTAATAGATCAATCCAGCCATTTCATATCATAGCACATCATAAATTATCAGACTAGAGATATTCATCAATCCAAGCATCCAATATAACTTAATCATCCATAAGACAAATTAATTAGTTAATTAATTTAATTGACATGAATAAATTAATTACTTTTCAATCCTGCTTAATTAATATTAACTAATTACATATCATTTATTGTTATTTTAATTAATTATGAAATTAATTAATTATCCTTAAATTACCTAAGTCCTTAATTAATTTAAGATAAACCATTCATCTTAATTAGTTACTTAATTATCATTTAAGTCTTAATTAAATTAAATGCTTGAAATTAATTTATACAAAATCTCCTGAGAAATTTTTGATTAATTAAGGTTTAATACTCTTATCTTAATCACCTACTTAGTTACATCATTAAATTTCATATGAAAACACTTAGAAATTAATTAATTAATTAATCAACCTAATATAATTATTCAAATCCAAAATAAATATTCTTGAAACATTTTATTTAAAAAATTTAATCTTGAAACTTGTTTGAAAACTTATTTAATAAATTTACTTTGGAACTTGGTTAATATTCCTTTGAAAACCTTTTTTTTAAACTTTAAAACTTGTTAACCTGCCAAAGAAAACCTGAACCAAACTACAAAACCCCCGAGCCAACCCTAGTCACTCCTTCCCTCTCTTTCCTACGAGACAACTCACAATCGACTTCGAGCCTGACCCAAGCAAAACACTACTTCCCCGACTACCACAAACAACACCAGACACAACGTGCACACAAGCACCTCCGATCTGATCGTCTCTGACCTTCACCGTGACAACCCCCAAGATACCGACGACCTCGCCGATGATCCTGGCCACCCAACACAATCGATTTCGCCTGGAATTGAAAACGAGCATGTTGATGCATACTGGAACCCAAACCTGATCGATAAAACCCTCTCGCGCCGTCGCCTACAACCACCTGGAACCATGCCAGTCAACCTAGAGTTGCGTCGTCGTCCCACGCTTCGATTCCCCCACCATCGATCCATCTTAATGCACCTACGTCGACGCTATAGCCTCGACAACACCATCGAACAAAACAAGTCATTAAACCCTACTTCGACATCGACGAGCCGCCTCGACGAACTATAAATCCATCCACTATTTTTCCCTATGTCCCCAAACTTCCAACTTCCTCTAGCAACGATCACGATCATCATCTCATTCCCGATCGCCAGAAATCGACAAAAGATCGATTTCCGTTCAACTCGCAATATCACGACAACCATAAACTTAAAATCATGATACCATTATCAAAATTCATGGTTTCTAAGCATGAATCCAAAAATTCAATCAAAACTTAGAAATTTAACAATCGAATTTTTGACTTGAATTAATTATTACTGTAAATTCAATCCAATCTGATAATTACATAATAATTATTCTTGAAATTATTATTTTTAAAAGGTATTTCTCCCATGCAAACAACTCTTCTTTAAAGATCAAGGTCAAAAACTGTTTAGGTAGGAATATATGAGTTTATTTAGGTGGGTTCTTGAGTCTATTGAACATAACAGAGACTGGTATATACATTTACACAGACATGCACATAATAAACATAGTAGTTCAACTATATTCCAAGTAAAATACATCCATGCAAACATTATTCACAACATAACATCTTCAATTTATCACGTGTACTAGGATAAAAATAGATTTAAGCTTAAAAAGAATGTTTACTCATTGTATTTTTGAAAACAGAGAATAGGTTTTTATCTGGAACTTGATTTTGAAGTTGATGGTTGATTTTGAATTGTAACTTGATTGTTGATCTGATCTGAAGCTTGATGTTTGAATTTTAACTTAAGTCTTTGAACTTGCATTCACTTGAAACTGAATTAGATTTTGCTCAGGTTGAAACTTGAAAGAGTTGTTGTTGTTGTTTGGATTTTTTTGTTTGAGAGAAGTAAGATAGCAAAGAGATTGTATACAGCCTGGTTTCTCTAATCGTTTGTTTATATTTCAAATTAAAAGAAAAAGGATATGCCACTTGTATTTTGCATGGCATACACAAGCTACAAATGTCCTAAATACAATATTTTATATCTTCTTTTGTTTTTATTAATTATGTTTTATGTTTATATATTTTCATATTTACAAACCATATTTATTTCTTGTATAATTTTTGAAAGAAAGTATTTTAAACCTTTTACTATATCTTTTTTAAGCTATCATACTTTTTAAATAAATAAATATTTATCTTTTAGAGTTTTTAAAATATAAAATTTAACTTTAAATAGCTTTTGAAAATTATTATATTGAATTCAAATCAATGCTTCCAAATCATAATATACATACATACATATATACATACATACATACATACATATATATATATATATATATATATTATAATTAGAAATATCTTATGTGAATTATATATATGTATGTATGTATGTATCCACACTTTTACAAACTTGCATATATTCTACTTCTCATGGCATATATATACATATATATAGACACACTTATATACTTGTACATGTATACACTTATAATTTCCAACTTCATAAAGTTTGCATATATCTATTTATATTATTTTTTAATTCACTATAAGATTCATCGTTTCCAAATTTTTATAATTCAACATTTATTATAGTTTCAAATCCATTTATATACATCCAGATATTTTTAATTATAGAATTTTATTTGTTCAACTTACAAATCAGTATTTAATAAAATTAATCCTATTAATTACCAATTAACAGATGTCCAAATATCCGGGTTATTACATTCCCCCCTTTAGAACTTTTCGTCCTCGAAAAGGAATGAAGCAAGAATCTTATTAAAATGTTTATTATTAGTTAAATTATCCTTTAAACATTATAAACTCTCAACTCCCTTATTTAAAAAAATTTAAAATACTTAAAATCTACATAGTATTGCCAAAATAGCTTTATAAAAATACTTTTTATAGCTCGATGTTTCAACAAGTCCACCCTTGTTCTTACAGAAATTCGATCATACGTTGATCATGCATAGGACTAAAAATCTTTAAATATTTTGTAAACCCGTTTTCAACACCCAGTGAAAATACTCTGAAAATATTTTGGTGAAAATATAGAAAACATTTTTGGTGAGAATGCTCTGGAAATCATCAACCCCTCCATGGTCGCAGTTAACTCGATGATTACGTCGCCATCCCAGCAAAACCATATAAAACTGTAGGCCTCCTCTCCCCTCGATTACACCATGGAACCGCCACAGATCGCAGCTACACCTGGGGTTATGTTGCCATCATGGCAAAACCCACGTAACTATAGGCATCAGCGTCCTCGAATTTCGCTGCCAAATGAAACTTCTCCACACAGACCACATAAATCGCAGAGTACATCAGTCGAGTCCTAATGTAGCCTATAGGCACTCACTGCCACATGACTTTAGCTATGTCTTTATAGATCGCAGTCTACCGATGTTATATCGCTCTCACAGCGAAATCAAACAGACCTTAGGAAATCACCGCCCCTCGACTTTCGAAATGGTGCGCAGTAAATCGCAGTTACACCGAGTTACACTACAGCATAACCTCGGTGTCTCTGTAGGCATCAGCGCCCTTGACTTTCGTTACCCCAACCACAATCCTCAAGAACTTCAGTTTGTCCGGACTTCCTTCTAGGATCAAATTTAGAACCCCCTTTATGGTTCAAGGCGGAACTACCTCGTGGATCTCCTACTAGAAGTTCATATAAATAGGAGCGCCTTTTCCCCACAACCATTCTCAAAACATTTTATACTATACACATACAGTACCTTTCAAATCATACTTTTTATATGTATCACATATACATCTCCTTTACACAAAATCGATATCTCAAAATCGATAATTCTCAAACTTGGCTTTCCAAATTCCCAAAATCAAAAGCCTTTCAAAATCAATGGGTTTCCAAAAACCTTTTCATATACATTTTCAAAAATCATTCATATATATATATATAATTTTATTCTTTTATCTAAAACAAAATACTTTGGATTGCATCTTACTTATATAAATCCCTTTTTATACTTCAAATACTTTCAAAGATCGCATCTTCTGGCTATAATTCCTATAAGGGGAGTTTATCATATAATATATATAATTATTTATGCTTATTCAAATATTCAAGTTTGATTTCTTTATAAAGTTATTTACCACCTTACTTACTCTACATAAAGTGAATTTCAATCATAGAAATATATAACTTCCACTTTTATTCCTCATATATTTCTCAAGATATATTTTTCTTTTCCAAAAAAATAAATCATTTTTATATTTATTTTTAAATATTTTAATATCTATTTCATCCAAGAACATACGATGTACATATAACATCCATACGCAATATCAAATCGGATCGCTCACTCGATCATATAATTTCACTTCCAAACTAGTATCGTCCATCCGACTTTCTAGTGCGGACTCAGATCTGGTTTCTTGATCAGAAACTGTCGTTCTCCTTGCATAGCCATAACTATAATAGAGAATTTTCAGAACCAATCAAAAATCCATATCCAGGGTTCGCCATCGAAAATGGAGTGAAAAATTCCAACTTGGATCGATATACTATCTCAAAATTCTGCGTTCGAATCTGGATCAAATCGTTATGCGAATAGAACAATATACGTACATCCTATTTATTTATCTTCATTGATTATTAGCTAAATCAATTTCTTTTTATTCATCTTCATTTTGATTCTACTCACTTATTCACAATTGCTTCAACTTCCATTTGGGTTATCAATTCAATTCTTATCTCAATTGGTATTTAATTATAAACAGTTTGCACTCTGACCAGCTTGAATTTAGAAAATAGCTTGAAAATTTTAAAATAGTTAAGTGGTTGTAAAATAATAATCAGTTGTAAAATAGTTGTAGAATAGTAAAGTAGTTATATTATTGTTGTAAAATAGTCAAATAGTTGTAGAATAGGTAGATAATTGCAAAATAGTTGTAAAATAGTAATTAGTTATAAAGTAGTTGTAAAATAGTAATTAGTTTATAAAACAGTTGTAAACTTGTTGTGAGATAGTTAAATAGTTTCAAAATAGTTATAGAATAAGCATAAGATGGTTTGGGCTTTAAAAAGAAAGGTTGTATAGTAAATAGCTTGGAAAAATGGATATAAGATAGTTTATATTAAAACAAATTATTTGAAAATATTTCAAATCCAAAGTGTTCAATTCCCCAATCTCCCATTTCAAATCAATTCAATTTAAATTTCCACTTCCATTTAAATTGATTTAATCCCAATTCAATTTTGAATTAACTTTGATTCCCATTTTAAATTTATTCAACTTCGATTTACAATTCCGATTAAATTTCAATTTGAATTAATTTCAAATTCCATTCTCAAATAGATAGAAAGTGATTTTATATTAGATCATATTGCCACAAAATATTCTATACATTGATAGACTGCACACTAGTAGTTCAAACATCACATCCATTTATCCATAATAAAAGCCTTACAAAAGTCATAAATCTAGACGCCTTCACCGCCACCTAGGTGTTTAGGAAAGAACAGAGCTCTAGTATTACTACAAGAATCATTCCAATGGGCAAACCCAAACTTGCACTTTTCAACTGGATGTCCCCACTTATTACATTTACCACAAAAGGTTTCTACCCTTCCATCAATCTCGACAACCTTCACGCCTCCTGCAGGACGTTCCATAACCTTATTCTTCTTCTGCCTCTTGGGACAATCCTAGAGATGTGTCTCGTCTTCTTACAATGATAGCAATAGTCGACTCGTTGACTGTTTTTACATATTTACGCTTCACCTTCCTCACTTCAAGGCAATGTTAAGGAAATGTCCTTTCTTATGACACTTGAAACATAAGATCTCAACGCGAAACCGTTGGAATGCACCCTTCAATTCCTTCTTTGTTTTACTACACTTGGCTGCGTAATGACCCTTATTGTAACATCTGTAGCAGGTGACATTATTATAAGGTCCTGGTCTAGCCCTTTCCTTAACTCGATTTTCATACTCCTGTATTGCTTCCTGTCATTCCTTATGTGCAGCTGCTCTCCGCTCCCTGCATCTGGCCTTCCATTCTTCACTCTTAGCCATCTCTCTCTAAGACTGGATTTAGTGGGACTTCTTAACCAATATTAGACTTAATTAGTAGAATTCCAACTTTTATTCTTATTTTCCGATATAAAATTCGAAGTCCGTTTTACTTCCAAATTAATTTTTCATCATACATATTTATTTACTCACCAAGTTGTACCTTAATTTTTTAACCATTCTCGTTTTTTAAATCCAAAAAAATTCCCTAAAAAAAATTTAGGATTTAAATTCATTTTTGAATCCACTTTTAGCTCAACTTTACTTCATAGTCAATCCTTACCCAAACTTCTATCTATTACCACTTAATTCTTATTATCTTATTCGATTTCAATAACCAACAACCAATTTTCTTAATATATAATAATTAGAAAAAAATGCCTTATATGTCAAAATATAAGCTTATATAAGAATCATTCATTTTTAAAATCATTTTAAAATCTTTATATAAGAAAATAACAAGTACGCTCTCATATATATTACACTCAACTCATTCTAGGGTGCTATTGTCCGTATCTCTAATGAGTAACGCATCAGAGCCAAGATTCTCGCTTAACCTTCAGCTTTGATATCAAAAGTAACGACCCGAAATTTTCAACCCTGAAAATGTGGCACTAATACGTTCACTGTAGAAATGCTGAGCAATCGAACGCTGAAAATCCAGATTGTTAGGGTTAAGAAGAAAAGAGGTAGAAGAAGAAACATAAAACAAAACACAGAATCTCACATTCATAGTGGATCAAAATATAATATACAAATAGCGGCATTTACATAGAGAAATCTCCAAATGCCAATTTTCATACAATATATCAGAGTTCAACAAAACTGGACAGTTGTAACCACTAGTCCCAGAATACAAACAATATAACTTCAGTACACAACAGAATATATCCATACATTCCAGCCATCCAGCTCTCCACCTGAGCTCCAGAACGTCCTAACCTGAAATCTGTAATACTCGGTCCGACCTGAGCATTACATTAAAGTAACACCCGAGTCAGGCTGGAAACCAGCGTGGGTAAACCTATATAATATGAAATACTAAGTTATAAAACTATTTGGAAACCAGGGTAACTCGTACCTCACTACGAGTTCTATCTTGTTATAATCAAATACTTATTTCACAAAACAATATCCAAGAACTGTTACTCAATTTAAATGGCCATGTTACTTAATTTATACCATTCCAGCCTATCAAATCCATAAAGAATTTGTACATTACTAATCGAAGTGGTTTTGGATATTGCTGATATCCGACCCCGGTCTCTTTGAATCTAATATCATCTTTTAAGCTAAGTTGTTTAGGTAAACAATATAATAAATTCAAAATAACATACGCGCACAGACATCTATCACAGATATCTAATTAAATAAATGATTCACATTTATTAACAGATCAATCCAGCCATTTCATATCACAACACATCAGAAAATATCAGACTAGAGATATTCATCAATCCAAGCATCCGATATAACTTAATAATCCATAAGCAAGATTAATTAGTTAATTAAGTTAATTAACACAAATAAATTAATTACTTTCAAATCCTGCTTAATTAATATTAACTAATTACAAACCATTATTACTATTTTAATTAATTATGAAATTAATTAATTATCCTTAAATTACCTAAGTCCTTAATTAATTTAAGATAAACCATTCACCTTAATTAGTTACTTAATTATCATTTAAATCTTAATTAAATTAAATGCTTGAAATTAATTAATATAAAATCTCCTGAGACCTTTTTGATTAATTAAGGTTTAACACTCTTATCTTAATCACTTACTTAATTACATTATTAAATTTCATATGAAAACACTTAGAAATTAATTAATTAATTAACCTAGTATAATTATTCAAATCCAAAACAATTATTCTTAAAACATTTAACTTTATAAAATTTAATCTTGAAACTTGTTTGAAAACTTTTTTAATAAATTTACTTTGGAACTTGGTTAATATTCCTTTGAAAACTTATTCATTTTTTATAAACTTTAAAACTTGTTAACCTGCCAAAGAAAACCGGAGCCAAACAACAAAACCCCCAAGCCAACCCCGAGTCACTCCTCACCTCTCTTTCCTTCGAGACAACTCACAATCAACTTCGAGCCTGACCCGAGCAAAACACTACTTCCCTGACTACAACAAACAACACCAGACACAACGTGCACACATGCACGTGCACCTCCGATCTGATCGTCTCCGACCTTCGCCGTGACAACCCGCAAGACACCAATGCCCTCATCGACGATCCTGGCCACCTAGCACAATCGATTTCGCCTGGAATCCAAAACGAGCATGTCGATGCATAGTGGAACCCAAACCTGGTCGATAAAACCCTCTCGCACCGTCGCCTACGACCACTGGAACCACGTCGATCAACCTAGAGCTACGTCATCGTCCCACGCTTCGATTCCCCACCACCGATCCATCCCGATGCACCTACGTCGACGCTATCGCCTCAACAACACCATCGACTAAAACAGGTCATTAAACCCTACTTCGGCATTGATGAGCTTCCTCGACGAACTATAAGTCCATTCACTATTTTTCCCGAGGTCCCATGACTTCCAGCTTCCTCCGGCAACAATCACGACGATCATCTTCCCCGATCGCCAGAAATCAACAAAAGATCGATTTTCGTTCAACTCATAATATCACGATAACCACAAACTTAAAAATATGATACCATTACCAAAATTCATGGTTTCTAAGCACGAATCCAAAAATACAATCAAAACTTAGAAATTTAACAATCGAATTTTTGACTTGAATTAATTCTTACTGTGAATTCAATCCAATCTGATAATTACATAATAATTATTCTTGAAATTATTTTTTTAAAAGGTATTTCACCCATGCAAACAACTCTTCTTTAACGATCAAGGTCTAAAACTATTTAGGTAGGAAGATATGAGTTTATTTAGGTGGGTTCTTGAGTCTGTTGAACATAACAGAGACTAATATATACATATACACGGACATGCACATAAATAAACAGAGTAGTTCAACTATATTCCAAGTAAAATACATCCATGCAAACATTATTCACAACATAACATCTTTAATTTATCACATGTACCAGGATAAAAATAGATTTAAGCTTAAAAAGAAATGTTTACTCACTGTATTTTTGAAAATAAAGAACATATTTTTATCTGGAACTTGAATTTGAAGCTGATGGCTGATTTTGAATTGTAACTTGATTGTTAATCTGATCTGAAGCTTGATGCTTGATTTTTAATTTAAATCTTTGAACTTGCATTCACTTGAAACTGAAATAGATTTTGCTCAGGTTGAAACTTGAATGACTTGTTGTTGTTTGGATTTTTTTTGTTTGAGAGAAGTAAGATAGCAAAGAGATTGTATATAGCCTGGATTCTCTAATCATTTATTTATATTTCAAATTAAAAGAAAAAGGATATGCCACTTGCATTTTGCATAGCATACACAAGCTACAAATGTCCTAAATACAATATTTTATATCTTCTTTTGTTTTTATTAATTATGTTTTATGTTTATATATTTTCATATTTACAAACCATATTTATTCCTTGTATAATTTTTAAAAGGATGTATTTTAAATCGTTTATTATATCTAATTTTAAGCTATTATACTTTTTAAATATATAAATATTTGTCTTTTAGAGTTTTAAAATTTTAAAATTTAACTTTAAATAGCTTTTGAAAATTATCATATTGAGTTCAAATCAATGCTTCCAAATCACAATATATATGTAAATATATATATTATAATTAGAAATATCTTATGTGAATTATATATATATATATATATGCATCCATACTTTTACAAACTTCCGTATATTCTACTTCTCATGGCATATATATATACATATATAGACACACACTTGTATACTTGTATATGTATACACTTATAATTTCCAACTTTATAAAGTTTGCATCTATCTATTTATATTATTTTTTAATTCACTATAAGATTCATCATTTCCAGAGATTTATAATTCAACATTTATTATAGTTTCAAATCCATTTATATACATCCAGATATTTTTAATTATTAGAATTTTATTTGTTTCAACTTACAAATCAGTATTTAATAAAATTTATCCTGTTATTACCAATTAACAGATGTCCAAAAATCCGAGTTATCATAGATAATTATTTACATCAATTCTCTTCATTAAAACTGTTTCAATTTGGATTTATAGAATTTGGTAATGATCAAAATTCCAATATTGTGCATATTCAACTCTATAATCCAAACACAAGGTCTTTGGTTCAATAATAGTAATTACTATTAACCAAAACACTCTAGCCATAGATTTTGACTTTGAGTTGACTTCAGTTGACCATGATACTAACCTCATATAACCGAGGAAAAAAATCCTCTCTTGAATAGTGTTTCACTTCTAATACTTCTACTCGACCCAACTATACACATTCCATGGACTCCATGTCATGGTTTGACTATAATCAAAGTATAGCTTTCACATTGAAGATCGACATTACTCTCAAATCAATTGAACTATTTAAATTAGTTACATCGATATTTTTTGTTTAAATTTCGTTATATTAACTAACAAAAAACTATCGAGTGAGTCATTGCATGGTTATCAAATAATTATTAGTACTTAAACCCTTAGGCCCTAAATAATCATGAGTAATACACTGCCCAATATTTGGAGGGCATTGCGTACTCTAGTCTCAATGGATGTATTGATATCTAGTCTCGACACATCTTAACTTGGAATTTTTGAAACAATATGTTTATTTTATCGTGATAAATCACTCGTAATTACAACATATTATAACTACTGTCACAAAACATACCATTTATGGATTTTCTATTAAATATACTTTAATTAAATAATTAGCTAGCATAAAACATTATATCATGATATAATAGAAAGAAAACATCTTTTATTTCGAATAAGATTGTTTATCGAGTTAGATATATGTAAAAAGTTACATAATTGCCCCTAAGGCAACTCTATCAACCTTTCACTTGCACTTGGGGCTAATTATGAAATCTTTATCCCATCTCTTCGATCTATTTGATGAGAATTGATCAAGTTTCACCCTTCGTGAATGGATCTCCTATATGGTTTTAATTTTCTACTCTATCGATCTACTTTATCTGATGCTAATAAACTAGTTTTATCATGTGTTTCTTCACTTCTAGTGATCTCTTCTCATTTCATTATTATCGTACAAAAATAATGTAGTACTCTTAATACTTGGAATCGCCCCTGGCTAAGTTATAAATTTTTGCATTTATATTTAGATGTTGCTTTTATTGCGGTGCTATTCAAGATGTTATACTTAGCCTTTTCATTGAATCGGCCATAATGTTTCATTTAGAACATTTCAAACTTAAAACTCCTTAATCAAGGTTTGAACATGAATTAAATATCGATATATTATACTCGATATCACTTATGAAGTTCGAGTCCAAGCATTCCTTCATAAGGTGTTGTTATTTCTGTAAACAATTTTCTAGTATTTCATAAATACTCGAGAAAACTCGAAATTTCCATTTATCGATCTTTATTTTGATTTGATAATGTAAAAAAGTATGACATTGTAGACAATATAACATGTATGATAATTCCTATTACAAAAGTACACAGAATCCATCTTACGTGCTCCTTATTAAACATTTTAACAAGGTGTCTTTGCATATCGTTTAGGACGTTCCCAGCATACTTAATACTTCATATAAAAGATATAATTTAAAAATCCAATATCGAGTACTAAAGAACCAAACTATTGCTGAATTAATATAAGTACATCGTTAAGAATCAGAAGTATGTTGTTTACTTGTAGTTTAGAAATGCCTTTGCACCTTTTAGTGGTTCTTTCTTATGGACACACACTTCCTATGCATTTTGATAGAATATCAAACTATTTGATATTTCTATCAAAATACTTACTCTATTATGATGCTTATATCATGCTACCTTCGTATTATTTCTTGGATTATATTGGGAAACCCACAGACTCAATATTGCTCGCATTGACTTCAAGACACTTTCGTTGTTATATGCAGATAGTTTATTCTAAAACATATTTAGAATTTTTCATTTCAACACATATGTACCAAACATAAAGTCATACCAAACGAATATTTCATAAGCAAATTCAAATTTTCTTAAGCACACTAAATGATGAATCTATTATGCTAATTTCTACAATTGAAATTTATGATTTCTCTTATAAATGTTGCTCAGTTCGTTCCAACTATATAATTCTTGTTCTTGAAGATATATTCATGACCAATGAATCATATCCCTTCGGTTACAACTACGAAAATCCTATTTTCATAACGTACTTGGAATCATTTTCGGATCTGTGAATCATTCCATATCGTAGAGTCAATACTCTTAATGGCTTAATTGACAATTGAGGACTATATATTCTCGATATTGATAAAAAACTTATAGTTTCTCTTCAGTATATGAGAATACTTATTGGACACTCTAATTTAATGTGTTCGTTTAGGTTAGGTTATTTCATTTCATCTCGCGTAATCAGTTGTATCTTTGGATTGTATCTTTGGATTGTATCTTAATCCAATTTACTACCAACAATTTGTCAAATAAATTCCTTCACTAAACAAGTTCTTATTTCTAGAAACAACAATTGTTTATCAGTTCAATGGAATAGGTATTCATAAAAAATTATGAATTACCTTATATATAAAACTAATTTGGTTTTAGTTTACTGTACTTATGTTCAAAACATAAATTGGTCATCCAATGACTATCGTTTCCATAATTATTTTGGGTGACTCATACAAGATCCCTCGCATACAATTATTACACATGGTTTTTCGACTCGCACAACCTGCTAACTTCTTGATCTAGGATATGTCAGGGTTTCTTATAAAATCTTATCTTGAATGATTTTGTAAACCACTATTTAGATGAAATTAATTTTAACCTTATAGATTACACTTGAGTACATGACCTTACAGAAAGATGTTAACTCAACTTCACTCACAATTAATCGTTCTTTGTTCAATAAAGTTTGACTACTCCTTATCGATACATCATTACATATCATAGGGAAGAGTGACTTTAGATATTCAATCTTTTTTCACTTTTTGGTACGTTTGGACATCTTTCCAGTATACTCACTTATTAAATCAAATCGATCGATTTTATTTTCTACTGCACATTATTCTATTTTCTTCCATTTTATAATCTATGAGCTTATCATAGACACACTACACATGTGTCAAATACACAAGTCCAAATCGGTAATAACTCATTAGTGAAGATAACGAAGAACATTGAACCATTTTGGGAATAATAGACTTGCAATTGCATATATCTATATGTATCATTCCGAAGAGTTCATTAACTCTTATATCGCTTCCATTGAATGAGTGCTTTTCCTTTTATTGTTTGAGATATAATTAACTAGCACCAATGATTTGTAATCATATACTCAAAGAATTATTTCTCCAAATTGTGGCTTATCTCATAATTCTAAAATAATTTCAAATAAATTTACATACTTCGGTATTTTCCAATCCATCACAAATACCACCATTATAGTTTTATTTTACATTAAATATTCATGCTAAAATAAAACCATTTCTATTTTTCTTAATACTGAAAAACATTTATTGTTTCATTAACAATGTTTGGTATGTTTTACGAAAACAATTTTTATGACTTGATGCGATTAAGAAGTTCTATATGGCATGTTTCCACTATTTCCGCCATTACTATGACAATGCATGAAATACATAAATCCATTTAACCACTTAATATAGGCTATTAATTTCATTTACTATAACTGGTTTACAATCTAGAACTTTTAGTTCAAGTATCTTAAATTCAACAAAGTAAATATCATATAAAACAATTTTCTATGTGAAAATACTTTTGGAGTAGAAATCATAATATCATTCTAATGTTAAATATCTATATTATTTAATAATTCTTACATTCAAATTTCTTTATCAAGCAGAAATGACCATTCACTCTCTTCATCGAACTATACCTTAGGTTATATACACTCTCATCATTCAATTTCCTTGGTAGACGGTTAAACTATTTAAAGGAAATCCTTACTACAATATCATAACAAACTCTTTACAAAAGGTGCATTTGGTCATCCTTAATTTTTAAGAACATTAAATAAATTGCACTTTACGTAGACTGATCAAACTTACATTCAATCGATCGGATTCTTAGATCTATCTTGTGGTGTAATGAACGAGATTTTCGACCTTGAAAATCAACACTAATACATCCTCAGTATTCACGTGCTATAGATCCAAGTGCCAAAAATCCCGATGGCTGGGGAAAAATAAAATAAAGATAGAATAAAATCTCACACGAATGGAATAGCGTATATTATTTTAACAATAATCTTTGCAACGAAATTTTTTGAATACTATATCAGAGTCCAACCTAGATTTAGCCTGGACATTTATAAATCCTCTTTCTTTACAAATGATGAAAAATAAAAAAAATACAATAGATGCAGCGGATAATAGAATACTTCCATACATAGATGAAGACTTCCAACTCTTCTCTAGAAACTCCAAGTGTCTTCAACTAAACCTGAAACTACTTGAACCTGACCTGAGTAATGAAAATATCCGAATCAGGCTTGATAAAGTAGCAAGAGATTCTCGAACCATAAACATATGACGGAGTCATAGATTGGTACTTTTGAAAAGAATATTATCTCATAATACCATGTCTGTTATCCCACCTTTTGACAAGACCGTGATACCAAGAAATTTGACTGATAGTAGTTTACTTGTTTCAGAAAACGGGTATCGTCGAAGCAATTAATGAAATATGGCCAGCTGGACCCCGACTCTGATCTGAGTACAATTAGTATGGAATTATTTACAGAGCTCCAGGAAGTCATATTTCAAATTTCAAGTCAATCCAAATTCGTATGCTCAAGTTATAAGGAAAACAAGCACTCATGTACTCCATTTAGGATCGATACTAGAAACTGTTCAAACTCAAAATCTACAAAGCCAATCAACTTGAAACCTTCAAAAAGTCAATAAAATAGTGTTGGAAGCCCATCCATAAAATTAAAGTCAAAAAAATGAAGTTGGAAAATCTTTCGTATCCATCATTTGCGTATCGATCCGATGGATACGAAAATGTTGCTTTTTGACACGATATAGGGTATATCTCATTCACTTCAGATCCAAACGACTCCAAACATTGAGGAAATTCTTAGAATACTCTAAGGATCTTGCACAATCGATCTCAAGCCAAAATTCGATAGAAAAATATTTTCCATATCGATCATTTTGGTATCGATCATATGGATATGAAAAACACCCATCTCATTGAGGATCGATAGCTAAAACTCACTAGAGTGATCTCGAACTTTAACACAATGATCCTAAGCCCCTGGGGACCCACTCCAGCAAGTTTCATCATCATATGACAAGTGCTCCTATCGATACAGAATTGATATGGATCGATACGAGGGCCTTAGCTACTCCATACTTGCAATCTTGATCGATAAATAATTCCGCAACCACAACTCCAAATGCAATGAGATTTTCAAAGTAAGTTACATAACACTTTGGAAGCCTCCATGATCAATCGTGGCTTGATTAGAGCATTTCTTGATCAAAATGAAATGTTATGGGTTGATCAAGGACCGATCTCAAACGACCCTAGATCAATCATGTTAGCCCACCTGGGCTTGTAAAAGAGTATTTCGAGATCCAAGGTAGATATTTCGAGCTCCACACCTATAAATAGCACCTCCATTACAACTAAAAAGGAATTTTGCGCTGGGGACTCTGCGTGCTACTACTTTTATTTCTAATTAAATTGTAGCCAATCATTAGCTATTACAAGCATTGTACTGGAGTGAAAAAGCAATAAAAATTGATCTTCAAAGTGGACGTAGGAAAAACAGCGCCGAACCACTATAAATCTTGTGTTTCTTATTGTTTATCTATTTGCTAAGTGTGATTGCTAGATTATCCTCATTTTAATTTTACTTTCTTCGTTCATTTCTCTACAATCATGCTCAATGGGGTTTGTGACCATTTTTGGTGCAAACAATGTCCACGCATAAATATAGATGGGTTTTGTAACGACCCGTAAATTTCAATAATTAAAATTGGTTAAATTAATAAGATTTTTGGTAATTAAATTTAGAAATAAACAAAAAAATTATAATTTATAATGAAGTGAATGTTAGAAATTAAATATAGCAATCGTAATTAAAATTAACAATTTAAAATGAAATTGCAATTAATTGAAATAATGTAAATTTTCATACTTGGTTATAAGTTTAATATAAGAAAACACATGTGAATACTGAATTAACTAATGAAATGATATGATTGGTAATTGAATGAATTCAATATTATGTAAGAAATTATAGTAATTGGTTGGAAATATAAACTTAAGTGGAATAGACCATGAACTAATGTAAATCTCATCCATTTGATAATAATGGATTGGATAACAGGATGAAAGTTCAATAAAATGGATTAATGGAGATAAATTGGTCAATGTAAAGAAAGATGAGAATTTGGGTACATTAATGTAATGAATTGTTAACTATGTTATCGGATTTAAAATTGGTTTATTATAAAGGTTGAAATCAAATTTAAAACGATTTATCGAAATTAAATTTTACTTAATTGGATCTATGGTAGTAAATGGAATTTAATATTACATCATTTGAAATTAAGATAAAATAGGAATATTAATTCACTATGGTATAAACCATGATAATTGTACCGAAAAATGAAATTTGATTGAATAACTAGATTAGCGCAAACCCAATTAATTGAAACAATTACAAGGTCATAATTGATTGTAAATAGTAAATTGGGAAGTAAATTCAAAGTTATGTTAATTGATGGAATAATACGTAATAAGTTGTAATTTGATAGAATCAATGCTAGATAAGTAATTATAATAATTATTGGTTGATAATTAAGTATGAATCTTATTAAATGTGGCAAATAGTGATAATTATTAATTGTTTACCCATTCATTTAATTTATTGAATTAGATCTAAATCAATTGCAACATTTTTTTGTTAATAATAGCTTATAACTAAAATTAAACGTTAATGGTAACAATTAGTATAAGTTAACCACTTATTTAGTATATTAAATTAAAATCGGTAATCAATTGCAATAAATCTAAATTAAAAATTATGTTGCCGTAGATGTAGGGAGATAATTGGAAATAATGTCAATTCTATTTATAATATGACTATTGGTTGAATAAAAGGAATGGAAATAAAGTTTTATCAATATATTAGAATTTAATTTATGATAATAGGATTAATTACAATTAAATGAAATTAAATATTTAAATGTTACCTAAATGGAAATTTAGAGGAAATCTGAGAATATTAATGTAAACAATCATGAACCAATATTAACTTTATCCTTTTGATGATGATGGATTGAACGATAGAGCGAAAGGTTAATTAAATGAAATTATGGAAAATTAAATTTGTAATTTCTACAATTATTGAAATTGAAATTAAATATGGCAATTAGCAAAATAATTAACGTTGAATTAACATAGAAATTTGTTTTAAGTTATTATAATTGTCTAAGGAATCAAAAGTGAACTTTTTATAAATTATAGAATTTGGATTGAAATAGTGATTTAATTAATTTAATATTAAAATATTTAATTAACGGGAAAATAGCCATTTTGGCCACTGACTCGGATTTTGACGAAACCAGTTTCATTGGATCCGTAACGGTGAACTATTATAGGATTTTAAGTTCCATATCGATCAGACTTGTCATTTGATTGCACGGGCTCGAAACGCCTAGTAATCAATTTAATTGAAATCAATTTGAAATAATTTGATTTTAGCATAACTTCTTCATACGATGGAATTTGGACTTGAAACCTGTTCCATCGAGTTTAAAATATTTTAAAACATCTATTTTGATATATGGGTTTACCCAATTTCATTCCGGAGTCAGAACGGGCTTTCGGGCCATTTATCGTTCAACGGTCCAAACCAATTGTGTCCATTCATCTCTACTTCTGACGTACCTATTTATACCTCGTTATAAACCATAGCCTGGTTCTTATGTTCATTATTCTATATGTATAATTCCATTTGCTCCTCTTCATTCCAATGGCAGACAAACCAAAAATTCCAATTGCAATTTCAAATCAAATTCAAAGCCAAAATTTCAAACTCCTCAAAAAAATTCAGGAAAATTATATATCGAATACCTTGACAATTCGAATCTGCATCAAGTGTTCGTTTTCGAAGTGATGCTTCAATCAGCGGCAAATCTGGTCAAAGCTTCGAATGGGAAAAGCCTAAGCACAATTGGGCGTTTTTGATTCGGGATGGAATATGAGTTTGTCGGAGATTGTAGCGTGGAGCTACGCGATGGTGACCGATCGGTCGGAGTCGCTGTGTGGTGGCTGGAATTTTTGTTTTAGGGTTCGAAAAACCTAGGAATCGGCGGTGGCTGACGACGCCAAGGGGCGACCGCGTGGGCTAGGGGAGATGCGTCCGACGATGGGGAGTTCAACGGTGGTAGCGGCTTGGTCGTTGATGACCCCTAGACGCAGGCGAAAATAGTCAAAATCTGGGCATGGATAGGAACTGTAGCGTTTGGTTTCGAACGAGCAGAAGACGCAGGTGACGTGACATTGTTGTTTTGTTTTCTTTATTTCAATTTCAATCATTCTAATACATGTAACTTTTACATGCGAGGTCGAAATTACGCGCGGTTTTCTCCGTTAGGATCATACTGAAATTCCGGACATTTTGACGCTGGTTTGGATGAATTCTAGACCGTTTGAATGTTGGGTTTAAATTGGATTTAAATCCAATTTAAATTCAAAAGGTGAGTGTTTTAACCTACTTACAACCTCTAAAATTTCTTATATTTGTTGAATTGGTCTATGATGTGATTAAAAGTTTATTTATGACTGTTGGCATATCTTTAATCATCATCTCAGTTAAATTGAATTTATTTGAATTAAATTGTTATTAAATTTATTATTGCATATAAACTGCGAGTTAATATTTGGTTAATTTATTATTGAATATAAACTGCCAGTAAATACCTGTTGTTTATTATCTGTGATATATTGATGCTATTGTTTGAATTGGATGATGATTGTGATAAATGGTTGAAGGTTGATATTGGATGAATGGATGTTGTATTTTATATTGTTATGAACTACAAGTTGTTATGCATTTTTATTTCATTCGGGATTGCAGTTTGAAATGATATACAATCGTATTTTTATTTTAAATTACCGATTGAAATGATAAATATCCGTATCACTTGACCATAGGGTAGAAAACTATATAAAAACATCATGGTCTATATATAAAAATATTTTGAATTGATTTTCTATGGTTTTGTAAAGAAATATATGGTTTTATGAGAAATTGATTTGGATATTTTATAAAGATTATTTTATATGTAGTTAAATTCTTGGTTTTAAGCTATGTAAAAATTTGATTTAAAGTATAAAATAAGTTTAATAATAAAGTTGATTTTATTAAGATATAATATGGTTAAGTATTTATTTAAACTGTATTGCTGGAGTTTATAATGACTTAAATAAGAATAAGGTGTGAAGATAAATATGAAATTGATTTGAAATTTAATAAAATTGAGATTTTAAAGGCACGATTTGTACAATTGGATTTTGTTTAAGATTATTTAAAAACATATTTCAAGTATAAATAAAATAAAGGAAATATTTAGTTATTTGTAATTTGAGTTTTATTTAAATGAAAATGGATTTATTATGCAAATATTTTAAAACGAAAAAAAATAGAACATTAAATCGCTGAATCTAATTACAAACCTTAGTTTTGAAATTGTTTAATACTCAAAGTTTGAAATATATTGAAATTGAAATAGTTTATTGAAACTGAAAGTGAGTTGAAAGTTATGAATTGAGATTTAATTTAAAGTGAATAAAATTGTAAAGTCGAGGAAATTTTTTAACTTCATAAAGTAATCTTAAATTCAAACTATTTTATTTTATATACTGTTTGAATATCCAAACCATTTAAGTTTTGGAAGTTATGGTTTAGAAGCTATGAAATTCGAAGTATTATGTTTTGAAAGGTATATTTCAAGCATTTGGTTTCGAGATATTATAAATTTGAAAGTGTTATGATTTTGGAGAAAGAGACATATTTGAAATAAAATGATATTATATTGATTTGGGTTTTTATAAAAATGATACCATAACTATTTGGTTTTTGAAGTGGAAATTATATGGTATTTATATGGTTTTGAATGGATATTATTTTCTGATTTTGAAGTATAATTATTTTAAATTGACCGCTGTGTTATAATAACGTTTGGTTGTTAAAGAGACCGGGATCGGAAGTTGTCATACTCTCTGCCAACTCCGAAAACCACTTTAACAACCGTGTACGCGTGGAGATTCTAGAATGAAGTAGGTTGGTGGTGGCGTTCCTTTGAGGTATATACATGGACCCGACTCCTGTGAGTTGGCATAAGGTGGCTAAAACAGGAGCGATTCCAAGCCAGTGAGGTAGCTCCTCTCATCGGACACACTCCTTCGATATTATATTCTGACTAGGAGATTCATTTGGCGGCCCCTTTTGATTTTTGATTTTGGGGGCGTGGCTCGAGGTGCGCGGTAGCTGCGCGCTATGCGTCATCACCAGTACGGATAGAAATTGGTATATCTACCCTGGCATTGCATAGTTGTGCCGTGTCACCTACCCTAGCGAGCCTTGTACGAGTTTGGTTTTCTCCCGTAGCCCGTGTGGTATCCTCTAGTGGCTTCTCGATCAGGAGGAACCATAATATTGGATGGACTGCTGTGACTGTTACGTGTTAAGGTTGAAAATGTAAAGCCTTAATGCTATTTAAATGTAAGTTTATTTTATTATAGACATTATTATAATAGCAAAGTATTACTACATAGTAAATAATTTAGCGGATCCTTTGGAGATGTGAATCCCGAGCATCTCTTAAGCTACTGCACTCATATTAGACATTGGATAAGAGATGTCAAATCTCGTAAACATCTCTGACGCCGTTCCGCTCTTATTATTGGTTTTTGATTTAACTTACATAAGATCTTTTAGTTCTGACTCGAGTGTTTTTTCTTTTCGATTCGCTCGGGTCAGCCTGAGCATTTTAGGATTTGGAAGACCGTAATTTGGAGGATGAAGACGAAGATTTATTATTATTATTCCACTACATTTATACTGTTCCACTGCATTATTTATTGTTCTCTGGTATGTGTAACTCTGATATGTATTATATAAGTATAAATCAAATATTTTGTAAAACAGCTTCATGAACTGTATATTTGATTATTATATTTTATCGTTCCGCTGCAGGATTCTGTTTTGTTCTTTTTCCTTCCCTGCTTTTTCTTATTTACCCCATAACAATCTGCCCTTCTGTATGGTTTAAGTCTGACATCTGTGGTTTATCGTCGATTTAAAGCGTACAAAAAGGCTTGATATTACATCTGGTATCAGAGCTTTGGTTTAGCGATAAACCTTAACTTTGTAGGGTCTGACTCTTTATTAATAGGGTAGTAATACCCTATGATGAGTCACTGAGAGTTTATATATGAGAGAGCGTATTTGTTAGTGTTATAAAAGGTTTTAATATTGTGTTAATTTGTTCCGTTTTGTATTTATAAATTCTGGTTGGTGCATAGGACGCTATGACATCAATAGAGATTTCTAAACACTTAATAGGACAGACTGACATAATATTTGTTTTTAATATAGGTGAATGAAATAATTTTTCCTATTATATTATATATATAAATTAAAATTTTATAAAGAAGATACATATTTGGTTGTATTATATTGGTTGTTAGGTAGTGAAATTTATAAATATTGATTGGAAACAAGAGTTGAAGAAACTAAAATAAATGAAAACCGAAAATTTTAGAACTTAGGTCCGCGATTTTGAAAATTGCTTTCAAAGGATTTTGGAATATAATAATACTGTTTATAGGTATATTTTTTTAATATAAATATTTCAATATAATTTGGAAGTAATGTTTTAAAAGAAATTTTGGGAAAGAAAAAGTTCCGTACTCCCCTCTCTGTCGCTGTGAAATAATTTCGGTGATGAGTGCACGCATCATCGACGTTCATTTTTGAGTTTCAAAGTAGGAAGGCCACTGTAGTAGTTTTTGTTATCCCATTTTTGGTCAAAACTGGGATATCAACAAATGAACGAGGAATGATGGATATCAGGATTGGAGATCAGTTAGAATCAAGGCTACGATCGATGTCGTCAAAATTTGGTTGAACTCCGATCGGGACGAAATTGATTGGGGATGATGATAAGGATTAGGAAAGGCTATGTTTCAAATTTCAGGATAATCGGAGTTCATATGGAGGAGTTATGATCGATTCAAGGTAGGAGAGGCATGCTGTTCGAATCCATCAGGTTCGAACCCATCAGGTTCGAATCGATCGAAGGCACGGCGTGCATGGATGGTTCGAATCCAACAAAGGTAGCGGTCACTTCGAACCGATACACTTCGTATCGATCAATATGGATTCGGCTCTGAAGGGTTCGCATTGGATGTTGGTTCGACTCGATGGACTTCGAATCGATCGAGTTACTGTCTCTAACATGGTTGCTTCGTATCGATACGAAGAGGTGACGCAGCGGATTATTCGAAACAAAACTTCAATCGATGGAATGTAGCAATCGGTGAGTTGAAGATACCAAAATGCCCAAGTTCGTTGATCCAAAGATACCGAACTCTAGCTATCTCAAACACGTTGATAGCGCACTATACCGTGTTCAAAGATCTACGATTCTTCGCACGTTGATCTAGCGCACTAGATTCCGTGAATCGGCTTCTACGATCGTTGAATCGAGCGCACTCGATTAACCGAAAGAGGAGACAGGAGATTACACTCAACTACCAATTGGTATGAAAGCACAAAGCTAACAAAGAGAATTTTATTCAAAAATCAACAACCCCCATATGTACAACACACGCCCCTATTTATAGAGTTCTCGACCCAGTCCCTAAGTCGTTGCCGACCTACGACCCAACTTAAGTCGTGACCGACTTAACAAACGCGACTCAACCCCTTTACAATACAGCCCAATGTACACGACTCAACCCCTAGCCGACTTAACAAGTACGACCAACTCACCTGACTCAACACGACCGACTCATCATAGGTCGTACGCGACCTAACACTTCCCATTCATGACCGAGTTAAGCAATACAACACACAACATATGTACACAACTTAACACCCAACACAACTCATAGGTCGGTAACGACCTAAAATACAACACGACCCAATCCCCTACGACCTAAAATAGAAGACAGTTCAGCTTGCTTCGATCGGAACTCGGCGAAGTTATCCTGTTCAACATCACTAGCTCGTAACTCGGCACAGTTATCTCGTTCAATATCATTAGGTCGTAACTCGGCACAGTTATCTCGTTCAATATCATTAGGTCGGAGCTTGTTAGGTCGGAATGCTTCTTCCTGTGTTTTCTTTGGTCGGAGACGACTCAAAACTCCGTTGTTAGGTCGTGGCCATGCTTTCTTAGGTCGGACTACCTTCCCCCTTGGCTTGTTGACTCGTGGCCCTCCTTCCTTAGCTCGGCAACGACTCATTACTTCACTGAGTCGTGAATGACTCATCACACTACACCACAAACTCATGTTTTCAGGAATTATAGTTTGCACAACTTCTTCTCTGGCCTTAGCTGCATCATCCTCCCCTGGTTGAGAAAAATTCGTCCTCGAATTTGCAAATTCTTTCTCATCAAAATGTTCATCTCCATAATATGGCACAAGATGCTTAATATTGAATACATCAGAAGTGTAAATATCCTCCGGCAGCTTCAACTTATAAGCATTGTTATTAATTCGTTTCACAATTTCGACAGGACCAATTTTCTTGGCTTTCAACTTATTATAAGCACCTACCGGAAAACGATCCTTCGTTAATACAGCATAAACTAAATCACCTTCTTTAAATTCAACATTTCGTCGTTTCGAATCTGCAAACTTCTTATATTTCTCATTCGATTTCTCCAATCGTTCCTGAACGATCTTATGACATTCAGTCAGCTCATCAACAAAGTCGACAGCTCGTTTAACTGCTCCCTTCGTCTGTGGTACGACTGCTAAATCCAACGGTCCCCTGGGTAAATTTGAATACACAATCTGAAACGGACTGAATCCCGTGCTACGATTCACTGCATGATTATGTGCAAATTCAGCTTGGCATAACTTCATGTCCCAACTTCTCAAATTATCCTGTACAAGACATCGCAACAAATTTCCCAATGACCTGTTAACAACTTCTGTCTGTCCATCAGTTTGTGGATGATAAGCACTACTAAATTTCAGTTTCGTTCCTACCATCTTCCATAAACTCAACCAAAAGTGACTCAGAAAACGAGTATCTCTATCCGACATAATAGACTCTGGCAATCCATGAAGTCGATAGATCTCCTTGAAAAATAACTGTGCTACTCGAACTGCATCCGCTGTCTTCTTGCAGGCAATAAAATGTGCCATCTTCGAAAACCTGTCCACCACTACAAATATAGAATCATTTCCCCTTTGAGTTCTAGGCAAACCCAAAACGAAATCCATGCTAATATCAACCCATGGCTTAGACGGTACTGGTAATGGCATATACAACCCTGCATTCGTTGCTGTTCCTTTAGAAACCTGGCAAATATGACATCTCTCCACGAACCTTTCAACCTCTTTTCTCATCGACGGCCAAAAGTAAGACTGTGAAATCAACTGTAAAGTACGATCACGGCCCACATGCCCTTCCTCGTGCAACTCCTTAATAATTTTCAATCTCAAACTACAATCTGGAATGCATAATTGATTTCCTTTGAACAAGAATCCATCAACCAACATGAATTCATCGGTACTCCCATCCTTCACTTTCTCCACATATTTCACAAAGTAAGGATCTTCTTCAATCATCTCCGGCAACATCTCAAAACCCGTCACTTCAACTTTCATTGTCGTTAATAAATGACTCCTCCTACTCAAAGCATCAGCTACTCGATTTGTCACCCCTGATTTGTGCTTAACGACAAAAGTAAACTGCTGTAAATATGCAATCCAAGATACATGTCTTGCTGAAATTTTATCCTGCCCCTGTAAGTGCTTCAATGCCTCATGATCAGTGTACAGAACAAATTCTTTCTGAAATAGATAATGTCTCCAATGTTTAATCGTTTGCACCACAGCATAGAATTCAACGTCATATGTGTTGTATCTCATCTTCGCCCCTGACAACTTTTCACTGAAATAAGCAACTGGCTTCCCATTCTGACTCAGAACTCCTCCAATACCAACCTTCGAAGCATCAGTATGCAATTCAAACAATAACTGAAAATTCGGTAAAACGAGAATTGGTGCAGACGTCAACAATTCCTTGATCTTCTCAAAAGCAACCCCCGCTTCTTCTGACCATACAAATTGTTTCCCTTTCATGCAATCGGTAACTGGTGCCATCACACTACTGAAATGTGGAATGAACCTTCGGTAGAATGATGCCAATCCATGAAAACTTCTAACTTCAGTGATAGTTCTCGGCTGTGGCCAATTTCTAATAGCTTCAACTTTACTCTGGTCAACTTGAATACCTTCTCTTGAAACAACATATCCCAGAAATAAAACAGTATGCGTCATAAACACACATTTCTTTGTAGCAGCATAAAATTGTTCTTCACGCAGAATAATCAACACTTCCCTCAAATGTAGAACATGCTCCTCCATACTTCTGCTGTAAATCAGAATATCATCGAAATAAACCACAACGAACTTCCCAATGAATGGTCTAAAGATTTGATTCATCACCCGCATGAATGTACTAGGTGCATTCGACAAACCAAATGGCATAACCAACCATTCGTATAACCCCTCTCTCGTCTTGAAAGCTGTTTTCCATTCGTCTCCAGGTCTGATTCGAATTTGATGATAACCACTCTTCAAATCAATCTTCGAAAATATAGTTGCCCCACTCAACTGATCCAGTAAGTCATCCAACCTTGGCATAGGAAATCTATAACGAACAGTAATCTTGTTCAAAGCTCGACTGTCAGTACACATCCTCGAAGTTCCGTCCTTCTTTGGTACTAACAATGCTGGCACGGCACAAGGACTCAAGCTTTCCTGAACACGTCCTTGTTCCAACAACTCTTCCACCTGCCTTCGTAACTCCTCATGTTCCTTCGGACTCATTCGGTAATGTGGTCGATGTGGTAACACTGCTCCCGGAACAAGATCAATTTGATGTTGAATGTCTCTAAGTGGCGGTAACTCCTTAGGCAACTCCTCTGGAAAGACATCTTCGAATTCTTTCAAAATTGGCTTTGCTGCTTCTGGAATTTCAACTTCTTCACTACTCTCTCTCCCAATCAACAAAAATACTTCAGGCTCCTCTTCAACTTCCTTAATAAACTCTTTCAAAGTCAACAGAGTTTTTAATTCCTCAATCTCCTCTAGTTTGCTCTCCTTCTGCTGTTGCTTCTTAGGAACCAAAGTGATTTTCGTACCCTCGAACATGAAACTGTAACTATTGGCACGACCATCATGTTGAACTGCTCTATCGAACTGCCATGGTCTACCCAACAATAAATGACAAACATCCATGTCCACTACATCACACCAAATTTCATCTTTGTATTTCTTCCCAATAGAAAAATTAACACAAGCTCTTCGACACACTTTCACTTCACCACCCTTCCTTAACCATGCTAGCTTGTACGGTTTAGGATGCTTCTCAGTCTTCAAGTTCAATTTCCTCACTGCTTCTGTAGAAATAATATTATCACAACTTCCCGCATCAATAACGAACTTGCAAACCTTTCCCAGAATAGTGCACGTCGACTGAAAAATATTGCTTCTCAACCAACTACAATCCTCCTCTTGCTTTGGTGTTAAACAACTTCTCCTCATCATAAGATTACAACCTTCATCTCCAAACAATTATTCTTCCTCCTCAACATAAGGTGTATTTGAACATTCTGCCTCCTCATCATCATCCTCCTCAACTTCTGCAACCATGGTTCTCTTCTTCGGCTTCGGACATTCATTGCTTTTGTGACCCAACTCCTGACAATTATAACACTTGAACCCACTGCTAACCTTCGCCTTCTCAGCCTCCTTCATCACTGGCTTTGAAACAGGTTTAGGAACATTAGAACTTCCACCAACACCCCTTGCTTGATTATTGGAATTTGTAAACACACCACCTCCACGTCTTCCTTGTTTCTCCCAAGCCAACGCTTTCTGATGTGCCTCTGCAACTGATCTAGGATCAAACATATTAACCATATCCTGGATCTGCATTCTCAATCCCCCAATGAATCTAGCAGTTAGCTGTTCTTCCGTTTCCATAATATCATTCCTGGCAATGAGTTGGTAAAATTCATCAGCATAATCACTAACAGACTTTGTCCCTTGCCTCAGATTCTGCAACCTCTGGTACATAAGTGATTGGTAGTTGTAAGGTAAGAAAGTAGATCTCATCAACTTCTTCATCTTATCCCACGATTCTATCTTTGACTTTCCCATCCGTTCGTGAGTAAGTTTAGTTTGCTGCCACCACGCCAAAGCTCTCCCCCTCAACCTAGTAGCAACCAACTTCACCCTTCTATGCTCAGGAACCTCCTTGAAATCAAAGATCTCTTCAACATTAGAAATCCAATCGAGAAATTCTTCTGCAATCATTCCGCCTTTAAACTCCGGAATCTCCATTTTCATACCCGATTCCCATCGACGATCATCTTCAACATCCCGATAAAAATTTCGAACTTGGTCTCGATCTCGATAATGGATACTAGCTCTATCACCTTCTTCAACAAAATCAAAAGTACGCCTACATCGATCTCGACCATTGTCATCCCTTCGCTCATGCATGCTTCTTTGACTATGTCTCTCTTCATCTCTATATGCTTCATGTTCAAATTCACGTCGACTTCTTCCCTCTTCATGTGCATAGTCATGATGATCTCTTCGTGATGAAATTGACGTTTCTCTTCTATCTCTACAAGAATGTGGCGATACCCTCCTCGCTTCCGTAACCGATGGCGAAACTCGGTTTCCTCCATGGTTCGAGTTTGGTGATCTCCTCCTTTGATTCAAATCATTCATCAATTTCTCCAATTTACCAATGCCTTCATCAAACTTCTCATTAATACGTTGTTCCATAAGCTCGGCTTCTTCTCTACGATACAAAGCTTCAACGTTTTGATGACGATTAGCTCTCCTTGGTGGCATAATTGAAAAACTTCTCAAACTTCAACAATTCAAACACAAAAACTCAAGCTTCAACAAAGAACAAGTCACGGCTCAATCAATGACTCGGCTACAATTTGTCTCGGCAATATGAAACGGCTCTAGTGAGGTCGCCTCCAATTCAAGCACAAGGCACGGCTACTCCCCGCTAGTATACACGGCCTTCTTCAATTTCAAACTCCTTTGCTCACTTTGATCCAAAATGTAATGGATCAAACAGTTCAAACTTGTTGCAACTTCAATATGAACACAATGAGCAACTTCAAACTTCAAAGACTTCAAAAACTTGGCTCCAAGAATCAACTTAGCTATGATTGGCTAAGTATGGCTCTGATACCAAATAATGACACAGCGGATTATTCGAAACAAAACTTCAATCGATGGAATGTAGCAATCGGTGAGTTGAAGATACCAAAATGCCCAAGTTCGTTGATCCAAAGATACCGAACTCTAGCTATCTCAAACACGTTGATAGCGCACTATACCGTGTTCAAAGATCTACGATTCTTCGCACGTTGATCTAGCGCACTAGATTCCGTGAATCGGCTTCTACGATCGTTGAATCGAGCGCACTCGATTAACCGAAAGAGGAGATAGGAGATTACACTCAACTACCAATTGGTATGAAAGCACAAAGCTAACAAAGAGAATTTTATTCAAAAATCAACAACCCCCATATGTACAACACACGCCCCTATTTATAGAGTTCTCGACCCAGTCCCTAAGTCGTTGCCAACCTACGACCCAACTTAAGTCGTGACCGACTTAATAAACGCGACTCAACCCCTTTACAATACAGCCCAATGTACACGACTCAACCCCTAGCCGACTTAACAAGTACGACCAACTCACCTGACTCAACACGACCGACTCATCATAGGTCGTACGCGACCTAACACTTCCCATTCATGACCGAGTTAAGCAATACAACACACAACATATGTACACAACTTAACACCCAACACAACTCATAGGTCGGTAACGACCTAAAATACAACACGACCCAATCCCCTACGACCTAAAATAGAAGACAGTTCAGCTTGCTTCGATCGGAACTCGGCGAAGTTATCCTGTTCAACATCACTAGCTCGTAACTCGGCACAGTTATCTCGTTCAATATCATTAGGTCGTAACTCGGCACAGTTATCTCGTTCAATATCATTAGGTCGGAGCTTGTTAGGTCGGAATGCTTCTTCCTGTGTTTTCTTAGGTCGGAGACGACTCAAAACTCCGTTGTTAGGTCGTGGCCATGCTTTCTTAGGTCGGACTACCTTCCCCCTTGGCTTGTTGACTCGTGGCCCTCCTTCCTTAGCTCGGCAACGACTCATTACTTCACTGAGTCGTGAATGACTCATCACACTACACCACAAACTCATGTTTTCAGGAATTATAGTTTGCACAACTTCTTCTCTGGCCTTAGCTGCATCAAGAGGGCATTCGAGAAGGGTACGCAGTGACTCGAAGAGATGGATTCGAAGAAGAGGGATTCGAAGGAGATGGATTCGAAGGAAGGACAGAAGTGCAGGGATACGAAGGACTCGGGGAGGACATTCGAATCGATCATATTCGAACCAATCTTGTTCGAACCGATCGATTCGAACGAATTAGTCAGGGCAGCTCAAACAAGTCGATACGAGCATGACCGTAAAGTTGTGGATAAGGACGAAGCATGGAAAATGGATACGAACGCGTCTTCAGAGAGGGAAGCGCTCAACTCGGCGACAAAGATGGATCAACCCGAAGCATGCGCGCCATGTCGACCTACTAGCACGTGCTTGGATCGATTCGAATCAATCGATTCGAAGTGATCGGTTCGAACGAAGCGAAGTCCAGGAAACCCCAAATTCGAATCGATCATATCTTCCAAACCTTTGATCCAAATGCAATGAAATTTTTACAGGAGTTTGCTTACATATTGAAGAATGTTCTCACCAATTTTCAGCTCAATTGGACAATTTCTAGATCGATTCGAATGAAGTTCGAATCGATCCCAGTGTGGGCCCGGATCTCCAGGTTTCGGCCGTGTGGGCCCTCTCATGTGCCTGAAGCGGTCTACCTTGTTTCTAGGAGAAATATCAGCCTTCTACACCTATAAATAGAGCCCCTGGTCATTCAGAAAAGGGGTCGGAGATTTGAGAGAGAAAAAGCACGCTCGGACGCTGCCAGAATCATTCCGTATCATCATTGCTGCTATTTATTTCAAGTTTTGGACTTTGTAACTGCTGTAATCATCTGTAATCATCAAGGGTAATCAATAAAAGGATAAAAAATTTGGAGTGGACGTAGGCTAGAGATAGCCGAACCACTATAAAATTTGTGTCTCTGTTCTTTACTTTGGGATTACTGTTTAATATTTGCCAAGATCTGAGATTTGTGTTTGAATATTATTGATTTGTATTCATACACTGGTGCTTTCACGGTATTCGGGGTTTGTGACCAATTTTGGCGCAAACACTTTGGTGCTTTCACTGAGAAGGACTAGCACCCCCTACGTCGGATTGAAGTTTAGATTTGAAAAGCTTGGAAGATTCAGATTCAAAAACAATGACTCGACAAACAAGACAGAGAGCTGATAGAAGCCAACAAGGAGGAAGTCAAGAGTCATCCTCCGGAGCTGGGGAAGGACAAGTTTCTATCTACATAACTAGAGACGAAATGGAGGCTATGGTAAATTCATTACAAGAGAGGTTGCTAAAGAATCAACAGGATATGATGCAGACTTTCTTTGAACAGATAAGAGCTACAGGGATGCAAAACTTAGGACCAGCCACAGCAGCCGTTAATGTGGAACAAAGAGCTAGAGCCATGGAACCCAATGAAGGACAGAACTCTGAATTGGAAGGCAATCGACAAGGGCTTGGGGGCAGGCCCACAGGATCCAATGCAGAAGGACCTTTGGAAGGAGTTCAACAGGTTAGGGCCAACGTCGCGGCTAATGAGCCACACGAGGAATATGTACCGGAGTTCCCTCAAGGACATGGGGGGCAACCTTTGGCGGACAATGCTGGATTAGTGGAAATTATTAGGAGAACGATGCGTAGAGGCTTGGCCAGCAAAGACTTGGAAGGAGTAAACAAGAGTCCGTTTACTCAAGAGATCAAGGCAGCTCAGAATCCACCCAAATTCAAGCTGCCTAGCGTGGACTCGTATGATGGCGAGACAGACCCAACTGACCATTTGATGAGATACACCAGACACATGGAGGTACTGGGGGCATCGGAAGAGGTGATGGCCCGATGCTTCCCTTTATACTTGAAAAACCAGGCTGCAATGTGGTTCAGACAGCTGGGAGAAGGATCTATCAGGACTTGGAGAGAATTGGTGGATAAGTTTTTGGGACAATTTCGGGTTCATATCAAAAGACCGAAGAACGTGATGACATTGACATCAGTAAAACAAAGGACGGACGAATCGCTTAGAGCTTTCCTAACACGATTCAATGCGGCAGTTACTTCAGTAGATCGGCCGGATCCATCAATGGTTCTGATGGCGGCAGTATCAGGAGTCAAAGAGGATTCAGATTTTAAGATATCTCTAGTACGAGACCCCCCTCAGGATATCGAGGAATTCTTTCACGAAGCTGAAAGGTTTCTTCGACAAGAAGATGCAAGTATGGATTTAAAGTTAAAAGATGTGAATACGGTTAAGGATGAAGGACCATCCAATGGAAGCTCGGGCAAGGACAAGGGAAAAAGGAAGTTCGATGATGATTCCAGAAATGCAAGGAAGCAATGGAAGGATCCAAAGTTTTCCACTTACACAGGACTGAACGAGACACTGGAACGGATATACATGGATACTCGAGATCGCCTTCCCTACCGGAGACCGGCTAGGAGAGAACCATCTGAACGAGAAAGGGCATCAGGAAGGCATTGTCTTTTCCACGATTTAGACGGACATGACACCAACAGCTGCAGGCACTTGAAGGATATAGTTGAGGAGCATGTGAGGAATGGACAGCTGAGGCAATATGTTGGAGCACGGAATGCAACAGTGGAGCAGGAGCAACCACCATCAACCTCACATCGTGATGATGTGAGACCCAGGGATGACGGTCGATTGATTATCCATTAACCTGGATGATATGCAATAAGTAGCAAACCATCAGCAAGCGACTAAATCGTTTATGCATGTATGGGACCGGAGATAGCCCCTAGGCATGCTCCGAATGATGATAAATCGTGAAACTATGGTTTGTGAAATCTGTTTTCTTGTTTTGGATTTTGGACATTTGTCCTCTCTGGTTTGGTTTTGGAGTTTGGATTGAACTCCTGGTTTTGTTTGCTTTTTGATTTGGATGCTTGTTTTTGATCTTAGATGCTGTTTGGATTTCCGATTTTCTGGTTTTGACTTGGATTTTGGATTTGGATTTTGGATTGGATTTTGGTTGGTTTTCCATCTGATTTTTGATAAACGGTCGTCAGGTACGGACTGTGCCTGGCAAGGGGTGAGTCATTTTGCCCGAACGCGGTAAAGTGACTCATTCAGGTCGTTGAGTATGGACTATGCTCGACAAGGGTCCGGAGAGACCAGGATTCAGCCTAGGACTTAGGCCCTATATCATCAATTGCTATTTTCAGGTCGTTGAGTATGGACTATGCTCAGCAAGGGTCCGGAGTGACCAGGATTCGGCTTAGGACTTAAGCCACGACATTATTCACGTCCAGGGACATTGGGCTACGGTCGTCAAGTGTGGATTGCACTTGGCAAGAACTTGGACAGGTTATGAATTTGGATATCTACCTGGAGAGGTTCTGGATTCGGTTATTGGCTATTGTGTAAAGATGGATTCAAACTCGACTACCGAGTTCGAATGGATATGGAATTGGCTAAGGGTTTGGTTATGGGATTTGGAATTGGGCATTGGCTCGAAGCAGTCAAGGATGACATACTCTGGCGATATGGCTATGGACTTTGGATACTGGATTCGGGACTATTCAAAACACGTCTTGTTACCACAAGACATGTTTTGGGGGGCAAAGTGTTATCCCATTTTTGGTCAAAACTGGGATATCAACAAATGAACGAGGAATGATGGATATCAGGATTGGAGATCAGTTAGAATCAAGGCTACGATCGATGTCGTCAAATTTGGTTGAACTCCGATCGGGACGAAATTGATTGGGGATGATGATAAGGATTAGGGAAGGCTATGTTTCAAATTTCAGGATAATCGGAGTTCATATGGAGGAGTTATGATCGATTCAAGGTAGGAGAGGCATGCTGTTCGAATCCATCAGGTTCGAACCCATCAGGTTCGAATCGATCGAAGGCACGGCGTGCATGGATGGTTCGAATCCAACAAAGGTAGCGGTCACTTCGAACCGATACACTTCGTATCGATCAATATGGATTCGGCTCTGAAGGGTTCGCATTGGATGTTGGTTCGACTCGATGGACTTCGAATCGATCGAGCTACTGTCTCTAACATGGTTGCTTCGTATCGATACGAAGAGGGCGTTCGAGAAGGGTACGCAGTGACTCGAAGAGATGGATTCGAAGAAGAGGGATTCGAAGGAGATGGATTCGAAGGAAGGACAGAAGTGCAGGGATACGAAGGACTCGGGGAGGACATTCGAATCGATCGTATTCGAACCAATCTTGTTCGAACCGATCGATTCGAACGAAATAGTCAGGGCAGCTCAAACAAGTGGATACGAGCATGACTGTAAAGTTGTGGATAAGGACGAAGCATGGAAAATGGATACGAACGCGTCTTCAGGGAGGGAAGCGCTCAACTCGGCGACAAAGATGGATCAACCCGAAGCATGCGCACCACGTCGACCTACTAGCACGTGCTTGGATCGATTCGAATCAATCGATTCGAAGTGATCGGTTCGAACGAAGCGACGTCCAGGAAACCCCAAATTCGAATCGATCATATCTTCCAAACCGTTGATCCAAATGCAATGAAATTTTTACAGGAGTTTGCTTACATATTGAAGAATGTTCTCACCAATTTTCAGCTCAATTGGACAATTTCTAGATCGATTCGAATGGAGTTCGAATCGATCCCGGTGTGGGCCCGGATCTCCAGGTTTCGGCCGTGTGGGCCCTCTCATGTGCCTGAAGCGGTCTACCTTGTTTCTAGGAGAAATATCAGCCTTCTACGCCTATAAATAGAGCCCCTGGTCATTCAGAAAAGGGGTCGGAGATTTGAGAGAGAAAAAGCACGCTCGGACGCTGCCAGAATCATTCCGTATCATCATTGCTGCTATTTATTTCAAGTTTTGGACTTTGTAACTGCTGTAATCATCTGTAATCATCAAGGGTAATCAATAAAAGGATAAAAAATTTGGAGTGGACGTAGGCCAGAGATAGCCGAACCACTATAAAATTTGTGTCTCTGTTCTTTACTTTGGGATTACTGTTTAATATTTGCCAAGATCTGAGATTTGTGTTTGAATATTATTGATTTGTATTCATACACTGGTGCTTTCACGGTATTCGGGGTTTGTGACCAATTTTGGCGCAAACAGTTTTACTACAGATTTATTTTGATAAACATATACAAATTTCAAATTGTTTTAAATATAATTGGATATAAAAATTTTAAGTATATACATTTATGTATTATTTTAAAATGATTTGAAATTTAACCCGGTATTTAGTTCTTAATTTTCCGTTAATTAATAGTTTTAACTATTGTAGTGAAATGGAATGTAACTAGTTAATAATTGGAACCTTTAATTAAAATAAGAGATTAAATGCTAGGGTATAAACAAAATAACAAGAAAGTTGAAATGTGTAATCTATAAAGAGCAAAGGATATGATTATTGAACTTAAATTAATTTAAAAGAAATGAGAAAACTTGTATAACTTTCAATTACATTCTTAAAGCATATATATAACTTACCAAATATTAAAAGTTGAAATGTTTAATAAGAAAATGTAATGGAAATTGTACAACTAAAAGTATGTAATGAAAGTGTTCAACAAATTGCTTTTATTAATAAGAATTGATGTTATAGAGTTATAAACTTAAGTTGTAATCGAAATGTTACTAATTAAATATAATAGAAAGTTAAGCACTAAATAAATAAATGAAAATAAATGAAATTGAGAAATGAATAAATGTAATGTAATAAAAAGAAACTTACATGACCTGAATTAATGAAAATGAATAATTGTAAGTAACAAATGAAAATAAAGGAAATAAACACTGAATGAGTGAATGGAAATAAAAGTTTGTAAGAAATAAAGGTAAATTAAAAGATGAATCATTATATGAATGAAAATGAGTCTAAACAATAAATGCTATGAAATGAAATTAATAAGAGGGAACTTGATCTATTTTCTGAAATTGTTGTTTGTTTGTTTTGGTTTATGAGTTATTTGGGTAAAGAATACTTTTAATTGCTTAGATGTATGAATAACCTTTGGTGTTATCTAAGATTGTTAAGTAAGTGGTTATTTGTCATTCTATGTGATTTAAAGTGTCTTGACCTGAACAAACCAATTGTTTGTCTTGCTATTTGATGGGTGTGTTGTTGGTTGCAATTGATTGTTGTTATTTTGATTCTATGTGATGGTTATATGCTTTGTTGTTGTTTATATTGATTTGTTCGCTATTGATTGAAACACTTTAAATATTTCATTTATATAATTATTAACTCTTTTGGATTATATAAGTGAAATACAGGTTATGGAAGCAATTACTGGTGCTTTTGGTTTCATAAAATAAGCATGAATTGCTCGACAAATAGGTACGTTCTCGGATTATGGTTTTATAACGTTATTATATTGTTTTTCCCATGTTGGGATACATTATTTTGGAAATTATATGTTAGATATTATTATATTTGATATTATATTTTCTCCCGAGCCTCCCCGTACAAAGGAGACTCTGCCGAAATTTTACATAAATTTTGAACTTAGATAATATCTTGAAAATGTTTTACAAACTTTATTAATTTGAGTATAAAAAGATTTAATGGTTATAAATTGGTATATTTTATCAAAATTAATTAATTTTATAAATTTATTTGTTTATAAATTTAAAATTTTAAGTAAGATATATTGATTTCTTAATTCTTCTTTTCCCTCCTTTTTGCTTTTCGGGGATGAGAAGTTTTGAGTGGGGAAGAGTGTAACGACCCGTAAATTTCAATAATTAAAATTGGTTAAATTAATAAGATTTTTGGTAATTAAATTTAGAAAGAAATTAAAATATTATAATTTATAATGAAGCGGTTGTTAGAAATTAAATGTAGCAATTGTAATTAAAATTAATAATTTAAAATGAAATTGTAATTAATTGAAATAATGTAAATTGTCATACTTGGTTATAAGTTTAATAAAAGAAAACAAATATGAATACTGAATTAACTAATGAAATGATATGATTAGTGGTAATTGAATGAATTCAATATTATGTAAGAAATTATAGTAATTGGTTGAAAATATAAACTTAAGTGGAATAGACCATGAACTAATGTAAATCTTATCCATTTGATAATAATGGATTGAATAATAGGATGAAAGTTCAATGAAATGGATTAATGGAGATAAGTTGGTCAATGTAAATAAAGATGAGAATTTGGGTACATTAGTGTAATGAATTGTTAACTATGTTATCAGATTTAAAATTGGTTGATTATAAAGGTTGAAATCAAATTAAAAACAATTTATTGAAATTAAATTTTACTTAATTGGATCTATGGTAGTAAATGTAATTTAATATTACATCATTTGAAATTAAGATAAAATAGGAATATTAATGCATTATGGTATAAACCATGATAATTGCACTGAAAAATGAAATTTGATTGAATAACTAAATTAGAGCAAGCCCAATTAATTGAAACAATTACGAGGTCACAATTGATTGTAAATAGTAAATTGGGAAGTAAATTCAAAGTTATGTTAATTGATGGAATAATATGTAATAAGTTGTAATTTGATAATCAATGCTAGATAAGTAATTATAATAATTGTTGGTTGATAATTAAGTATGAATGTGATTAAATTAGGCAAATAGTGATAATTATTAATTGTTTACCCATTCATTTAATTTATTTGAATTAGATCTAAATCAATTGCAACATTTGTTTGTTAATAATTGCTTATAACTGAAATTAAACGTTAATGGTAACAGTTAGTATAAGTTAACCATTTATTTAGTATATTAAATTAAAACCGATAATCAATTGCAATAAATCTAAATTAAGTTATGTTAGCATAGATGTATGGAAATAATGTCAATTCTATTTATAGTATGACAATTGGTTGAATAAAAGGAATGGAAATAAAGTTTTATCAATATACTGGAATTTAATTTATGATAATAGGATTAATTGTAATTAAATGAAATTAAATAGTTAAATGTTACCTAAATGGAAATTTAGAGGGAATCTGAGAATATTAATGTAAACAATCATGAACCAATATTAACTTCATCCTTTTGATAATGATGGATTGAATGATAGTGTGAAAGGTCAATTAAATGAAATTATGGAAAAACTAAATTTGTAATTTCTACAATTATTGAAATTGAAATTAAATATGGTAATTAGAAAAATAATTAACGTTGAATTAACACAGAAATTTGTTTTAAGTTATTATAATTGTCTAAGGAATCAAAAATGATTTTTTTTATAAACTATAGAATTTGGATTGAAATAGTGATTTTATTAATTTATTTAATTAACGGGAAAATAGCCATTTTGGCCACTGACTCGGATTTCGACGAAACCAGTTTCATTGGATCCATAACAGTGAATTATTGTAGGATTTCAAGTTCCGTATCGATCGGACTTGTCGTTTGATCGTACGGACTCAAAACGCCTAGAAATCAATTTAATTGAAATCCATTGAAATCAATTTGAAATAACTTGATTTTAGCATAACTTCTTCATACGATAGAATTTGAACATGAAACCTGTTCCATTGATTTTAAAATATTTTAAAACATCTATTTTGATATATGGGTTGATCCAATTTCGTTCTGGAGTCAGAACGGGCTTTTCGGGTCATTTATCGTTCAACGGTCCAAACCAAATGTGTCTATTCATCTCTATTTCTGACCTACCTATTTACACCTTGTTATAAACCCTAGCCTGGTTCTTATGTTCATTGTTCTGTACGTACAATTCCATTTGCTCCTCCTCATTCCAATGGCAGACAAACCAAAAGTTCCAATTGCAATTTCAAATCAAATTCAAAGCCAAAATTTCAAACTCCTCAAAGAAATTCAGGAAAATTATATATCGAATAACTTGACAATTGGAATCCCATCAAGTGTTCGTTTTCGGAAGTGATGCTTCAATCAGTGGAAAATCTCGGTCAAAGCTCCGAACGGCGAAAACCTAAGCACAATTGGGCGTTTTTGATTCGGGAAGCAATCGACAAAATTGGAATATGGGTTTGTTGGAGATTGTCGGGTGGAGCTGCACGATGGTGGCCGATCGGTCAGAATCGCTGTGTGGTGGCCGGAATTTTTGTTTTAGGGTTCGAAAACCCTAGGAATCGGCGGTGGAAGACGATGCCATGGGGAGATGCGGCCGACGATGGGGAGTTCAACGGTGATGGCGGCTTGGTCATTGGTGACCCCTAGACGCTGGCGACGATGGTCAAAATCTGGGCGTGGGTAGGATACTGTAGTGTTTGGGTTCGAACGAGCAGAAGAAGCAGGTGACGTGGCATTGTTGTTTTGCTTTTTTGTTTATTTCAGTTTCAATCATTCTAATACACGTAACTTTTACATACGAGGTCGAAATTACGAGCGGTTTTCTCCGTTAGGATCGTATTGAAATTCCAAACATTTTGGCGCTGGTTTGGACGAGTTATGAGACCGTTTGAATTTTTGGTTTAAATTGGATTTAAATCCAATTTAAATTGAAAAGGTGAGTGTTTTAACCCACTTACAACTTCTAAAATTTCTTATGTTTGTTAAATTGATCTATGATGTGATTAGAAGTTTATTTATGACTGTTGGCATATCTTTAATCATCATCTCAGTTAAATTGAATTTATTTGAATTAAATTGTTATTAAATTTATTATTGCATATAAACTACCGGTAATAGTTGTTTAATTTATTATTGAATATAAACTGCTAGTAAATACCTGTTTGTTTATTATCTGTTATATATTGATGCTATTGTTTGAATTGGATGATGATTGTGATAAATGATTGATGGTTGATATTGGATGAATGGATGTTGTATTTTATATTATAAACTGCAAGTTGTTATGCATTTTTATTTCATTCAGGATTGCGGTTCGAAATGATATACAACCGTATTTTTATTTTAAATTACGGATTGAAATGATAAATATCTGTACCACTTGACCATATATAAAAAATATTTTGAATTGATTTGCTATGGTTTTGTAAAGAAATATATGGTTTTATGAGATATTGTTTTGGATATTTTATAAAGGTTATTTTATATATAGTTAAATTCTTGGTTTTAAGCTATGTAAAAATTTGGTTTAAAGCATAAAATAAGTTTAATAATAAAGTTGATTTTATTAAGATATAATATGGTTAAGTATTTATTTAAACTGTATTTCTAGAGTTTATAATGACTTAAATGAGAATAAGGTGTGAAGATAAATATGAAACTGATTTGAAATTTAATAAAATTGAGATTTTAAAGGTATGATTTGTAAACTGGATTTTGTTTAAGATGAATTAAACAAATATTTCAAGTATAAATAAATTAAAGGAAATATTTAGTTTTTTGTAATTTGAGTTTTATTTAAATGAAAATGGATTTATTATGCAAATATTTCAAAACTAAAAAAACAGAACATTGAATCGCTGAATCGTAATTACCAACCTTAGTTTTGAAATTGTTTAATACTCAAAGTTTGAAATATATTGAAATTGAAATGGTTTATTGAAACTGAAAGTGAGTTGAAAGTTATGAATTGAAATTTAATTTAAAGTGAATAAAATTATAATGTCGAGGAAATTATTTTACTTTATAAATTAATCTTAAATTCAAACTATTTTATTTTATATACTGTTCGAATATCAAAACCATTTAAATTTTGGAAGTTATGGTTTAGAAGCTATGAAATTCGAAGCATTATATTTTGAAAGGTATATTTCATGCATTTGGTTTTGAGATTTTATAAATTTGAAAGTGTTATGATTTTGGAGAAAGAGACATATTTGAAATAAAATGTTATTATATTGATTTGGGTTTTTATAAAAATGATATCATAACGATTTGGTTTTTGAAGTGGAAATTATATCGTATTTATATGGTTTTGAATGGATATTATATTCTGGTTTTGAAGTATAATTATTTTAAAATGACCATGGTGTTATAATAACGTTTAGTTGTTAAAGAGACCGGGATCGGAAGTTGTCATACTCTCTGCCAACTTCGAAAAACACTTTAACAACCGTGTGCGCGGTGGAGATTCCAGAATGAAGTAGGGTGGTGGCAGCGTTCCTTACTCCAGTGAGTTGGCATAAGGTGGCTAAAACAGGAGCGCTTTCGGGCCAATGAGGTAGCTCCTTTTATCGGACACACTCCTTCGATATTATATTCTAACTTGGAGATTCATTGGGCGGCAACTTTTGATTCTGGAGGTGTGGCTCGAGGTAGACGGTAGCTACGCGCTATCAGTCACTACCAGTCCGGATAGAAATTGGTATATCTACCCTGGCATTGCCTAGTTGTGCCGTGTCACCTACCCTAGCGAGTCTTGTACGAGTTTGGTTTTCTCCCGTAGTCCGTGTGTTATTCTCTGGTGGCTTCCCGATCAGGAGGAACCATGATACTGGATGGACTATTGGGACTATTACGTGTTAAGGTGGAAAATGTAAAACCTTAATGCTATTTAAATGTAAGTTTATTTTACTATAGACATTATTATAATAGCGAAGTATTACAACATAGTAAATAGTTTAACGAATCTTTAGGAGATGTGAATCCCGAGCATCTCTTAAATTACTGCATTCACGTTAGACACTGGATAGGAGATATCAAATCCCATAAACATCTCAGATGTCGTTCCACTCATATATGACTGTTGATTTAACTTACATACGATCTTTTAGTTCTGACTCGAGTGTTTTGTCTTTTCAATTCGCTCAGGTCAGCCTGAGCATTTCAAGATTTGGAAGACCATATTCTGGAGGCCGAAGACGAAAATTTATTATTATTTATTCCACTACATTCATACTGTTCCACTGCATTATTTATTGTTCTCTGGTATGTGTAACTTTGATATGTATCGTATAGGTATAAATCGAATATTTTGTAAAACAGCTTCATGAACTGTATATTTGATTATTATATTTTATCGTTCCGCCCCAAGATTCAGTTTTTTTCTTTTTCCTTCTCTGCGTTTTCTTATTTACCCCATACAATCCGCCATTATATATGGTTTAAGTCTGACGTGTGTGGTTTATCATTGGTTTAAAGCGTACAAAAAGGCGGGATGTTACAGGTTTTAACCTTACGATAACCAAAATACTTTATAATATCATTAATGACCCTGGTTTGAAAAAAAAATTATTTAAATATTGAAAATAAGTATCAATACTCGGACAAATTCAAATGATAATATGATTCTAAAGGGGTAGCTGAGATGTTTGCAAGGCATTATAGCTATTTTGGGAATACAATCAAAACAATAAAGCATGTACTAGAATTGGATTTCCAACATGATAGGGTACTAGTTTGCTTTTCCTTTGATCCACGCATAGCAACAATAATTATCGGTTCACTTTTCTCAAGCTAGGTACTTGGAACTACACTTGCTACACTACCAATATCCGGTAGCAATATACTTTTCACAAGCGAGCCGCTATATTAAAAATAAATAGGGCAATAAATGCCTTGAGGAACAACTTCCCCCAACAGATCTAGATATTGAATGCCACCATACATACATCAACCAACAGCTCGAGTGTGTGTTCTTTAGACCACATAGTATCACGTATCATTCCTAGGATGTGAGGCTCGTAAGGCTATGCTTAATTTCAACAAAGCCACGCTTTGCTTTACATAAAGCCATTCTTTGCCTTTCTCATTGCAGGTTTCACTTTGAATGCCACAGTGTCATTCCATAATCACACAACTGATTTCTACAAACGTATAACTCCTAAGCTAGTACATCTCAAGAAAGGGTGTTAAGTTAAGAGAAATTGTCTTCTCCCCCACCAGGTAGATAATAGTTGATAGAGATCAATTAATATGATTAAAATGCACTGATAGACATTCGTCCATACAAGTTCATTCTAGGATTGAACGAAACCTAAGGAACTCCTCCTACTACCATTAGTAGCAAGTAATCCTTGCAATCCAAAGATTTCAAATCACAATAGGACCACTGCTACAATAAATGTCTTTATATTGGGAACGATGCAGAGAATGTCAACAAGCAGTCGTTTTACTATAAAGATCTACAGTCTTCAATATAATGAAGATTTCAGTATGCAAACACCGCTGCCATATAAACATAATATGCAGTAAATGCCTGAGACTCGTGACATCAATCACTACATTCTGAAGATCTTCGATCTTCAATAATCGTCATCTTCAACATTTCTTCACTTCCAATTGTATACATTGGTTCGAAGTGGTTTTCGGAAAGGAGTTGCCCAAATCCAACCTCGGTTTCTCTGAACTAATCATCGATTAAAAGATGTTAAGTGCATATGTGATTATTAATCATCATTCAATTAAATTTATCATTTTGTTCATTCGTAAATATCTTAAAGAGACATATTATTTTAAATTATTTTATTTATCTTTAATAGTATATGGAATCAT
The DNA here is from genome assembly GCA_030765085.1 of Allium cepa. Taxonomy (NCBI): domain Eukaryota; kingdom Viridiplantae; phylum Streptophyta; class Magnoliopsida; order Asparagales; family Amaryllidaceae; genus Allium; species Allium cepa. The sequence continues at coordinate 191,383,978 of CM060930.1, read as the reverse complement.
TAAGCCTCATTTATCAAATCCTTTTAGTTAATTAAACCTTTTTTTGAATCACGGAACGATTCCAAATTATTTCATCCTTTACTTAGGAATATATTTCCAAATCATAACTTTTAAAACCGCTCAAAAACAATGTTATTTAAGACATAGTTTACTGCAAACCTAAGGTTTGCAAAACAATTAATTTTAAGTATAGGAATTAAAATAGTTCCAAATCATTTATTTAAATCTCATATTGGAAAACATTATTGAGTAAAAAGTGTCATGAAAATTATTCTAATTCTGTTAAATATCAATTTCCATATTCAATCTTTTCTATCCATCGAATAGCGGTGCAATCTCCTTTAAATTCATATGGATAGTAGAGTTCCCTCTTAGGAATTTAACACCAATTATAAGAAGATTATCACCATTCATTCCAAGTTGTTTAAATTTGGACTATGCTTAACTTGTTTTCGACATTTCGACCTTATCTATCTTATGATAAACCGAATTTTGGAATATCTGTAAATTGATAATTAACTGGATAAGTTAATAGAAATACTGATTGTTAAGAATGAAACAAATAAATTTGATAATTAATATTCATATCTGGGAAGATAATTATTTGCTCCTAATATGATTATTTAAAATGGGAAAACAAATTATCTTCAACCCAAATTTAATTTGTATTAAATTTGAATTGGTGATTTGTAAATCCAAAAGAATAAATATATATGATTTTTTAGTGCATAATTAAAAAAATTAAAATCATTCTCTTTTAAGGTTATATATGTATAAATACTAGAAAATGTATAAATATAAATTTTAAACATGAGTTGATTAAAAAGGAGATGTATTTGTCTAAAATAGGAAATATAATATAAAAAAAGGGGTTAAACAAAAAGCTTTAATAAGATTTAAGAAAAGATTCAATACATTTTAAATTTTTACATAAAATCAAATTTAATTTGTATATATACATATACAAACATTTAAAAAACATGATAAATAAAATTAATAAATACAAAGTAGACATATGAATTAGTAGAAAAACATTAATATACCTACAAAATAACAAATGTAAGCAAATTGTATCATACAAATTCACATAAAAACATATAAAACAAGAATTTACAAATGTATGCAAAACAATAGGTTTAATGACAAGTGTAATTGAGTTACTTAACAATTTAACAAGTGCCTTTATAACTAATAGAAGAAAATTTAAACACCATCTCTCATTCTCTTTACTGATTTCAATTTTTTTTTTAAAAATAATAGAATAAAAATAAAGATCAAGGTAAATTCAACAAAATCGAAACAGACCTAAAAAAAGCAACAGATCAAACCCCTCAACCTGAAGCAAACAATGGCATAAGTGCAAAGTACAAATGTATCTCCAATATTGTAAGCAGTAATTCAGATATCTTCTCAATCTGAAGCTTCAGTCCTTACCCATCAATCTGATTGCAGTGCTAAGCAGGAAAAAAATATAAACAAGCAGCTATTTAGAAATTTCTTTCAGGCTCTCTCTGTTCTTCTAATATTGGTGAGTATACTTGAATCTCAGAGCTTGATCTGTTTATATATGAGTGTGTACGAGTTAATCTTTGAAATTTTGATGAGAAGTACATTTTGCATGCTTGTTTAGAGATGGTTGCTTGTATATTGGAGTGTTAGTATGAATGCATGTCTCTGTATAAATATTATACCTGTTTTCAAAGACAAAATTTAAAACAAAAATCAGTAGCTCCTTATATAGAAACTTTTATGTCAAAATCTTTGAAAGAAAATTGCTTGAAATCGTTATACTTATTTTTAAAAATGGTTCCAAGTTTACTCTTGAAGTTAGTATGACAAAAATTAAATTTTACAGTATAAGTCAACTCAAATAAAAAAAAGTAATTAAATCTTGAATTTTGAATATATAATTTGAATTAGTTTCGGAAACAATGATTTTTAAGGCAAAATCAAAAATTTTAAATTTGTAAATAGTGAGGAATGGAGGAATGATCAGAATTGGGTGAGTTGGCAAATTCAGGTAGTTGGGTTAATTTGGAGGCCTGACTTTTGGCGTAGAGAAAGAATAGAGCATGGGGAACATGAGAAAAATAATGCTAGAATTTCTAGATAATTGTGGTTGGTGGTCGATGGGATTTTAGGGTTTCACACGATGTTGGTGATGTTGATGAATTCGATGCTAGGAAGGCTTCGTCACTGAGTCAAACTTGATCTGAGGTAGGGAAAGGCGTCGTAGGTTCTCGACGAGGCTCTGATCATGGAGGCAGGGATGCAGATGGTCGGAGGATGGCGAAGTTTGATGTTTTGTGGCAGGGTCGTTTGTTCCAGGTAGGGTGGAATTGTCGATTTCGTTTTGGGTTTGATATCGGGTTTTCTGGGTGACCAGATCAGAGGAGGGTGGCGTAGGCGATGTGTGGGTGGCCGTAGCATCGGTCGGAGGGGAGCCGACACCGTGTGCATGTGAACGGATGGGTGGTTGTGTCTGAAGTTGTTCTGTGATGATGAGAAGATGGAGTTTGTTTTGATCAGGGTGTGCACGGGGAAGATGGCAGGAAGACTCGAGTGTGGCTTCGAGTTATTTGAGTGGGTAGGGCATGCTTTATCAGTTTTAAAGAATATAAAAGATGATCAGGTTTTTTTATAATAGGTTCAGGCAGATTTGTTTTCTTCTTTTCTCTTTCGTTTTACAAGTTTCCAAGACTTAATAAATGTTGTGAAATTAATTGTTTGTTTGTTTAGAATAAACAATTAAGTTTAAAATCCTTAAATATTTTCAAAAGAAATTTTATAATGGAATTGAGAAGTATTTAAGATCGTTGTATTCAATCTTAATCCAATTATAAGATCTTTGGTGTTTGATTTCCAGCAATAAATTTAGACAAGAATGGGTGGTGGGATGAAATCAATCAAAGGCTAACTAATGTGATAAACCATTAGTTAAGTGGTCAATGCAATTAAGAAATTTATGGGGTTTACTAAAAAGTTAATTAATCAGTATAATTAATTAGTGTAATTAATTAAAGGATTGATTAATTAAGGAAATTTAATATGGGTTAGTTAATAATGAGTACGATGGAAGTAAATGATAATTAATCAATGTAAATTATTATCGAATAATTAATTTGAGTAATTAATTATGGACAGGTGTAATAAATATGAATGGGTGATAGTTAAATTAATTTGTGTAATTAACTAAAGGCTAATTATTTATTGTACATAAAAGTGACAATTAAGGATTGATTAATCAAGGTTAATCAATTTAGGAGTAATTAAGTGATAAGTAATTAAGAGGTTTATTACTTAATGAAAAAGAATTATTATGAATAATTACTTAATGAAGTAATTAAAGGAATTAATTACTCAATATGATTAACTAATTGGATATGGTTAATTTTGGTTAATTAATTCAGTTTAATTAATTAAAGTTAATCATTTGATGTTGGGTTAAGTATAATTACTTAAGGTACTTAATGAGGTGAAATTTCTTAGAAAAGTAATTTATTACTGGATGTAATTTAATTTAAGGAAATTACTTGATGGGTAGTAATTAAAGGATAATTACTTGATGAAAGAAAATTAAGTTATGATTACTCAGTGTAATTGAAGGATTAATTTATATAATTAATCAAGGAGTTGGTTTAATTGATAAAGTAATTAAGGAAAGTTAATTTCTGATCGTGATTTATCAAGATTGATTAATGAATGTAATTAAGTTAAAGGTTAATTATTGTATGAAATTTAAGAATAATTAACTAATGGAAATAATTTGAGGATCATTAATTAATATAATTAATGAAGTGATCAATCTTGCTTATTAATAATTAAATGATGATGAGTGCTTGGGACTGGTTAATATTCCTGATATGAATTTCTTTGTGATATGATATGTTGGATGAATGGTGATATGTGATTATCTATCAATTATGAACTGATGTGTTAAAATGTTATTTGGTAATCAAAGTTGAATTGTATTTAATTGGATAATTTGGGTTAAGACCACATTGGATTTGAAGAGACCGGAGTGGGTATGAGTAAATACCCGAACCCACTTCGATTTTTTATAAACTGATTTGTGAAATCAATAAACTGATATGGAATAAGAGTAAGAAATATTCTTACAGCTTTTTTTGCTTTATGCTAAGCTAAATCTCTACAACACTGATAATGATAATGATTATATTAGTTAGGAGTAGGATAAGAGTAAGAAATATTCTTCTAATTCCTTTTACAAATTTATTAACTTTTCGGGTGTTTCTGACAATTGTTTTAAATTTATTTGGAAATCTAACGCTCCTCCAAAATCTAAGATCCACATGTGGCTCATCATTCTTGGTAAACTGAATACTATTGAACTTTTAAAAAAATAAAAATATTATTATTAATAATAAATGTTATTTTTGTAACACATACTCTGAAGATATTAATCGTATTTATTACGAATGCATGGATACTCATTTTATTCTTATTAAGACCCTTAATATTTTTGAGTTTAATATTAGTTCTAGAGTTACTGATTGTTTTTTCTATTGGAACTCTTTTAGATTTAAGTTCAATAAGGATTTTAGATACTTGCTTGATACTATATTTACAATTTCTTATTGGTACATTTGGTTTGAGAGAAATCAAAGGATTTTTATTAACAAAAATAATCACTATAATAATTTGATTATTTTAATTTCGTCTTTCTGCTTAAATTGATTTCTAATCCCAAATATAAATTAGCCAAAAATAATTGCTTTAAGGAATATCTTAACAAGGTTAGAAATAATATTAACATTTCAAACTTAACTTTAATTATTTTGTCCCTAATAATATTTTTATTAATTCCTATACTAATTTAAATAATGTTCACATGATGCAGTATAATTTTCTTCCTATTCTAGGCCCTTAAAGTAGTTTCTTGTATTGCTTTTATTTCTGTTTTTTCTTACTTTTTAGTCCTTTAGAATTGTTAGCTTTTGGTTCTAGCCTTTTCTTGCTTTAATTTTCATTTTGTTTTTTATTCTCACATATATGTATATAAAATCTATTTATATACATATATGTGATTCATTCTAACGTGGTTTCCTAGTTTTGTTTCAGGTTTGGTTTAGACAGGTTGCTAGTTTTCTCTTGACTGGTTTATAGGATAGCTTGCAGCTTTGTACTGGTTCGCAGAATTGCTTTTCACAGGGATTCCGATCGCGTCTTGCATTCCTTGGTGGCTACTCAGTGTCTTCTGAGTGGAGTTCTTCTTTTTAGTTCGCCCCTTGGTGTTCTTCTTTGTCGTTCTTCTCTTTTTGGTGGGTGTTGTATTTTAGTTTCTCTGCTTTTAGATACCTCTAACACTCTATTATCGGGCGGTGGCCTTGCCGGAGCTCGGTATTAGGGTTTAATGGGCGGTGGCTTTGCCGGAGCTCATTTGAGGGGTATCTATTTCTTTATTTTTTCTAGTTGATAGACTTGTCACCTGCCAGGCATGTTGGAAGCTCCATTACTTTTATTATATATATAGCTTCATGTGTGCTCTCCTCGTTTTTTAGAGGATCACACATTTCTCTCAAAAAACTAAACTGATATGGAATGATTTAAGTGATTTGGATCATAAAATCTAAGTTCTGACACTTTGAAATTGATGAATATAATAAGTGTTGTCTATACCAAACATGTGGATTTGTAAAATTGCGATGAGCTACCCCGGGTTAAAAATTGGTTATTGTTTTGGTGTATTTCATATTTGATGGGTTTACTCACGCTGGTTTCCAGCCTGACCCGGGTGTTACTTTGATGTAATGCTCGGGTCAGACCGAGTACTACAGATTTTCGGGTAAGGACGTTCTAGAGCTCAGGAGGAGAGCTAGATGGCAGGAGAATATGGAGTGGATTCTGATATAATATTGTTGTTATCTGGACAAGTTGTTAAACTATCCAGTTTGTATAGGATATTGTAACTCTGATGTATATAAATGTAAATTGACAGATACAGTTTTCTTTGTATACATGTTATTATTATTTGCTATTATATTTGATCCGCTGCGAATGTGAAATTCTGAATTTGAGTCTTCTGTTTCTTCTTCTTTCTCTTTTCTTCTTTTGGCTAACTATCTGGAATTTTCGGGATAGAAATTTCCGGGTCGTTACATTTGGTATCAGAGCAGAAGGTTAAGCGAGAACCTTGGCTCTGTTAAGATTACTCATTAAGGATAGGGTAAGTGGTACCCTAGAATGAGTTGAGTGTATATATATATGAGAGAGCGTACTTGTTATTTTCTTATATAAAGATTTTTAATGGTTTTATATAAGATTATATTTTGATATATAAAGCAATATATCTTTCTAACAAATAGTAAGGGAATTGGTTGTTAAATTATTGAATTAAACTAAGAAGTAATAGAAATACAACCAAACTGAAATTAAATCTTGAATTTGGGAAAGGTTTCACGGTAAGGATAATCAATTAATTTCGGCAATCAATTAAACTTTATTTAATGAGATTAATTAATGGATAATAATTGGAAATGATAAATAAAGAGGGAGTTACTTAATGAAGTAACTAGAAGTAAGTAATTTAGAGGACAATTACTTAATGAAGGTAATTAAGAAATAAGTTTATTACCGAATGTGATTGGAATTAATTAATGACGTAATCAATTTAAAGAAAAATTAAACAATATTGTTTAATGCATTTGAATTAAATGGTCCTATTTCAAACAAGAGTTGTTTGAAAATTTAAAGAAATTTGTTTCGAACCAAAGGTGGTTTAAAATTTTAAAGTATAACTTGGTATGTAAAAGAAATTAATATGTATATATGTGGATATAAAAAATATCAAATATGGTTTGAAATAAACTCTGAATGTTGGGTTTTGAATTTGGAATAAGATGTGATACCCAAAGTGATAAGTCTTTGAACTTAAATAAGTGGGAGATTATTTATGAGAAGTTCAAAATTTGAAATAGAAGTTAAAACTGGGTAAGGTTGACTGAATTAAGTGAATTGAGTTTAACTTGAAAAAGGTTAAATAAGTTGGAATGATCAACCTGATTTGGAAATTTCAAGATCAAATTTGGATGTAACTTGGAAAATTAAACGGTTAATTTGAATTTGGAGTTTGTGTGATCTCAAAATGGGTTTGAGATCTGGAAATTGAAAATGGATGTTTTAAATAAATTGGATGATATCATCCTATTGTTATTAAAAATCATAAATTGCAAATTGGACTTGTTTAAATGGATGAGAAATGAAGTATGGTAATCCATTGTTGAGATAAAAGGAAAATTAACTTTAATTTGAAATTAAGGGTATGGAATTACCTTGAATGAAAATTTTGAGTAATTGAATTTGTAAATTAAAATTGTTTAAGGACTGGTTTCAAACTGGAGGATAAAATTTAGTAATAGATTAAATTTTTAGGATAAAATTGTTTTGAACTCTTATTTGAACTTTGAAAAAAGTTAAATAAAGATAATTTAGAATGGAATTTTGAGAATTTGACTCAAAACTAAATTGTTTAAAGGTTAATTTGATTTGTGATATAATATGTTAGGTCTGAACTGTGAATTAAATTGTTTAAAAACTTTAAAGGTAAATTGATTTAAAGGAATTAAATCAACATTTGAAGTATTAACTCGAATTTATATAATTCGAGATGGTTTAAATTTTGAATTTGAATTGAAATTAGTTCAAATTGAGTTTGATTTGAATTAATTGAAATTGTGATTAAAGTGTATAAGTATAAAATTCAAATGGAAAATTTGAATTGGATTAATTTGAAACAATTTGAAATTGAAGTGGATTCAATTTGAAATTAGTCCAAATTGATTTGAATAATATGGAATTGTAATTATAGTAGAATAGTTTTAAATTCAAATGAAATTTGAATTGAAATTGGGAAGAAATCAAGAATAATTCAACTTGATTTGGAAATGGAGTTTGAAATTGGAATTAGTTCGAACTGGAGTTAAAATGAATTGAAATTGGAACTAGTTCAATTGAAATTTATTTGAACTAGTAGAATTTGAGATCAAGGTTGAATAAAGTTAAATTTGGAAAGAAACTGAGGTTAATTTAACTTGAATTGGGGTTGAATCAATTCAATGGAAATTGAAGTTATTTAAAATTGGAATTGGGTCAATTTAAACGGTAGAGGAAATTTAAATTGAATTGATGAGAATGGAGATAGGAAAGTGGGAAGTTTTGACTCTGGACTATTTATAATATAAATTATTTTAATATAAACCTATTTTTCCAAGCTATTCATTATATTACAACCTTTCTTTTAAAAGCCAAAATCTTATACTTATTTTACAATTATTTTTGAAACTGTTTAACAATTTTCCAACTGTTTTATAAACTAATTACTATCAAACTATTATTTTGCAATTATTTAAAAAAATTATGACTATTAACTATTTTCCAATTATTTTGCAATTACTGAACTATTTTACAGCTATTTTACAAACTAGTAATTATTTTTCAACTATTTATCTATTTTTGTTAACTTTTCAAGTTATTTTCTAAATTTAAACTGGAAAGAGTTTAAACTGTTTATTGGTTAAATACCCAATCAAGATAAGAATAGAGGTGATAATCCAAATGGATTGAAGCAATTGAGAGTAAGTGAATGTGAATAGAACTGGAATTGATTTGGCTAATAACCAATAAAGATAAATACGTAGGGTGTACGTATGTTATTCTATTCGCATGGTGATTTGATCCAGATTCGAGCACAGAATTTCGAGATAATTATATCGATCCGAGTTGGGATTTTTCACTCGATTTTCGACGGTGAACCTGGATATGGATTGTTGATTGATTCTGGACATTCTCTATCATAGTTATGACTATGCAAGGAGAATGACGGTTTCTGATCAAGAAACCAGATCTGAGTCCACACTAGAAAGTCGGGTGGACAATACTAGTTCGGAAATGAAATTGTGTGATCGAATGAGCGATCAGATTGGTATAGCGTACGAATTATATGTGTACATCGTACGGACTTGGATGAAATTGATGTTGAAAAAAGTAATCAAATTTGAATATTTGATTTTGGATAAATAAATTTATATATCTTTGTTATATAGATAAAACTCCCCTTGTTGAATCTTTTGCCAGAAGAAAAGGGTTTTTGAAAAGTGTTTGAAGTATAAAAGGAGTTTTGTACAAGTTTGAAATGATCCAAAGCTTTAAAAATTATATATATCTGTGTGTGTGTATATATATATATATATATATATAAAGGATCTTATGAGGATTTTAGAAAAGGTTTTGGGAACCTTTGGATCTGGAAAGGCTTTTGATTTTTGGGTAAAATCAATATGAGAATTTGGAAAGCCTAGTTTGAGAATTATCGTTTTTGGAATAATCAATTTTGTCTAAAGGAGCTTTGTATGAGATCATACTAGGTGTATGATTTGAAGATACTATATGTGTGTAGTATAAAATGTTTCGATGATGGCTCTGGGGAAAAAGGCGCTCCCTTGAAATGAACTTCTCAGGAGTATCACCGGGTGGTGCTGCCTTGAGCCCCAAGGGGGGTTCTAAAGTTGATCCTGTGAGGAGTTCGGACGAAACTAGTTCCTAGGGATTATGAGTAGAGTATACCATAGCGAAAGTCGTGTGTGCCGCTGAGAGCCAACAGTCTGCGTTTGATTTTATATCGATAGACTGCGACCTATGTAGGAGTGGAGAAGTTTCATTTCGACAGCGAAAATCAGAGGCCGCTGAGAGCCTGCAGTTACATCGACTTTTGTTATGATGGCAACGTAACCCTGGGATGTAACTGTGATCTATTGTGGGTTCCATGGCGTAATCGAGAGGCCGCGGAGAGCCTGTAGTTAAATGGACTTTTGCTGCGATGGCAACGTAACCCTATAATGTAACTGCGACCATGGATGGGGATGATGATTTCCAGAGCATTCTCACGAAAGATATATCCTCTATTTTCAAAAACTGTTTTCTATATTTTCAATAAAATTATTTTCCAAGTATTCTCACTGGGTGTTGAAAACAGGTCTGCTAAGTACTTATAGATTTTCAGTCGTATGCCTGATCAACGTATGACCGAATTTCTGTAAGAACGAGGACGGACTTATTGAAACATCGAGTTATAAAAGTATTTTTATAAAAACTGTTTTAGTAATATTATATAGATTTTTTTAAAGTGTTTTAAAAATGATTAATGAAAATTTATCAGATTTTAAGCATTTTAATAAATTCTGGTTTCGTTCCTTTTCGAGGACGAAAAGATTCTAAGGGGGGAGGAAAGTGATAATCAGAATTTTGGAATATCTGTAAATTGATAATTAACTGGGTAAGTTAATAGAAATATTAATTGTTAAGAATGAAACAAATAAATTTGATGATTAATATTCATATCTGGGAAGATAATTATTTGATAATCTCCTAATATGATTATTTAAAATGGGAAAACTTATTATCTTCAACCCAAATTTAATTTGTATTGAATTTGAATTGGTGATTTGTAAATCTAAAAGAATAAATATATATGATTTTTTTAGTGTATAATTAAAAAATTTAAAATCATTCTCTTTTAAGGTTACATATGTATAAATACTAGAAAATGTATAAATATAAATTGTAAAACATAAGTTGATTAAAAAGGAGATGTATTTATATAAAATAGGAATATAATATAAAAAAAGGGTTAAATAAAAAGCTTTAATAAGATTTAAGAAAAGATTTAATACATTTTAAAATTTTACATAAGATAAAATTTAATTTGTATATATACATATACAAACATTTTAAAAACATGATAAATAAAACTATAAAATACAAAATAGACATATGAATTAGTAGAAAAACATTAATATACCTACAAAATAATAAATGTAAGCAAATTGTATCATACAAATTCACATAAAAACATATAAAACAAGAATTTACAAATGTATGCAAAACAATAGGTTTAATGACAAGTGTAGTTGAGTTACTTAACAATTTAACAAGTGTCTTTTATAATTAATAGAAGAAAATTTAAACACCATCTCTCATTCTCTTTACTGATTTCAAATTCTAAAAAAATAATAGAATAAAAATAAAGTTCAAAAGAAGATCAAGGTAAATTCTACAAAATCAAAACAGACCAAAAAAAAGCAACAGATCAAACTCCTCAACCTGAAGCAAACAATGGCATAAGTGCAAAGTACAAATGTATCTCCAATATTGTAAGCAGTAATTCAGATATCTTCCCAATCTGAAGCTTCAGACCTTACCCATCAATCTGATTGTGGTGCTAAGCAGGAAAAAATATAATCAAGCAGCTGTTTAGAAATTTCTTTCAGGCTCTCTCTATTCTTCTAATATTGGTGAGTATATTTGAATCTCAGAGCTTGATCTGTTTATATATGAGTGTGCATGAGTTAATCTTTGAAATTTTGATGAGAAGTACATTTTGCATGTTTGTTCAGAGATGGTTGCTTGTATATTGGAGTGTTAGTATGAATGCATGTCTCTATATAAATATTAACCCTATTTTCAAAGACGAAATTTAATACAAAAATCAGTAGCTCCTTATATAGAAACTTTTATGTCAAGATCTTTGAAAGGAAATTGCTTGAAATCGTTAGATTTATTTTTAAAAATGGTTCCAAGTTTACTCTTGAAGTAGGTATGACAAAAATTAAATTTTACAGCATAGTCAACTCAAATAAAAAAAGTAATTAAATCCTGAATTTTGAATATATAACTTGAATTAGTTTTGGAAACGACGATTTTTAAGGGCAAAATCAAAATTTTTAAATTTGTAAATAGTGAGGAATGGAGGAATGATCAGAATTGGGTGAGTTGGCAAATTCAGGTAGTTGGGTTAATTTGGAGGCCTGACTTTTGGCGTAGAGAAAGAATAGAGCATGGGGAACACGAGAAAAATAATGCTGGAATTTCTGGATAATCGTGGTTGGTGGTCGATGGGTTTTAGGGTTTAACACGCTGTCGGTGATGTTGATGAATTCGATGCTAGGATGGCTTCGTCATTGAGTCAAACTTGATCTGAGGTAGGGGAAAGGCATCGTAGGTTCTCGACGAGGTTCTGATCATGGAGGCAGGGATGCAGATGGTCGGAGGATGGCGAAGTTTGATGTTTTGTGGCAGGGTCGTTTGTTCCAGGTAGGGTGGAGTTGTCGATTTCTTTTTGGGTTTGATATCGGGTTTTCTGGGTGACCAGATTAGAGGAGGGTGGCGTAGGCGATGTGTGGGTGGCCGTAGCATCGGTCGGAGAGGAGCCGACGCTGTGTGCATGTGCACGGATGGGTGGTTGTGTCTGAAGTTGTTCTGTGATGATGAGAAGATGGAGTTTGTTTTGATCAGGGTGTGTACGGGGAAGATGGGAGGAAGACTCGAGTGTGGCTTCGAGTTATTTGAGTGGATAGGGCATGCTTTATCAGTTTTAAAGAATATAAAAGATGATCAGGTTTTTTATAATAGGTTCAGGCAAATTTGTTTTCTTCTTTTCTCTTCCTTTTTACAAGTTTCCAAGACTTAATAAATGTTGTGAAATTAATTGTTTATTTGTTTAGAATAAACAATTAAATTTAAAATCCTTAAGTATTTTCAAAAGAAATTTTATAATGGAATTGAGAAGTATTTAAGATCATTGTATTCAATCTTAATCCAATTATAAGATCTCTGGTGTTTGATTTCTGGCACTAAATTTAGACAAGAATGGGTGGTGGGATGAAATCAATCAAAGGCTAACTAATGTAATAAACCATTAGTTAAGTGGTCAATGTGATTAAGAAATTTATGGGGTTTACCAAAAAGTTAATTAATCAATATAATTAATTAGTGTAATTAATTAAAGGATTGATTAATTAAGGAAATTTAATATGGGTTAGTTAATAATGAGTACGATGGAAGTAAATGATAATTAATCAATGTAAATTATTATCGAATAATTAATTTGAGTAATTAATTATGGACAAGTGTAATAAATGTGAATAGGTGATAGTTAAATTAATTTGTGTAATTAACTAAAGGCTAATTATTTATTGTATATAAAAGTGACAATTAAGGATTGATTAATCAAGGTTAATCAATTTTGGAGTAATTAAGAGGTTTATTACTTAATGAAAAAGAATTATTATGAATAATTACTTAATGAAGTAATTAAAGGAATTAATTACTCAATATGATTAATTAATTGGATATGGTTAATTTTAGTTAATTAATCCAGTTTAATTAATTAAAGTTAATCATTTGATATTGGGTTAAGTATAATTACTTAAGGTAATTAATGAGGTGAAATTTCTTAGAAAAGTAATTTATTACTGGATGTAATTTAATTTAAGGAGATTACTTGATGGGTAGTAATTAAAGGATAATTACTTGATGAAAGAAAATTAAGTAATGATTACTCGGTGTAATTGAAGGATTAATTTATATAATTAATCAAGGAGTTGGTTTAATTGATAAAGTAATTAAGGAAAGTTAATTTCCGATTGTGATTTATCAAGATTGATTAATGAATGTAATTAAGTTAAAGGTTAATTATTATATGAAATTTAAAAATAATTAACTAATGGAAGTAACTAGAGGATCATTAATTAATATAATTAATGAAGTGATCAATCTTGCTTATTAATAATTGAATGATGATGAGTGCTTGGGACTGGTTGATATTCCTGATATGAATTGCTTTGTGACATGATATGTTGGATGAATGGTGATAATGTGATTATCTATCAATTATGAACTGATGTGTTAAAATGTTATTTGGTAATTAAAGTTTAATTGTATTTAATTGAATAATTCGGGTTAAGATGACATTGGATTCGAAGAGACCGGAGTCGGGTATGAGTAAATACCCGAACCCACTTCGATTCTTTAAAAACTGATTTGTGAAATCAATAAACTGATATGGAATGATTTAAGTGATTTGGATCATAAAATCTAAGTTCCGACAATTAGAAATTGATGAGTATAATAAGTGTTGTCTATACCAAACCTGTGGATTTGTAAAATTGTTATCAGTTACCCCGGGTTAAAAATTGGTTATTGTTTTAGTGTATTTCATATTAGATGGGTTTACTCATGCTGGTTTCCAGCCTTACCCGGGTGTTACTTTGATGTAATGCTCGGGTCAGATCGAGTATTATAGATTTTCAGGTAAGGACGTTCTGGAGCTCAGGAGGAGAGCTAGATGGCAGGAGCGTATGGAGTGGATTTTGATATAGTATTGTTGTTATCTGGACAAGTTGTTAAACTATTCAGTTTGTATGGGATATTGTAACTCTGATGTATATAAATGTAAATTGACAGATATAGTTTTCTTTGCATAACTGTTATTATTATTTGCTATTTTATTTGATATTATATTTGATCCGCTGTGAATGTGAAATTCTGAGTTTAAGTTTTCTGTTTCTTCTTGTTTCTCTTTTCTTCTTTTGACTAACTATCTGGAATTTTCGGGATAGAAATTTTCGGGTCGTTACATATCTCTTGCCCAAGAGAGGCCAGGTGAGCCAAGGCTCTGGTTGCTCCTGAACATCTCCGTAGTTTTAGCACCTCATCTAGATCTCATGGATATAAAAATCATGTCTACTTATCGGCTTTTAGAGCCAAGATTAAATAACTTGATTTTTGACAGCTTTTATTTAAATCATTTATTTAAACCTTTTTAAATAAATTATAAAACTTCCAAATCAATTTTAAAACACTTAATTATTCATATGAAAATGTTTATAAAGGATTTGGAAATGAATTGTTGCGTTTGGAACTATATTTCAAAAATTGTAGAAAAGTGCCGTGGAAGTGCTACAAATGGTGCTTTTTAAGCTATATTGATCAAAATGACTTTCCTTGCATTTGGAAATTCATTTTTCTAACTCAAATTTCTTTTAACACATTTCAAAAGATTCTTAGAATTTATTTCATATTTTAAAGAATTAAAAATATCCATCTTAAAACATATACTACTTTGGCCTCTGAACCGCCAAAGCGTAATTATATTTAATACTTGATTAGCTCATAATTTAAAATATACTAACGAAATCTCGATATTCTTTATTTATTTGAAAACTATGGACATGATAGTTCGAAAAATTCTTATCTTGAAGAATTCTGAGCTATATTTCATTCTATATATTCATTTGACTTTTACGGTGCGAAATCACGAACTACCGTCACATGACGCGCCTATTTTTGACTCAATTTTCAATATTCATCGAAACTTCTTCAAAGTAAATTTGAATGTTTATAGAACGTTTATAAACCACTTTGTAATAACCCGAATTTTTTTCAACGTTTGATTTTGGAATATTTAAATGGTTTTAAATAGTGAATTTGATTTATATATTGATTTTGAATATGAAAGATTGGTTTTAAAATAAATTCAGGATTTAAATATAGTGATTTATTGGACAATTTAGTTATTGAATTTAATAATTGAGTATTGGTTCAATTATTTGAATCTTGAGTTTTAAGCTCGATAAAAAAATTTAAAGGCTTGTAAAATTTATATTAATAATAATGAAGATAATAAAAGTTTTAAAATTTTAATTTAAGAGTGATCTGTTCAATTTTAAAAATAGCTTGTTTAAATTGATATTTAAAAATAGCTTTTCATGACACAGTCTCGGAATTCGATGAAACCAGTTCCATTGGATCCATAATATTGTGTTATTATCGGATTTTAAATTTCGCAGTATTTGGAGTTATCATTTGATCGTACGGAATATAAACGCCTAGAAATAATTTAATCAAATTTAATTTAAATAGTCGATCCAGAAAGCTATCTTCTACATACGATCGTAGGATTCGAAACCTTTTCCATTGCGTTCAGAATAGTGATAAAACATTATGAACACCTAGCGGCATGCCTCGGTAGAGATTCGAAATTTTGGGTTACGAGATCGAGATGGGTTGAAATTAAAACAATATATATTTATAAAACCAAATAAAGTTCAAAACCAAAGCTGCCTTACCATCTCGAGCATGCCACCATCATGTATGAGTTCTTTTCCTTGTTAAATCACGTCGCCTCTTTCTTATCCTTTCAGTTCAATTTCATTTCAAATGTAAAAAATAAATGGTCGTTTCCTTCATTCATGTTTTAATGTTGAAACCCATCTTCCTCAAATATCGAGCAGATGAAATTGAGAGAAAACAAAAACATTCATTACATACATACATACATACATACATATATATATATATATATATATATATTATAACAAATGCGATCAACTCAAGTTCGATCAAAATCTGGAGGAAGGCGACGATGAGTTGCGACATTTGGTGGGGGCGGCGAATCGAGTATTGGGCATCGATTTTAGAACGGGGTTGGGCCGCGAGTTGCTCGCATGGATGTGAGTCGACGAGGCAGATATCTTCATGGAAATTGGGTCGTGGTTGACGGGAGGCTCGACGTTAGGAATAAGGGGGCGTACGCACAGTACGTGGAAGCTTGAGCTTGAAGCCGGAGGAGGAAGCGTGATGGTGGTTGGAGTTCTATTCGAGCATGTGATATGGCACGGTGATCAGTATCAGTGAAGTGATGTCCAAATTTTGAGAGGTATAGAGTATTTCGGCTTAATTAAATTTAATTAAAGTGATATTAGCCAAGTATAAAAAAATAAACTATCATTCCATTTTAGTAATTTTTGTTAAATTATATCAATGATAATGAATTCATCCTTTTATACGAGGTACAACTTAATGAATGCGACAATTGGAATTAACTGGAGTCAGTCAGGGTCAGTTGAAATTGTCGATCTAGTTTAAATCTAGATGTTAGAAGAGAAAAAAAATAGAAGGTGAGAAAATTCTCACTCATTTGGATTTTCAATATTTGAAATTTAAATAGTTAGATTTAATTATTGGATGTTTGATTGAAATTGATGAATTGTAAATTATCTAGTGGATGTTATGTGTATATATGTATAGTAGTATATATTAGTATTGGAGTGATATTCCTGCATATATATCGCGGACGAGACCCTATGTGCCCCGCATAATAGCCGATGACCTATATACCTAGATATCTCCCTCGAAGTGAGATTGGTATTATTTTATGTTGTATTAACATATGTGGATGCGGAGAAATAGATTGGAGGGATCCAATTGGATTCCTTAAATTTATTATTTATTTTTCATATATAGTGATATATGATTTGTGTAGAATAATCTATTATAGGTTGTTGTAGTGATTGGAATTATTAGATGCTATTGTAGCACTGGCTTAAATTTTGAGAATTTTAAAATTATAAATATATTTCTAAAATTTATGGAATTGAGGGGAATTTGATAATAAAAATATATATTGGAGTTAGAGTTATTTTAAAGAAATTGAATTAGAAAAATATAATCGATTTGGCTATACTTAACTATTGTGGATAAATAAATGGATATTTTTAAAATTGATCATATAAGAGAATTTATAAATGATATTCCAAAAATATTAAAGGAGTCAAAATCAATATTGAAAGTAGATTGGAAGTGTAAAATTAATTTATAAGAAATGAATGTATATAATAGAATTTTGTAAATAAGATTTGTTTTATAAACATGGTTGAGGAAAATAGTAGATTCTATTTTTGAAATGGAAATGGTTAAGGAAGCGAAGAAAAATCGATATGTTGTGAAATTGAGAGGAATTTATAAATTAAATTGGTCATTGAGACTTTAAAAGTATATTTCAAATTTTAAGAAGTGAGTTTATTTTAAAGGAAATTTTTAATATTTTAAAACAATGGAATTTTAAATTAGTTGAGATTGAAATACTATGGTAAGTAGATTTTCAAATATTAAGTATTTAATTTATTAAATTTTAACTTTCAAAAATCAGCTTTTAAATTTATTTGTTTAACCAAAAATGAGTTACTGATGTTATAAAAGTGTTTTCGGTGTTTTAAATAATTATTCAAACATGAGTTTAAAACTAAATCATTTTTCTTTAAAATACTTATTATATATATATGGAGTTTGAAGTGACTGAAATTTTTATTTTATAAATCCTCTCGAGATTCGAAAAGAGGCTTATAAAAGGATATGATTTTGAGGAGAGAAAATTTATTAGTGATTCCGGAGATTTTTGGAATAAGTTACGGAATAATTCCCTGGACGTTAATAGTGAAAGGATTTTGGAAAATAAGACTTGTAGTTTTTCCTATGTATAGAAAATAGAATTTTGGAGACATTTCTAAGTGTTGGAAGTATCCTGTTACGGATTAAGTTTTTGAAAAATTGTTTTCAAATGTTGAAAGAAATTGAAATGTCTTTAAAAGATATTTGAAAGTAAAGGTTTTGGGGAAAATTTATATTAAGGCCAAATGATTGCTTATGGATGTTTTTATTGATAGTTAAATAACCAACTATCAATATTGACTAATTTCGTTAATTCCTTCCAAGAGACTGGGATCAGATTTAATTATTCAAAAACCACTTCGATCAGTTTGAACGTAACGCATGAATACCGTAAAGATGATGAAGACGGTGATTTCGGTTTGCCCAGACCCAGGACAACTAGTATGGACGAATGTTATTAGAACATCGTCATTGGAGAACGATGAGCATTCTAAGTGAATGTCTTCTTTAAAAGTTAATCGTAGGCTCAAGTCTCATTAACCGGGAATGACTAAAATAGAGGAGATGCGGTAAGGCTAAGTGGGTAGCACCCAAGTAGGATAAGGTTACCCCTATCTAGAGTCCCTTTTATTCGGCTGTGTGGTGCGGTTGCTGATCCCAACTGTGGGGTAATCTTACTCGGACTATCCAGGTTAGGGGTAGTTATTTGTAGCAGAGGATCCCGGCGTTGTGACGCCCCACCTATATACTCACGCTAGCCAAAGACAGTACGGAGTAATGCCGTCAACTAGCACGAAGAAAAAGGCTGTTGAGGAGCGGCCATCCGGGTAATTGCTTTGTGCGAGCACCGATATGTTAGATAATTTAACACGCATTTCATTTCAAGAGGAAATCCGACATACCGATACAAACACAAAGCTACTACACGGTGGCTATATATAATCTTCGGAAACAAATATAGAAATAAGCATAACACAAATCAGTCATAAATATCCATATCAAAAAAGCGGAAATAGATATGAATATAACACATAGAAGTGTATATCAGAGTAGTGGTCAAACAAGATCCATAATATCACAAAAGAATAGATACAAGTGCTACACAAAAGAACTTGTATACTTCAAGCAGTCTCTATCTCATATATATAACAACAAAAACTACCAATCTAATGTAGTAACCCAAAAGTCAGATAATACTCCCAGATGAGGAGTCAAGCAGAAGCACTTGTAACATCTCAGTCTGACCCGAGTATTATTTAATAAGAAAATAATAAACAGATCAGTCTAGCTATAAATATCAGATAAAATGATATAGGATAAGAGATATGACAAAAACGTATGATAACTATAATGCCATACTACGATAAGTATAATTAAGACAACACAAAAATCATACAATATCTCAATAAATCTCAAAACACAGAAAAGAATGTCATATTCTTTATTTTATTCACCATACCACAAATATTGACAAGTATAACAATGCCAATCACAAAATTAGTGAATCACAAATTCAAGAAATCATCAACTAGAAATACAGAAATCACAAAAGGGGGAGGCTTATCACAAAACAGGAGCATGAAAACTCACCAACACGTGTATGACAAAACAGAACGCTATTCCATGGTTGCTAACCATCAATTTTGAGCTGAAGCTCCACAAACGGCCTGAAGACAATGTGTCGCAACCCCACCAATTTTGAGCCAAAGCTCCACAGAAACAGGGTTTAGTCTCCCTCGCAGACAAAGAGACATCGCATATTGCTAGTCTAAATCACAAAATGATCATCATCGATCATCGAGAAGTGTTAATTACACTAAGCTAGTAAATATATGAGTTTAGCTCCATATCCCATAACCACTGGCTTAACTTAACTAGTTGTGAACAAACTGTAAATCTCCACTCGAAAGTTGCCACAAGAGTTTTATAAACGAGTTTAATATTGAAAATAGAGTTGAAATCATCTTTGTAAAAGAGTTTGAATATTTACTACCAGTATAGAAGCCTTTGTATTTTAAAGTGACAAGTCACAAAATTGATTGTAGAAACAATCAATCACCGAAAATTCACATACGAAGATGTGAATCAAATCCGTAGAAATCGATACCGAATCCATCAAAATGGATATTCCTCAAAAATCCCGAAAAAGAAGTTATCAAAGTCAACAAAGGTGATAATGACAAATTGGAGAAATAAGAATCGATTAAAAATTGGAAACGCAAATAAAATAGGCAACATAGGCGAAAACAGCAGATTCAGTCGACTGGATCATGGTGGTCGAGCGATTGACTTGGATCCTAGAAACTTTCGGTTTTCAGGCTGAGTCAACTGACCCAGAGTGGTCAGTCGACTGACACTGGCCTAGGAAAATTCTGGGGTCTGGTTCAGTCGACTGACTCTCTGGTTCAGTTGACAGAACTGGAAAGTCCAGTGTTTTTGACCCTGGCACCCAAGGGGCAAAATCCCAAGCAATTCGCGATCATTCGAGCAATGGGTGCTAGGGGTTTATGCCAATCGACAACCTGGCCCTATTGGCTCTTCAATACGCCACCAAAAGCATGATCAAACATCAAAGCTAATATTTTTAAAGACTTAACTTCAAAACACCAAAAATTGGAATATTTATTAAACCAATTCAATCCAAAAGCAAATGGACAAGAAATAAATGCTAGGAATTCATACCTAACAATAAGTATGGATATAGACATAGACGTGAAATAAAAATCTCACCTTTTTCACAAAAATAAGGAAGAAGAAGCTTGAAAACAAAGGAAGATCAACCATTCTTCAATCTCAACTCAAGAAACTTTTAATATAAGATCATAAGAAAATATTCCTAAGTTAGGGTTTAGGAATTTCTGAAAATGAAAGAGGGCTTGAGATGAAGAAGATGCTTACCTAAGCTTCTCTTTGAATTTGGAGCTAGAACTTGAATTTGCAAAGAAGCCAGGGCTTGGGAATTTTAATTTTCAATCTCTTCCCCCATTGTTCCTAAGCTTGAAGTGTTAGGAAATAGAAATGAAATGAATGAAGAGGAGTAGGGGTGGAGCTAGAGACTTAAGTTGGGGTTAATGGGCTGAAACCCAAACCCAAAGCCCTAAGTGAAAAGGTCGAAATTTTAGCTAACTCCAAACATATCGATGTGTATACTCAAAAAGGTCGCAAACAACATTTTGGACTCAATGGAAGTGGTCTCGAGTCCTAATTCGACTGTTTGCAAAAAGTAACTTTTCGGACTTCAATCCGATTAACAATGCTATATTTAAATAAAATATTTAAATATACAATCGTAAAATATGCGGGTTGTTACAGACTCCCCTCCTTAAAGAAATTGCGTCCTCATAATATTTAAGAAGAAAACAGATAAAAGTAACAACCATAAAATCATATCAACAAAAAAGAAATTTGAAATAAGAAGTTCACCTCAAAGAGCACGAGGGAGTAAGTCCAGATGTGTTCGCTCGATGAATTCTCTAGATTCTCAAGAACAATCTTTAGGATTTGAGGGCCATTGAACTTTCAAAAAAGGGACATCTTTATTTCTAAGGCGTTTTACCTCCGAAGCAATAATACGATAGGATGTTGCTTATAAGTTAAATTAGGCAAAACTTCAATTTCTTCCGCAACACCGGGCTTAAGAATAGAATCGGAATCTCGAAGGCATTTCAAAAATTGAGAGACGTGGAATACGACATGAATAGAAGAAAACTGAGTTGGTAATAAAAAGCGATAAGCCACGGAACCAATACGTTCGGCGATGGGAAATGGACCAATATATCGAGGTGCTAATTTTCCTGATCGACTGAAACGTACAACACCCTTCATAGGTGAAACACGAATAAACACAAAATCTCCCACAGAAAATTCTAGTTTCCTTCTTCGGTTATCGGCATATGATTTTTGTCTACTTTGAGCTTCTTTCATCCTATTACGAATAAGATCAATCTTTTTTATGGATTCATGAATAAAATCTGGACCTAAAACTAGCTTCTCACCGGCCTCAAGCCAACAAGAAGGAGATCGGCATGGCCTTCCGTAGAGTGCCTCGAAAGGTGCCATACCAGTACTAGATTGGAAGCTGTTATTATAGGAAAACTCAATAAGAGAAATATGATCTTCCCAACTTCCAATAAAATCAATAACACATGCATGAAGAAGACCTTAAAGAGGTTGATTCACATGCTCGGTTTGTCCATCGGACTGGGGATGATAAGCGGTGGTAAAATTAAGCTTTGTTCCCAAAGCTTTTTGAAGACTCTTCCAAAATCCACTAGTAAACGATGGATTACGATCGCTAATAATAGAAGTAGTAACTCCATGCAATTTAACAATTTCTTTAATAAAGAGTTTGGCCAAAAGAGATATGGTCCGATTGGACCGAACGGGAATAAAATGGACGGATTTTGTAAGTCTATCAACTATCATCCAAAGGCTATCATGACCCGAACGAGAACGGGGAAGGCCATCAATAAAATCCATGGAAATTTGATCCCATTTCCAAATAGGAACGTCCAAAGGTTGCAATAACCTACAGGGCCTTTGATGCTCGGCCTTGATAAGTTGGCAAGTCGTGCAACGCTTAATAAAGTTAGCAAATTGGATTTCATTCCATCCCAATAATAAAGTCGCTTCATATCCGTGTACATTTTGCTACTATCGGGACGAATGGTAAATTTGGAATGATGAGAATCTTCTAAAATGTCTTTACGAAGATTACTAATATTTGGCACGATAACTACCAAATTTTCGAATACCACCACGAGCATCAATATCAAAGTCTTTCGAACCTTCAATATTAGTTTTATCCCTATAACTTTGGTTAAGAAGAGCCAATTCGGGATCTAGCTTTTGAGCTTCAAGCATGCGGTCTAAAAGGGAAGGATGAGCATCAAGGCTACATAAAACAAGAGATGCACATAAATCAGATTCACGATCTTGAATCTCACAAGTGGATAACGTCTCCAGATCCTTCCACTCGGATATCATCATGGAAACAACCGCTTCTTGCTTACGACTAAGGGCATCGGCAATACGATTCCCCTTTTCGAGAGTATAAAGAATTTCGAGATCATAAGATGCAAGGAACTCGAGCCAACATTGCTGACGCAAATTAAATTCCTTTGGAGAAAATAAATACTTCAAAGATATAAGATCGGTATAAGGAAAAAAAATTCCCTCAAAAGATAATGACGCCAAATTCTAAGGGCGAAAACAATAACCACGAGCTCTAAATCATGTCTCGGCAGACTTTAATTGCCTAGAAGCATAAGCAATAACATGTTCTATTTGCATGAGAACGGCTCCCAAACCAACATGACTAGCATCGGTATAAACAATAAAATCTTGGTTCCCTTCAGGAATCACAAGAATAGGAGCATCGGAAAGCAGTTCTTTTAATTTTTGCAAAGAAGCTTCACATTTGTCTGACCAAATGTATTTAACTCCCTTCTTTGTCAAACTAGTAAGGGGCATAGAAATTTTAGAAAAGTCTTTTATAGAGCGACGGTAATAGCCCGCCAATCCAAGAAAGCTACGGATCTCCGTCACACTATCCGGTCTCTTTCAATTTTGAGTCGCTTCGATCTTTGAAGGATCCACGGAAATTCCAGATTCTGAAATAATATGACCGAGAAATTTCATACGAGATTGTGAAAAGTGGCATTTAGAAAATTTTATTTTCAATTAATGGCTTCTAAGAGTATCCAACACAATCCGAAGATGCTTTTCATGCTCTTCCTCGGTTTTAGAATAAACAAGAATATCATCTATAAAGATGAGAACAAATCGATCGAGGAAGTCTTTGAAAACTCGATTCATAAGGTCAATGAAATAAGCTGGAGCATTCGTTAAACCAAATGGCATAACAAGCCATTCAAAAGATCCATAATGAGTACGGAACGATGTCAAAGGAATGCTATCCTCTGCAATACGAAGCTGATAAAAACCGGTTGCTAAGTCTAACTATGGAAAGACTCTAGCATCGCTAAGTTGATCGAATAGATCATCAATCCGAGGTAGAGGATATCTATTCTTGATAGTGAGATCATTAAGCTTGCGGTAGTCAACGCAAAGCCTAAGTGTACCTTCGGATTTCTTTATAAAATAGCTGAAGCTCCCCAAGGAGAGGAACTAGAACGAATAAATTGCTTCGCCTCCAATTTGGATAATTGTCTACGCATCTCTTCATTTTCCTTATCGAACATACGATAAGGAGGACGAGTAATAGGTACAGCTTCAGGAATTAGATTAATTCTGAACTCAATCGCTCGCTTAGGGGTAATCCTAAAATGGGCTCAAAAATGTCAGAAAATTCACGAACAACGTGAATAAGAGAAATGACATCTTCCTCATCATCATTACATCATCATGAGGATTTAAAGAATACAAGGATGCTATCAAACTGGAATCCGAAACTTTAAGAACAATAGAAATCTGCTTAATAGATTGAGGATGTCGAAGACGAATAGTCTGCTCGTGACATAGGATATGGGCTTCATAACGGTTAAGCCAATCAATTCCCAAAATCATTCCGAAGCCTAAGTAACGCATGACATGCAAATCGGCTCGGAAATAAAAATCACATAAAATAATCTCGACATCTTTACAAAGCAAACTGAGTGTTGCGGATCCACCAACCGGATTCGCAATTCTCAAAGAAGTCATTAAATCCATAACACTCAAAGAAAAAGTATCAACAAGCTCTTTTGATATAAAGAATGGGATGCATCCGTATCAAAAAGAACTCGAATATGTTGATCACAGAACATAATAGTAGAATGAGAAATATCTTGACCACGAGAAGTGTTACTAGGAGCTTATACAACATATAGCTTTCCCTCCTTCCTGCTTTGAAGTTTGGGACATGCAGGTATATAATGATCCGAACTTTTGCAATAGCGACAAGCAAGGGGCTTTGAACACTTATTTGCATAATGGTCCTTAGAACCACAATTGTAGCATTGGCCACCACTAGAGGTAGAAATTTTTGCTACCGGAGTTGCTTGCTTCTCTTTCTTATTGGGATAAGGACCTATGAACTTATTAGGCCTCTTCTTGTTGTTGGTGAAGTTCGGTTTGGCATTCCCAACTTCAACATCATTCTCTTTATCTGCCTCTTCAAGTCGAAGAGCGATATCAGCAAATTAATTAAAAGAAACTTCTAATTTCATAAGTAATGGCTTTTTGAGGTCCTTATTCAAGCCATAGACATCTCTGATTTTTCTTCAACGGAGTATTTACATACTCGACCCCATATTTAGAGTGGGATTCAAAAGATGTGACATAACCTGCCATAGAAGATTCACCTTAAACAAGATCAATAAAATGGCGGGCCAAAGTCACTATTTCAGCTCTTGGTACAAATTTTGATTCGAATCTTTTCCTAAATTTCTCCCAAGTAAGATCCGCTTCAACAATTTCAAAAATCAGAAGCTCATAACAATGCTCTTTCTTAGAGCATAAGCCATTTGGACTCAATGAATATCAATAAGATTCATGCGAGAAAAGATGTGATCGCATGTTCTAAGCCAAGCTTGGACTTCGATAACCCCGTCGGAACCCTTGAATGGCTTCCCACCCAAGTTGGTATATTCACTGCACAAGCGTGCAAATCCAGATTTAGCGTGAGTACGCTCTAGAATAGGTCCGACAGCTTGGGCATTCTTTACAAGATCTAGAAGCTGTTGCGCAGACATAAATACTCCATCCTGGGGAGTAGCACTGGATTGATCGGCACTGGGTCGGTTAGATCTAACTGTTTCTCTTCTTTAAGAAAGAAAGAAAGAAGAAGAAAAGGGTTAATCTCAGAATGAATATCAAACAAACCTTGATTGATAAAACAAGGCATCACAAAGAAAATAGGATAGAACGGGTCCAGTGACTCCAATAAAATCCTAATGCACGACTCCTAAGAAGAACTTAGGATGATGATCCTTTTTAGATCATTCTATATTGTTTCGAAGTTTGGCTCCGATACCATGCTGTGACGCCCCACCTCTATACTCACACTAGCCAAGGACACTATGGAGTAATGCCATCAACTAGCACGAAGAATAAGGCTGTTGAGGAGCGACCATCTGGGTAATTGCTTTGTGCGAGCACCGATATGTTAGATAGTTTAACACGCATTTCATTTCAAGAGGAAATTCGACATACCGATACAAACTCAAATCTACTACACAATGGCTATATATAATCTTCGGAAACAAATATAGAAATGAGCATAACACAAATTAGTCACAGATATCCATATCACAAAGGAGGAAATTGATATGAATATAACATATAAAAGTGTATATCATAGTAGTGGTCAAACAAGATCCACAATATCATAAAAGAATAGATACAAGTGTTATACAAAAGAATATGTATACATCAAGGAGTCTCTATCTCATATGTATAACAACAAAAACTACTAATCTAATGTAGTTAGCCAAAAGTCAGATAATACTCTCAGATGAGGAGTCAAGTAGAAGCACCTGTAACATCTCGGTCTGAACCGAGTATTATTTAATAAGAAAATAATAAACAGATCAGTCTAGCTATAAATATTAGATAAAATTAGATAGGATAAGAGATATGACAAAAACGTATGATAACTATAATGCCATACTGCGATAAGTATAAATTTGACAACACAAAAATCATACAATATCTCAAGAAATCTCAAAACACAGAAAAGAATGTCATATTCTTTTTTTTTATTCACCATACCACAAATATTGACAAGTATAACAATGCCAATCACAAAATTAGTGAATCACAAATTCTAGAAATCATCAACTAGAAACCCAGAAATCACAAAAGGGGGAGGCTATCACAAAACGGGAGCATGAAAACTCACCAACACGTGTATCACAAAGCAGAATGCTATTCCATGGTTGCTAACCATCAATTTTGAGCCAAGGCTCTACAAACAGCCCGAAGACCATGGGTCGCAACCCCACAAATTTTGAGCCAAAGCTTTACAAGAACGGGGTTTAGTCTCCCTCACAGACAAAGAGACATCGCACATTGCTAGTCTAAATCACAAAATGATCATCATCGATCATCAAACACAAAGCTAGTAAATTGACGTGTTTAGCTTCATGTCCCATAACCACTGGCTTAAATTAAATATTTACGAACAAACTGTAAATCTCCACTCGAAAGTTGTCACAAGAGTTTCAATCGAACGAGTCTAAGAATTAACCGACAAAGTAAACGCAAGCGTTTCATACCACTTTTTTTGCTATGTCATTTAATTGGATTTCTCAAACGAATGAGATAAAGGTTTATGTATACTAGTAGATTGGAAGATGGTTTTATAAAGGAGTTTGATATTGAAAACAGAGTTCAAATCATCTTTGTAAAAGAGTTTTAATATTTAGTACTAGTATAGAAGCTTTTGTATTTTAAAGTGACAAGTTACAAAATTGATTGTAGAAATAATCAATCATCGAAAATTCACATACAAAGACATGAATCAAATCCGTAGAAATCGGTACCGAATCCATCAAAATGGATATTCCCCAAAAATCCCAAAAAAGAAGTTATCAAAGTCAACAAAGGTGATAACAACAAATTGGAGAAATAAGAATCGAATAAAAATTGGAAACTCAAACAAAATAGGCAACATAGGCGAAAACAGCAGATTCAGACGACATGACCAGGGTGGTTAGTCGACTGATTCACATTTTGTAAACTTCTGGTTTCCAGGCTCAATCGACTGACCCAGAGTGGTCGGTCGACTGACACTGGCCCGGGAAAATTCCTGGGTCTGGTTTAGTCCACTGACCCTCTGGTTCAGTTGACTGAACTAGAAATTCCAATGTTTTTCAGCCTACCCCCCAAAGGGCAAGATCCCAAGCAATTCGCAATCGTTCGGGCGATGGGCACTAGGGGTTTATGCCAATCGGCAACCCGACTTTATAGGCTCTTCAATATGCCACCAAAAGCATGATCAAACATCAAAGCTAAGATTTTTGAAGATTTAACTTCAAAACATCAAAAATTGGAATATTCATAAAACCAATTCAATCCAAAAGAAAATGGATAAGAAATGGATGTTAGGAATTCATACCTAACAACAAAGATAGGTATAGACATAGATGTGAGATAAAAATCTCACCTTTTTCACAAAAACAAGGAAGAAGAAGCTTGAAAACAAAGGAAGATCAACCACCCTTCAATCTCAACTCAAGAAGCTTTCAGTCTAAGCTCATAAGAAAACATTTCCTAAGTTAGGGTTTAGGAATTTCTGAAAATGGAAGAGGGATTGAGATGGAGAAGATGGAGAAAATGGAGAAGATGCTTACCTAAGCTTCTCTTTGAATTTGGAGCTAGAACTTGAATTGGCGAAGAAGCTAGGGCTTGGGAATTTTAATTTCCAATCTCTTCCCCCATTGTTCCATAGCTTGAAGTGTTAGGAAATAGAAATGAAATGGATGAAGAGGAGTAGGGGTGGAGCTAGAGTCTTAAGTTGGGGTTAATAGGCTGAAACCCAAACCCAAAGCCCTAATGAAAAGGTTGAAATTCTAGCCAGCTCTAAACATATCGATGTTTATACACAAAAAGGTCACAAACGGCATGTTGGACTCAATGGAAGTGGTCTTGAGTCCTAATTCGACCGTTTGCAAAAAGTAAATTTTTGGACTTAAATCCGACTGTTAATGCTATATTTAAATAAAATATTTAAATATACAATCGTAAAATATGCGGGTTGTTACAGGCGTGTTCCTCGGCACATTGTTCTAGAGGTGTACTGTGACAGGCGGTACTCTAGTAGCTAGTCATTCGTTGGAATCCTTCCTACAATATGAGCTTACAATTTTGTTTGTGGAGCCTAGTATGCTGGAATTTAATTAATGTAATAATTTCAGCTATTTGAATAAGTATTTGTACTTAGACACTATTATATATCACTGGATTTTCTATTAAAATATTTTGGTTATCGTAAAGTAAAAACCTGTCGTGTTTATGTGTGACGCGGTCTTAAGAGATACCTTTTCTTGTTAAAGGATTTTGATAACTCTATTAATTCAAATTGAGTGTGTTTTTCCACGCTCATTTTTCCAGACTAACTCATGTGTTATTTTATTATAATGCTTGGGTCAGACCGAGTATTATAAATTCAAGTTAATTGCTTTGGAGCTCAGCAGACTAGCTTAAAGAGTTTCATACGTATTTCTATACTTAACTTGTATTCCGCTATGTAAGGACAAGTTATATAACTGCCCAGTTTGATGTATTAATTGTTTTACTCTGATGATTGTAAGTATATAAACAGTTACATGTTATTTTGTATAAAATCTGTTATTATATATTATATTTTATTCCGCTGCGATTGTGAGATTCTGTTGTTGTTTCTATTTTTTCTTCTATCTTTTCTTCTTTACCCTAAAGACTCATATTTTCGTCCAATTTGAGTTGAGCTGAGGTGAAATATTGTCGGCTCAAAGGGGTATGGATTTGTGGATATTTACATTTGGTATCAGAGCTGAAGATTAAGCGAGAATCTTGGCTCTGGTGGGATTACTCGTTAAAAAAAGAGTCAGTAGTACTCTAAAATGAGTTTGAGCGTATTAATAGATATGAGCGCGTATTTGTTAGTGACCATAAAATGGTTTTAGATTGTGTTAACTTATTAGTTGAGTGGTATATAAATTCTTGTCGAATAATGGGACGCCACTAAATCTATAGAAGTTCCTAACACTTGAACGCAATAAACTGACACAGTATGGTTTTGAAGCAGATAAATGAAATAATTTTACCCAAATTACATTTTTATATAAAGGAAATAATTTTCAAAAAACTATTATAGCATATTGAAGTGTTAGATGATAATCCTATTACAAAAACAAGATTATAAATAGTTTATATAACTAAATAGACATTGTATAAATATGGATTATACAATTGAATAAAAATTAAGACATGGTTAAAAACCAGAGTTTGAAAATTTAATCTCGAAGATTTTTGAATGTTTTCCAAAGTATTTCGAGATAAATAATAGTATTATTATTTGGAGATATTTTTTTGAATAGAAAAAATGTTTTAAATGCATTTTTGAAAGGATATCACACTAAAATCATTTCAGTCGCTAGAAAATAATTTCGATGATGATCGCGACATCATCGGTGTTCATTTTCGAGTTCCTAAGTGATGAATTGCTACCATGGTCATCGTCTTTGGATTGATTTGACAAAAATCAAGTTTGATTTGAAAATTCTGAAGGGAATTTGTTTTAGATAAAAACCAGGTTTGGTTTAAAATTTGAAAAGAGAGATTTGGAATATTTGAGATTTTAGAATTATTTGAAATAAAAACAAGGTGTTTAAAAATGCTAGAATCCTTATTCGAATAATTTAGAGATCATCAAGAAAAAAGTTATAAACTTATAAATTGAAAATGATTTTAAATAAGAAAAGAAAGTATAGAAATTGAATTTCGAAAATAAATTTTAACTTGAGTAAAGTTAAAATAAATTAAATTCAACTTAAGCAAAGCAAATGGAATAAATAAATATAACTAAGGTAGTGGAAAATTCTGAGTTTGAATTAAAATCTTACTTGATTAAATTCAAATGAATTGTGTGAACTTAAAATTTAATTTACGCAAGTTAAATAAATTAAATTAGTGAAAGATAATGGTATGGATTTGAATTTAACTTAAGCTAAGTCCAATGAAATTAAGTTGAATTCAGATTGAATTCAAAAAAAATGAATTGGTATAAACGAACTTCAATGGCTTATAAAAATTGAAACGAATTGAATAAAATTATACTTGGGCTATAAATAAAGTTATAATCTCCAGTTAAAAATAAAATAGGAACATACTCGAGTGTAAAATTGATGGAAATGTGGAATATAAGTTGTGTAACTTATAAAATTGAAAATTAAAATAGAAAATCCAAAATAAAAATGATTTTTTATTTTTGGTAAGGAAATAAAAACCCAAACTTGAATTTAAAATGAATTTGAACTCAAGTAACCTGAAAGAAGTGATTTTTTTGAAATAAAAATCAGATATTGAATTATAAGTGGAAATGGACTAATTAGATGATTAATTAGTTAGTTGAATATAGAATGGGTATTAACTTGGTTAAGTTAAAATTTTGATAATGGATTAAAAATGGATTTTTGAAATGAAACTTGAGTTATAAATAAAATTCGACTGAAATTGTAAGTAGATTAAATATAATTGGAAACTTGATCGAATGAAATGAAATTGGATTGAAATGATAATGACTCGAGCTAGAAATAAAATCCAATTTGTGTGCAAAATAAATTGAATATGGTCTCGATATGGTTTAAATGAATTTGAGAAATGAATGTGAATATGGGATTAAAATTAAAATGGATTGAGTGAATGAATTAATCGAATTAATTAGTAAGTGGATGAAATTTGAACTTAAGTTGTTGGTTAAAATGATTGAAATAAATAAATTAAGTTAATATTTAATAAAAGCTTGGCTTCGTGTAACGTTTGCGATTTTTCGTTGCCGAAAAACCGAATAGTTATGGGTTTTAGAAAAAGAAAAGAAGAAGAAAAAGGCAGAAGAAGAGAGGAAAATAGAGAGCAGAGAAAATAGAAGATAGAAAATTTTAAAGTAGAAGAAAAAGAGAATAGAGGGCATAGAATAGAGAAGAGATAGAAAATAGAACAGAGAATACAACGGAACAGAAAACAACAGAACCTCACAATTCGCAGCGGAACAACATATAATAATAAATGAATAATCTTTAAACAAAGAACTATATCAGTTATTACATTTCATACATTTCATTACATCATATCATCAGAGTATACAACATCAAACAAACAACGGAAAAAGAAATACTATATAAACTAGTAATACGCCATGCCATCCAGCTTGCCTCCAGCAACTCCAGAATATCCAGAATATCCTGATAAATCTTAACTCTTGACTGCCCGTGTGGAAATTGGTGGGCACCCAGAGTTTAGGAAGGAAAACAATAAACTCCAAGTCAGTCATGTGACTGGTGTGAGAACTCAAAACAGTTTATTTAACTTTAAAATCAAAATAGAGGAATATTTTTAATCAATTCGCAATGCTTTTAAAAATGAGACTACCATAAGGCCTCCCGCACACACACATGCAAACGCAGAATCGGAGGAGATTTCTCCTTATGAGAGTCAAAGATGCTTGATACGCATTTAAAATAACATTTGATATTATTACTAGTGCATAGTGTAGGGGAAAAATTCATTTTGAAAGTAGAATATAAATCTTAGCCAACATACGACCATTATCGTATGCCTACTATAGCTACCATCCAAACAGTGGTGACCACCATAAGTGAATAGCAGGTTCTACAACTAATACCTTACAAGTTTCGTATTGGGAATTGGATTTCCAACAAATGGTCAGGCCAAGGAACTTCCCATTGCCACATGAGAATGCCTCTGGAAAGACATCCCCGAGAACCAAACCGGAACTCTGCCAACACAAGGCCGGGTTACCCCTAACTGGGTAACTACTGACACGAGCACGCCATTCCCCGATCGTAAACGACCTTTCTCACGGGATCCCGATAGCCAACAACCACAAAGTAATAAATTTGTAGTAACCACATAGGTTAAATATCTGGGCTCCATACCATGATACCACCTCTATCCAGAAGGAAATGTACATACCCTAAAGGGTGCTACCCCTCATAACCTTGCCGCATCTTTCCTGTTTTGACCATTTCCGGGGTGTGAGGTTCGACGAAGTCACGTCCACAAAAACATACTTTATACAAAAGCCATTCTTTGGGTCAACAAATGATCAACACAATGATCACAAAGATAGACGATCAAATAAACGATCCTATCACAATAATCAACACAATGATCATTTCAGCAACACTCAGCATGTCACATTACCAAATTGGGAATATATCGCTGATAACTTCAACTATATAACCTCTGAGCTCGTACGTCTCAGAGAAGGGTGTTAAGCTAAAAGAATAAATTCTTCGCCACCAACAGAAATATATTTGAATGAAATCGGCTTTATATCTCAACTTGTAATGTCAGACATACAATCCATACAAGTCTGTTCCGGGATCGAACAAAACCGAAGGCACTTACAAAGAAGTCCTTGCAATCCGGATATTCACAATCCTGATCGGATTTCCCATCACTTAGGGAGTCTCTATACCGCTGCAACTCAGTGCAGAGACAATCGACAGGTCATCCTATCGCTCTCGCAAATACCGGGTCTTCAACACCGATCTTCAATGCAATTCACAACGACGTATCACATATTCGGAATGGGTTATACGACCCCATGGTCCTTTCCCCGTTAACCCGAATAGTGAGCGCTTATTTAAAAATAAGTGTAGCATTCACATTCAAACAAATCACATCAATTACCCATTCAAAGGGAAAATATTGATAGTCGGTTATTGAACTATCACTGGATATGCACACATCACCAGTTTCCAAATTATTTATTTTCCAAAATATCTTCACTAGATATAAAATTTCAATACTTCAAAAATAAATCAATATTTTATTTTTTTTAAACAAATTCCACTTCCTTTATAAATCCCTTAGTGAATTTATAATTCCAAAATATCAATGAATATTCGATTTCAATTATTCATTTCAATTTATCTTCAAAAAGATAAATTCTCTAAACGTTTCATTTCACATTGGAAAAACATTTCCATACTTGTTTATTCATAAGTAATTCACAAATTTTATTTATTTTCAACACTTGGAAAATATTCAATATACTTAAATCGAAATTAAGTATATATTTCATTCTTTAAGGAAATCATTCACTTAAACATATTTATTTGGGCCAAAACGAATGTTACGTAAAACATCGTTACGACAACCCAAAATCACTAGTATAGGGATTCGAAATTAAATAGATATATAAATCCCAATACTATACAAAACATTTCCTTTCGGAAATCATTTACTATAACAACAGTGTTATAGTCCACCATTTCCTTTTATTTCTCGAAAACGTCTATTTCAACAATAAATGTTGAAATCCATGGTTTCGAATCTTAACATGTTTAAAAACATCGTTAGATCATTTTAACTCTATTTAAAACATCACATTCTAAACATTTTCTTTAACGTATTATTCACTATTCAAAAACGTGAATATACTACGTTAACTAACTTCATCAATTCTATGCCTTTTATTTCAAAGGATTATTCACAGTCTAAAACGTGAATATAACTCCATTTACAAGTTATAACAATTTTACTTATCAACATAAGTCGTTTGCGGATTTATAAAACAACGTTTATAAATTCCATTTCTATTTATTTATAAAAACTTCCTTTTTTATAAATTCTTTTATTAACCTATTCAATTTCATATCTCCATTATAAACCAAAAGTTCATATTATAAGTTAAATACTTATAAAACGATTATTTTGCAAAATCGTTCTTTTTAACTTCCCAAATTATAAATCTTATAACTTATAAGATTCATTCATTTATCCAAAATCATTCTTTCAATAACTTCACAAATTTAAAAATCTTACTATTTATAAATTTTATTTATAACTTCACAGTTTATAATTTTATAAATTTCATTCATTTATGGAATTTATTTTCACTTCATTCAAACACTTATAAAAACTCGTTTTATAATGTCCATATTTCAATTTATAAATATCCATTTATAAATCTCTTAATATAATTCAATTTATATTATTCTTTTAAAACGTCTTTAATCTCCTTTATTATTTCACCATTTTGATTTATAAAATAATTAAATTTTATAAATCCTATATTTAAACTTTTCTCAATAATTCTAAAATATCTCGATTAAACTATTTTATAAACTCAATAGCATCATATTCTCAAAAATCAGTTTTTAACTATATTTCTCAAAAATCATAATTTTTATAACATTAAAAATTATAACGTTTATTTATTTAAAATGGATCAATTCCAAAATTATTTTATAAAATGTATACTTTCTAAAATCACTTTAAAATCATTTTAAAATCCCAAAATCTGGGTCCAATGATGCTACATACCAAATAGTCAATCACGACAACAACGATATCATATATCGATATGATAATCCATCAAATATCAAAATATCTGAAATCAAATAAATACTGCTGAGGAATCCAGTTGGATCCCTCCAACCTGTTTTCCTGCATCCAAAAACATTAGCACAATACCAATTTCGCTCCAGTACGAAATTATCGCGGTATATGTTCTTATTAAATATTATCCGCTTAATAACGGCGTAATAGGGTCTCATCCGCTAAACAAATAAATGCGGGAAATCAATAACTCCAATATATACATATGCCAATATATATATATATTGCTATTATATATAATACCAATTTCACTGTTTATGAAATATTCGCGGTATATGTTTTTAATAAATAACATCCGCTTACTAACGGCGTATAATGTCTATTTTAACAATCAATAGATATTAATCAACATTCAAACATGCATTCAAATATTTTAAATCTAACTATTTAAAATAAAATCGAAACTGATTCGATTGAGTGAGAAGTTCTCACCTTGGTTTTAATTTCCGTTTTAGCGATTTAATTCGAATAAAATTAAACGGACGTTTAATTTTACCCAAAATTCTCACTAACTCCAAACGACTCCAAACCAACTCCATCGCGTAGTGCTCGTCCATACGATTCCAACGCAACTGAGTTTGCATTTTTTCGACCTCGTATGAAAAAGTTACGAATTTTTGAAGTTTGTACACGATTTTTATAAACTAATTACAACATTAACTTTATTATTTACAACCTTGATAAATTAGAGCCATTGGATTCCTAGCCCCCCTCATCACAGCCGCACATGATCTCCTTCTCCCCCACGTTTTGGCTACAGGCTCATACGAAACAAAAACCCATCACAACATCAACTAGGGTTTAATTATGCACCTTCAATACTCGATATAAACTCGATCAACAACTTGCAATAGGAAGCTCTTGACCCCCTCTACCTTCGCCCACCACCATAGCCCACTCGGCCACCTGTAGAGCCTTGGAATGCGTGCGTGACTGGCCATGAACGGCCCCTCCTATCTCCTTCTCTGGTCAACTAAACATCATCTCAACCGTTGATCTCCAAGCTCTCGTTGTGATCTTCATCTTTGTAGTTGAACACGAAGCTTGAAAGTGAATGGATCAAGAGATAATCGAGGAAGAAGGAGGAGAAATACTGGACATTGACAGTGGGGGTGGCGGCTAGGGCAACAAATTAGGGTTTTGTTTATTTTTTTAATCAAATTTATGAAGAGGTGGGTGCTATTTATAAAGAAAATTCGAACACTATTCATCCCGGAAATTCCGAACTCCGATTTACGCGCCGTAACCAGCGTTTCTAGGGTTTACCCCGCGTTCCGGACACAATGGAACAGGTTTTGGAAGCTAATTCGGAAGTATGTGCGAGTTATGGCTGTAAACGCTCAATTTGAATTAAACCGATTTAAGTCGATTTCTAGGCGTTTTAATTTGTACAGGACAAACGGTAAATCCAATTGACTTGAAATTTGAAACCTTACAATAATATCACATTACGGATCCGATGAAACTGGTTTCGTCGAAATCCGAGACTTTTTGAAAAATGGCTATTTTAACTCGCCAAATTAAAATTAAAAATAAATCGATGCGTTTCGAGCTGCCACGATCAAACGATAGCTCCGATTGACACGAAAATTGAAATCCGGTAATAACTAACTATTACGGATCCAATGGAACTAGTTTCGTTCAATTCTGAGACTGTTCAAAAATTGACTATTTTCACTAGTCGATTTTAATATTAAAATATTCAATTTTCACAAATTAACTTTTAATTCGATTTTAAAAGTTCTAAAATATCATTCTAACTTCAACATGATAAAATAAAATTTTACAAATCATTTTCAATCATATTTAACTCAATTTTCAATTATTTCCATAATTTAACATATTAAATTATCGATTTAATTATTTAATTAAATCCAAAAATTCAAATAAAAATTTATTCGACTTATAAATTTCACTTATTAGTATTTAAAATTAATTAAATATTCAAATTTTAATTAATAAAAATTCTGGGTCGTTACAATCTTCCCCCCTTAAAAGAATTTCGTCCTCGAAATTATCAAGTAAGAAAAGTTACAGAATTTATTAATTTTCCATAAATCCATAATTAAACTTCTTATAATAACTTTACTAAGTTTTCAAATCATACTTAGTTATCTTTTCAAAAACAATTACTATTGTTTAACTTTCAACTTCAAATCAAAGTTTAAAGTTTTCAAAATTTTCCAAATTTTCTCAAATTTTTTCTAACGCCTTAAATTTTCGGAAAAATTCGCCATGTTCTCCTTTGCGCGGCTCGATCCGAAAAAAAAATGACAGTATATATATCACAAATATACATCTCATCAAGTAATGAGGCATCCCGCAGGGAAAAAGTGTAAAAGTACTGTATTTAATCCGAGATATGTACCTTATATTTTATTAGCAAGCATATACGGCTAATATAGCGCAAAAGCGAGCTCCAAATGCGAAGCAAACGCGATCCGCACCTACTAATCACTCAACAAACAACATGAGAATCATGTATATGGACAATAGTATCAATATACATCATATAGCAACATAATAACTATATATGCTAACATAGCAAATGCAACATATTCAAACATCAACCAACTAGCATTCAACAAATTCATAATCAATATATATTCATTTATATTCTCATTAATATTCAATGAAATAGGTTTTCAATTTAATCACCTTTGATTCATATACAGTGGATGTTCTTTCTAACATTCATTTTCAATTAGTTTATATTCACTAATTCATTTTCAAGTTGGTTCGCTTCCAAATCAAATTCAATTCTATTCAAATTTATTTACTTCTAATTTGAATTCAATTACTTTAGCTTCCAATTTCATTAACACTTAATGAATTATATACAATCAACTTACAATCATATAACAATCAATGTATATTAATTACAACCAAATTCCTTTACTTATATTCATTCAATTTGGCTTAACACCATCACTTTCAATTGGTTTAATCAAATTGATTTTCATTCAATTATTCAACTTCTAATAACATT
This sequence comes from Allium cepa, assembly GCA_030765085.1. NCBI lineage: Eukaryota > Viridiplantae > Streptophyta > Magnoliopsida > Asparagales > Amaryllidaceae > Allium > Allium cepa. Next base: position 191,345,892 of record CM060930.1, on the reverse strand, counting down.
ACATTTTAATGAATTAACACTTATATTCATTATTCCATATCAATTATTTACATTTAATTGATTAACATCCAATTCATTTATATAACTCAAGTTTATATTCATCACTTAACTTTATTAATTTACTTTGATACTAATATCAACTTCATTCCATATCACTTAAGTTATATTTCATTTAGTTTCACCTCTTACATATATAAGTTTTATTTCACAATTGTAATCACTTTAATTATAATTCCATTCTTATAATTCTTTTACTTATACAATTTATTCTTTAATTTAGATTATTCAAACAACTAACAATCAACTTATACACATTTTAATAATTTTGAAAAATTATTGCTTTATATATAAAAATATAATCAAGTAAAATTATTTCATTTACCCAATTTAAAACAACGCTGTGCCGAATTGTTCTATTCGAGTGTTTAGAGATTCCTATCAACAACGTTAATTACTCGTATTAACCAGAATCTATATACCACTCAACAAACCAATCATCACAATATAAAACAATTTTTATATTCACTAACAAATACGCTCTCATAGCTATTATTACTCTCAAACTCAATCTAGAGTACTACTGACTCTATCTCTAATGAGTAATACCCAACAGAACCATGGTTGTCGCTTAACCATAAGTTCTGATACCAAATGTAACGTTTGCGATTTTTCGTTGCCGAAAAACCGAATAGTTATGGGTTTTAGAAAAAGAAAAGAAGAAGAAAAAGGCAAAAGAAGAGAGGAAAATAGAGAGCAGAGAAAATAGAAGATAGAAAATTTTAAAGTAGAAGAAAAAGAGAATAGAGGACATAGAATAGAGAAGAGATAGAAAATAGAACAGAGAATACAACGGAACAGAAAACAACAGAACCTCACAATTCGCAGCGGAACAACATATAATAATAAATGAATAATCTTTAAACAAAGAACTATATCAGTTATTACATTTCATACATTTCATTACATCATATCATCAGAGTATACAACATCAAACAAACAGCGGAAAAAGAAATACTATATAAACTAGTAATACGCCATGCCATCCAGCTTGCCTCCAGCAACTCAAGAATATCCAGAATATCCTGATAAATCTTAACTCTTGACTGCCCGTGTGGAAATTGGTGGGCACCCAGAGTTTAGGAAGGAAAACAATAAACTCCAAGTCAGTCATGTGACTGGTGTGAGAACTCAAAACAGTTTATTTAACTTTAAAATCAAAATAGAGGAATATTTTTAATCAATTCGCAATGCTTTTAAAAATGAGACTACCATAAGGCCTCCCGCACACACACACATGCAAACGCAGAATCGGAGGAGATTTCTCCTTATGATAGTCAAAGATGCTTGATGCGCATTTAAAATAACATTTGATATTATTACTAGTGCATAGTGTAGGGGAAAAATTCATTTTGAAAGTAGAATATAAATCTTAGCCAACATACGACCATTATCGTATGCCTACTATAGCTACCATCCAAACAGTGGTGACCACCATAAGTGAATAGCAGGTTCTACAACTAATACCGTACAAGTTTCGTATTGGGAATTGGATTTCCAACAAATGGTCAGGCCAAGGAACTTCCCATTGCCACATGAGAATGCCTCTGGAAAGACATCCCCGAGAACCAAACCGAAACTCTGCCAACACAAGGCCGGGTTACCCCTAACTGGGCAACTACTAACACGAGCACGCCATTCCCCGATCGTAAACGACCTTTCTCACGGGATCCCGATAGCCAACAACCACAAAGTAATAAATTCGTAGTAACCACATAGGTTAAATATCTGGGCTCCATACCATGATACCACCTCTATCCAGAAGGAAATGTACATACCCTAAAGGGTGCTACCCCTCATAACCTTGCCGCATCTTTCCTGTTTTGACCATTTCCGGGGTGTGAGGTTCGACGAAGTCACGTCCACAAAAACATACTTTATACAAAAGCCATTCTTTGGGTCAACAAATGATCAACACAATGATCACAAAGATAGACGATCAAATAAACGATCCTATCACAATAATCAACACAATGATCATTTCAGCAACACTCAGCATGTCACATTACCAAATTGGGAATATATCGCTGATAACTTCAACTATATAACCTCTGAGCTCGTACATCTCAGAGAAGGGTGTTAAGCTAAAAGAATAAATTCTTCGCCACCAACAGAAATATATTTGAATGAAATCGGCTTTATATCTCAACTTGTAATGTCAGACATACAATCCATACAAGTCTGTTCCGGGATCGAACAAAACCGAAGGCACTTACAAAGAAGTCCTTGCAATCCGGATATTCACAATCCTGATCGGATTTCCCATCACTTAGGGAGTCTCTATACCGCTGCAACTCAGTGCAGAGACAATCGACAGGTCATCCTATCGCTCTCGCAAATACCGGGTCTTCAACACCGATCTTCAATGCAATTCACAACGACGTATCACATATTCGGAATGGGTTATACGACCCCATGGTCCTTTCCCGGTTAACCCGAATAGTGAGCGCTTATTTAAAAATAAGTGTAGCATTCACATTCAAACAAATCACATCAATTACCCATTCAAAGGGAAAATATTGATAGTCGATTATTGAACTATCACTGGATATGCACACATCACCAGTTTCCAAATAATTTTCCAAATTATTTATTTTCCAAAATATCTTCACTAGATATAAAATTTCAATACTTCAAAAATAAATCAATATTTTATTTTTTTTAAACAAATTCCACTTCCTTTATAAATCCCTTAGTGAATTTATAATTCCAAAATATCAATGAATATTCGATTTCAATTATTCATTTCAATTTATCTTCAAAAAGATAAATTCTCTAAACGTTTCATTTCACATTGGAAAAACATTTCCATACTTATTTATTCATAAGTAATTCACAAATTTTATTTATTTTCAACACTTGGAAAATATTCAATATACTTAAATCGAAATTAAGTATATATTTCATTCTTTAAGGAAATCATTCACTTAAACATATTTATTTGGGCCAAAACGAATGTTACGTAAAACATCGTTACGACAACCCAAAATCACTAGTATAGGGATTCGAAATTAAATAGATATATAAATCCCAATACTATACAAAACATTTCCTTTCGGAAATCATTTACTATAACAACAGTGTTATAGTCCACCATTTCCTTTTATTTCTCGAAAACGTCTATTTCAACAATAAATGTTGAAATCCATGGTTTCGAATCTTAACATGTTTAAAAACATCGTTAGATCGTTTTAACTCTATTTAAAACATCACATTCTAAACATTTTCTTTAACGTATTATTCACTATTCAAAAACGTGAATATACTACGTTAACTAACTTCATCAATTCTATGCCTTTTATTTCAAAGGATTATTCACAGTCTAAAACGTGAATATAACTCCATTTACAAGTTATAACAATTTTACTTATCAAAATAAGTCGTTTGCGGATTTATAAAACAACGTTTATAAATTCCATTTCTATTTATTTATAAAAACTTCCTTTTTTATAAATTCTTTTATTAACCTATTCAATTTCATATCTCCATTATAAACCAAAAGTTCATATTATAAGTTAAATACTTATAAAACGATTATTTTGCAAAATCGTTCTTTTTAACTTCCTAAATTATAAATCTTATAACTTATAAGATTCATTCATTTATCCAAAATCATTCTTTCAATAACTTCACAAATTTATAAATCTTACTATTTATAAATTTTATTTATAACTTCACAGTTTATAATTTTATAAATTTCATTCATTTATGGAATTTATTTTCACTTCATTCAAACACTTATAAAAACTCGTTTTATAATGTCCATATTTCAATTTATAAATATCCATTTATAAATCTCTTAATATAATTCAATTTATATTATTCTTTTAAAACGTCTTTAATCTCCTTTATTATTTCACCATTTTGATTTATAAAATAATTAAATTTTATAAATCCTATATTTAAACTTTTCTCAATAATTCTAAAATATCTCGATTAAACTATTTTATAAACTCAATAGCATCATATTCTCAAAAATCAGTTTTTAACCATATTTCTCAAAAATCATAATTTTTATAACATTAAAAATTATAACGTTTATTTATTTAAAATGGATCAATTCCAAAATTATTTTATAAAACGTATACTTTCTAAAATCACTTTAAAATCATTTTAAAATCCCAAAATCTGGGTCCAATGATGCTACATACCAAATAGTCAATCACGACAACAACGATATCATATATCGATATGATAATCCATCAAATATCAAAATATCTGAAATCAAATAAATACTGTTGAGGAATCCAGTTGGATCCCTCCAACCTGTTTTCCTGCATCCAAAAACATTAGCACAATACCAATTTCGCTCCAGTACGAAATTATCGCGGTATATGTTCTTATTAAATATTATCCGCTTAATAACGGCGTATAGGGTCTCATCCGCTAAACAAATAAATGCGGGAAATCAATAACTCCAATATATACATATGCCTATATATATATATATATATTGCTATTATATATAATACCAATTTCACTGTTTATGAAATATTCGCGGTATATGTTTTTAATAAATAACATCCGCTTACTAACGGCGTATAATGTCTATTTTAACAATCAATAGATATTAATCAACATTCAAACATGCATTCAAATATTTTAAATCTAACTATTTAAAATAAAATCGAAACTGATTCGATTGAGTGAGAAGTTCTCACCTTGGTTTTAATTTCCGTTTTAGCGATTTATTTCGAATAAAATTAAACGGACGTTTAATTTTACCCAAAATTCTCACTAACTCCAAACGACTCCAAACCAACTCCATCGCGTAGTGCTCGTCCATACGATTCCAACGCAACCGAGTTTGCATTTTTTCGACCTCGTATGAAAAAGTTACGAATTTTTGAAGTTTGTACACGATTTTTATAAACTAATTACAACATTAACTTTATTATTTACAACCTTGATAAATTAGAGCCATTGGATTCCTAGCCCCCCTCATCACAGCCGCACATGATCTCCTTCTCCCCCACGTTTTGGCTACAGGCTCATACGAAACAAAAACCCATCACAACATCAACTAGGGTTTAATTATGCACCTTCAATACTCGATATAAACTCGATCAACAACTTGCAATAGGAAGCTCTTGACCCCCTCTACCTTCGCCCACCACCATAGCCCACTCGGCCACCTGTAGAGCCTTGGAATGCGTGCGTGACTGGCCATGAACGGCCCCTCCTATCTCCTCCTCTGGTCAACTAAACATCATCTCAACCGTTGATCTCCAAGCTCTCGTTGTGATCTTCATCTTTGTAGTTGAACACGAAGCTTGAAAGTGAATGGATCAAGAGATAATCGAGGAAGAAGGAGGAGAAATACTGGCCATTGACAGTGGGGGTGGCGGCTAGGGCAACAAATTAGGGTTTTTTTTATCAAATTTATGAAGAGGTGGGTGCTATTTTTAAAGAAAATTCGAACACTATTCATCCCGGAAATTCCGAGCTCCGATTTACGCGCCGTAACCAGTGTTTCTAGGGTTTACCCCGCGTTCCGGACATAATGGAACAGGTTTTGGAAGCTAATTCGGAAGTATGTGCGAGTTATGGCTGTAAATGCTCAATTTGAATTAAACCGATTTAAGTCGATTTCTAGGCGTTTTAATTTGTACAGGACAAACGGTAAATCCAATTGACTTGAAATTTGAAACCTTACAATAATATCACATTACGGATCCGATGAAACTAGTTTCGTCAAAATCCGAGACTTTTTGAAAAATGGCTATTTTAACTCGCCAAATTAAAATTAAAAATAAATCGATGCGTTTCGAGCTGCCACGATCAAACGATAGCTCCGATTGACACGAAAATTGAAATCTGATAATAACTAACTATTACGGATCCAATGGAACTGGTTTCGTTCAATTCTGAGACTGTTCAAAAATTGACTATTTTCACTAGTCGATTTTAATATTAAAATATTCAATTTTCATAAATTAACTTTTAATTCGATTTTAAAAGTTCTAAAATATCATTCTAACTTCAACATGATAAAATAAAATTTTACAAATCATTTTCAATCATATTTAACTCAATTTTCAATTATTTCCATAATTTAACATATTAAATTATCGATTTAATTATTTAATTAAATCCAAAAATTCAAATAAAAATTTATTCGACTTATAAATTTCACTTATTAATATTTAAAATTAATTAAATATTCAAATTTTAATTAATAAAAATTCTGGGTCGTTACACTTCGAGTAAATTTGTAAAATGGTCGTTAAATAAAATAACATGGAATGTTTTCGAGCTAAATAAAGTGGATTTGAATGTAATGAAGGTGGATATGAATGGGATGTAACTGAATCGACTATGAACAAAATTTGAAATGGAATAGAATTAAATATAAATTGAGTTGGAATCAAATTAAAATAGTTATAAACTGAAATGGATATTTTATTAAACGATTGTCGTCGAATTTGCATAGAAGAATTGGTCGTTTAACATAAACGGAAGTAAATAAAATTCCTATGAATAAACGGAAAGTGAATAAATTGATTTTTAATTAATTTGGAATGAATATAAATTTGTTTAGTGCAAATGTGAGGTGAATGCAAGAAATTTGAGTTGTAAATCAATTAAATCGAATGAAATGATATACTGATTGGTTGAAAGTAATCAGATTAATGTCAAAACCTTATGATAGCTTAAAATACATGTTTAGCATGATTGGTTATTGAAATTCATGTGTTGTAATTGTTTAAATAAGTGAAATGTCATTAAATTTGATGTTTTTGGTACTTACATGTTTGAATTGAGTAATTACAGGTACTTGGAGCTGTTTTGCTTGACTTTGATTGCGCGATTTGCGAAAATAGATAAGCCGTTTGCTTAAAATGCTAAAAAAGGTACGTTTTCGGATTAAATACTACAAAATATGAATATTGATATATATATATATATATATATATATATTCTGTTTTTCGAACATGTGGGTCGATATAATTATATTTAACTCTCTTGTCATATTACAAAAGGTCTTCCGTACAAAGGAGTCTCTGCCAAAAAAATTAGAAAATTTTGGGTGAGAAAAATTTTGAAAATTTTTAGAAAATTTTTGTCAACAACAAATTGATTTCAAATTGGAAAATTAAAATAAAGGATTCTGGAATTGCAATTGAAAACGAAATGTTTTGCTAAAGAATAAGGGATTAGAAAAGTGGATATCGAGTTTAACTCGGTGGGGTTTTTGTTAAGAAAATGGGTTTGAAGCATTTTCCTACCTTCGCAATTTCGGGGCGAAATTCTTTTAAGAAGGAGGAATGTAACGACCCGAATGTTTTTTTGACGTTGGATTTGGTATGTTTAAATGGTTTTAAATATTGAATTTGATTTATAGATTGATTTTGAATATGAAAGATTGGTTTCTAAAATAAATTCAGGATTTAAATATAGAGATTTATTGGATAATTTAATTATTGAATTTAATAGTTGAATATTAATTAAATTATTTGAATCTTGAGTTCTAAGCTCGATAAAGAATAATTTAAAGGCTTGTAAAATTTATATTAATAATAATGAAGATAATAAAAGTTTTAAAAATTGAATTTAAGAGTGATATGTTCAGTTTTAAAAATAGCTTGTGTAAATTGATATTTAAAAATAGCTTTTCGAGACACAATGTCGGATTCCAACGAAACTAGTTCCGTTGGATCTGTAATATTGTATTATTATCGGATTTTAAATTTCTTAGTGTTTAGAGTTATCTTTCGATCGTACACGCCTAGAAATAATTTAATCGAATTTAATTTAAATAGTCGATCCAAAAAGCTATCTTCTCCATACGATCGAACTAGGATTTGAAACATTTTCCATTGCGTTCGGAATAAGGATATAACATTATGAACGCCTAGCGGCATGCCTCGATGGATATTCGAGATTTTGGGTTACGAGATCGAGATGAGCTGAAATTTAAAATAATATATATTTATAAAATCAGATAAAGTTTGAAATCAACGTTGCCTTACCGTCTCGAGCACACCACCATCACGTACAAGTTCTTTTCCTCATTAAATCACGTTGCCTCTTTCTTATCCTTTTAGTTCAATTTCATTTCATTTCAAATGAAAAAATAAATGGCCATTTCCTTCGTTCCCATTTCAATATCGAAACCCCTCTTACTCAAATATCAAGAGATAAAATCGAGAGAAAACGAAAACGTTCGTTAAAAAAAATAACGAACACAATCAATTCGCGTTCGATCAAAATATGGAGGAAGGCGATGATGAAGTGTGGAATTTGGTGGGGGCAGCGAGTCGAGTATTGGGCATCGATTTTAGAACAAGGATGGGTCACGAGTTGCTCGCGTGGATGCCAGTCGGCAAGGCCGATGTCTTCGCGGAGGTTGGGTTGCGGCTGTTGAAAGGCTCGACATCAGGAATAGGGAGCATAGGCATAGTACGTGGAAGCTCGAGCTTGAAGCTGGAGGAGGAAGCGTGATGGTGGTTGGAGTTCTGTTCGAGCATGTGATATGGCATCGTGATCGGTGTCAGTGAAATGATGTCTAGATTTTGAGAGGTATAGAGTATTTCGGTTTAATTAAATTTAATTAAAGTGATATTAGCCAAGTATAAAAAATGTTATTCCATTTAAGTAATTTTAGTTAAATTATATCGATAATAATGAATTCATAATCCTTTTATACGAGGTACAACTCAATGAATGCGACAATTGGAATTAATTGGAGTTAGTTAGGGTCAATTGAAATTGTCGATCTAGTTTAAATCTAGATGTTCAAAGAAAGAAAACAAATTCAAAGGTGAGAAAATTCTCACTCATTTAGATTTCCAATATTTGAAACTTAAATTATTGAATTTAATTATTAGGTTTTTGATTGAAATTGATGAATTAAAAATTATCCGTTGGATGTTATGTGTGCATATATGTATAGTAGTATATATATTAGTAGTGATATTCCCTTATATATATAGCGGATGAGACCTTATGCGCCCCGCATAATAGCGGATGACCCTATATATCGTGATATCCCCCTCGAAGTGGGATTGGTATTATTTATGTTGTAAAAACAGATGCAGGGAAATTGGTTGGAGGGATCCAACTAGATTCCTCAAATTTATTATTTATATTTCATATATAGTGATATATGATTTGTGTTGAATAATCTATTATAGATTATTGTAGTGATTAGAATTATTGGATGCTATTGCAGCATTGGCCTGAATTTTGATAATTTTAAAACTATAAATATATTTTTTGAATTTATGGAATTGAAGGGAATTTGATAATAAAAATATGTATTGGAATTGGAGTTATTTTAAAGAAAATGAATCAAAAAAATATGATTGATTTGGCTATACTTAACTATTGTAGATAAAAAAATGGAAATTTTTAAAATGAATTATATAAGACAATTTATAAATGATATTTCATAAATATAAAAGGAGTCAAAATCAATATTGAAAATAGACTGGAAGTGTAAAATTAATTTATAAGAAATGAACGTATATAACAGAATTTTATAAATAAGATTTTTTTTATAAACAGGGTTGAGAAAATAGTAGATTCTACTTTTGAAATGGAAATGGTTAGGGAAACGAAGATAAATCGATATGTTGTGAAATCGAGAGGAAGTTGTAAATTAAACTGGTTATTGAGACTTTAAAAATATATTTTAACTTTAAGAAGTGAGTTTGATTTAAAGGAAATTTTTATTATTTTAAACTATGGAATTTTAGATTAGTTGAGATTGAAATACTATGGTAAGTAGATTTTCAAATATTAAGTATTTAACTTATTAAATTTTAACTTTCAAAAATCAGGTTTTAAATTTATTTGTTTGACTAAAAATGAGATACTGATGTTGTAAAAGTGTTTTCGATAATTTAAATAATTACTCAAACATGTTTTTAAAACTAAATCATTTTTCTTTAAAATAATTATTATATATATATATATGGAGTTTGAAGTGATTGAAAATTTTATTTTATAAATCCTCTTGAGATTTGAAAGGAGCTTATAGAAGGATATAATTTTGAGGAGAGGAAATTTATTGGTGATTCCGGAGATTTTTGGAATAAGTTAGGAAATAATTTCCTGGACGTTAATAGTGAAAGGATTTTGGAAAATAAGACTTGTAATTTTTCCTAAGTATAGAAAATAGATACTTGGAGATATTTCTAAGTGTTGAGGTGTTGGAAGTATTCTGTTACGGATTAAGATTTGAACATTTATTCTTAAATGTTGAAAGAAATTGATGTCTTTAAAAGATATCTGTAACGACCCAGAATTTCTATTAATTTAAATTTGTATATTTAATTAATTTTAATTATTAATAAGTGAAATTTATAAGTCGAATAAATTTTATTTCGAATAATTGGATAATTAAATCGATAATTTAATATGTGAAAATACAGAAATAATTTAAAATTGGGTTAAATATGATTGAAAATGATTTGTAAAATTTTATTTTATCATATTGGAGTTAGAACGATATTTTAGAACTTTTAAAATCGAATTAAAAGTTAAGTTTTGAAAATTGAATATTTTAATATTTAAATCGACTAGTGAAATTAGCCATGTTTTAAAAAGTCTCGGATTTCGACGAAACCAGTTTCATCGGATCCGTAATGTGATATTATTGTATGGTTTCAAATTTTGTGTCAATCGGATTTACCGTTTGTCCGGTGCAAGCTAAAACGCCTAGAAATTTGATTTACCGATTTAATTTTAAATCGACGTTTATTGCCATAACTCGCACAGATGATCGAATTATCTCCTGAAACACGTTCCATTGTGTTCGGAACGCGGGGTAAACCATAGGAACGCCAACCGGCACGCTTCGTTTGGAGTTCGAAAAATTTCGATGAATAGTAAATTGGGCAATTTTCTATATAAGCACTTCATTATTCTCATTTGCAAAAGAAAACAAACCAAACCCTAATTTCTTTTCAGAGCCGCCACCCTCTAGATTTAATGGCTGAAATTTAATCTCTTTCTTCCTCAAATTTCTTTCAATCCATCAACAATTAGCCAATGTTCTCAACTAACAAATCGTAGAGCGTGAAGAGAGCTTTCAATCCATACGGAGTTGATGGCGTACGACGCGATGTAGAGGGAGATAGGGGCTTCCATTCATGGCTGTGTATTCTCGAATTTCAAGCTAGAGGAGCCACCGAGTGGCACGTGGTTCATGGTGGAGGTGGAGCATGCAGGGGGCTGTCGAATGGTGGTCTTTAATTTGGTTTCGGTCGTCGTTGGTGGTTGCGGCCTTGATGGATTCGAGCACGAGATAGGTTCGTGATTATCTGTAGATGACACGTGAGTGAGGAAGAAGCATGTGGGGACGGCCTTGATTCGTGTTGGCAAAAGGAACGGCTGTGATTTGGTGGAAGGTTTAAAAATGAAAATAAATTTTTTAAATTTATTTATATAAAAGTAGTATCAACTTTGAATAGCTATAACTTTGTCATACGAGGTCGGATTTCGACGGGACGAAGTGCGTTGCGTTCGTTTTGTCGAGCACTACGCTATGAAATTGGATTGGAGTTGTTTGGAGTTAGTGAAAATTTCAGGTATATTCGAAATAAAAGCTGAAAACGAAATTTAAATCAAGGTGAGAACTTCTCACTCAATCGAATCGGTTTCGATTTTTATTTTAAATAGTTAGATTTAAAATTCTTGAATGTATGTTGAATGATGATTGTTATCTATTGATCGTTAAAATAGACATTATGCGCCGTTAGTAAGCGGATGTTATTTATTAAAAACATATACCGCGAATATTTCACCGTATAGTGAAATTGGTATTATTTATGTACTTGGAGTTGATTTCCCGCATAAGCGAATGAGACCTTATTGCGCCGCCTATTAAGCGGATAATATTTTAAATCGCATATACCGCGATAATTCCGTACCGGAACGGAATTAGTATTGTACTAACATCTGGGATGCAGGAAAACAGGTTGGAGGGATCCAACTGGATTCCTCAATAGTAATTATTTGATTTCAGATATTTTGATATTTGATTGATTATTATATACAGATATATGATGTCGTTGTTGTCGTGATTGACTATTTGGTGTGTAGCATCATTGGGCCAATTTTAGAATTTTAAAAGGATTTTAAAGTGATTTTTGAAAGTATATGTTATAAAATATTTTTGGAATTGATTCATTTTAAATAAATAAACGTTATAATTTTAATGTTACAAAATTATAATTTTTGAGAAATATAGTTAAAAGTTGATTTTTGAAAATATGGGGTTAATGATTGTATGAAATAGTTTAAATTGGGATTTTTGAATTTATTGTAAAAAGTTTAAATATAGGATTTATGAAATTCGATTATTTTATAAATCAAAATGATGAAATTATAAAGGAGTTTAAAGATGTTTTAAAATAATAATATAAACTGATTTATATAAAGGATTTATAAATTGATATTTATAAATTAAAAATATTTGAATTATAAAACGAGTTTTTATAAGTGTTAGAATGAATTGTAAATGAATTTCATAAATAGAAATGAAATTTATAGAATTATAAACGGTGAAGTTATAAATGGAATTTTATAAGCAGTAGGTTTATAAAATTTGTAAAGTTATTAAAAGAACAGTTTTGGGTAAATAAATGAATCTTATAAGTTGTAAGATTTATAAATTGGGAAGTTTAAAAGAACGATTTTGTAAACAAATAAATTATAAGCATTTAACTTATAATATGAACTTTTGGTATATAATTGACTTATAAATTGAAATAGCTTAATAAAGGAGATTTATAAAAGGAAGTTGTTATAAAATAAATAGAAATGGAATTTATAAACATTGTTTTATAAATCCGCAAAACGACTTATTTTGATAAGTAAATTGTTATAACTTATTAATGGAGACGGTGAATAATCCTTTAAAATAAAATGTATAGAAATGATGAAATTGGTTAACGAAGTATATTCACGTTTTTGAATAGTGAATAATATTTTAAAGAAAATGTTTTGGATGTGATGTTTTAAATAGAATTAAAACGATCTAACGATGTTTTTAAAATGTGTTAAGATTCGAAACCATAGATTTCAACATTCATTGTTGAAATAGACGTTTTCGAGAAATAGAAGGGAATGGTGGACTACAAATAGACGTTTTCGAGAAATAGAAGGGAATGGTGGACTATAACACCGTTGTTATAGTAAATAATTTTCAAAAGGAAATGTTTTGTATAGTATTGGGATTTATATATCTATTTTAATTTCGAATCCCTATACTAGTGATTTTGGGTTGTCGTAACGATGTTTTACGTAACATTCGTTTTGGCCCAAATAAATGTGTTTTAAGAGAATGTTTTCCTTAAAAATGAAATATATACTAAATTTCGATTTAAGTATATTGAATATTTTCCAAATGTTGAAAATAAATAGATTTGTGAATTACTTATTAATAAGTAAGTATGGAAATGTTTTTTCAATATGAAATGAAACGTTTTCGAGAATTTATCTTTTTGAAGATAAATTGAAAATGAATAATTGAAATTGTGTATTCATAAATATTTTTTGGAATGTAAATTCACTATAGAATTTATAAATGAAAAGGGGAATTTGTTTAAAAATAAACGTTGATTTATTTTTGAAGTGTGGGAATTAATTTACGAATTTTGAACGTAAGTATAAAGTAAATCGTTAAGGATTTATTTAATTGGTTTAAATGAACCATGTTGAAATGAAAGTATTTCCATGTAAGGAAAATGATTTGAAATTTGTTTTCAAATGTTTTAAGTGTGAGAATTTTATATATATCTTGTAAAGATATTTTTTTTGGAAAATAAATAATTTGGAAAATTATTTGGAATCTGGTGATGTCGTGCATATCCATTGATAGCTCAATAACGGACTATCAATATTTACCTTTGAATGGGTATTTGTTGTGATTTGTTTGAATTTGAACGCCACACTTATTTTTGAATAAGTGCTCACTATTCGGGTTAACCGGGAAAGGACCTTGGGGTCGTATAACCCATTCCGAATATGTGATACGTCGTTATGAACCGGTGTTGAAGACCAAATATTTTTGAAAACGGAAGGATTACCGTCGAATGTTTCTGCACCGAATGGCCCCGGTATAGAAATTCCATATGTGATGGGAAGTCCGGACGTGATTAGTGAATATCCGGATTGCAAGGACTTCTTTGTAAGTGCCTTCGGTTCTGTTCGATCCCGGAACAGACTTGTATTGATTGTGTGTCTGACATTACAAATTGAGATATAAAGCTGATTTCTTTCAAATATATTTCTGTTGGTGGCGGAGAATTTATTCTTTTAGCTTAACACCCTTCTCTGAGACGTACGAGCTCAGAGGTTATGTAGTTGATGGTTATCAACGATATATTCCCAATTTGGTAATGTGACATGCTGAGTGTTGCTGTGAAATGATCATTGTTTGATCATTTGTGATATGATCATTTGTTTGATCATTTATCTTTGTGATCATTACTTTGATCATTTGTTGACCCAAAGCATGGCTTTGTACCAAAGCGTGGCTTTGTGGACGAGACTTCGTCGGACATCACACCCCGGAAATGGTCAAAACAGGAAGGATGCAGCAAGGTACTTAAGGGTAGCGCCCTTTAGTGCATGTCATTCCTTCTGGATAGAGGTGGTATCATGGTATGGAGCCCAGATACTTAACCTATGTTGTTGCTGCAAATTTATTGCTTTGTGGTTGTTGGAAATCGAGGTTCCTCAGATGTAGATCGGTTTCGATCGGGGGATGACATATTCGTGTCAGTAGTTACCCAGTTAGGGGTAACCCGGCCTTGTGTTGGCAGAGATCCGGTTTGGTTCTCGGGACGTCATTCTAGAGGCGTTTCCATGTGGCAATGGGAAGTTTCTTGGTCTGACCATTTGTTGGAAATCCAAAGAAAAAATACGTTCTTGTACGGTTTTAGTTGTATAACCTGCCATGGAATGTGGCGGTAACCCGCTATTGAACATGGTAGCTATAGTAGGCATGCGATAATGGTCGTATGTTGGCTAAGATTTATATCTTTATTTTCGAAATAATTTTTCCTACACTATGCACTAGTAATAATATCAAATGTTTCTTTTTAATGCGTATCAAGCATCTTTGACTATCATAAGGAGAAATCTCCTCTGATTCTGCGTTTGCATTGTGTGTGTGTGCAGGAGGTCATATGGTAGTCTCATTTTTAAAAGCATTGCGAATTGACTTTAAAAATATTCCTCTATTTTGTTTTTGAAGATAAAAATAAACTGTTTTAGTTCTCACACCAGTCACATGACTGACTCGGAGTTTATTGTTTTCCTTCCTAAACTCTGGGTGCCCACAAATTTCCACACGGGCAGTCAAGAGTTAAGGTTTATCAGGATATTCTGGAATTCAGAAGTTGATGGAGGCAAGATGGATGGCATGGCGTATCATCTAGTATATAGTATTTCTTTTCCGCTATTTGTTGTTGTTTGATAGTTGTACACTCTGATGATGCAATGAAATGAAATGTAATGTAATAACTGATATAGTTCTTTGTTTAAAGATTATTCATTTATCTATTATATGTTGTTCCGCCGCGATTGTGAGATTCTGATATTGTTCTGTTGTTTTCTTTCTGTCCTGTTCTATCTTTTCTCTCTTTCTTCTATCTTTTTTTCTTTTTCTTAAAACCCTAAGAATTCGTATTTCCGTTCATCTTGAGTTAATCAATGGAGATTAGTGTCTATTCAAGGAGTACGGATTTGCGGGTCCTCACATCTGGTATCAGAGCATATGGTTAAGCGACAACCATGGCTCTGTTGGGTATTTCTCATTAGAGATAGAGTCAGTAGTGCTCTAGAATGAGTTGAGTGTAATAATAGTTATGAGAGCGTATTTGTTAGTGAATATAAAATTGTTTTATATTGTGATGATTGCTTTGTTGAGTGGTATACGGATTCTGGTTAATACGAGTAATTAACGTTGTTGATAGGGATCTCTAAAGACTTGTACAGAACAATTCGACATGATGTTGTTTTAAATTGGATAAATGAAATAATTTTACCTTGAGTATATTTTATATATAAAGGAATAATTTTTCAGAATTATTGAAGTGTATATTAGTAGATTGTTTGGTTGTTGAAAATGTAAGAATATATATAAGTAAAATTAAAAGATGTTTGAATAATCTAAATAAAAGAATAATTGTATAAGCGAAGAATTATAAGAATTGAATTATGATTAAAGTGATTTACAATTGTGAAATAAACTTATATATATAAGAAGTGAAACTATATGAATATATTAATGAATTTAAAGTTAAATGGAAATTTTACTTTAGAGTTAGGAATCTGAATTGGATTTATAAGCGGGAATTTAAGTTAAGTAAAACCAAATAATGTTTAAATGGAATATAACTTAAGAGATGTTAAATGAAGTTGATTTTGGTACCGAAGTAAATTAATAAAGTTAAGTGATGGATGTGAACTTGAGTTATGTAATGAAATTCAACTTTAGCAATTGAATTGAATGAATGAATTGAATGTAAATCAATTAAATGTAAATAATTGATATGAAATAATGAATGTAAGTGTAATTCATCAAAATCTAATGTCATTGAAAGTTGAATAATTGAATAAACTCAACTTAATTAAACCAATTGAAACTAAAGGTGTTAAACCAAAATGAATATAAGCAAAGGAATTTGGTTGTAATTAATATACATTGGTTGTTATATGATAGTTAGTTGATTGTGTATAATTCATTAAGTATTAATGAAATTGAAAACTAAAGTAACTGAAATCCTATTGGAAGTTAAGTGAATCTTAAATAGAATTGAATTTGATTTGGAAGTGAACCAACTTGAATATGAATTAGTGAATATAAACTAATTGAAAATGAATGTTAGTAAAAACATCCACTGTTAATAAATCAAATGTGATTAAATTAAAAACCTAATTCATTGTATATTAATGAGAATATGAATGAATATTTATATGGTTATGGATGTTAGTTGAATGCTAGTTGGATGATAGTTGGTTGATGGTTGAATATATTGCTTTTACTGTATTTGCTATGTTGACATATATAGTTATTATGTTGCTATATGTTGTATATCGATACTGTTGTCTATATACATGTTTCTCATCTGTTGTTGAGTGTTTAGTAGGTGCGGATCGCGTTGCTTCGCATTTGGAGCTCGCTTTTGCGCTATATTAGCCGTATATACTCGCTAATAAAATATTAGGTACATATCTCGGATTAAATATCGTACTTTTACACTTTTTTCCCTGCGGGATGCCTCATCACTTGATGACATGTATATTTGTGATATATATACTGTCATTTTTTTTTCGGATCGAGCCGCGCAAAGGAGACTATGGCGCATTTTTCCAAAAATTTAAGGCGTTAGAAAAATTTGAGAAAAATTGAAATTTTTTGAAAACTATAATTTTGATTTGGAGTTGAAAGTTAAACAATAGTAGTTGTTTTTGAAAAGATAACTAGGTATGATTTGGAAACTTAGTAAAGTTATTGTAAGAAGTTTAACTATGGATTTTGGGAAAATTAATAGATTCTGTAACTTTTCTTACTTGGTAATTTCGAGGACGAAATTCTTTTAAGGGTGAAATTTGTAACGACCCCGAATTTTTATTAATTTAAATTTGTATATTTAATTAATTTTAATTATTAATAAGTGAAATTTATAAGTCGAATAAATTTTATTTCGAATAATTGGATAATTAAATCGATAATTTAATATGTGAAAATACATAAATAATTTAAAATTGGGTTAAATATGATTGAAAATGATTTGTAAAATTTTATTTTATCATATTGGAGTTAGAACGATATTTTAGAACTTTTAAAATCAAATTAAAAGTTAAGTTGTGAAAATTGAATATTTTAATATTTAAATCGACTAGTGAAATTAGCCATGTTTTAAAAAGTCTCGGATTTCGACGAAACCAGTTTCATCGGATCCATAATGTGATATTATTGTATGGTTTCAAATTTCGTGTCAATCGGATTTACCGTTTGTCCGGTGCAAGCTAAAACGCCTAGAAATTTGATTTACCGATATAATTTCAAATCGAACGTTTATTGCCATAACTCGCACAGATGATCGAATTATCTCCCGAAACACGTTCCATTGTGTTCGGAACGCGGGGTAAACCATAGGAACGCCAACCGGCACGATTCGTTTGGAGTTCGGAAAATTTCGATGAATAGTAAATGGACAATTTTCTATATAAGCACTTCATTATTCTCATTTGCAAAAGAAAACAAACCAAACCCTAGTTTCTTTTCAGAGCCGCCACCCTCTAGATTTAAGGCCGAAATTTAATCTCTTTCTTCCTCAAATTTCTTTCAATCCATCAATAATTAGCCAATGTTCTCAACTAACAAATCGTAGAGCGTGAAGAGAGCTTTCAATCCATACGGAGTTGATGGCGTACGACGCGATGTAGAGGGAGATAGGGGCTTCCGTTCGTGGCCGTGTATTCTCGAATTTCAAGCTAGAGGAGCCACCGAGTGCCACGTGGTTCATGGTGGAGGTGGAGCATGCAGGGGGCTGTCGAATGGTGGTCTTTGATTTGGTTCTGGTCGTCGTTGGTGGTTGCGGCCTTGATGGATTCGAGCACGAGATAGGTTCATGATTATCTGTAGATGACGCGTGGGTGAGGAAGAAGCATGTGGGGACAGCCTTGATTCGTGTTGGCAAAAGGAACGGCTGTGATTTGGTGGAAGGTTTAAAAATGAAAATAAATTTTGTAAATTTATTTATATAAAAGTAGTATCAACTTTGAATAGCTATAACTTTGTCATACGAGGTCGTATTTCGACGGGACGAAGTGCGTTGCGTTCGTTTTGTCGAGCACTACGCTATGAAATTGGATTGGAGTTGTTTGGAGTTAGTGAAAATTTCGGGTAAAATTAAACGTCCGTTTAATTTTATTCGAAATAAAAGCTGAAAACGAAATTTAAATCAAGGTGAGAACTTCTCACTCAATCGAATCGGTTTCGATTTTTATTTTAAATAGTTAGATTTAAAATTCTTGAAAGTATGTTGAATGATGATTGTTATCTATTGATTGTTAAAATAGACATTATGCGCCGTTAGTAAGCGGATGTTATTTATTAAAAACATATACCGCGAATATTTCACCGTATAGTGAAACTGGTATTATTTATGTACTTGGAGTTGATTTCTCGCATAAGCGGATGAGACCCTATTGCGCCTCCTATTAAGCGGATAATATTTTAAATCTCATATACCGCGATAATTCCGTACCGGAATGGAATTGGTATTGTACTAACATCTTGGGATGTAGGAAAACAGGTTGGAGGGATCCAACTGGATTTCTCAACAGTAATTATTTGATTTCAGATATTTTGATATTTGATTGATTATTATATACAGATATATGATGTTGTTGTGTGTAGCATCATTGGGCCAATTTTGGAATTTTAAAAGGATTTTAAAGTGATTTTTGAAAGTATATGTTATAAAATATTTTTGGAATTGATTCATTTTAAATAAATAAACGTTATAATTTTAATGTTACAAAATTATAATTTTTGAGAAATATAGTTAAAAGTTGATTTTTGAAAATATGGGGTTAATGATTGTATGAAATAGTTTAAATTGGGATTTTTGAATTTATTGTAAAAAGTTTAAATATAGGATTTATGAAATTCGATTATTTTATAAATCAAAATGATGAAATTATAAAGGAGTTTAAAGATGTTTTAAAATAATAATATAAACTGATTTATATAAAGGATTTATAAATTGATATTTATAAATTAAAAATATTTGAATTATAAAACGAGTTTTTATAAGTGTTAGAATGAATTGTAAATGAATTTCATAAATAGAAATGAAATTTATAGAATTATAAACGGTGAAGTTATAAATGGAATTTTATAAGCAGTAGGTTTATAAAATTTGTAAAGTTATTAAAAGAACAGTTTTGGGTAAATAAATGAATCTTATAAGTTGTAAGATTTATAAATTGGGAAGTTTAAAAGAACGATTTTGTAAACAAATAAATTATAAGCATTTAACTTATAATATGAACTTTTGGTATATAATTGACTTATAAATTGAAATAGCTTAATAAAGGAGATTTATAAAAGGAAGTTGTTATAAAATAAATAGAAATGGAATTTATAAACAATGTTTTATAAATCCGCAAAACGACTTATTTTGATAAGTAAATTGTTATAACTTATTAATGGAGTTATATTCACGTTTTAAACAGTGAATAATCCTTTAAAATAAAATGTATAGAAATGATGAAATTGGTTAACGAAGTATATTCACGTTTTTGAATAGTGAATAATATGTTAAAGAAAATGTTTTGGATGTGATGTTTTAAATAGAATTAAAACGATCTAACGATGTTTTTAAAATGTGTTAAGATTCGAAACCATAGATTTCAACATTCGTTGTTGAAATAGATGTTTTCGAGAAATAGAAGGGAATGGTGGACTATAACACTGTTGTTATAGTAAATAATTATCGAAAGGAAATGTTTTGTGTAGTATTGGGATTTATATATCTATTTTAATTTCGAATCCCTATACTAGTGATTTTGGGTTGTCATAACGATGTTTTACGTAACATTCATTTTGGCCCAAATAAATGTGTTTTAAGAGAATGTTTTCCTTAAAAATGAAATATATACTAAATTTCGATTCAAGTATATTGAATATTTTCCAAATGTTGAAAATAAATAGATTTGTGAATTACTTATTAATAAGTAAGTATGTAAATGTTTTTCCAATATGAAATGAAATGTTTTTGAGAATTTATCTTTTTGAAGATAAATTGAAAATGAATAATTGAAATTGTGTATTCATAAATATTTTTTGGAATGTAAATTCACTATGGAATTTATAAATGAAAAGGTGAATTTGTTTAAAAATAAACGTTGATTTATTTTTGAAGTGTGGGAATTAATTTACGAATTTTGAACGTAAATATAAAGTAAATCGTTAAGGATTTATTTAATTGGTTTAAATGAACCATGTTGAAATGAAAGTATTTCCGTGTAAGGAAAATGATTTGAAATTTGTTTTCAAATGGTTGAAGTGTGAGAATTTTATATATATCTTGTAAAGATATTTTTTTTTGGGAAAATAAATAATTTAGAAAATTATTTGGAATCTGGTGATGTCGTGCATATCCATTGATAGCTCAATAACCGACTATCAATATTTACCTTTGGATGGGTATTTGTTGTGATTTGTTTGAATTTGAACGCCACACTTATTTTTGAATAAGTGCTCACTATTCGGGTTAACCGGGAAAGGACCTTGGGGTCGTATAACCCATTCCGAATATGTGATACGTCGTTATGAACCGGTGTTGAAGACCAAATATTTTTGAAAACGGAAGGATTACCGTCGAATGTTTCTGCACCGAATGGCCCCGGTATAGAAATTCCATATGTGATGGGAAGTCCGGACGTGATTAGTGAATATCCGGATTGCAAGGACTTCTTTGTAAGTGCCTTCGGTTCTGTTCGATCCCGGAACAGACTTGTATTGATTGTGTGTCTGACATTACAAATTGAGATATAAAGCTGATTTCTTTCAAATATATTTCTGTTGGTGGCGGAGAATTTATTCTTTTAGCTTAACACCCTTCTCTGAGACGTACGAGCTCAGAGGTTATGTAGTTGATGGTTATCAGCGATATATTCCCAAGTTGGTAATGTGACATGCTGAGTGTTGCTGTGAAATGATCATTGTTTGATCATTTGTGATATGATCATTTGTTTGATCATTTATCTTTGTGATCATTACTTTGATCATTTGTTGACCCAAAGCATGCCTTTTACCAAAGCGTGGCTTTGTGGACGAGACTTCGTCGGACCTCACACCCCGGAAATGGTTAAAACAGGAAGGATGCAGCAAGGTTATTAGGGGTAGCACCCTTTAGTGTATGTCATTCCTTCTGGATAGAGGTGTTATCATGGTATGAAGCCCAGATACTTAACCTATGTTGTTGCTGCAAATTTATTGCTTTGTGGTTGTTGGAAATCGAGGATCCTCAGATGTAGATCGGTTACGATCGGGGTATGACATATTCGTGTCAGTAGTTATCCAGTTAGGGGTAATCCAGCCTTGTGTTGGCAGAGATCCAGTTTGGTTCTCGAGACGTCATTCCAGAGGCGTTTCCATGTGGCAATGGGAAGTTCCTTGGCCTGACCATTTGTTGGAAATCCAAAGAAACAATACGATCTTGTACGGTTTTAGTTGTATAATCTGCCATGGAATGTGGCGGTAACCTGCTATTGAACATGGTAGCTATAATAGGCATACGATAATGGTCGTATGTTGGCTAAGATTTATATCTTTATTTTCGAAATAATTTTTCCTACACTATGCACTAGTAATAATATCAAATGTTTCTTTTTAATGCGTGTCAAGCATCTTTGACTATCATAAGGAGAAATCTCCTCCGATTCTGCGTTTACATTGTGTGTGTGTGTGGGAGGTCTTATGGTAGTCTCATTTTTAAAAGCATTGCGAATTGACTTTAAAAATATTCCTCTATTTTGTTTTTGAAGATAAAAATAAATTTATTTAGTTCTCACACCAGTCACATAACTGACTCGGAGTTTATTGTTTTCCTTCCTAAACTCTGGGTGCCCACAAATTTCCACACGGGCAGTCAAGAGTTAAGGTTTATCAGGATATTCTGGAATTCAGAAGTTGCTGGAGGCAAGATGGATGGCATGGCGTATCATCTCGTATATAGTATTTCTTTTCCGCTGTTTGTTGTTGTTTGATAGTTGTACACTCTGATGATGCAATGAAATGAAATGTAATGTAATGTAATAATTGATATAGTTCTTTGTTTAAAGATTATTCATTTATCTATTATATGTTGTTCTGCTGCGATTGTGAGATTCTGATATTGTTCTGTTGTTTTCTTTCTGTTCTGTTCTATCTTTTCTCTGTTTCTTCTATCTTTTTTTCTTTTTCTTAAAACCCTGAGAATTCGTATTTCCGTTCATCTTGAGTTAATCAATGGAGATTAGTGTCTATTCAAGGAGTACGGATTTGCGGGTCCTCACAATATTTGAAAGTAAAGGTTTTGGGGAAAAATTATAATAAGGCCAGATGATTTCTTATGGTTGTTTTATTGATATTTAAATAACCGAGTATCAATATTGGCTAATTTCGTTAATCATTTCGAAGAGACCGAGATCAGATTTAATTATTTGAAAACCACTTTGATCCAGTTTGAACGTAACGAATCAATACCGTAAAGATGATGAAGACAGTGATTTCGGTTTGTCCTGGCCCAGGACAACTAGTTTAGACGAATGCTATCAGAACATCGTCGTTGGAGGATGATGAGCATTCTAAGTGAATGTGTTCTTTAAAAGGTATGCAGCCTCGTCAACCGGGAATGACTAAAACAAGGAAGATGCAGCAAATCTAAGTGAGTAGCACCCAAGTAAAAGAAGGTTACCCCTATCTAGAGTCTCTTTTATTCGGTTGTGTGGTGTGGTTGCTAAACCAACTGTGGGGTTATCTTACTAGGACTATCCAGGTTAGGGGTAACCCGGTCTTGCGTTTCAAGGGATGCCAGCGTGGTCCTCGGTACATTGTTCTAGAGGTGTACTATGAAGGGCGGTACTCCAGTAGCCTAGTCATTCGTTGGAATCCATTCTCTAATACGAGCTTACGGTTTTGTTTGTAGAGCCTAGTATGCTGGAATTTATTCAATGAAACATTTTCAGTTATTTGAATAAGTATTTTTACTTAGACACTATTTTAATATCACAGGATTTTCTATAAAAATATTTTGGTTATCGTAAGGTAAAAACCCGTCGTGTTTATGTGTGACGCGGTCTTACGAGATACCTTTGTTTTAAAAGGATTTTGATAACTCTAGTAATTCAGATTGAGTGTGTTTTCCCACGTTGGTTTTTCCAAACCGACTCGGGTGTTATTTTATTATAATGCTCAGGTCAGATCAAGTATTACAAATTTCGATTAAATGCTTTGGAGCTTAGGAGACTAGCTGGAGGAGTTTCAGACGTATTTCCGTACTTGACTTATATTCCGCTATATAAGGACAAGTTATATAACTGTCCAGTTTGACGTAATGATTGTGGTACTCTGATGATTGTAAGCATATAAACAGTTATAGATTCTTTTGTATAAAATCTGTTATTATATATTATATTTTGTTGTGCTGCGATTGTGAGATTCTGTGGTTGTTTCTATTTTTTCTTCTATCTTTTCTTCTTTACCCTAAAGACTCGTATTTCAGTTCAATTTGAGTTGAGCTAAGGTGAAATATTGTCGTCTCAAAGGGGTATGGATTTGCGGGCCTTTACACATTTTCAAACATTTAAACCAATATTTTCCATATTAAGTCTCTTTTTCACTTTTAGATCATTTCATAATATTATATTATTACAATATTCATTTTCAATATCAATATATATATATATATATATATATATATATATATATATTGACAACACATCATACCTTTTCTTCTTTACAATGGTGACCTTACCTTCTTTTCAACCTGTCCTTCTCCATGCCTCTCTCCATGCTTCTTCCTTCACGTCTCTTCCCCATGCTTTTGTGTGTCAGTCTCCCCGCCACTTGTCCCCTCTGCCCCTGACCCTCCTCCTCTTACCGTGCCTTGTTTTCCTTCTTCAACTGCTGCTCCCTCTCATCTTTTCTCCTCCTCCTACTCTCTACCTTGTTTTCCTTCTTCATCAGCTTCTCTGTCTCTTCCTTCCTCCTCATTAAACTCTGCTCCTTGGTCTTCCCTTTTCAAGACTAAGCCCTATAACGCTGGAACATACATTCCTCAAGACATCCCTATTAACTTCTCTGATGGTGTTCTCCTACCATCTTCTGATATCATTGATGCTGGTAATGTAATATGAAAGGATTTTTTGTCGGCTTTTTTCTTGACAAACCCCTCCCCTGCTCATCACGTGTATTTCACTTAAAAAGAGTATGGAAACTTGAAGGAGAAGTTTCAGTTAAATATGATGATTTTCTTTTTCTCTTCAAATTTACATCTGATGGTGATCGCCTTAGAATAACTGAGGCGGACCCTATAATGATGAGAAACAAGCTCATTATTATCAAACCATGGGATATAATAGTTGGAAATAGTTGCAGTGCCATTTATTCTGTTCCAGTGTGGATCAAACTAAGTAATATCCCTCTATATGCCCGGTATCATTATGGAATTAACTGGTTGGCTTCTATAATATGCAAGTTTATATGTATAGATCAATCTACAGAAAAGCTAGAAAGAATAACTTTTGCAAAATGTCTTGTGGATGTGAACCCTAGGCAGATTATGGTTAATGATTTTCCAATGAAACTGCTAGATGGAATTGATCAAATAGTGCATGTAAGTTCTCTATGGAAGCCTGAAATTTGTGTAACTTGTACTGAGTTTGGTTACTCTGACCATAATTGTCCCAAAACTCTAAATAAAAGCAAGGTGGAACAGACAGGTGTTTCTGGACCTCAGGGAGGTGAGAAGGGTGGTGAAGTATTGAATGTTGCAAATACGAAGTTAGATAAACTAAAGCAGGTGTGGAAAAAGTTTTCTCATAACAAAAGAAACAATAAAGGGGGTAATATGCAAGTATCTAGTGGAAATGAGTTTAAGTTAGGTGCTAAAATGGAAAAAAATAGGAACAAAATAGAAGATTTTGATGGTACCAAAGTTTCACAAATTAAGGTAGTACCTGATAAGACTTTTGTTGATCTGCCTGATGTAGTTGAATTAAATGATGTTGGGGTTGGGGATGTTGAAGGTGGAATATTCTGTAACATGAATATCTTTCAGGTGTTAGTAAATTATGATGATAATGATATTGATGCTAATGATATTATTCAATTGGTTGGTGGCTGTCTTAATGAGCCTGATGATGGTAGGGGTGAGAGTCATGAAGCTGGGCTCCCTAAGCCAAACAAATGGTCCTGAAGTAAATCCAAATGACCTTATTTGTATGGCCATGCAAATAAATGAAAATACTGTTAAAGAGGGGGAGTTTTGCTCCGAAGCAATAAATGAAAATCCCGGAGCTGACCTCGAAGAAAATTCTATTTTTTGTAGGAACTATATTTTCACTTCCAACATGCATAGTATATCTGATGTGCACGTGCACAACCAAATTACCACCAAAGATAATAGCGGCTCCATTGCAGCAAATCAGTGTCATCCTGATCACATGGAAAATAGTTTTTACATTCATGAACACACTATATTTTCTGAAAATGATGTTTGCATAGAGCTTGAAAAGGACATAGCCCAGCTTGTGTAATCTTTGCATGCCAATTTATCCTTTTATTCGTCTAATCCCTCTTCTACCTTATCACAACCTTCTCTTCCTCACCCAATATCCACTCCATTGTTTCCTTATGTCAATTCCTTAAACATTGTGGCCGGGTGGACTTAAAAAAGGTTCTACCCACAGGTAATAGTAACAGTGATCATACACCCCTACTAAGCTTCCCATGAACAAAAAGAACAAGGCCGAAATTGCTCAATCTTCCAATCACTCTCCTACAACCAGAAGGAAGAAAAATAACAACCATCAGTCCTTCAAATTATGTTGATACAAAATCTAGGAGCCTGGAATTTAAGAGGTGTCCACCCATCTATTAAGCTTGATTGAGTAAAGATCGTCATCAAATTTCATGATTTGAAAATTATTGCCTTGCTAGAAACTAAATTAAATCTGTCTCTAACCAAAAGAGCTGCCAAATACATCAACCCATCTTGGCACTTGATACATAACCTTTGTGATGCTGAGTATGGTAGGATTCTTATCCTTTGTGATCCTAAAATATTCTCTTTAACTTCTATTCTTTCTTCACGACATTATATTCACTGTCATGCCATACGCTCACTTTCTGATCACTCTTTTTACATCACCTTTGTCTATTATGACAACTCCAACTCTTCTAGAAAAAATTTTCTAAATTTTATTCCACATTTGAGACAAGAAACCCATCCTTGGATCGTCATGGGGGATTTTAATTGTTGTTTTCACCTTGATGACAGGCATGGTGGTCTTCCTCTCCTTCTAAAACATATCCAACCTCTTAACAATGCCATTTCAAATTCTAACCTTTTTAAAATTCAAAGTTTAGGAGCTAAATATTCTTGGAATAATCATAGTAGGTCTGGTGTGAGAACTTTCATTGCTATTTATCATGCATTCTGTAATTTTAATTCTCTTTCCATCTGGCCAAATCAATCACTTTTCCTTCCTCGGCCCATTCTTTAAGATCATTCTCCTTTAATTTTTTCCTATGGGTTCCCCATGGCTAAGGAGAAAAGAAGCTTTAAACTTTTAATGTTTGGTCTCTTTCCCTAGAATATAAAAATATAGTTCAGACCAAGGTTTCACATTCTGTCCGGCGTGTCAGAACTCCGGTCATCTCAGCCCGGTTCTGACGATGACCGGAATGGAATCGCCAAAAAGTCCCGCTCCGTCGTCAGCAAACAAAAAAAAAACCGTCGAAGAATCTTAGCAGGCTTTAAATCATCAGTAAACAAAAACTGAAAAAAGCAATCAAGAAAAAAACTGTCGAAGAATCATGAGAAGAAAAAAACAGTAAAGTAAAAACTGAAAAAAACAAAACAACTTTAAATCATTTCATTCATAAATCAAGAATCTTCAATCAATTCAAATTTAACATTTTGCTCAAAAAATCAGACAACAAATCACGGTCTCAACTTACAAATTTGCAAAGGAATCAAATATTGGGCTATAAAAAGCATAACTATCTCAGAATAATACACAAAAACTCACCAATTCGAAGCCGTGAGCAACCAAATTTACTCTGAAAGAAGGTATTTGATAACTGAAATTCGTGTATCCATTTTTACGCTGGAAGCAGGCGTCTGGAATTTTACTCTGAAACTGGAATCCGCGTCTGGAATTTGAAGCGGGAATCCATTCACATCTGGAAGAGCAATCGAATTTAGTCTGGAAGCAGGTATCTTTTTTTTTCTCTTTTCCCTTTTCGCGTCCGATATTTGAAATCTAGAAACGTGAAAGAGTAGGTGGCTTCTTTGAGCGGCAAACAGTTAGATCAAATGATTTAGGGATGAAATAATAAAGTGGGTTGGGCTTAATCGGTTGCTTACCTAGCCTTTAGAATTAGGTTAGTGGACAATTTACTTTAAATATGAGAATACGTTCATTGTTTTTTATTATAATTTTTTTTAGTTAATTGAAGTCGATATTGACAAATTTATGTTATATAATTTGTATAATTTTTGTTTATTATTAGACGCTAGAATATGGCAAATCGTGATATTGTCTGGAATTACTGTATGGCAGTAGGTATTAATAAAAAGAAAACGAAGTGCAATTATTGCAATAAAGAAATTTCTAGTGGAGGTGTAACACGTATGAAAGAACATTTGACAGCAATGGCTGGCGATGTTGCACAATGTCCAAACGTTCCTAAAGAAGTCAGAAAACTGATACGGGAACATCTAATCAAAAAAAGAAACGAGCGAAGCCAAGGGAAGCTTGAAAAACAACATGTGCAAGAAGAATTGATGAGCATGCCCGAACAACAAAATTCAGACGTTGGAAGTGATGGAAATGAAGATGATAGAGATATTCAACATGCCTTTCAGGCAAATAAAGAATCTTATATTAGTGATGAAAGACGACGTTTAGACGTGAGATTCAGCGGAGTAAAGCGCACCGATCGTTCTAAATCCTTAAGAGTGGATAATGATTTTGAGATATGTGCAGCTTCCAGGATAGATTCGTATGTTCAAACACGAGGAGGTAGATCTCAACCTTCAATTAAAACTGCAATAAAATACATTAAAGATGCCAAAAAGCATATAGGACGTGCAATATCTAAAAAAAATTATTTTAACCATATTGTCCATAATGCTGCAAGTAGTCCTTATTATCAAACAATGGTTGATGCCATTGCAGAACCTGGTCCTGGAGTCAAGCCACCCACTCCATGGGAACTTTCAAAAACTTATTTAGATTTAGAATGCGCTGAAATCAGACAACATATTGATACTTACTCCAAATTTTGGGGTGAGTATGGTTGCACATTGATGTGTGATGGTTGGAGCATACAAAATAGAAGAAAAATCATAAATTTTCTTGTGTACTCCACTCAAGGAACCGTCTTTCTTAAATCTGCATACGCCACTGACAAATTTCAAAGTGCTCAATATATTTGTGATCTAATAGATAATGTCGTTAATTTTATTAGAGAAGATAGAATTGTGCAAATAGTAACTGACAATGGAGCAAATTATAAAGCTGCTGGTCAATTACTAATGGAAAAAAGAAGACAATATATTGGACACCATGTGCAGCACATTGCATTGATTTGATTTTAGAGGATATTTCAAAAGAAGCCAAGGTAAAAATTATTATGTCAAATTGTCAGTCAATAACAGGATTTATATACAATCATGGTAGTACAATAATGAGAAAAGAAACAAACAACAAAGAATTAATTCGGCTAGTGGTAACCAGGTTTGCTACTCACTTTATTGCATCAAAATCCATATACACAGATAAAGAGAATTTGATAAGGATGATCTATTCGAGAGAGCGGAGTGCAAAGATTCCAAAACTCGGTCCTAAAGACAAAAAAACAGCAATTCTTGTCTATAACTTGATTCATAGCGATAAATTTTGGGCTAACATTGCTGCCATTATTCTCGTATTTTGTCCACTTGTAAAAGTTTTAAGAATGGTGGACAATGATGATAAAGCATAGATGAGATATTTGTATGAAGCAATGGATCGAGCGAAGGAATTAATTAAGAAAATTTTTGTTCAAGACAGTATCAAAAATGGTGGAATATAATCGATAAAAGATGAGAAAGACAGTTGCATTGACCTATTCATGCAGCAGGTAATTCTTTTAGCTATTACACAATTATACGAATGCATATCATGTCAATACCTTCTTTTAACCATTAAATTCTTTTAGGTTATTTTCTCAATCCCCAAATTCAATATGGAGATAAAGCAACAAACGATGATGAAGTTTTAAATGGGTGGACAAACATCCTTGAAAGAATGGTACCGGATATTGCTATGCAAATTTAAATTTCGAAAGAGGTAATAAAACATAATACTCAACTACTTGTGATTCCTTTTCAAATTATGGCATGTCTATTAATAAATGTTGTGTAGGTGGAAAAATACAGAATGAAACTTGGTGTGTTTGGTTCTGCAAAAGCAAAACAAGCAGTTAAGTCATGCCTTCCCGCTATGTGGTGGTCAATAATTGGCAGAGAAGCTGCTCCAAATTTAACACATTTAGCAGTACGCATTCTTAGCCAAACGGTTTCTTCTTCAAACTGTGAAGAAACTAGACAACATTTGCAATGATTCATACAAAGTTGAGAAACAGAATAAAAATGGAGAACTTAGAAAAACTGGTATTCGTACATTATATTATGCGATTAAGAGTACGACATGCTAAACGCCAACAAACAACCGACCAACTTATTGATTTGGATTACATCTTTCATGAGGAGGATCCACTTGCAGAATGGACTAGAGAAGCTGAGAATCCACTACTTGATAATGCAAGCGATAATCCTTGGTCGGACAATGATAATGTATCTACAAAAGATACTGAAAATGATAGTTCATCAAATGATGATTCAGGTAATGCTGGTGGTGACGGTATTGGTTCTAGTGGTTATGGCGTTGGTTCCACTTTTGATGATTCTGAAAGACATATCCAAAATTATGAAGCAGATGATTATAGTCGATGAAGAGATAGAAATTTGAACGTTGTACATGAAGATCAAGGGGATTATGATGGAAGATATACTTCTAACAATGTCCCGAGTTTTAGGTATTCTACGTCTGACTATACCGGAGGTTATTCATATTGTGGGTTAAATCAACCGTATGCTGCTGAGCCATCAAATAGCCAAGATGAACCCCCACCCTTTGATAATATAATGACGACATTTTTAAGTTTGGATCAGATACAGCAGTATGCTTTTCCAACATATTATAATCCAACACACGATGAAGAGAGCAATGATGCTCAGAGATATAGCTTTTGGTATTAAATTTTTATGTTGTACGTTTTGTAACTTCCATGTCACTTGAATAATTTAGTGTAATTGACTATCAGTGTTGCATACATATTTGCGTATTTATAACAAAAATGTACCGAAATTCACAAACCAGATTTAAAATGGAATTTTCAAAAATCCCGAAACGGAACCGGAATTTTGAAGTTTTCAACTGACCGGAACGGAAACGGAAACCAGAACTTTGAACCTTGGTTCAGACATCATGGTCTTCTTACAGTTATGGTAACCTAATGTTAAAGTTATGCGGGAAATTAAAACAGGTTAAGAGGGAATTGAGAGCTTGGGCTTATATATTTATGGTGATGGTAATAAACAGTCTACATTGCTAAAGGAGTAGCTCAATAAAGCTTGGTATCATATGATGAACAACCGTAATAATATACAAGCTGCTGATGAAGAAGGAAGACTCTTCACCTTACTAAATAAAGCTCCTGAGACTGAAAGCAAAATGAAAGAACAACTTTTGCACCAGTAATGGCTCCATCTTGGTGATAGAAACACTGAGTTCTTTCATTCTATAATCAGTATCAAGCAGGCTAAAGAGAGTATAAAAATAATTCAAGGCCAGGATGGTACCCTTTACTCTACTCCTGATGAGGTTGATATGGCTTTTCTTAATTATTACAATAATTTGCTTGGTAATTCTCCAGATTTCACTTCTGAGCTCAGCATGCTTGATGAAATTCCTCTTTCAAGACTTTCCAATGCTTAGTCCTCCTTGCTAGTTCAAAAAGTTGCTGATGAAGAGATTAAGCTTACTCTTTTTGCCATGAATAGGAAATCGAGTGGTGGTCCCGATGGCTTTAATGTTCATTTCTTCATTACAAGCTGGGACATAATTCATGTTGAATTTTGCAAGGCAGTTCATAACTTTTTTGATAAATGCTCTCTTTTATTTGAAATAAATGCAACAAATCTAGTTTTGATTTCTAAGTCTGGTGATGCATGTACTGTCCCATATTTTAGGCCTATTTCATGTTGTAATGTGGTTTATAAGTGCATTTCCAAGATTTTTGTCTCAAGATTGGTTTGTGTCCTACCTCATAAAGCAGGTTGCCTTCCTTCCTAAGAGGAGTATCCTTGACAATGTTTTGCTTGCTCAGGAACTGCTATGTGGATAGTTAGAGCAAGTGCTTCCCCTGTAGCAATGATGAAGCTTGACATAATGAAAGCATATGACTCTGTTCACTCACAATAATAGTTCCCCTGCAGCTATGATGTAGGTTGGGTTTATGAATGCATATGTCCACCTAGCTACTCTATCATTATTAATGGTCGTCCAGTTGGTTTTATTAAAAGTAAGCAAGGTATACGACAAGGAGACCCCATCTCGTCTTACTTGTTTGTACTTGTTATAGAGGTTTTCACATGACTCATTGCACTTAAGTTCAAAAGTAATTAGATTAGCTATCATCTTAAGTGTAAAACTCATGACATATCCTCTCTTTTATTTGTTGATGGTATCATGATTTTCACAAAACCCCTCCTTCCTTCCATTCACTGCATTATTGACACATTAGGCTCTTTCTTTAGGATGTCTGGACCTGTGATGACCCGTAAATCCATACCCTTTGAATCGAAAATAATTCACACTTGTCCAACCCAAAAAGCACAGATCGATGGAAAGTCACGAGAAAGAAATGAAGAGAGAAGAAGAGAATAGAAGAAAGGGAGAAGAGAGAACCAAACAGAACAGAATCTCACATCGCAACGAAAAACATATAATATCATATCAATGATCTTTACAAAATAGAAACTGTATATACATACATCAATCAGAGTTCAACAATCAATCACCAGTTATCAACATGAACAATTATAATAACTTGTCCTTACAACTACCGTAATACAACAACTAAGCAGCGGATAATCAAGCAGATACGTGTATACGAAAATGAAGATCTCAAGCTCTCCTGCTAAAGCTCCAAAAGCACCAAATCTAAACCAATAAATATACTCGGTCTGACTCGAGCATTGAAAGGGAAGAATGTCCGGATCAGTCTGGAAAACCAGCGTGAGAAGCACACTCAATAAAATTTATTAGATTACAAAACTTTTCCTTTATTAAACAAAAGTGTCTCATAAGATACGCCCACACATAGCACGGACATGTTTTTACCTTACAATAACTAAATCATTTCATATCAAATCCTCTTATATTATACTAGTGTCTAGTATATACAAATAGTAATCAAAATAGTCGAAATTGTTACCATTATTAAATTCTAGCATATTAGACTCTACAAATAAAACGGCAAGTACGTAATGGAATTGGATTTCCATACAAATGACCAGGTGAAGGGACTACCTTCTGATGGGTACACCTCTAGATAGATGTCCCGAGAAACCATCACAAAGTTCCTCTACCAACACAAGACCAACCCACCTCTATAACTAGATGGTACCGAATATGTCATCCTCTTACCGACCTTTTTCGAGGGCCCTCGAAGCATACAAACCACAATAATCGGATACAAGATGTCATAGCATGTAAAGATTATCAAGAAGAGGATGATCATGCCCTACTTGGGAGCGACCCACTTAGCCTTGCTTCATCTAACCCTGTTTCGGTCATTTCCAGTTGATGAGGCCTGAGGTAACGATTACGTTTCACATATCACATATCATATCACTTTGAATACCACATGGCCATTTCCGCTGACTACTAATTGCCTTCCACAAAAATACAACCCTTAAGCGCATACGTCTCAAGGAGGGTGTTAAGCTAAGAGAAGTTGTCTTCTCCGCCACCACTGATGTACGTTTGTAAAAACCAATGTACGTAATCTTTAGAAATCCAATTTCAGACAAACATCCATACAAGTTGTCCAAGAACAGGACAAACCGAAGGTACTTTCCTGCCATATCCTGTTGGGAAATCCCTACGATTAGTAGCGAATAGTCCTTGCATTGGATATTTCATAATGAAAAGACCACTGCTACTACATATATATTGAGATTTTAACCCCAAACGATCAACAAGAGTCCTCCACTATGAAAATCCTGAATATCAATATCATCACAATCTGCACAAAATCGAACGTATATATGTTGGCCCGAAGTGGTTTTCGGATAAACTGATCCCGGTCTCTTCGCACCAACAACGCAAAAGTGTTTCTAAAACTCACACAGAAACTAAGTCTCGTAGACTTATCACGTCTCCAACTTTCAACTTGCCATCCTTCGGGTCAAGAAGGAAGCTCGATAGATTGGAGTAATACTCCGCACTACACGAATCAACATCCTCAACAGAAATGATAATCAAGCCTACACAGAAAGCTACGTACTAAGTATACGACTAAATAGCTCCCACATCAAGTCGAGGAACTAAAATGGCCAAATTTGATAGTCGATTATTTAACTATCAAAGCAAATAAATAAATATTTAGCACCATATGCAATCACTAGGCCCTTTAAATTAATCTTTCATTAATAAAATCTCTTGCTAAATATTCACTTTATGTTATCTTTAAAAAGATATAATTCTCAAAACCATTTCAATATTGGAAAATATTTCATATACTTATTTAATAATAAGCAGTTGACAAATCAATTTATTTTCAACACTTAGAAAATATTACATATACTTAAATCAAGATTAAGTATATATTCATTCTTTTAAGGAAAACATTCTCTTTAAACACATTTATTTGGGTCAAAACGAATGTTGTGTAAAACATCATTACAACAACCCAAAATCATTAGTATAAGGATTCAAAAAATAGATAGATATATAAATCCTATATACTATACAAAACATCATTTCGAAAATCATTCATTATAATAACAATGTTATAGTCCATCATTTCCTTATTTCTTGAAAAAGTCTATTTCAACAATGAATGTTGAAATCTATGGTTTTGATACTTAAAACATTTTAAAACATCTTCAAACTATTTAACTCACTCTAAAATATCACCTTCCAAAAATATCCATTTTATTTAAATTATTATTCACTATCCAAAATCGTGAATATAATTCTCTAACCAAGTTCATTACTATTGCATATTTAATTAAAGGATAATTCACTGTTCAAAATCATGAATATCTCCTTTGCCAAATTCATCGCTTCTACATATTTATTAAAGGATTATCCACTGTCCAAAATCGTGGATATAATACCTTTAATAAACTTCTATATTTAATTATCCAATTCAATTGATTTCACATAATTATATTTATAAAAAACAATGTTTATAAATCATAATTATATTTTAATAAAAACTTCCATACACAAAATTCCTTTATTAACCAGTCTTATTTATATCTCGTTTATATGCCAAAATCCAAATTTCAAGCTAATTTACTTATAAATCATTTATTCACAAATTCATTCATTTTATGACTTCACAATTCGTAAATCTATAGATCTTACTTACTTATAAAATCCATTTATAACTCTACTTTAACATTTACAAAATCCTTTACAATTCCATCATTTTGGTTTATAAAAACTTCAATTTTATAAATCTTATATATAAACCGTTTATAATAAATTCAAAATCTCAATTTAAACTATTTTATAAAATAATCAACTTTACATTTCAAAAATCACATTCTGATTTTATTTCCCAAAAATCATAATTTTTATAACATAAAAATTATAACGTTTATTTATTTAAAAATAAATTCATAACCTTAACACTTCAAAATTCAACAAAACGTATATTTTCAAAATCACTTGAAAAATCTTTTTAAATTTGAAATCTTCACTTTAACATTTTTAAGCTACAAAAAATAGTCCCAATGCTGCAGTAGCACTAAATACATCAATCACGACATCCAAAACATCATATATCATATGATAACAGCATAATCACAATATCTGTAAATAAACCAATACTGGTGAGGAATCCAGTTGGATCCCACCAACCTGTCACCTGCAACAAATATACAATTAGAAATATATGTACAATGTCTGCTTCGAGGTAAATGCGCGTACAAAAGGTCATCTGTTCGTACACGGGAACGTATATGGTCTCATCTGCTCCAATAGACAGGAATATATCCAAATACCAATCAATATATAGATAATATACCATATGTCATCCAAATAATCATCAATCGTTATAAATAAAAATTATTCTCACTTATATAAAAATATCAGTGAGCCCGGAAGAGTGAGTTGTACTCATATTGTTTCCAATATCAGTTGTAGTGTTTTATTTCAAATAAAATTAAACAGACGTTTAATTTTACCCAAATTTACACTAGCTCTAAAATGTAGTGCTTGTCAATATGGATCCAATGCAATTTGTTTTGTAAAAACGTACCTCGTATAAAGAAGTTATGCATTTTTAAAGTTTGTACGAATTTAAATATATACAAATTTACAATTTTATTTTTATTTTTAAAGACCTTTTAATCTCAGCGATTAGTTTCCTCTATAGCAAATCATGGCCGATGATTATCATCTTCTTCCCCAAGCTTGAATGGACGCAAATAACCCAATGTCACGTTCAAGTTTTGAACGCCGTACCTCCTCTTATCTCGATGAGATGATCAACTATCATCAACGCGTGCGCCATCGCTGACTCCCCCTCTAGCCTCCGATCTCACACCCAAATTGCCACCACTGGCTAGAAAACCAAGCTTGAACGCATGATGAACACGTCGCCCTAGCAGCCACCATGTTGCTCCAAATTCGATCATGGCCATTGATCTTGTAGTACTCACCGCCCTTTGTAATTTTCTAGTTGGAGGTTTCTTGAAATAACGCGTGGATTGGAAGAAAAAGAGGGAAGAACATTGGCTATTTTCGGCCATTGAATATTTGATGGTGGATAGCCCTAGCCTTATTAGGGTTTTGTGAAAATTGAAATGATAAAGGTGCTTTTATAGAAAATTTAAACGACACTATTCACCCGAAAAATTTCTGAACTCCAAACGAAGCATGCCACCTAGTGTTTTGATATTTTACCCCTATTCAAAACACAATGGCATATATGTAGGGAGCAAATTCGATCGTGTTTGGAAGATAGGTTTTCGAATCGACTGTTTAAATTTAAATTTTCTACGCGTTTTAGCATGCCTCAGACAAACCGTAAATCCAATTGATACGAAATTTGAAATCCTACAATAATATGGCATTACGGATCCAATAAAATAAGTTTCATTGAAATCCGAGACTGTATGAAAATGACTATTTTCACATATTAATTAAACATTAAAATATTCAATTTTAACGAATTAACTTTTAAACCAATTTCTAAAGTTTACCAACACCATTCTAATTCAAATAGAATTTACATCAACTTTATAAATCATTTTTATTCATATTAAATTCAATTTCCAATTATTTATGAAATTTCAAATATTAAATTAATAATTCAATTATCCATTTAAATCACTATATTTTAAATATAAGTTATTCAACTTGTAAAATTAACTGGTGAATATTCAAAAATCAATTAAATATCCCAATTTCGAATGACTGAAATTCTGCATCGTTACAGTACCTAAATTAAACCTCTCAAAATCTAGCATTCTATTATCTGGCACTAATGTACATCAAAATTCCCTTATTATACAGGCTTCAGGTTAACAATTAATGGATCCTTATATGACGTACTTGGGTCTTCCTTTAATCTCTTCTAGGTTGACTATTAAAGACCGCCTTCCCCTTTTTGTTAGAATAGCCTCGGTTATGGACAAATGGTCTAACAGATACCTATCTCAAGTTGGTCGACTTACTCTTATCAAAGCTGTGAGTTTTTCCATGGTAGTGTATTGGGCTAAGGCTTTTATTTTACTAATTAGGCTTTTAAAAATGGTTAGAAGTGCCATGATGAGGTTTTTTGGTGTGGCTCTATTCACAAAAAAACCCTATGCCTTGCTTATTTCCTATGTTTGAAAAGCCTAAAGGCAAAGGTGGTCTGGGTGTCATCAATGTTTCCAACCTGAACAAAGCTTCTTTTAGTAGCTATTTTAATCTATGATAGCTAAGTAGAATAGTTTATGGGTTGATTGGGTCTGGACTTATAGAATTGGAAGAAATGATTTTTGGCAAATGGAAACACCACAAATTGTAGTTGGACTTGGCGTAGATTTCTTGGGTTGAGATATGTTTTCCTTCTCTTCATTATTCATAAAATGACTATTTCTCCTTTAGTCAAGTTCTGGCATGATCCATGGGTTGCTCCTAGGCTTATTCTTTCTAAATTTCTAAATTATGAGCATATTAGACAGTCTAGAATTCCTTGGGATGCAAAGACTTCTGAATACATTGTTCATGGCCATATTGTTTTGCCATACACTTCTAATCAGATTACTAGAGCAATTTGGATTCAAGTGCAGAGGAGTTCCTACCCTTCTGTTTGTACTGATCAGGTTTTGTGGGGGGGAGGGAGGGGACTTATTCAGTCTCTTCAGTTTATGGACTAGTCTCAATGCTTGAGACTCTTCCTAAATGTAGGTGGTGGAAAATAATATGGAATGATGATGCTACACCTAAGGAGAATTTGATGCTTTGGACGATTCTGAAATGTGCCTTACTTACTAGAAATGTTTTAATGTCTATGGGACATTTGCATATTGGAAATCAGTGCCTCTTCTGCCATGACTCAATTGAAACCATTGATCACACCTTTTTTGCTTGTGCAGACAACTTACTGATATGGAAACGTATGATGGAAATAGTTGGATGTACTATGTTCTCAACTTCATCAAGTATAGACCTGGCTTTTATTCATAAAGCTACAAAATGGAGAACAACGAAGGCTAGGGTTATTGCTTTCTATTTTAAAAAATATGTGTCATTGATTTGGCATGAAAGGAACATGATACGTTTTGAACAGAAAAGAAATGCAGCTGTGGTTCTTTGGAACATTTAACGACACACTATTTTGGACCATTCAAATCGACAATAAAACCATACGTATCCGACTTGAATAATTCAAAATTTGGCAAACGTAACATATACAGTAAATAAATCAGTCACAGATCATAGACACAGAGTAATAAAATGCAGCTGAATAGATAAGGAATAGTAGTTCATGAAGCTACTATATACATCAGAGTTAGAATTAAAATACATTAGAATATCCCAGATGCAGTGAAGTCTCCAGTACGAGCAGATGACTTCTCTGAACGAATCAACTGGATGACTGAAAGGATAGATAGCTGGATCTTCAAGCAAAGCTCCAACTTCGAAGGTGAGTCTCAAATGCTGTATCACTCAGTCTGACCCGAGCGTAAAGCAAAACACAAAACACTCGACTCATGATTAACATTCTTATATCAATAAATCCAACTCAAGTGAAATATCAACTGAAATACAAGTAACTTAGAGGATGTTTGGGATAACCATCCTCCAAGGATCCGTGGAGCTATCTACAATGTAGAAATATACACTATAACACCATGGTCATTTCAAATATACTTATTTCCAGTTTTAACACTTCAAAGTTACGATTCAAATCTACTCAGGTTTTAAATTCAAATTTAGTCCAATCTCAATTTATCAATTTAAAATTCAACTAAATTCCTAAATAATCATTTCCCATTTTTATCGATCTCAAATCCGGATTTGAAATCACAAAATACCCTTCCACCTTTCAATGTATTCCAAAACTTTAAGTATTCAACGGTCAAACTAAATTTTTAAATCGATTCAGTTTCTAAATAATAATTTCAAATTTTAGTTCAACCTAAGTTTCATTTTAATTAAATCTAGTTTCTAAATACAAGTTCAATTATATTGATTTCAAATACAGATCCGAATCTCAAATTTAAACCATTTAAAGTCCAATATAGTTTAAGGGTTAAAATTTTAAATGTTCAATTTAACCGTTTCATATAGATCTCGATTTAACCTCATTATTATTTAGTCTTGAAATACTCCCTCATTTGATTCAAGATTATTTAAGTAACCTTAAATTCCATTTTTCTCAATATTTTCTTTAATTTACTTAAACGTGGAATATTCATTTAATCGCTTAAATCAAAAATCCAGTTATAAAATCCTACCTTTTTAAAATTTCCCATTCAAAAATTTTAGATCGATTTAATTAAATAAATCCTTATTTAGATACCATTTAATAAACTCAAATTTATCTCCCATCTTAATTTATCCCAATTATTTCAAAAATCTGTTTGAAATATAATTTACATAAATATTAACATAGTTTATGTATTAAATCAAACTTAATTTAATTAAATATTATTAAATCTATACATATAGAAATTTAAGAATTAACATTTATTAAGACCGTATATTTCTTTCCAAACAAAGAATTTATTTCCAAAATATTTATTATATGGACCACAGTGTCTGTATATATTCCTTATCATCTGCTCAAGTGTTATGGATATTTATCATTTAAATCCGTACATTAAATATATACGGGTGGATATCATTCCAATCCGTAATCCCAAATTTAATTAAATGAAAATCGCTTGGGT
This sequence comes from Allium cepa, assembly GCA_030765085.1. Taxonomy (NCBI): domain Eukaryota; kingdom Viridiplantae; phylum Streptophyta; class Magnoliopsida; order Asparagales; family Amaryllidaceae; genus Allium; species Allium cepa. The sequence continues at coordinate 191,305,354 of CM060930.1, read as the reverse complement.
CTATCATTTCAACCCATAACGAAATTCTCTTATTCTAAAGTCTGTTCGGGTATGTATCATTTCAACCCATAGTGAATTCTAAACTACATGGAACTTGCAGAGTGATAACAGATAACAAAAATATAGCAGGATATGATAATAATGTACAACAGGCATATATCATCAGTAATTAAATAAAGTATAAACAATAGGATATGGTGTCATATCCCATAGGTGAACAGATACAAGTAATAGCATAAATATAACAATTTAAATAACTACAACAGCATATTTCAATAGTTGTTTCAATTGAAATCAAATTTAATAAATAAAAGAACGTTAATCGTGAGTGATTGCTCACCTTTCGAGGCTAGGGAGATCCGACGATAGAATACATTACAAAAATGTAAGCACGACTTCCAAGTCACGACTTGATAGGCACGAATTTGACGATTACAGCTGATAACAAGAATGGAAGGAATAAATCAAAACGGGGTCGATGAAGAAAATTAGAATGAGTGAACTGTTTACACATATAAATTCATATTCTAAACTCTAACACGTATTAAATCGAATACATATGCATTTTTAAAAATCGTTGTTAATGCTACCTTATCTTGTTTTACATATACTCATGCCGTAAGTTTTAAAACAATACTACCATAACCTACAGCCAATACCAACCTATATACATAACTAATACATGTATGCCAACCCTACAAGTTTATACTTCATATGTGAACCATGTTGAAACCAAAACCCCAAACTAATTCAAATTTATATGGTTCTACTTATTCTACTACCAGATTTTATGTAGCTTACATTAAAATAAATTTATAGCAATCTGCTAGGAACATACTGACCTACCTTATAGCTTCATATATTTTCATTCTTATATAAATATCATACACAACCTTTATAATATAATTCGAAATGCTTTACATCATATGCTTAAAAATTTATGCTATTAAAAATATATCTGTACTATTTTATTAGATTATAACGACACCAGACTATGATATGCAAACTATATTTATAAAGTATTTTACAACATACTAAAATTTATACAAGTTTATACTATATATGTATTAGGTAGGAATGAGACGAAAGCATATAATTATATAATATATATATATAATATATTTTTTATAAAATATACTGTAACCTTAATATAAAATAAACTTTGATAAATCTCTACCTTAAAACATATCAGCCGACTATATGTATCCTATATACATACTTTTGTTATTATAAAGTACTGTAAGTTTATACTTTATATGCTTATACTTTAAACCTTACTGTAAGCATTGTAAACTTAGAAATCAAACAATATTTCTATACTTTAAAAACCATCTGTATATTATATACTTTACTATCAAAACAACACTTAAAACCGTATTTACAAAGCACAAAGAAAAAATATAAAAACTGAAGATTATAGTTAAAAAAAATGACGAGCGGCTGCAACAAATATATATACCTTATTTTGAAAAAGGATGTTGAGAGGAGGGAGACAGGATGAAGGAAGATCGGCTAGAGGGAGGAGAGGGGGATGCCGACGTGGGCTGCAAGGTGGAGGGGAAGATGAATGCGAAGGGAGGGGATGGTGGAAAACGTGGTGGACGGCGAGGCAAGAGGCTGGGGTTACGGCGTGGGATCGCATAGGCGCGGGAAGTGGTGATGGCCACGTGCGAGCTGCTGGCATGGAGGGGAGTTTGCAGGCTGAAGTGATGGGATAGGAGAGAGGGAAACGACAATAGAGGAGAGGGGAAGGTTGCGGATCTGGGCCGAGGCGGGGCTATGCTTGGCCGGAGGTGCGGTCATGGAGCTCGGTCGTGGAGGCCGAAGTCAGGGAGAGGGGACGAAAATGGGTTTTATAAAAGTAGGAGTGGTGAAAGGAGGAAGAAGAGATGTAGGCTCAGGCAAAAATATATGCGTTGTTCTTATATTATTTTTTCTGTGAAGATTGAATAGGAAACGAAGTGGGAACATGTGGCTACGATGGGAAGGTGGCAGGCCTTTAAAAAGAAAAAATATATATAACTTTATGTAACGTATGATCCAAATCAACGTCAGGGAATTTTGAACGAAACAAAATGAATGCACTATCAACGGTCACCCTATGATACAGCTAAAATTTTAAAGCAATTAATTCTGATGTTTGTACAGCATGCCATCAGTTTAAAAAGGCAAGTATAAAAGGGAAAAAGAATGGACAGAGAAATTTAAGCAAAAGGAAAGTTATAAAGTCAAGAGGAACCGTTCAAAATTTAATAAATGCACGTATAAAATCTTCATATTTCGAAACTGATGGAAAGATTGAATGGACAGTAATAAATGAATGCGTAAATAACGTATAGAATTTTATACGTTTCCAACTTTTGAAATGGCATGGGATGACAACAGCTGTACACCAATTGGGAAGCTATTAAAGCAATTTAATTTTTTGCTTGGGATTCACGTTGAAGTTTGAAAGGCAAAGCAAAGTTAACGGTCAACATTTAAAGGTACCGTTACAATGAATATTTTATTGGTTCCGTCGTGTACCGGACCTCAAAATACAGAAATAAATATATTATTGAGATCAGCACGATGAGACAATCATAATGGTATACAGATATTAGTGGTAAGATCATCCGATCAAAAGTCGATTATCGACACCAAAATGCTGTTAATTTGTCAGAAATAAGGTAAACGGAGCAGTAGACGTCCGAATAGAGAAAAACGAAAGATGACGTATCACTCAGAAGAAGATTTAGAAATTTTCTATAGAAAAATATCCGGGCTTGAAAATAAATTTATTATCAGCAATTATTAGCTAGCTTGGATTAAATAGAATTTCACAATGAAATAAATTGAAAATTTAAAATCCGCTATGTTTAGTTGGACGTAATCCAAATATTAAATTTTTATTTCAAAATATTATTAATAAAAATTTCACAAATATTCAGTTAAAAAAATCAATTAAAATTATTAAAATTTTACGGGTCGTTACGCTCTCCCCCACTCAAAACTTTTCGTCCCCGAAAAGGAAGGGGGTAGGAGAATAGAACAACGAGAAAAAAGTAGATTGAATGTTAAGATTAAATAATTAATTTGAAACTAAATAAATTTTACTTGAAATTTGAAAATCTTATTTGCAATTCAGTTATCTTTAATACTTTAAAACCTTTCAAAACCCATTTGTAAAATTTCCTACTTCCTTTATAAATTTCATTTATATGTTTAACTGACACCTCTACCAATATATAAAACTCTTTGAAAATAATTTATTTGCATTATTAGTTATTTTTGCAAAAAGCTATTGAAACATAAAATCCATAATTCTCAATACTTTTCAGATGTTATAAATAAATCAATAATTATTTACTTTATATATGTTTTTATTAAATTAATACTTCTAAAATATTTATAACACCAAAAATTTATGATTAAATCATGCAGTATATGAATAAACCATATTTTAAAAGGATATATTCAAAAAGAAAGAAGGTAGAGTCGGAAAAACGGAATCTAAGTGAATACTAAAGCTGAGCAGATAAAGTAGACTCAAAAGAATAGTATCGGGCACGAATAGTTAATTCAAACCATAAGATTTTCTTTGTTGGAAATATTTTATTATAATTTTTTTATATCAAAATGAATTTTCCTTTCGAAAATGCTTTTATAACTCGATGTTTCAACAAGTTTATCCTCGTTCTTGCAGACTCTGGCCATGCGTTAATCAGTCGCAAAGCTAGCATTCTTCAAGTACTTAGTAGACTTGTTTCAAAACCCAGTGAAAATATTTGAAAAACCTTTAAAAATAGATATGGAAAGTACAATCCAAACAAACAACCAAACCAAAACCTTTGTCCAACCATGGTTCGCAGATACACAATGGTTACGCCTGAGTCCCTCAGGAAACAATCCATATCCGTAAGCTTTCTCAGCCCTGCGAGTTACGCCATGATGACTAGTAGAGTGTAGGATACACAATGGTTACGCCCGGATCCCCCAGGAAACAATCCATACCCCTAGGCAAGACTCAGCCAGGCAGTTGCGCTACTATTCGCGACCTACACAGATTGCAGGATACACAATGGTTACGCCTGGATCCCCCAGGAAACAATTCGTACCCCTAGGAAAGACTCAGCCAGGTAGTTGCGCTATGCAGTCGCAAGAAAAAAAAAAGAAACCATGGGTTACGCCACGGTGGAAACACTCGAGTATTACATCCGAAAAACCAAAAATCAGAGAGAATATATCAATAGAATGAATCCACGATGTAGCCACAAAGCGGATATCAAGCAGAAGGCACTTTCCATATCTTTACTTCGAAAATATATATCATATAGTACCTTTTCAAATCACTTTCAAATACCGTACCTATATAAAGTCCATATACATAGGGTTCCTTTCTAAATTGAATACTTTCCAAATCAATAGTATATCAAAACATACTTATATAAACTTCGATTATAAAAAAAAATTCTCTTTCCAAATTGAGTACCTTTCAAATCAATAGATTTCAAATCAACTTCATACTTATACAAATCCATTTTATATAAGTTCGACCACTCCCAAATCAAGTGCTTAATAATATAAGATTCTTAATTTCAAATCATTTCAATATCAATTCAGCTTCAAAACCATATATGATTTCACCAAATTTTCTTCCAAATTAAATATTTAAATTTCAAAGTTCCCAAAAATAATAGGTTTAGAAAATTATCCCAGTTTCTAAATTAAAATAATTCAAGTCAAACAAATTCATTTCCAAAATCACCATATAAGTACAGGTTTTTAATTTCAATTTAATTTTCAAACCAAATATTTTCTCAAAATCAATTATACTTAAAATGGTTTCCAAATTTATAATTATCCCTTTAAAACTTTAAAACTATTTATTTCTATTTGAAATATCCAATTTACCTTTTTGAAACCATTATTTAAAACTAAATTTTTTTTCCAATACATTTCAAAATTAAATACCATATTAGCATAATTCAAAATGGTCATATTCATTTACTTAACAAAAGGTTTCAAACTTAAAAATACAAAACTCAACTTATATGCTTTATCAAATATTTTATACTTTTCAAAATTTCTTAGCTTTAAACTTTTAAACCTTGATTTTGAAGTGCTCGAACCTTCAAAATAGTTGGTGAAATCAAATTTCTAATCCAAAGTTGGAAATCAATTTTTATAAATAGAGTTATTCTAAGTCAAATCAAAAACTCGAGGATCGAACACCGGCACTTTAAATCATTTCAAATATATACATATTTCTTTCAAAAATATCAAATTACTTCGGAATTTGAAATCAGAAACGGTTTTACAAAATCACTCACATAGAGAGCTATTAAAGTGGCCTCTCCCCCATTCAGAAACTCGAAAATCAATGTCGATGATGCGTGCACTCATCATCGAAATTATTTTCCAGCGACATAAGTGAGTTCTGGAATTCTATTTTCTTGAAAACTTCTTTGAAATTTCTTCAAAAATTATTGGAATTCTTTTGAACTCATTTGAAACATTTCTTATTTGAAAAATACTTTTAAATCGTATTATTTTTATATATTTTCCAAAATCTTAAACCAATTTCAAAATACCGGAATTCAATTCTCGAATTTCAAATTTAACACTTCAGTTATAAATCATTTTTATATAAATTAATTTCTTATAAGTTTTCAAATTTTCAAATCCTTTCAAAACTTTTATATATATATAGAATAACATTTCTTATTTGTTTTATATATAGGTATATAATCCTTATCGAAAACAGTTTCTTTTTATATATAGAATAAAATCATAATTATCAAAATAATAATTTCGATATACAAAACAATTTCAAAATACAAAAATACCCGATTTTTCAAAGGGTGATTCAAGGATGGATTTCAAAACAAAGATAGAGATACAAATTAGAGGGACTCTAATCAAATAGAATTCTGATTCGAAGATAGGCTCGATCGACGATTAGGTAATTAAATTACAAAATAGAAGATGGATATACTTCTATAAATCGCGGGCGACCTTAACCGGGTCAACCGTGACTTCAAGAATATAATCGATGCGGAATTCCAAAACAAATCGACATTCGATTGCCAGAGATGGAGTTCGGCATATCAAGATATATCAGCATCGTAAACCGAGGATACAGAAATTTTCGGTGAATCAATGCCAATTGTAAAGGACTTTCCACCCACTTTACAAAACATTCAGTTGAGTTATGAGATACTCCAGAATCAAACGAATATAAACAGGAAGAGACAAGAATGAATTTCAGAATCGAGGGACATTCCAAAATTCAAAGGAAAACCGAATCAAATAGGAAGAGATTCAAGCTCGAACGAAAGTGATTCTGTAAATAATTTTACCATATATGCTAAATTTTGCCTAGAGCCAAAGCTCTGATACCAACTTTAACGACCCACTATTTTGGACCATTCAAATCGACAATAAAACCATACGTATCTGACTTGAATAATTCAAAATACTGAATTGTTAATTTAAAATTTGGCAAACGTAACTTATACAGTGAATAAATCAGTCACGGATCACAGACACAGAGTAATAAAATGCAGCGGAATAGATAAGGAATAGTAGTTCATGAAGCTACTATATACGTCAGAGTTAGAATTAAAATACATCAGAATATCCCAGATGCAGTGAAGTCTCCAGTACGAGCAGATGACTTCTCTGAACCAATCAACTGGATGACTAAAAGGATAGATAGCTGGATCTTCAAGCAAAGCTCCAACTTCGAAGGTGAGTCTCAAATGCTGTATCACTCAGTCTGACCCGAGCGTAAAGCAAAACACAAAACACTCGACTCATGATTAACATTCTTATATCAATAAATCCAACTCAAGTGAAATATCAACTGAAATACAAGTAACTTAGAGGATGTTTGGGATAACCATCCTCCAAGGATCCGTGGAGCTATCTACAATGTAGAAATATAAACTATAACACCATGGTCATTTCAAATATACTTATTTCCAGTTTTAACACTTCAAAGTTACGATTCAAATCTACTCAGGTTTTAAATTCAAATTTAGTCCAATCTCAATTTATCAATTTAAAATTCAACTAAATTCCTAAATAACCATTTCCCATTTTCATCGATCTCAAATCCGGATTTGAAATCACAAAAAACCCTTCAACCTTTCAATGTATTCCAAAACATTAAGTATTCAACGGTCAAACAAATTTTTTAAATCAATTCAGTTTCTAAATAATAATTTCAAATTTTAGTTCAACATAAGTTTCATTTTAATTAAATCTAGTTTCTAAATACAAGTTCAACTATATTGATTTCAAATACAAATCTGAATCTCAAATTTAAACCATTTAAATTCCAATATAGTTTAAGGCTTAAAAATTTAAATGTTCAATTTAACCGTTTCATATAGATCTCGATTTAACCTCATTATTATTTAGTCTTGAAATACTCCCTCATTTGATTCAAGATTATTTAAGTAACCTTAAATTCCATTTTTCTCAATATTTTCTTTAATTTAATTAAACGTGGAATATTCATTTATCGCTTAAATCAAAAATCCAGTTATAAAATCCTACATTTTTAAAATTTCCCATTCAAAAATTTTAGATCGATTTAATTAAATAAATCCTTATTTAGATACCATTTAATAAACTCAAATTTATCTCCCCATCTTAATTTATCCCAATTATTTCAAAAATCTGTTTGAAATATAATTTACATAAATATTAACATATTTATGTATTAAATCAAACTTAATTAAATTAAATATTATTAAATCTATAGATATAGAAATTTAAGAACTAACATTTATTAAGACCATATATTTCTTTCCAAACAAAGAATTTATTTCCAAAATATTTAATATATGGACCACGGTGTCTGTATATATTCCTTATCATCTGGTCAAGTGTTATGGATACTTATCATTTAAATCCGTACACTAAATATATACGGGTGGATATCATTCCAATCCGTAATCCCAAATTTAATTAAATGAAAATCGCCTGGGTCTATCATTTCAACCCATAACGAAGTTCTCTTATTCTAAAGTCTGTTTGGGTATGTATCATTTCAACCCATAGCGAATTCTAAACTACATGGAACTTGCAGAGTGATAACAGATAACAAAAATATAGCAAGATATGATAATAATATACAACAGGCATATATCATCAGTAATAAAATAAAGTATAAACAATAGGATATGGTGTCATATCCCATAGGTGAACAGATACAGGTAATGGCATAAATATAACAATTTAAATAACTACAGCAGCATATTTTAATTGTTGTTTCAATTGAAATCAAATTTAATAAATAAAAGAACGTTAATCGTGAGTGATTGCTCACCTTTCGAGGCTAGAGAGATCCGACGATAGAATACATTACAAAAATGCAAGCACGACTTCCAAGGCACGACTTGATAGGCACGAATTTGATGATTACAGCTGATAACAAGAATTGATGGAATAAATCAAAACGTGGTCGATGAAGAAAATTAGAATGAGTGAACTATTTACACATATAAATTCATATTCTAAACTCTAACATGTATTAAATCGAATACATATGCATTTTTAAAAATCGTTGTTAATGCTACAATCAATCTTGTTTTACATATACTCATGCCGTAAGTTTTAAAACAATACTACCATAACCTACAGCCAATACCGACCTATATACATAACTAATACATGTATGCCAACCCTACAAGTTTATACTTCATATGTGAACCATGTTGAAACCAAAACCCCAAACTAATTCAAATTTATATGGTTCTACTTATACTACTACCAGATTTTATGTAGCTTACATTAAAATATATTTATAGCAATCTGCTGGGAACACACTGACCTACCTTATAGCTTCATATATTTTCATTCTTATATAAATATCATACACAGTCTTTATAATATAATTCGAAACGCTTTACATCATATGCTTAAAAATTTATGCTATTAAAAATATATTTGTACTATTTTTATTAGATTATAATGACACCAGACTATGATATGCAAACTATATTTATAAAATATTTTACAACATACTAAACTTTATACAAGTTTATACTATATATGTATTAGGTAGGAATGAGACGAAAGCATATAATTATATAATATATATAATATTATTTTTTTATAAAATATACTATAACCTTAATATAAAATAAACTTTGATAAATCTCTACCTTAAAACATATCAGCCGACTATATGTATCCTATATACATACTTTATTATTATAAAGTACTGTAAGTTTATATTTTATATGCTTATACTTTAAACCTTACTGTAAGCATTGTAAACTTAGAAGTCAAACAATATTTCTATACTTCAAAAACCATCTGTATGTTATATACTTTACTGTCAAAACAACACTTAAAACCGTATTTACAAAGCACAAAGAAAAAATATCAAAACTGAAGATTATAGTTTAAAAAAATGACGAGCGGCTGCAACAAATATATATACCTTATTTTGAAAAAGGATGCTGAGAGGAGGGAGACAGGGTGAAGGTAGCTCGGCTAGAGGGAGGAGAGGGGGATGCCGACGTGGGCTGCAAGGTGGAGGGGAAGATGAATGCGAAGGGAGGGGATGGTGGAAAACGTGGTGGACGGCGAGGCAAGAGGCTGGGGTTATGGCGTGGGATCGCACAGGCGCGGGAAGTGGTGATGGCCACGTGCGAGCTGCTGGCATGGAGGGGAGTTTGCAGGCCGAAGTGATGGGATAGGAGAGAGGGAAACGACAATAGAGGAGAGGGGAAGGTTGCGGATTTGGGTCGAGGCGGGGCTATGCTTGGCCGGAGGTGCGGTCATGGATCTCGGTCGTAGAGGCCGAAGTCAGGGAGAGGGGACGAAAATGGGTTTTATAAAAGTGGGAGTGGTGAAAGGAGGAAGAAGAGACGTAGGCTCAGGCAAAAATATATGCGTTGTTCTTATATTATTTTTTCTGTGAAGATTGAATAGGAAACGAAGTGGGAACATGTGGCTACGATGGGAAGGTGGCAGGCCTTTAAAAAGAAAAAATATATATAACTTTATGTAACGTATGATCCAAATCAACGTCAGGGAATTTTGAACGAAACAAAATGAATGCACTATCAACGGTCACCCTATGATACAGCTAAAATTTTAAAGCAATTAATTCTGATGTTTGTACAGCATGCCATCAGTTTAAAAAGGCAAGTATAAAAGGGAAAAAGAATGGACAGAGAAATTTAAGCAAAATGAAAGTTATAAAGTCAAGAGGAACCGTTCAAAATTTAATAAATGCACGTATAAAATCTTCATATTTCGAAACTGATGGAAAGATTGAATGGACAGTAATAAATGAATGCGTAAATAACGTATAGAATTTTATACGTTTCAAACTTTTGAAATGGCATGGGATGACAACAGCTGTACACTGATTGAAAAGCTATTAAAGCAATTCAATTTTTTGCTTGGGATTCACGTTGAAGTTTGAAAGGCAAAGCAAAGTTAACGGTCAACATTTAAAGGTACCGTTACAACAAATATTTTATTGGTTCCGTCGTGTACCGGACCTCAAAATACAGAAATAGATATATTATTGAGATCATCACGACAAGACAATCACAATGGTATACATATATTAGTGGTAAGATCATCCGATCAAAAGTCGATTATCGACACCAAAATGCTGTTATTTGTCAGAAATAAGGTAAATGGAGCAGTAGACGTCCGAATTTAGAAAAACGAAAGATGACGTATCACTCAGAAGAAGATTTAGAATTTTCTATAGAAAAATATCCAGGCTTGAAAATAAATTTATTATCAGCAATTATTAGCTAGCTTGGATTAAATAGTATTTCACAATGAAATAAATTGAAAATTTAAAATCTGCTATGTTTAATTGGACGTAATCCAAATATTAAATTTATTTCAAAATATTATTAATAAAAATTTCACAAATATTCAGTTAAAAAAATCAATTAAAATTATTAAAATTTTACGGGTCGTTACAGAACACATTCAAAAATAACATGCATCAGTCCATGTTGAGTAATTATCACTTTCATGTTGCCTTGGTAGCTGCTTGGGGTTGACTTCGTGGTTGCTTCGGGTTTTTTTTCCTTCTCTGTCTTTTTTTCTGAGTATGCCCTTTTTTACACCTCCTTGTTTTTTCTTGTATGCCTGCTCATGCTTGGAGCTTGTTCTAAGCATTTTTATTTTGTTGTGATTTGCAATAAAATCAGGTAGGGGACCTATCAACCCCGCTAGCCTTTGCTAAAAAAATATCCATTTTCAACATTTTTTATATTTTAAAATCATTAAGAGGCTAATAACTTCATATACACATCCGTATGGATTTATTTTTCATAAATTAATTATGGTTAATTACTTAACCATTTAAATTTTTGTTTTCTTTTCATCATTCATCAACCAAGTTATCAACCATCTTAACATCCATATAATCAATCAAGTAATCATCCAAGCATTTAAATTTATAATTTAAACATTCATGTAATTATTTTCTAAATCTAGTACTCACTATTATTTCCTACCAACATTCAAATCACCACAACCCTTCACTACCATTGTTAACTTCAACTAATCATCATCAAACAACTCAACCATGCTTTCAAAGTGCACGACCACCATTTCTACCTCCTTTTTGCTCACGGCTTGCTCCGCTTACCCACAAATGATCACGGCCTATGCTCCTATCACCCCAAGCCCTCAGCTAGCCCTCTCCTCCACCATGCTCTTGGCTTAGGGTGGATGTAATGGTAACCATGGGTTGTAGAGGGCTAAAGGAGTGATTTTTCTTTAGTTTTGAGGTGGAATAATAGCATATATATATGTGTGTACATGTTTATAGTTTCTTTGTACTAATATTTTTCCATAAATTTCCCTAAGGAATATGCCATTGAATTGGAGAGGATGAGCTTATGAAAAATGAAGAAGAAGGTGAATGAAATGGAAGAGGATAGGGTGGTATTTATATGGAAGAGAAGAGAGAAAATATCTAAGATATTTTGTGCATACACATCATCACCTACATCACCCACATCACCTTCACCTACATCACCTTACACGCCCATGTGCCTCCTCTCATGTGCAAGTCATGATGCATGTTCTTATGTGTAAGAAAGTGGACTTTGGATTGCTTAAAGATTAAGTAAATGTAAAATATCTTAGATTTTCTTTATATATATGTGTGTGTGTGTGTGCGCGCGCGCGTGTGTATGTATAAATGTGTGTGTGTGTGTCATGTGCAGTTTAAAGTGTACATATGTATGCTATATATGTATACATGACATATAAATAAGGTTGCAACAACCTTTGAACAATTTTCATTCATTAAACCGTTTGAAAATCCGGAGACCGATTACTGGTCATTTTATAAGTTAAAGTAAATATATTTGCAAAAAAATTTTAAAAATAATATTTCCATCATTATTAATTAATTAAAATGATCTCATTTGAATTATAAAACCGTTTAAATCAATATTAATAATTATTTACAAAAATTGTTATTATACCGATACAAAAATATCAATTTTCTTATATTTTTCAACTCGAACATATATCTTCATAAAACTATTATAAATGGTTTATTATCACTTAATAATAAACTATAATGACTTATTATCATTTTAAAACAATTACTAGAATAATTGAAATAATTATTAAATCTCAATTTTAAAATCATAAATCAATCATTAAATATAACGGCATCACTGATGATGTCATAAATATATTTAATTTCCAAAAATAAAATAAATAATTTATTTCATATCCTTGTTTCAATGACAAAAATAGGTATACGTATCCAGCTCCATGTGCAATGTTTTATGATTATAGAGCCGTTTGTTGTTAAAATGGTTTCGATCATTTTATCGCTATTTTTCCAAAGTATTATTTTGTGTAAATATTTGTTACCGTTATTATTTATTATTCAAAACATCATAATCTATGATCGTTCACCATATAACATTTGTATCTGATTGGAAATGAGTTAAATATTCATATTATTTTATTGCTTCTAGAGTTCGAAACTCGTTGAAGACAATACATGGTCTCAAGTATGTAAAATGTATATGACCAAGTTACATACGTATTTAGTAATTGTATAATTAGGCGCTTGCATAGGTCAACATGTAGAAATTTTTATTATTAATTAGTATATTTAATATTTCTGTTTGCCAATATTAATTCGGTTCATTTGTATATTCTAATTGATAAATATTTTATCAATTATATTAAGTGCATAAATTTATCTATGTAGATTATTATAATTTTATATAGCTGATTTTCTTACAATATTAGAAAGGCTAACTGTTACCATTTCATTTTTCTAATAAGGCTCCCACCAGATTTTTTTTGTTTACAAAAATCATTAGAAAAACATAGAAATCATTTGATTTCTGTAGTTGATGTTAGGACTCGCCTACCTTGGATTTTAACCTTAAGGAATATCGACAAATCATAGGCCCGCAAGCGATGGATAACACTTTATCGGTTGTATCAAATACAACTCATAACCCTTGGTCTTTGTCATAATCTCATTCGACCTTAAGAAAGTCAACAAATCAAAAGAGACTATTCACTCATATCCACCATTTTGCGATGGCCTAATTATAATGCACGTACGTAGCTTTAGTAATATCAGTAAATATGTGCATATATCTTACATCGTCTAGTCAGTATGCTAATAGTGCTACACATAACATCTCTAGCTCAAGGAATATCAATATCTAAAGAGTATGTAAGCAATCTATTAATATATAAATGGCAGAGGATAGCTTTATGTTAAAGATTCTTAAGTTTTAATATATTATGTTGATTGATATTGGGCTTATGGAATATTGTATTTCTTATGAAATACTCTCGTGATTCAAGTGTCAGACTGATGTGCATGTATAAATGTATATTTTTACTCTCATACTTAATCTTCTTTAAAAGAAATAGCATATTAGGGTATTTTTACATGTTTTTACCAAAATACAAAAGTTTTTTCAAATCATCATTCACTCATCTACATTTGGGCAAAACCTTAATTTTGTGTGTGATTTAATTTGGAGAAAATTTATTTGCACATTTTATTTTTATTTTTTAGGAAACTGAGTGCAAATTGGAAGCGGCTTCATGGATTTATGCATGCACAAGTAGTGGAAGTCTAAAGAAATAAGAAAATAAAAGAATTCATGCAATATGGAGGAGCCCCTCTATCCGCTAGCTAATGGACCAACATTAAAAAGCAAAAGCACATGTTAGTGGGGACTAATTAATTCCTTAATGGTTATTAGGATGCTATATAAAGTGATGGGCAACTTTGGTAGCCTCCTAAAATTTATTAAGGTTTTAGAATTTGTATAAATAACCTCTTATGTTCATGTAAGAGATCTTCTTTTTTGAATGCATAGAGTTGTAATCAAAAATTAGAAATAAAAGCTTCTCTTTATTGGCTTCTTAACCTTGTTTTTCTTATGCAACTTTCTTTTATGCTCTTTTACTTTATGCTATCTTATGCTCTCTTTTATTTTATGCAAGTAGCTTAGTTTCTTTTTATGCAAGTTAGTTAGCTCCTGTTCTCTTTACTTAGTTTTCCTTTCCTGTTTATGTTGAAATAAACTTATTTAATACGTTGTCAAATATGAAAAGCTAAACCCCTTCAATTTAAGGGTAATGAAGCTCTCATGGATCATATAAAATAAACATAATGATTTCATTTGTTATATCTTATTTTGTTCTAATTGGAAATTTTATTGAATTTTTGTAACGACCCTAGATTTTAATTTAATTTAAATTGATAATTTAAATGAATTTTTGAATTAAAATTGTGAAATGTATAGATGGATTGATGCGAGTTTCCCCGAATCAAATAGAAAATATGTAAAGTCATATGGATTTGAAAATTTGTATATATGAGAATATATATGTATATGTTGGATTTTAAATAAATTCTTAAATAAATGATTTTGAAAAATAAATAATATACTTTAGACACAAGTATAGAAATAAATAAATAAATTGATTTAAAATTTTTTATAAATGATGATAATTTGAGTTATATAAAATATATATAATAAATACAAGACAAAAGTAATAAGTCGAATCTATGACATTCAAATACGATTTGAAGTATGGATGTCGATTTTTGAGCGGGCAAAATTCGTCTCGTTACATTTATTTTTTATTAGTGAATTTGATAGCCTATGTTGTTCATAATAAATAGACTGTGCTTAATCAAGCATAAACACAAGTTACCCTTTCATCTAAATATGATTTTTGCGATGAAAGTGAAACTAAAATCAAAATTTGATGCTCTATGTTACTAATTCATAGTAAATAGTTCATGCTTAAAATAGATTTTATTTTTAATTTCATAACTATCTTCGTTAGATTAGATAAGTGGATTTATAGGGTGTATTAAAATTTGATGGTTTAAGTTGTGTTAGTCAATATCACAATTACACCATACTTATAATAAATACATCAATCAATTCACAAGTGATTTAAAAAGGCATATAATAAATTCATTTTGTGACGATTTGTATGATCATGAGAAGGGATTTGCCTCAAAATTGCATTCTGATCTCATAGTTTAATTCCAAATTTTCTCTATTTTTTAACAATTTTTAGTTAAATGCATTTTCAAAATATTTGCTATAATTTGATTGAGTGATTTTAAAATTCTTACTTTCCTTATGGGATCGAACAGTGCTCGCATACATACTACGATTGTATGCCATGGCTTGTGGTTATATAACGATATAATTTGACAGTTTTCTAATCGATAAAAAGTCAACTTCAAACACAGTCACATCATAAATTGTGGTATATGTATTATACATGTGTATTTAGTCCTTAAGCCTAATTGGTTTTCCTATTGTTCCAAATTTAGTTCATACATTCATATTATATAAGTTTTACTATTATGTAACTTTTATTTTAATTGACTTATATAATAATATTATATATAACATTATGTTAATTAAATAATATATAATTAATATAATTAATTTACTCTTTAATTATTTGTTAATAATTCAGTTTAATTATATTACATTGAATATATATACTATAACCTTTATGGTTATACACATATATCGTATGTGTGTGTATGTGCGTATATATGTACATATATGTATTTTAATTTATTAACTAATTTAATTTAAATAAAAAAATTAAATTAAGTTTTTTTAATTTCGAAAATTATGTTATATACATACATGTACATTTACATTATCTTTAACATTTTAAGATAACATAATATATATTGCTGTATATTACACATGCATACATACATACATATATATATATTATTTAATTAACTTAACAAATTAATTAATTTCTTTTATTAATCTTATTAATGAATTTATTTAGAAATTAATATATATTCAAACAAATTGAAAATTTTGTTATATTATAACTTTTATAATATACATATTTCATATTTTAAATTAACTTTTAAATTTGAAATATATATATATATATATATTTAAAACAATTTGAAAATTTTGCCCAAGGCCCAATTCAAATTGAGCCTTTTCTATTGGGGGCAACCTTTGAGCTTACTTCACTTTTTGGGCGAGGCCAGTAGCCAGAGAGGGCAAGGTACTTGACTACTCAAACCCTAGCTTAGACACTACCTTTTTCAGACATCGTGCTAAATTGGTAAGCTTAATTGGTAGGCCCTAACATGATTAATTTAGACTGCGTAGACTTTTGGACTTTGATACCATTGCTGCAACCAAGCTAGTCGAAAGCGAAGTAATTGAGTAAATTCAAAAAAAATCCTTTTGAATCTTTATTTGGCATATATGGTCTAAATTATTTACAACTTTAAAAAACTGTTCATCTTATTATAATTATTTGAAATAGTTTGATTAGTGCTATTAATTTTATTTATTTGATGAGCGCACCAAATGCACTCATGTGTAAATGTGTAAGTGTTACATATAGAATGTATGCATAGCAAATGTGAACGTTTTAAATATTGAGATTTACACCATAATGTTCACATATCCCCTCCATATATTTTCTATCGTCCAAAGAAAAAAAATCCTTTATTTTTTTGTTTACATGTGCATATATATGGATGTAAATATCTCTGTATGTAAGATATAGAAGGCAATGTAAAATTGTATTTATTAAAAAAGTAGTTCAAACATCAGTACATTAATTTTAAAGCTATCTTTACAAACTTTAAAATTTATATACATACGTACGTATATACATATATATTTATACACACACATATTCATACATATATGTATAAGTATACAAATTAAGTTAATATTTTTGGAAAAAAAAAACACAACTTAACTAATGTGCAACTCAAAATCATATTTTCAAAACAAAATAGCTTACCATAAGTTCAAACATTATTAAGAAACAAATCAAGGGAAATTTAAAGGTTCCTTTTTCCCCCTTTTTCTTTTCGAACCAATATATGAAATTTAATTTCAATTAATTTACACGTAAACAATAGTAGAAATGTTTCAAAGGATTTATATAACATCCTTCAATCCATAACTTTGTAATATATAATACGATTTATTAATATAATGCCTCCAAAATTTATTCATACGGTGTTTTCCGAATTAAAAGGATTAGTCGAATTAGGCATATATGAATTCATGACAACTAGATCCAGATCTAAATTGCATGTATACATAATGATCAAAAAAAAGTAGAAGGGAATTTATGATTGATATTATTAATATTACATGGGCAACGGATAAAAAGGAAATCAAATTCAGCATGATGATAAAATAAATGATTCAAAAGTAGAACTTTGATAATAATACATAATCCAAAAAACATACAAGGAGAAGAAATAGAGCATATGGAGAATCAAAGGCATGTGAACATGATAATTTAAATATATGTAAATAAAAAAAAATTACCCTTCAGATGAAGCTTAAAGAATACACCTTGAATAAAGAAGAATTACTAGATTTTATAGATCAATGTCCAAATCTACAATTAGTTAAAGACAACTACCGTTTTTCATTTGGTTTTGTTTTGAAATTTTTTGTACCTCATCCTATGGAAATTTCGACCTTGAGAAGATAATAAAATGAGAGAGGAAAATGAGATAGAGAGAATTTTATTAAAGGAGAAAATAAATGTAGCATTCAATATATATTGATTCCTCCCTTTTAATAACATTTTCTTTTCATTTCAAAATAAAAGACCCCTCTTATTCCCTAAAGTAAGACCGGCCATTACATGGACTATTTGGGATCCAAAATATTCCAAATACTAGTTAGTATTATTTTTGTTTAAATTCAATTTAATTTTCCTATCGATATCATATACCGATACGCTCTTATAACTGTTATATACGTACTTTACTAAATATGGAAAAAAAAATTAAATAAAAACGTTTGATAATTAATATTTCAAAAATGTTAATTAATTTAAAGCCATTTAGTATTTACTTTGTTTAAATAAAATTTAAACATTTTATCATTATCGTATATTGATACGCGTGTTCAAAATTTTTATATATGCACTAAATACTAATCGCGTTCAAATGAATCAAATAAAATTTAATAATTAATATTTCATGAATATGAATTAATTTTTGACTATAACAAAATTAAATCACGTGATTCATTCGGAACCTCCATCATTTTGGTTATGTGACTAATAGGTGTAAATTCAGTTAACAATAAATATTGAACGTTTCAAATATTAACATTTAGAAGTCATCTTAACTAGTGGTGTGATAATTTGGCTGAATTTTTCGCTTACTCATCTTTTAATAAAATCCAATTTTATTTATTATAAGCATTATTCATTAGTGACAATTATTTACGCTAATTATTTTCATCAAAACTATTTCACTTTGGATTTATGGAATCCAGTAACGTCAAAATTCCAATATCATTCATATTCAACTCTATAGTCCAAATACAACGTCCTTAGTTTTATAATAATAATTATTATTAAATGTAATGCTCTGGCGAGAGACTTTGACTTTGAGTTGATTTCAGTTGACCATGATACTACCTCATATAACAGCGGAGAAGAATCCGCTATTGAATAGTGTCTCGCTTTCAATACTTCCACTCGACCTAACTATAGTTATTTGATGGACTCTATGCCGTGATTTGACTATAATCAAAGTGGATCTTTCATGTTAAGGATCGACCATATTCTCAAGTCCAAAAAACTATGTAAATTAGTGTAACACCCATAATTTTTGTTTAACATTATTCAGGACATTTAATTGGATAATTTAAATAAAATAATATGGTTAATTAAGGAGCTGAGATTTAATTATCAAATAACTTGGTCGTGGCTAAACTAATGAATGTGTAAATATGGTTTATAATTTACATGTTAGGAAAATAGGAGGAGGGCAATATGTGAATAGCCACACCAATATACCCTTAAACCATCCCTTATTCCCACCCACCATTTCATAAATCAAAATACACATAAAAGAGAAGTTATAGCCAGCCATTAAAACACCTTAGGAGATCGGCAAACTTGGAAGATCCAAGAGAGAAAGCTATAAGATTAAAGCTTGGACAAATCTCAAGCTCCGACAACTTAATCAAGGTGAATAATTGTGTAAATCATAATATTTTTCCTTGTTTTGATTCAGTTATGGATAGTAAGTGAATGGATTTTGCTGTGTTGATCATGTTTGGATCTAATAATCATTGTTTGGATAGTACAATGATTTATCCTGATTTATTGAAATTTTTACGGAATTAAAATGATGGGTTTTAAAGTAAAAACCTCAGTATATGACCTCCAAATGGCTTATTTTTTAGATATGTTGTGTAAACATTATTATGGAGATGGGTTTTTAATTTCATAATATTCGGAGTTAATAGGAATATTCGATGAATTTCCTAAGGTGAAAAGGCATTATTTTGAGTTTTAATTATTAAAAAAAATAGAATTTTGCCCCACGTTTTTTATATGATGTGTAAAATGTTATTTCAGATTTTTGGTGAATTTTTAGAATTTTTCCCAAGTGATTTCGATTTATTATAAATTTTCTAAGCTGAAAAGGTTTATAATTATATTAAAATATTAATATAATTAATTATTTTGAAAATAGTTTTGGAAGTAATAAAATCTGATCTATAGCAGTTTTTCTACAAAGAAAGTATTAAAGTATGTCTTTAACCAAAAGAAATTTGACAAAGAATAGGAGTTGGTGCAAAGAATATACTTCAATTAGCAAAGTAAAAGTTTTCAAGTTATTTATGACTATGCCATTTGACCTTGTCGAAAGCACCTTTCGACTACATCATTCTACAGCAGTTCTGGACCCTTCAGTAGCATTTTAGGAAGCACCTTTCGACTTAGTAACCTTTTGACCGCATCATTCTACAGCAATGGTGGACCCTTCACTAGCATTTTCGAAAGCACCTTCTGACTTAGCCTTTCGACTACATCATTCTGCAGCAGTTCTGTACCCTTCTGTAGCATTTTCGAAAGCGCCTTTCGACTTGGTTACCTTTTGACTCTGTAGAATGCTTCCTTTCGACAGCAGTTGTGAATGTAGCGGAAGTCCTTTTGTAGCAGTTTTCTCCAGCTTTGTTCGAAAACTTCCAATAGGCATAACTCTCTAACGTAAACCCATTTTTTTATTATGATCACTCTACAGTAAGGGAAACAATCATTTGAACACAATGGAATAGGTTAGAGACCTTAATTCTACACCTATAAAAAATTGTAGCTAAAACAAAATTTTATATTTTCATAGGAGTTGATTTCTTTGCTTTCGAATATGTTTGCTTGATTTTCTTTGCCTTCAAAGGGGATACATTCGAAAGGGTTGTAAAAATTGTTTTCTTTTAACCAAGTTTTATACTTTCGAAAGAGGTACTTTCAAATGGTTTTGAAGCTAAGCTTCTAAAGTTAAATGCTAATACTTTAATATATTCGAAAGGTTTCGAAAGGTAGAATTTAAAGTATTATAAAGCAGGAGCCTAACGTTTTTAAGAGCTTTCAAAGTAGGTTATCCTATGAAGTTGAAAGCTAGGTTTCGAAGTATCGAAAGATTATATGACCCAAACTCTATTTTTAAAGGGAAAACCTCATGGCTATATTAAAGGAGTTTTCATAATGGTTTAAGAAGAATCTATCTTTGATAAATTAAACTCACAGGAATGATATTGCTATGTTGTTATATTGCTTCTTCTAATATGTATATATTCGCTTTATAATGGACCTATAACTGCATTTTGGGAAAAATGGTAGGAGAACCAATTAGGTTTACGCAGTAGTGAATATAAATTGAGTAAACTCCTGAATGAGTAGAATTGCATCTAGGAGGTCAGGAAGACCAGAATATAAGATGTTAAAGTATAAAAGAAAGATATTTGAAACGGCCAATAGGTTTACAGTAAGCTCATGAAAACTGTATGATATTGGCAGGGGCCAATAGGTTAATAGCTAGCCTATGAAAACTATGTATAAAAGAGGATGTCAAATAGATAGGTTCATAGTTAGCCCATGAAAATATGTGTAAATGAAGATGTCAGATAGACATGTTCATAGTAAGCCCATGAATACTATGTAATTGGACATGGAGTCCTTAAATGTTTAACCGTTATTAGTTAGCCCATGGAAACTAATAGGTTAATATTAATCCTAGAAACTATAATTAAGACAGATAGTCGGAATAAATGGAGATGGGTAATCCAGATTTGATTTTCTTATTTTGCATATCATCGTAATGTTTTGAAATGCGAGTTGAACATTCAAGTATCATACGAGTACAAACTAATACCTTGTGAAAACTGCAAAATGCTTGGGCATAATACAAGAAATTGTACAATTTCTACTCATAAAATCTGGCAAATGAAACAGCATCATCAAGTGCTCAACAGACGGACAAGTAAGATGCACATACAAATAATACACAACGGACTTCTGTAGATTCCACTTCTACTTATACATAGAGGTAACATGATGAAACAAAGATATGGCAATATGATACAACAAGGAATGATGACCAAAACATAATTGAGAAAGGTAAGAGTAAAGTGACTACATCCAATAGATTCTCTTGGCTTTCTGATGAGGTTGGTCCTTTTGAAACAACAGCACAGGTAGCAGTCCACCACCACATGCTTCTCCACCTGTAAACAATTGTAATTCTGATAGTACAGATGTAGATGGAACCAAATTAGCTGAAAAAATATGCAGGCTAAAGATACATCAGATAAATTAGAGGAATTTTATTTACAGAAGAAATACTATATGAACAACAATAATAATTTATAGATGAAGTGGCAATTCATATTGAAGAAACAGGAAAATCATAAAATTTATTTCATAATGTATCCCAAATGCTCGAGACCAACATGAAAGATAGGATGAAACATTATAAAATAGATGAAACTCCTATAGCTCCTCCTTAAATAACAACTAAGAGCTCACTAAAAACCAAATGAATGCCTTTTCAATGAATGTGCGAGGCTTGATACAGATAATAAAATGTTATCTGTACTCAAGTTCCTCTACCCCCCATAGGCTATCTTTGATAGCCTTGTTTGAGACAAAGCTTAATGACACATGCATAGCTAAATTCATGTCGAAACTTCCCCCTACTTGAACTTTCTTGCATAATAATACAATGGGAACAAAAGGTAGAGTGGTGATGCTCATCGATGTTACAGTTTGGACAACACATCTCATATATGAGTTATCAACATATTACTGCTGTTATGACATATGTTGGGGCCTTTGTATGTACTATTAGTTATTTTTATGCAAGAAACAACTATTCAAAATGGAAGAAGCTGTGGAGTAATTTAACTCTCAATGCTGCATCTAAACACATGCCTTGGATCTTATTTGGGGACTTTAGTAAGGCTTTGAACCATAAAGATAAGAAGAGAGGATAGCCTATCCATTTTTATTACTTTGATAGTTTTAAAAATTGTGTTTTATGTTATGGTTTTGCTAAATGCAGTGTGCATGGATGCAAATACACATGGAGGAAAAGAGGCACTGCTAATAATATAGACAAGGTGTTAACCAAGACTTCATTGGAATTTTACCAGATTTCACAACCATTGCTATTCCTACCACATTAAGTGACCATACCCCATCCTCATACATTTAAAAGACACTTTGAATCATGCCAAGAACTTGCCATTCAGATACATTAACACTGGTGCACACTAGAGGGGTACGTGAATTGTGTTCTTGAATGGTTCAAAGCAACCACTTGGGGGGACCACATACATCAATTTCTAGCAAATCTAAAGCATATAAAGGAAAATCTTAAGTAGTGGTACAGGAAAATTAAAAAAACTGATGCAGCAAAGGAATTACAGAAAGTGTACAACTACATGTTTATTCAAATAAATCAAGACCCAAAAGATTTGAATTTGTATGATAACATGTTGCATATTAATATGGAGCGGAAAAGGAAAATGCAGTTACAACATGAGAAGATATTGAAGAAGAGTAAAACCATATGGTTAGTTGAAAGAGATGATAATTCAAATTTTTTCTTCGCAAAAATGTCAATGAGGAAGCATAAAAACAGGGTATAAGCATTATTAACCACCATTGGAGATTTTATCTACAATAAGGAAATAATAATTTAGGAATCTCTGGACTATTACTCCTCCTTATGTAATGGAATAGGTGAGACTTACCATCCCCATATAGAACCAAGAATGATCATAAATGGTGAAGGAAAGAGATAATTATCAGCACCAGTTCAAGAATCAGAAATAAAGGAAGCACTTTTCTCTATGCATGATGCCAAAAGCCCTAGACCAGATGGGTTTTCCGCCAAATTCATTAACTTACACTACGATTTGTTGCAAGAGGAATTACACTTAGTAATCATAGAAATATTTCAGTTTGCTGACCAACAAAGGGGCTAAACCACACCTTTCTTACTCTTATTCTTAAAAAAGGTAAGCCCCAAACACTCTCAGATTATAGACCTATTATGTATGCATATGTTATTTATAAAATAGTAGCTAAAATTATTTGTCATAGAATTAAGCCATTCCTTCCTCATTTAATTGCAAAGAATCAACCAGCATTTATATATGAAGGAACATTGGTGAAAACATTCTTCTTTCTTATGAACTTAAAAGAGATTTCGAGAATCTAGGAAAGCCAAGAATATGCATAAAGCTCGATTTGCATAAGGTCCATGACAAGGAAAACAGGGAGTTTACATGTCTCATGCTAGCTGCCATGGGCTTCCTCAACTCCTTGATTGATTTAATTTATGAATGTATAAACCTGTGCAGTTAAAGCGTCATGCCACTCCATAGCGTTTGAGGTGTGAAAAGTTGTAACGGATATATATCAGGGATATAGCAGGATATATCGGACGACTTTAAAAAGAGTAATGATGAACATTCTACATTAAAACGAGGAACAAGCATTACTTATTATTTCCCACCAAGCAAAACAAGTTATAATAAAGTAATGATAAACAAAGTTGTCGCTTAAGAAGTTAGAATTAGGTATAATAACCAACATCGTATATCATTGTTACATCAACTTTGAAGTTACTATAAAACTTCAAAAACAAGACATCAAGCAAAGTACTATTTATAAGGAACAGGGATATAGCAGGGCAACAAAATCGGGGACATAGCGGATTATTGCCGCAATATCAAGGATAATAGAAGATCCGCTACGTTGGGCCGCTTTATAGGAATATCGTTGCCCCAAAAATCCGCTACGAGATATATTGGGAATATATCAGGACAATATTGGGGAATTAATTGTGCTAGTATAAACCCACCAACTTTTTCAGTGTTGGTAGAAAGAATACCTTAGGGATTTATACATTCTACTAGTTGTTTGAGACAAAGCGATCCCCTTTCACCTTGTTTATTTTGTGCAATGAAGTTCTTATCTCTTAGAATGGAAGATAGTGTATCTCAAGGTAAACTAAAAAAATCATACTCGATGATAGTCCAAGTAAAATTGGTGGTCAAAACCCATGGGGTTGATTGTGAAAATTGGAGGAATATTCCAAAAAGCACTTTTGGTTTTTTAGAATGAAACTTATAACTAAGTATGTAGCAAATAAATTCTACGTGGCGTATTTTGTTATGAAATTTTAATGAAACATGTGCTATAGTAAATCACTTCTTTTTAAGGCATTATAGCAGCCAAAATCCACTATTTTCAGTTGAATATTTCAATATGTTATTTTGATCCCTCTTCTACATTCTCATCTTTATTGTTAGGCTTATATAACCCAACCTAACTCTACTAAAATCGACCCAACCTATGCTTCGACCTAACCTATACCAAACTTCTTGTGGTGATGGATGTGGATTGAATTATCTTTAACCCATACCTATATAGGCCGAGTGAAGTAATTGGTCCAACCTAAACCGGACCCAACCTTTGTGTAGCCCTACCAAAATCTCAAGTCAAAATAAGACAAGAAGGATAGTCTAAACAGGAAATGTGGAGCAAAAGAAGGAGATCTAGATCTCCCTATTTACCTCTTCTCCTTACCAATTCAAACCTGATATTTCAAACATATATAATCTTCCCCACATAAGCATGGCCAACCTATATATAAACTTAATGGACCCATATTCTTTTCTAGATCGAATCAATATTTATACCATTTAAATTTAATCTAAATGTTTATCAATATCGTATATTGATACAGGCATACATATATAACTTTTATATGCACACTCTATTAGATACTGATTCAAATAAATTTAATAATTACCGTTTCTCAAATATGAATTTCAAATAAATTTAATAATTACCGTTTCTCAAATATGAATTAATTTAGCTGATTTATAACACTTATAACATTATAAAATCATGTGGTATTTTGGAGTATTCAACATTCCGGTTTTGTGACTCGCAGCTATAAATTCAATGAACGATTAATATCGAACAATTCGATATTAACGTTCATACGTCACCTTAGCTAGTGATGTGACAGTTTGGTTGAATTTATCGCTTACCCATTTTTTGGTAAATCCAATTTCACTATTTTAAGAAATACCTGGTAATAATGATTGTTTACACCAATTTTCGTTATCAAAACTATATCACATTGGGACTTATGGAATTAGGTTTTGGTCAAATTCCAATATCCTCCACATTTAGCTTATATAATCCAAACACAAGGTCCTAGGTTTAATAATAACTATTATTATTAACCGAACTACTCTGCCCAAAGACTTGGAATTTAAGTTGACTGTAGTTAACTAGGATACTAACCACACATAACCGAGGAGACGAATTCTCTAGTGAATAGTGTTTCACTTCTAGTGCTTCCACTCAAGTGCAACAAAAGTCATCAAATGGACGCTTTACCATGATTTGACTGTAAGCGAAGTGGGCTATCCACATTGAAGCTCAATAATATTCTTTAGTCGAGAGAACTATGTAATATATTCACTTCGAGATTATTTGTTTGACCTTAATTATATCAACCAACAGAAAACTATCGAGTGAGTTATTTCATAATTATCTAATAACTATCTATATGTAAACCCTTGGTGCCCCTAGCAGCCATGAGCAACACACTACACAATATTTAAAGAGTGTTACATGCTCCAGTCTCAACGAATGTATCGATGTCTCATCTTAGAAAATCTTGAATAGGAATACTTATAATGGTATTTTATTTTTATTGTGATAAATTTCTCACGATTGCAACATATTACAATCACTATCACATAACATATCATTTAGGGATTTTCTACTAAATGTATTTAAGTTAAATAACTTACACAATATAGTCTAAAATGTATTTAATAAAAAAACACCTTTTATTTTGAGTGAGGTTTTATTACAGGGTTAATAATTTAAAATTGCAGAATTTTTCTTAGGGCATACACATATCTCCATCAAGTTTAACTTTTTAATGTAATGGAAAACCAACTCGTCAAAAAAGCTAATTCTTGTAAATATTATTCAATTTCTCTTTATACAAAATGAATTCAATTTTCATAAATGTTATGTGAATTTTAAAAGGTTTTCTCAAGTGAAAGCTTTAATAGGAAACTATACCCTTATATCACTGCTTTGGTTCTAAGGAAATTGTGTGTATGCATTACTAATTAATTACCATGCAACTGCATAAATATGGCAATTTTTCAAATGATAAAATTATGTTTAAATATGTTCATTTAGCCTTCCGAACTATTTAATTATATATTTGCATGCTTAATTCATAATTAAAATATTTTCGAAACCAATTTATTTTTTTTCCTTTTGTAATGTCGATTGTTGGTCTTTTAGGTTTTGATTTGGTTAAAATAAGTAATTAAAATGAATTGAGTGTTTATATAATTTAATGGATCTTAGTCAAAATATCAGAATTTGTAGTCTTGAATCTATTTCTCTAAAGTATATCCTTAAAACTAAATAATCTTGTTAAAGAATGACAAAAATTTAATGAGAAGATGTGTTAGTTTCAATCGACAGTAAATTAATGTTTTACATTAGTTTTGTTGATTCTTGAGTTTTGATTCATGACAAGGTTCAACGATAAACGATGAGATTAGACGATCAAAGCGATAAAAAAAAGAGAAAGCTATACACACGTGGTAAACTATAAAGGAAACTAGACTTCAAAACCGAGTATGCTATAAAAATCTTTATTATTTGAGTCGTAGTTATAGTTTATAATTGTTAAAATCAATCCTCAAGTAGTTTACACACACTATATAAAAAATTTAAATATATATATTACGTATAAAATAGTGTGCACAAGTGCTCACTGTGCAAAAAAGTACAGTTCAGTCGACTAGACTGAATTCACCAGTCGATTGAATCTGTGTTCTTTGCACAGACATGCACACATGCACACATGCACACCACTTTGAATATTCAGTCAACTGGATATTTTTGACCAGTCGACTGACCATATGCAACTGTCATATTTCCTATAAGGTTGCTTCTCTTTTCGAAGAGTAATAATCCAATTCGAAGAGTTACAGATGTAACTCTTGTTTGAAACTCTTCGTGAACAATAGCAAACTTATATACTATATATAGAGATCTAAATCGATGATTTTAATCATCAAATTTACTTCAATCTATTCTATTCTCTGATCTATATTTCTTGACTATATTTTTTCATTCTAAAAGCTTTCTAATCAAAGATATATTGCTTGAATCTTAGAGTTAATTATTAATACTTTGATTCAAATCAATATCTTCCTTTCTAATCTTCATAAACATAATATATACTTGAGGATTTGATTATAGGAAGGGTGTACTATTAGATACAAATCAGTGTTATCAAGAATACAAAGCGTCAACAATTTTGTCGAAATTGTAGAAGTTTTGTTAGTTTGCATCAGGCTGAAAAGTCCTCTTCGGCTGTTGAGGCGGAAAAGGCAGGTTCTTTTGCTCAAGTGTTGTATACCTATTCCTCCGGGTTAAGTGAAGGGTTATTGAATGAAATTCCAGAGGGAAGTCTAGGAATGGACGTAGAACGGGAAGTTCGAACCAGTATAAAAAAATCCCGGTGTGCTTATTCTTATTTACTTTACTATTATTATCTATTTTCGCAGTTAGATTATAATACATTCCATATTACATGATCCTAGGTATTAGCTATACGGCATACGTACTTTCAATTGGTATCAGAGCACGGTCATCTAATAACTATTACACAGTTATTTGATATATTCTAGTAATATGGAAAATAACACTAACAACGGTTTTATAGAAGGCCAATCCGTTGCACGACCATCATTATTCAATGGCATGAATTACACTTATTGGGCTACATGTATGAGAATTTATATGCAAGAAAATGGTTTTGATTCATGGAATATCACACAATCTGAATATTATACACCCACAGCTGAATATCCTACATGGTCAAACACACAAAAATTAGATGCTACTGCAAATGCTAAAGCTATGAATATGTTGTTTTGCGCCTTGGACAAGAATGGGTTTAATCATGTTAGCATGCGCAATACTGCATATGAATTATGGCGAACACTCAAAATAACACATGAAGGTACTGACAAGATTAAACAAAGCAGGATATCTATGCTTAAAAATCAATTTCAAAATTTTAGAATGAAAGAAAATGAGTCCATTAATGATATGTATTCTAGAGATATTTATCATTCATTATTAGGACTCCGAGAATTTTTTTTTGATTCTGATATAGTATCAAAAATCCTAAACTCTTTAATGGATGAATGGGAAAGAAAGGTCTTAGTTATTGAAGAAGCAAACGATATTTCTGCTATGAAACCAAAAGAGTTAATAGGAAATCTAATGTCATATGAAGTGAATTTGCAGGCAAAGAAAGTTCAAGCACAGGATAAGAAGAATTTAGCATTTCAAGCAAACAAAGATGATTCAGATACAGAAGAAGAGGTATGGCACTTACTGCAAAAAAATTCAATTTTTTTTTGAAATTAAAAAATAATAAAAAGTTTATGAGTAACAAAAGTAACTCCAACAAAAATACTGATAGCAATAAACCATCATCTTCAGTCATGGAATGCTATGAATGTCATAAGAAGGGCCATATGAAGAGATATTGTCCAGAATGTAAAAAGAACAAATTCAAGAAGGACAAATTCAGAAAGAAAGCTTTTTCAATCACTTAGGACGAACTAGACTCATCAGATAGTGATAGTGACAGTGACAGCGACAGCGACAGTGCACAAGCTAATCTATGCTTCGTGGCCATAAAAGGCGATATAAGTGATTTAAATTTTGATGATTTAGTAGAAATTAATTCATAATTAATAGATTTAGTGAAATATATTAAAAAGAAGAATAAAGAATTAATAGAAAAACTGAATAGATCAGAATTAGAAGTGAATATGCTAAAAGATGAGAAGAAAAATCTAGAAGAGGAACTTGAGAATACTCGAGAATCTAATTCTAATTTAACTTCCCAAATATCTATGATTACTCAAGAATTAGAAATTCAAAAAAATAAGAATGATCATCTATCAGTAGATATTAAAGATTTAAAATCTGGCTATAAAGTTTTAGAATTAGAAAATTCTAGTCTCAGAACAAAATTACAAAATATTTCTAATTTTAATAAAGGAAGAGAGAATCTTTCTATAATTATAGAAAATTCTCAATCTACCTCAAATAAATCAGGACTAGGATACAAAAAATTATTTAAACCAAAATTTGGAAAAGGTTTGAATAACATTAAAAATAGGTTTAAAAAGGATATTAAATCAACAGTTTCTATGGAAATTAAAACTATAAAAATATGGATTCCTAAAACAAATAATAATTTGATTAGAAATAAATATATTAAATCATTCATGGAAACTATTCATTATAATGATAATTGTATTTTTAAAGGGAACTTTGAACCCTATTGG
This sequence comes from Allium cepa, assembly GCA_030765085.1. Classification (NCBI taxonomy): domain Eukaryota; kingdom Viridiplantae; phylum Streptophyta; class Magnoliopsida; order Asparagales; family Amaryllidaceae; genus Allium; species Allium cepa. The sequence goes on along the minus strand of CM060930.1, from coordinate 191,275,088 downwards.
GCTTGGCTTCCTAAGATTTAACCCTTAGGACCCTAACGAAGGAAATGAGTACCAATATTATTCTTTATTTTTTTGCAGGTACCACTTAAAAAGAGAGAAAAATGGATATTGAACAACGGCTGCTCTAAACACATGACTGGCAATAAAGATATGCTAACCAACATTATCTACTCAAATGGAGGATCGATCACATTTGGAGATAACTCCAAAGTCTATATCATCGGCAAAGGCGATGTCAGCAACAACGGTACCTTTAATTTACCTCTCATTACTGAAGTTTTATTAGTTAAAAATTTAAAACATAATTTACTAAGTATAAGTCAATTATGCGATAAAGGTTTTAATATATCGTTTTTAGAAAATAAATGCAATATTATTAATAAAAATCAAGAGTTAATCTTTGAAGGTATACAAGATAGAAATATTTACATTTTAAATATGAATATGAATAAATCACCAGCAAACACGTCATTAAAGAAGGAAAATAAGGAGAAATCTAAGACTCCAAAGAAATCACCTTCAAAATAAATCATATTCGTTGATGATCAATTTGTTTTTGAAATTTTATTATTAGTGCATATCTTCATTTAATCATCAATAAATATATAAATAAAATTTTGAATTGTTATTATAATCATTGTTATATTATGTTATGAAATCATCGTATAAAATAAACTTAGTTGCATTGCAATATAAAGAAAGCAAATGCCATTGACAGAAGTTAGTCGACTGGACCAAAATGTCCAGTCGACTGAACTCATTTCCAGGGCAAAAAGCTTCAGAAATGGGTTCAATCGACTGAACTTTTTAGTTCAATCGACTGAACGACGTAACGGAGAAACAAAAAACCTTAGGTTATAAACCATTCACGTACATTTTCTTTCATAAACTCACTTCAAACTCAAAACATTCAAAACCCTAAAACATTCCAAAGCATTCCTAAATCAAAAATTCTCCAAATCATTCAACATCATGGCTCCTCGACCTTAGAAAAGACAACGAAGAGCCACCTCAACCTCTCAAGAACCAATTGATATGAAAATTGGTCAATGGCTTTACAATCATGTAGCGGTTGAACAGTGGAATAAAATGAAGGAATCAAGATTTCGAGAAGGGTCATTTATGGTTTACCCTGACTTCAACGCATATGGAAATCAAGATTTGGCAAGAAGAAGTCGTTTGGAATCGCTATTAGACCACAATCAGAATAAGGTAAAAATTAATCACACTATGGTGAAATTATTTCTTGCTAATCTTAATCTAGATCACCAAACTCCACGGAATAGAGATAATTATAATTGGAGTCTAGTTTGTGGAGGATAAGTAATTTTTTCTCTTTAGCAAGAATAGGACACATACTTCACACTCCAGTAGATGAATACCATTGGAAGACTTGAATTGTGATATCAATATTCGAGACGAGATAAGCCATCGTTTCCTTGAAGATAATATGAGAGATTTGAAATCTATTTCACTACTATCGACAATAAGAATTTTGCATCGTGCCTTAATGAAAACAATACTTCCAAGAACTGGATCGTATTAATTGGTATACCCGGAGAACTACAGAGCATTGTACGCTATATAAGGAAATGTTCAAATAAATTGGCTGAAACTTATTCTTGATGAACTTCTAGTCTTCAATCAAGAAAAATAAAATATAATCTACTACGGAGAATACATTATGAGCTTGCTTAATGGACCTTCAAGTGCCAATACCCGACTCGGACACTTCAATTGTAAAAACCCTAAATAGTCGGATGATAAGCCTCATGACATTACCCCCAAGACACCTCTGTATCATGACATTCCAAGATTGGCAAAACCGTTCCCAAGAACATCAAAAAGAAGCACCACCGCAAAGACAAGGCGATGAAATTCGAACCACTGCACCTTCCCAAGGAACACGTGAAGCAATCGATCTTATAGCTTGCAATCAAGTGATATTAGATTCACGTATCAAACTCCTTGACAAGAAAATTGATAAGAAGTTCAATAAGATAAAGAGCTTCCTTGGCATATTATGGGAAGCTATCTCTTGCACCGCTAGTTCATCTACCTCATTTGGAAAACAACTGACATCGAAATTTACGTGGACAACATTAGATGAGGAAACAGAAAGTGATATGGACAAAGATAAGGGGAAGAGGCCAATTATTCCCGGAGACGACGAAGAAGAAGAATCCGATGAATGATAGCGAAAATGGAAGTGAAAATTTGATTTTTTTTTTGGGCAAGTTTTCTTTTGTGAAAAATTATGATATGCTTTATGATGTTATGTCTGTGACGTTATGACTAAACGTTTATGCTTTTATGATGTTTGTATTCATAAAACAATGTCTGTGATGTGATATTTTCATGAATGTTTGTATGATAATGTTTATGTTCATATTTTTCATGATTCGTAATGTCTCATTCTACAAATATTCATTAGTACTCTGTGATTATTGAATTAAGTATTCCTTTTTTTCGATGACAAAGGAGGAGAAATTTGTGTACTAATTTTTTATGTAGCTATAGAAAATTCGCCATACATTCGGGGGAGGAATATATAATCTAAGTTATATATTTCCATATATAAAGAATCGTCAAAATCGGTTGTCATCAATCAAAATCGGTTGTCATCAATCAAAAATGGGGAGAATGTTGAATCATGAGTTTGGATTCATGACAAGCTTCAACGATCAACAATGAGATTACACGATCCAAGCAATAAAAAAAGAGAAAGCTATACACACTGGTGAACTACAAAGGAAACTAGACTTCAAACCCGAGTATGCTATAAAAATCCTTATTGTTTGAGTAGTAGTTATAGTTTATAATTGTTAAAATCACTCCTCAAGTAGTTTACACACACTATATAAAAATTTTAAATATATATATATATATATAAAATAGTGTGCACAAGTGCTCCCTGTGCAAAGTTCAGTCGAGTGGACTGAATTCACCAGTCGAATGAATCTGTATTCTTTGCACAGACATGCACACGTGCACAACACTTTGAATATTCAGTCAACTATATATTTTTGACCAGTCGACTGACTGTATGCAACCGTCATATTTCCTGAAGGGTTGCTTCTCTTGGCGAAGAGTAACGATCCAATTCGAAGGGTTATGGATGCAACTCTTGATTGAAACTCTTGGTGAACAGTAGCAACCTTATATACTATATATATATATATATATCCATGATTTTAATCATCAAATTTAATTCAATCTATTCAATTCTCTGATCTATTTTCTTGACTACATTTCTGCATTCTAAAAGCTTCTATTCAAAGATATATTGCTTGAATCTCAGAGTTAATTATTATATACTTCGATTCAAAGCAATATTTTCCTTTCTAATCTTTACACACGTAATATATACTTGAGGATTTGATTATAGAAAGGGTGTACTATCTAAGACAAATAAGTATTATCAAGAACACAAAGTGTCAACAACTTTATCGAAATTGTAGAAGTCCTGTTAGACTGTATCAGGTGGAAAAGTCCTCTTCGGCTGCTGAGGGGAAAAATCCTATTCGGCTGCTCGGGTGTTGTATATCTATTCTTTGGGTTAAGTGAGGTGTTATTGAGTGAAATTACAGAGGGAAGTCTGGGACTGGAAGTTCAAACTAGTATAAAAACTCTTAATGTGCTTATTCTTATTTACCTTACTATTATTATCTGTTTCCGCATTTAGATTATAATACATTCCATATTACACGATCCTAAGTATTAGCTATATGGCATACGTACTTTCAAGTTGTAGTTTGGACGATAAAGGAGGTTTGCGGCAGCTTTAATGAAGTCATGGTAGATCTCGATGATGGTAGCGGTGACATAGTTGGATGTGAAGGTAATCGGTTAGGGTTTTGGAGGATGGTGAAGTTGAAGTGCTTTGATAATATGGTGAAGGCAAGTAAGGATGGGGAAAAGTCATGTCTACTAACAATGTTGATTTCAATTTTGGACGTGAATGAAGGAGTGATGTCAGAGGAGAAATGACGAAGTGGGGAAAAAGAAGATAATGTTTTAGCAATGCTACCGTGTAGTATCTTTTTTATTTTTTAATAAATTAACGATGCATAATTCTAATATATTGCTATTTTATAGTAGTATTTTATGAATTATTGTAACGATCTACCTTTTTGAATCTCAAAAGTCTACACTAATACATCCACGGTGTTCACATGCTAAGCATCCATGTGTCGAAAAGATAGCTTGTCGGGGTGAAAGAAAGAAAAGACAACAGAATCTCATATCGTGATGAGTAATATATAATATACAAATGATCTTTACAAAAGAAAATTATAATATACATACATCAATCAAAGTAAACTAATCTATTATTAGCCTAGACAGTTATAACAACTTGTCCTCACAAATGCTAATAGATACAAAACAACAAATGCAACAATTATTAAAGATACCTGAATACACTTTAGAAGCATCCAACTAGTCTCTTGAAGCTTCAAAGCATCCATAACTGAATGTGGAAATATGCTTAGGCTGACCTGAACAATATAATAAAAAAAACACCCGGATCAGTCTGGTAAACCACCGTGAGAAACTCAAATCATATTGATTTTTAATGTTATAAAACCTTTAAAAAATAATGTATCTCGTAAGACCAAGCAGCATATAAACATAGACGGGTTTTTACCTTACGGTAACCAAACCATTTTAATAGAAAGTCCAGTGATATTATAATAATGTATAGGGTTTAAAATAAATATATAACATATCTGGAATGGTTACTTATGATTACATTCAATGGTACTAGGTTCTACAACTAAAACCATAAGGCATATATTGGAGATTGGATTCCATACAATGACAAGACACCGAAGTACCATCTACTGTAATACATCTCTAGAAAATGTACTGAATGCCACACTTGGTACCCCTGCAAACATAGAGAAAGCCTACCCCTCGTACATGACATAATCGAATTACACCATCCCTCTAGCACTGAGCTGCATACATTGCACGCAGCCCCATCATTTTCCGTGTGCACACATATCAAAACCATAAATATCGATCTAGATCTAAGGAATGACGCTTCTAATGGTAGTGAACCACATAGCTCCACTGCATCCTTTGATTTTAGTCATTACTGGGTTGTAAAGCTTATGAGGCCACGGTTACTTTTCCTCTTAGAAAATCCCTTTTGAAATGCAAATATTGCCCTCCAAGAAACAATGCAATGCCAGCATTCATCCATATAAGTTTTTCGAGATAAAAACAAACCGAAGGGACTACTTCTACTATAACTATATTGGAATCACTCTCATGATTAATAGCAAGTAGCCCTTACACTTCAAAGAACTTCGTCTTTGATTTCCATTAAGATGTTCCCAAATCGAACGCTTATACCACTTCGAAGTGGTTCTCAAATAGCTCATGCTTATCCGATCCCGGTCTCCCCGAACCAACAATCGATAGTTTCAAAACTAGACAAAATTTGATAGTTGGTTAGTTAATTATCAAATAAACAACCAACAAAACCAGAGATTTTGTTTCATATGGAAGCAAAGCATGATTAAGCACATAAGCAACCACAAATCCATTTGATTAATCCTTTCATTAATTAAAATCACTTTTGAAATATTCATTATAAAATACCATTGTCAAAAGATATATTCACAACCCTCTTTGCTCTTTTCAATACTTGAAAAAAATTCATATACTTATCTTGACGGTATAAGTATACTCGCAAAATATTTCACTTTCAATACTCCAAAAAGTATTTATATACTTATCTCAATGATATAAGTATATTCATAAAACATTACACGTTTAGTACTTAGAAAAACCATATACTTATCTCAATGGTTGTATTCACAAAACAATATACTTTCAATACATCGAAAATGTAAGCATGTACTTATCTCAACGGTTAGTATATTCACAGAATCTTAAAAACAATTTCACTTTCAAAACCATACTTATTTAGGTTAAAACAACTGCCATTTAGAAATATTGACAACGATAACCTAAAATAATTTTAGTGCTAAGTAACAGGGTCATATAGAAATTAGACCAAATATACTTACCACCACGTTTTGATTCCAAACTTGTACCATTCATCGATTATCAAAGAAGTCGGACAAGTCAGAAAACTATCCTTGTCTCGACATAAATTCCTAATTCTCATAGATAAAGATGACTTTCCGTACCTAGGAATTTGGTGTTAAGTATGAAAAGAATATTTTCCTACTACCGTAAGTTAGAAAGATCATTTATGGAAATCAAATCTCGTTCCTTTTACAAAAAACCCTTTATATAAATCTCTTTTATATTTATAAAAATTCTTTTATAAAAATTCAAATTTATTTATAAACTTCTTTTATAAAACTCCAAATTAATTTATAAACTTCTTTTCTAAAACTCTAAATTTATTTATAAATTGTTAGCACCAGAATTGGTCACTAACACCCTCAAAGAGATTATGCAGAGAGATTAATGAAGAAAACAAATTAAAGCAGAGAAGAGAACATAAATTTAAATGCAGAAAGTAAGAACACCAAATTTATAGTGGTTCGGCGTAACTTCCTACATCCACTTTGAAGTTGATTTCCATTCATTTCCTTGATGGATGATTACAGATACAATCTGTTTTTGTTACTAGAATATAATTGCAAGGTAAAAGAAATAAGTCTGGAATGAGTCTTTAAAATGGCAGAGTCTCCCCGGTGTTCTCTAAAATCTGGTCCCTTTTTCTGTGCCCCTGCCCCTCTATTTATAGGCGATGGTGGGTTGGACATCCCTGGTGGGCCTGGTAGCTGAATATCTTGGCCTAAGTGAAGTGGTCTCTGTGCGTCGAACAAGAGAGGCCAAGCGTTCGAATGCCGAACGTCCAAATGCCGAACGTACCCCTCCATGCCGAACAATCTCCTTTGGCCGAGCGGGTTGAGGCCGTACATACTAATGTCGTGGGAACCACTTGTGCCGAACGATGCTAGGAGCCGAACCAGTGTCATGTCATGGCCGAACGATTGCTAGGCCGAACGAGATGAGGCCGAATGCTCTGAGTGCCGAACACTTCCCAATGCCGAATAGGGTGTGGATGCCGATCGATATGGAATGTCGGACGTCACTTGATGCCGAACGATGTCCTTGGCCGAACGTAACTTGTATGTCGAGCGATGTCCTATGCCAGACCATTCTTCCATGCCGTTGTATGCCAGCGTTATGGTGTCGAACCACTTAAAGGCCGAGCGAGGTTTCTGGCCGGACGATGCCTTTGGCCGAATGAAGCCTTTAGCCGATCGAGGCCTCTGGCCAAGCGCTCCTAAATGACGGTTGCAAAGAAATGCTGGATGATCTAGTTGGGGCCGAACGATGGGTATGCCGAGTACCGAGTTGCCTGGCCAAATCTCCAGGAAACACTTGCCCCCCAAAGTGTATTACGTGACCGAACGTGATACGCTTTGAATTACATATCCTTTATGGTTCGCTTCAGACCTTTGTTCATCACTCTTGGGGGTTGTCATCTTGTGAATGCCCGTAATAGAGGTGTGTGCCAAACGTAGTGCAATATGCCCAACGGTCCAGTTGAAACCGAACACTCCTCGTGTGCCGAGCAATACATTTTTGACCGGCTCTACCGTTATGGCCTCTTCATCTTCTCCTTCTTCCCTACATAACCTGGCGTCTTCCCTCCTCTCCTCTTTTCCACTTTTATTACCGCTACTTTGTACTTGCTGATTTTTCCAGTTAACAAACTCCAGCTATCCATCAATTCTTTCCAAGTCCTCATTCCACTGACTAGGTATCGATTCTAATTCCTTCCCATAACTTAAAAAAAGGACTTGATGCTCGATTTCCGTAATCGATAGGGTGAATCGAGCCTAGGTTTAGATATTCTAAGGGTTTTCAGTGTTAAATGATGAGGGTGGAAGGAGAAGTGGACATAGACGAATCTTCTAGGAAGCTGTTGGGATATGTGTTAGGGTTCGACATAATCCTCCTGCGCCGAACAAGATTAGAGGAAGAAAGAAAATGGGAGGAGCAGGAGATGGATGGGATGCCGAAGAGTAAAGTTCGGCATAGCTTGCCGAACACTCGGTTCTCGTTGCCCGGTCGCGGATGGTGGAGGAGAGGAAAGGATTTAGGGTGGAGTGCCGAACGTTGGAGCTCGGCATAATCCTGGTTCGGTGTGACTCACCACATGCCAGACGGTAGGACGGAAGGTTTGGGAGGAAGCATGAGTTAGCGGGGAGGATGCTGAGTGTTGCTTCGGTCGTATGGGGTTTTGGCCAAACGATACTCAGCCGAGCGCTAACTAGTTCGAACGATAGTTAGGCCAAACGAGAGTTTGGCCGAACAAGTTTTAGGCTGAACGGTAGTTTGTCCTGGCAATCATAAGCGCCGAACCATATCAAGGCCGAACAATCTCTTATGCCGAACGGTGTTAAGACCGAACAATCTTACACCGAACAACACATAAATGCCGGACCAAACGTGCCGAACGGTCGTACAGCAAGAACAGTGACTCTAACATTCTAGCATATCGAACCGATTTGGACTAATAACCTTCTATTCAGTAGCTATAAATCTGAACTTTACTTGGCGTAATCGCATAACTTCCTCTAACGTTCCCTGAACTTGAAACTGTAATCGCCATTAAGAAGGCTTTTGGAGACGGTCGGCGATGACGGTCTTTGAAGGCGATGATTTTTAAGCTTAGTTTTATATCAGTAACCTTGCAACTCTCGAATTTCCAATGCTTATACACAATTGATTGCACTAGCTCACACACCAAACGGGGGGAAATTTATGTTGTTAAGTCTAATGCTGATCATTTTTTGAGTATAGTTCATACAAGTGCTCTGCAGGATTCGATTCCCGTCAAATGTCTAAAAAATCCAGTTCCGCCACAATCTCGGACAGACCCAGGCCGTCTTCCAAACAAGGGGACGTAGATACCTCTAATCCGTCGACCTCCCCCGCTCATGACTTAGCTCCTGATGCCCTGGAGTCAACGATTCTCTTGGATAATCCGATCGATTCACAGGCTTCGAAGATTAACGAAGCCGCGCTCCGGCGAATATGTACGATCCACGGAATCCCTTTTGCCGACGTGTTGGTTCCGTCGGGCCATGATCGTCTACACCTGCCCCCAGTCAGATACACCGCCTGCAATAAGTTTATGTGCTGGGTGGGCAGCATGCCTCCATTCAATTTATTTCTTTGGGACGTATTGCAATACATAGACGTCGCCCCGTCGCAGCTGCACCCAAACGGTCATGCGTTCATTTATGGGACCTACCTCCTTTTCATGGCTATCTTCTCCAAGCCTCCGACTCCCGGCGACATCAGATATATTTATATGATCAAGAAGTGGAGAGATAGCCCCTCCTTCGTGTTCCTCGAGCCGCACCACAAGTGCAAAATTCTAACTGGAGCGTAGAGCAATTTTTCCCTGTACAAACAGGAATGGTTCTACATGTGCTGCCCTCCTGGTTTCGCGAGGAGATGGGTTGAAGGAAGTACGTCTTCTTTTTGGAGCGATGCTCATATTTCGGTCGAGGCAATGTTTTTCTAACTCTTGTTTCTTTTTTTCAGATATCAATCCACGTCTTGCGGGCCGTGGCTATTCAGAGGCTGTTGAGGCTATTAGAGCTCTTCCCGCCGAGGAACGAGACATCCGAACCCTCATTTCAAATGAGTCACTGTCAAGGTTCGGGCTGTTAGCAGAAGGTCGTCGGGAGAGCCTTCCTGAGGGCATCTCCATCCCCAAGCCCGCATCCGGTCAAGAGAAGAAGTTGGCTGAATCATCGTCACGCCACACCCTCGGTGCACAGAGTAGGGGAAAATCAAAGAGAGTGAAGCACCCGAAACACAAGGTGAGAATGCGGGTCCTACTCAGGATCGCTGGTCCAAGTGCACGATATTGAAACGTCATCTTCCCCTTCGAAGGGGAAAAAGAAAGTGACATGTAAGATTAGGAAGGAGAAGGTTGGCGGAACTTCCAAAGTTACACTCATCCCGACAGAGAAGGAGGCATCTTCACAGCACGTTGAAAGTTCGCTAAAGGGCCTCTCGAACCTCTCCATTCTGGAAGATCTGCTCAACTATGACTTCAATGATCCGGGGGCATTCAAGTTCCATTCGCCCATCAGAGGGGATGTGGGCATTCCAACCCAAAGTCAGGGAGAGAAAACCCCTGTTAGGAAGGCTACTGGTCCGTCGGGGGGAAGCACTAGGACACACACGAACATTTTCAATTCAATTCGCACTTAGATTTTTGTCGTCGCATCTCTCTTAGCTAATTCGTTGTTATTTGAATTTCGTGCAGGTGACATGGGGCGCTTACACGGATTCGATCGTCTTCGCGGTTCGTCCATTTTTCATCAACCAGGACGGGATTCGGGTTCCGGAAGACGTCGAGATGGAGATAGAGATGGCGATGGCGATAAAGACTATCATTCCCGGGACTCCTCATCCTGGAGGAAAACTAACTATCAGCCAAAGAACCACTAGGATACTTCGTCTCACATGGAGCATAGCAAAGACAAGCAAGGCCATAAGTGGTCGCAACCCGACGCTCCCCGAGACCAACATTCTGACTTCTTTTCTACTCGACATTCCCGAGGTTCTCACCGGAGGAGCGAACTTTCAAAGTCATCACCCCCTGCTCCTGCGACAGACCTAACAGTGTCAGAGAAGTTGGCTGAGCTTAAAGACAAATTTTCGAGAATCTGCTTCGATGGCCAGAAATTCCTTCCGGCGATTCATCCTATTCCCGGTCATGTTAAACAGAGCGCTCTTGCCTGTACGAATGACGTCTATGTTCAACATGACGCATTTGTTCACCTAGCTAAGAAACTTTTCGAAGTTTCTGTGGAGTGCCAGCATGAGATAGACCGTTTGAAGCTTGAGGCTATCCATGACAGAAACATCATTAAGGCCCAAGACGAAGAAATCGCCACTTATAAGTCTGAACTCGAGGTCGCCCATCGGAGTACCAGGGATACTGCTGAGGCCGTTACTCACTTGGAATCAACTCATAAGAAGGAGCTTGACGAGGCGGTTCAACGATGTGGGGCTTTGGCCTTAGAGAAGGACTCCGTTCAAAAGGAGAGGGATGCGTTCAACACCCGGGTCAAGGAACTTGAGGAGCTTCTCCGCAGAGAGAAAGAGGAGAAAACGGCTGCCCAAGAAGAGTCACAGCGATACTGTGATGAGATTGTCGCCACCCTACTTTTAAAAGAACAACTCGAGAGCGAGCTTTCCAAGGTTGAGATGTTAAAGAGCGAGGCCCGTGAAGAGGGAAAGAAGATGGCAATGACGAACATCGATTCCCGTCTTCAGGCAGCCAGGGAAGAAGGTAGAGAAGAGATCAAAACCACGTTCGACCCACTCATTGCTGAATTCAATGCCCGCGTGCTCATGCACCATGACTTAATTTTTTTGGGCGATGGCTATCTTAAACAATTGCACGAGGCGTGGGAAACCTTAATTCAGATCAGGAAGGCCGAGCACGGTGTCGAGGAGGTTGACGAGGGGGCTTTGATAAAAGAATTTCTGAAGGGAAATGAGCCTTCGGACCTATCAGTGGCCAGCCCTTTATTGCAAAGGCTCCCCCTCTAGAAAAGTGAAAGAAGTTGTCGCCGGTCCATCCGAGGTCGAGCCTCCTGTTCATGTGCCTACCCAGCCGGCCAGTCGGTCGATGCTTGATCCTTTTGAGCAGCACATTAGCTACGATCCGGAAGCCCCCGGCCTGGGCGTTCATGTTTTGTCTCCTATCCCGGAGGGTGAGACCCCCCTAACGGCTGAAATCCAGCCAAAACCTGGTAGGCAATTCTTTTGCATTAGCATCCCAAGTGTTTTCCTAGAAGCTATCGTATTCTAATACTTGCTTTTCGTGACTTTGTACAGGTCGTTCTGACCTTGAACCCACTCCGAGGAGCAATGTCGCCTAGGAGACGGAGAAGGAAACAAGTGAGGCCCCTCACGCAGGTGAGGCTCCCAGTCCTAATGCTTAGGTGATCGAGGCGCTTGACGAAGGTAAGTCTGATTCCTCCTCTGGGAGTTATGAAGTAGAAGTCACAAGCGCCTTTGAGCATACTTCTGAATTGAGCATGAAGGAGCAGCTCGAGAAAGAGAAAAGAGATACAGTCAAGGTCAAGGTTGAGCCTCGTGAAGTGGACCTGGACGATCCCTTGAACAAGCCATTGAAGGTCATCCTTCCTGGAAGGTCCAAGCCCTTTGATGTTCCCCCTACTTCTTCAGTTGTTACTCCTCCATCAAGGAAAGGTTCCAAGGGTAAACGCTCTGGGGAAGAGCCGTCCGGGAAGAAGTTGAAGAAGCACAAGAAGTGACTACTGTCCTCGTTCAACGAGAGTCAATCTAAGTCGTGTAATAATTTTTTGTAATTTTTGTAGATAGACCGTTGACTCCAAATTTTGGAGTGCTTGCAGCAGAAAACTTTTCCTGAATAAAGTTTAGTTTCCTTTTCTGTCTTTTCAAAAGATTCTTATTATTCAGTTTTCTTTTTGATTGTGATTTGAATCCATGATGCTGTGCGTAACATAGACTTCTTGGTTTGTCTTCACACAGCCTGTTGATTCTCTAAGAGTTATTCGTTTTCCTCCCATGCTTCCAGCACTTAGAACATTTTTTAATCTGTACAACGGGAACTTAGAATATTCCAGTCCGCATTCTGGGGACTTGGAGAATTTTTACTGTTTATACTCAAGTTCACAACTCCGAGGACTTCGAGTACTCCAGTCCGCACTCCGGGGACTTGGAGATCTTGAGTCGTTTGTACTCGAGTCCGGACTCCGAGGACTTAGAGCACTCCAGTCCGCACTCCGGGGACTTGGAGATTTTGAGTCGTTTATACTCGAGTCCACACTCCGGGGACTTGGAGCACTCCAGTCCGCACTTCGGGGACTTGGAGGTTTTTATTTGTTTATACTCGAGTCCGCACTCCGGGGACTTAGAGGACTCCAGTCCGCACTCCGGGGACTTGGAGATTTTGATTCGTTTATACTCGAGTCCACTCTCCGGGGACTTAGAGCACTCCAGTCCGCACTCTGGGGACTTGGAGGTTTTTATTCGTTTATACTCGAGTCCGCATTCCGGGGACTTGGAGATTTTGAATCGTTTATACTCGAGTCCGCACTCCGGGGACTTAGAGCACTCCAGTCCGCACTCCGGGGACTTGGAGGTTTTGAATCGTTTATACTCGAGTCCGCACTCCGGGGACTTAGAGTACTCCAGTCCGCACTCCTGGTACTTGGAGATTTTGAATCATTTATACTCGAGTCCGCACTCCGAGGACTTAGAGTACTCCAGTCCGCACTTCGGGGACTTGAAGACTTTGAATCGTTTATACTCGAGTCCGCACTCCGGGGACTTAGAGTACTCCAGTCCGCACTCCGGGGACTTGGAGATTTTGAATCGTTTATACTCGAGTCCGCACTCTGGGGACTTAGAGTACTCCAGTCCGCCCTTCGAGGACTTGGAGATTTGCTTTCTTCACTTGATAGTCTCCCCGCACCTGATATACTACCAGTTGCGAGTCACAGAAGATTTCGATTGACTTCACTCCCAGTTCGTTAACAAGTCTCAGGCCAGCAATCAATGCTCATACCCGGCTTCGTTATTTGTCACTGCAAACTCAAGCTTCAAAGCGTAGCGAATTGATCAGTTTTCAGGAGTTACAAGGATTATACCTGCCCTCGAGAAACGGTCGTTAGATGCCACATCGATGTGCATTTTCCATCGAACGGGGGGTATGATTCTGTGACTGCTCGGTTCATCTAGCACAGTGAATTCAGCAATGAAGTCGGCTAGTGCTTGTCCTTGTACGTCCCTTCGTGGTAGATAGGTGATATCGAACTAACTCAGTTCAATATTCCATTTTAACATCCTTCCGGAAGTTTCTGGTCGTCGAACTACCTGCCGTAGGGGTTGGTCAGTGTAGACACTGATTGAGTGTACCTGAAAGTAGGGGCGAAGCTTGCGTGATGCGATCATCAAGTAATAGGCTAGTTTTTCAGTCTTTGGATAATTTCTTTCCGCCCCTGTCAAGCGTTTACTGACATAGTAAATCGGCTTTTGAATCCGGTCTTCCTCGCAGTCGGCTTGGACAGTACAGGGGGACTTTCGGCTTGGACATAGTACACCACCAAGTATACATACAACATTTCGTGGTCTATCGGCTTGGACAGCACATGTGGACTTTCCAAGTGCCTTACCAGAGCCCGGAATGCTTCCTCATGGTCGGATGTCCATTCGAAGTTTCTCTTTCCTTTCTTTATAATGTCGAAGAAGGGAATACACTTGTCTGTAGCTCTGGATATGAATCGACTTAGCGCAGCCACTTTTCCATTCAGGCTTTGCACCTGCTTTATGGTTCTGGGTACTTGTATATCTCGGGTAGCCTGGATCTTCTCTGGGTTTTCCTCGATTCCCCAGGCATTCACAATGAATCCCAGAAACTTTCCAAATGCTACGCCGAATGAACACTTCAACGGATTGATTTTCATTCCATAATGCCTGAGTATGTCAAACATCTCCGCTAGGTCTCAGATGTGGTCGTTTGACTGTCTGACTTCACTAGCATGTCATCACATAGACTTCCATTGTTTTACCAATCTAATATTTGAACATTCCATTCACCAGGCATTGATAAGTCTTTTCTGGTTCTTCAATCGAAATGGCATTACTACATAGCAATACCATCCTATGTTTGTGACAAAACTGGTGTGTTCTTGGTTTGGGAGCTGCATTGGGATTTGATTATATCCTTAATACGCACCCATAAATGATAATAACTCATGTCCAGTAGTTGAGTCGACCAGCTGGTCAATCCTAGGCAACGGGAAACTATCCTTATGGCACGCTTTGTTTAAATCAGAATAATCAACACAGGTCCTCCATTTTCCATTCGCTTTCTTCACTAGCACCGGCTTAGATACCCATACAGGGTAGAGGGCGTCGCAGACGAACCCGTTGGCTTTGAGCCCGTTCACCTCCTCTTTGAGAGTCGTGGACCTCTCTGGGTCCATGCCTCTCCTTTTTTGTTTCAAAGGTACATGTTTCGGGTCTATGTTCAACATATGACTTGCGATCGCAGGAGAAATCACGCACATATCAGAATGTGTCCAGGCGAAAACATCAAGATTCGCTCGGAGGAAATCAGTAAGGTTCTCAGCGGCCAAAGGGTCGAGTTGTGACCCAATTTTAAGGACTCGTGATGGGTCGCTCCTGCTAACTGGAATGTCAATTGTGAGTTCAGCCGGTGCTACATTGGTTTCCTTGGGTTCCCCATCATCATCTCTCGGATCTATGTCCCTATAGATCCGAGAATGTTTCCCGAGCCAAGGCTCGGGCACTACTTGTTAATCATCAGCATTTCGGCTGCGGACGGAGTGGTCCGCAACCTTTTCTTTCTCTCTCGCCGAGCCTCTCTCAGCTCAGCCACATAACAGGCACCTCCGGTCGCCTGATCGCCGTGCACCACTCCAACACCGCTGTCTATGGGAAATTTTAATGTCAGACACCAAGGGGCCAATGCTGCCCTAAATTCTGCCATGGCGGGACGTCCAAGAAATACGTTATATGGAGAGTCAACGTCCAACACTATGAATGGTAGGATTCGCACTCTCCTACGCTCGCCCTGCCCCAGTTCAACTGGTAACACCACATATCCCACTGCATTCGTTGTTGCGCCTTTAAAGCCATGGATTCTGGCAATGGATGGTTTCAAATCCTTAGCTTCCAGTTTCATTTGGTCATATGCCTTCTTGAAGATGATGTTAAC
Source organism: Allium cepa (assembly GCA_030765085.1). Lineage (NCBI taxonomy): Eukaryota > Viridiplantae > Streptophyta > Magnoliopsida > Asparagales > Amaryllidaceae > Allium > Allium cepa. The sequence continues at coordinate 191,259,322 of CM060930.1, read as the reverse complement.
GGAACTTCCACAATCAATTAGAATTCTCTTCACATACACCGGCCCGATTGTCGCATATATGACCATCGGGTCGATGGTAGGGCCTTCTATCTTGTCCGCATCTCGGCTCCTGAATACGATATCATCATTCATCATGCGCTGCTGCTTTGCAGGAGTCGCATCCTCCACATTCAAACAACATTCATACTCCGCATGTCTTAAAGAGTTAGCATATCGCTCCATCTCCTGCCAATTCTTATCTGCAGGATGAGGCCCGTCAGCAATCGTGTTAATAACCAATCTGCCCATAGTTCGGGTAGGTTGTTCTGGTTGGTGTAGGACCGGCCCACGTTCGGGGTCCGATGTTTCTTGCCTCCCATCATGTGGGTCTTTGAAAAATTCCCGCAGCTTTTTCCGTCTTATCAGCTTTTCTATAGCATCATGAAGGTGTCTACACTCCTCCATGTTATGCCCATAAGACTCGTGGAAACGGCAATACTTCTCGGTCCGCTTCTGTTCTTCTGTTGATTCCTTTGGACGTGGCTTTCTATATTGGAAAGTGTTGCAAGTTGATAGATAGATGTTTTCCTCTCATGCTTCCAGCACTTGAACATTTTTTAATCTATACAACGAGAACTTAGAATATTCCAATCTGCATTCTGGGGACTTGGAGAATTTCTACCGTTTATACTCGAGTTCACGCTCCAGGGACTTCGAGTACTCCAGTCCGCACTCCGGGGACTTGGAGATCTTGAGTCGTTTGTACTCAAGTCCGCACTCCGGGGACTTAGAGCACTCCAGTCCGCACTCTAGGGACTTGGAGATTTTGAGTCTTTTATGCTCGAGTCCGCACTCCGGGGACTTAGAGCACTCCAGTCCGTACTCCAGGGACTTGGAGGTTTTTATTTGTTTATATTCAAGTCCGCACTCCAGGGACTTAGAGTACTTCAGTCCGCACTCCGGGGACTTGGAGATCTTGAGTCGTTTGTACTCGAGTCCGCACTCCGGGGATTTAGAGCACTCCAGTCCGCACTCTGGGGACTTGGAGGTTTTTATTCGTTTATACTCGAGTCCGCACTCCTCGAACTTAGAGTACTCCAGTCCGCACTCCGGGGACTTGGAGATTTTGAATCGTTTATACTCGAGTCTGCACTCCGAGGACTTAGAGTGCTCCAGCCCGCACTCTGGGGACTTGGAGATTTTGAATTGTTTATAGTGTTCGTACGCCAGCCAGAATAATATAATTTTAATCGCTTGCCACAGGACTATCTTACGCAGAAACATTAATCATTCGTGAAAAAGATGGCTTCAAGCCTTTATTAATGAAAGCAAGCTAAATTTTCTTGTTACATGCCAAGAACTAGAAATGAAAATGTAGTGGAAATAAATGCAACTACTGCATGAAGGAAATAGACTAAGTGTAATAACGTCGCAAGTGCTCGTTGTTCCATGCTCGGGGGAATGCCGCACCATCGACGGTCGCTAGCTTGAAATTTTCTTCTCCAAGCCTCCGTTCGATGACGTACGGACCTTCCAATGCGGGGTTCATATGAGATGGGGCTGGAAAAACTCGTTTCAAAACGAGATCTCCCACGTCAAAGGTTCTCGGTTGGAATTTTTCATTATAATATCTAGCGACCCGATGTCTGTATGAGGCCGCTCTCAAATCGGCTTCTTCGCATTTTTCATCAGTAAAGTCCAATGACTCCAATAAGAGATCCCGGTTCGATGCAGGGTCGTAGTGAGTTACCCGATGAGATGGAACTTCAAGTTCCACGGTATAACAGCTTTCGTGCCATAAGCCAATGCGAATGGAGTGTGGCCAGTCGCGGTCTTGTGGGTGGTTCTATAGGCCCAAAGCACGGTCGGGAGTTCATCCAGCCCCTTGCCTCTAGCCTTTTCCAAATGCTTTTTCAATATGGACTTGATTATTTTGTTTACGGCTTCTACCTATCCATTCGTCTTCGGATGAGCAACTGCTGCAAACCTTCTCTCAATGCCATATTTCCGACAAAATTCTTTGAACTCCTTGCTTTCGAATTGACTTCCGTTGTCTGTTATGATGGTCCAGGGAAGGCTAAAACGGCATATGATATTTCGTACAACGAAATTAATGACTTTCTTGGTAGTGATCGTGGCCAAAGGTTCCGCCTTTGCCCACTTGGTGAAGTAATCGACCGCTACTATTGCATATTTCGCGCCTCCTTTGGCTATGGGTAAAGAGCCGTTTAGGTCAATCTCTCACATTGCAAATGGCCAGGGACTAACCATTTGTGTGAGTTCCATCGACGGTGCTCTCGGAATTTTTACGTATATCTAGCATTTGTCACATTTTCTCACATAGTCTGCAGCATCCCGATTCACGGTTGGCCAATAGTATCCATAGCAGAGGATTTTCTTTGCCAATGTTTGTCCCCCGGTATGGTCACCGCACTCTCCCTCATGGACTTCCCTTAATGCTCGTTTTATCTCATCATGGGCCATGCACGGAGCAAGGGGATCAAGAATCCCCTCCGATACATTATCTCGTCATGTACTACGCAACGTGAAGCCTTACGAAGGACTTGGCGTCTTTCGCTTCTCTTTTCAGACAAATCCCCTTATAGCAAGTACTGTCTGATTGAGGTCAACCATGATTCCTTCTCAGGTTCGGTTTCTAAAACGAGATCTATCTCTATCATCTCTATACTCGGGGCATGCAGGATCTCAACAGGGAATAATCCCATTTGTTGTGCATCGCCAGTGCTTGCGAATTTTGCCAACGAATCGGCTTCTCTATTTTGTTCGCACGGGACATGCGAGATGTCGTAATATTCTAGATTCGCCAGTAGCTCTTGAACACGGGCAAGGTAGGGAGCCAGTCTCTGTCCCTTCACTTGATAGTCTCCCCGCACCTGATATACTGCCAGTTGCGAGTCACAGAAGATTTCGATTGACTTCACTCCCAGTTCGTTAACAAGTCTCAGGCCAGCAATCAATGCTTCATACTTGACTTCGTTATTTGTTGATGCAAACTCAAGCTTCAAAGCGTAGCAAATTGATCAGTCTTCAGGAGTTACGAGGATTATACCTGCCCCCGAGCAGCGGCCGTTAGATTCCCCATCGGTGTGCATCTTCCATCGAACGGGGGTATGATTCTGCGACTGCTCGGTTCATCTAGCACAGTGAATTCAGCAATAAAGTCGGCTAGTGCTTGTCCTTGTATGGCCCTCCGCGGTAGATAGGCGATATCGAACTGACTCAGTTCAATATTTCATTTAACATCCTTCCGGAAGTTTCTGGTCGTTGGAGTACCTATCGTAGGGGTTGGTCAGTGTAGACACTGATTGAGTATGCCTGAAAGTAGGGGCGAAACTTGCGTGATGCGATCACCAAGCAATAGGCTAGTTTTTCAATCTTTGGATAATTTCTTTCCGCCCCTGTCAAGCGTTTACTGACATGGTAAATCGGCTTTTGAATTCGGTCTTCTTCGCGGACCAAGGCTGTACTGATAGCGTGCTGAGATACTGCCAAGCATACATACAACATTTCATGGTCTATCGGCTTGGACGGTACATGGGGACTTTCCAAGTGCCTTACCAAAGCCCGGAATGCTACCTCACAGTCGGATGTCCATTCGAAGTTTCTCTTTCCTTTCTTTATAATGTCGAAGAAGGGAATACACTTGTCTGTAGCTCTGGATATGAATCGACTTACCGCAGCCACTTTTCCATTCAGGCTTTGCACCTGCTTTATGGTTCTGGGTACTTGTATATGTCGGGTAGCCTAGATCTTCTCTAGGTTTGCCTCGATTCCCTGGGAATTCATAATGAATCCCAGAAACTTTCCTGATGCTACGCCGAATGAACACTACAATAGATTGATTTTCATTCCATAATGCCTGAGTATGTCAAACATCTCCTAGGTCTCGGATGTGGTCGTTTGACTGTCATGACTTCACTAGCATGTCATCCATATAGACTTCCATTGTTTTACCAATCTGATCTTTGAACATTCGATTCACCGGGCGTTGATAAGTCGCTCCTGCGTTCTTCAATCCAAATGGCAATACTACATAGCAATACAATCCCATGTTTGTGACAAAACTGGTGTGTTCTTGGTCTGGGAGGTGCATTGGGATTTGATTATATCCTGAATACGCACCCATAAATGATAATAACTCATGTCCGGCAGTTAAGTCGACCAGCTGGTCAATCCTAGGCAACGGGAAACTATCTTTAGGGCACGCTTTGTTTAAATCAGAATAATCAACACAGGTCCTCCATTTTCCATTCACTTTCTTCACTAGCACTGGGTTAGATACCCATACAGGGTAGAGGGCATCGCGGACGAACCCGTTGGCTTTGAGCCTGTCCACCTCCTCTTTGAGAGCCGCGGACCTCTCTGGGTCCATGCCTCTCCTTTTTTGTTTCACAGGTACATGTTTCGGGTCTATGTTCAACATATGACTTGCGATCGCAGGAGAAATCCCGCACATATCAGAATGTGTCTAGGCAAAAACGTCAAGATTCGCTCGGAGGAAATTAGTAAGGTTCTCAGCGGCCAAAGGGTCGAGTTGCGACCCAATTTTAAGGACTCGTGATGGGTCGCTCCGGCTAATCGGGATGTCAATTGTGAGTTCAGCCGGTGCTACATTGGTTTTCCTGGGTTCCCCATCATCGTCTCTCGGATCTATGTCCCTATAGATCCGAGAATGTTGCCCGAGCCAGGGCTCGGGCGCTACTTGTCAATCATCAGCATTTCGACTGCGAATGGAGGGGTCCGCAAACTTTCCTTTCTCTCTACGCTGAGCCTCTCTCAGCTCAGCCACATAACAGGCACGTCCGGTCGCCTGATCGTCGTGCACCACTCCAACACCACTGTCTGTGGGAAATTTTAAAGTCAGACACCAAGGGGCCAATGCTGCCCTAAATTCTGCTAAGGCGGGACGTCCAAAAAATACGTTATATGGAGAGTCAACGTCCAACACTATGAATGGTAGGATTCGCACCCTCCTACGGTCGCCCTGCCCCAGTTCAACTGGTAACTCCACATATCCCACTGCATCCGTTGCTGCTCCATTAAACCCATGGATTCTGGCATTGGATGGTTTCAAATCCTTAGCTTCCAGTTTCATTTGGTCATATGCCTTCTTGAAGATGATGTTAACAGAACTTGCACAATTAATTAAAATTCTCTTCACATACGTCGGCCCGATCGTCGCAGATATGACCATCGGGGCGATGGTATGGGCTTCTATCTTGTCCGCATCTCAGCTCCTAAATACGTTATCATCATTCATCGTGCGCTGCTGCTTTGCAGGAGTCCCATCCTCCACATTCGAACAACATTCATACTCCGCATGTCTTAAAGAGTTAGCATATCACTCCATCTCCTGCCAATTCTTATCTGCAGGATGAGGCCCGCCAGCAATCGTGTTAATAACCAATCTGCCCACAGTTCGAGTAGGTTGTTCTGGTTGTTGTGGGGCCGGCCCACGTCCGGAGTCTGATGTTTCTTGCCTCCCATCCTGTGGGTCTTTGACAAATTCCTGCAGCTTTTTCTGTCTTATCAGTTTTCTATAGCATCGTGGAAGTGTCTGCACTCCTCCGTGTTATGCCCATAAGACTCGTGGAAATGGCAATACTTCCTAGTCCTCTTCTGTTCTTCCATCGATTCCTTTGGACGCGGCCTTCTATATTGGAAAGTGTTGCAAGTTGATAGATAGATGTTTTCAAGAGATGCGTTCAACGGGATGTATTCATTATATGTTGGGATCCTTGATTTCCATTTCCCTGTTTCTTTTTTCTTTCCGGGATTTACACCTCCGGATCCTTTAGACTGCCCGGGCTTGTTCTGGATGTTAACTTGAGTTTTTCCAGGATTATCTCCGGTTTGTTTCACGACGACGTTACCTTTCACAGACTCTTGAATGGGCCCTGATGCCTTGTCTCGCCTTGTCCACCGAGCTTCCTCCCTTCTTATGAACTGATGAGCTTTTGAATAAAAACGTTCCAGCGTCGCTGGGGGATTCCTTGCCAACCAATCTCCAAATTCAGGATTCGGATCCACTCCACGCATTATTGCCATCAAAATCGCGTGGTTGTTAGGATTGCTCACCTCGGTAGCAGCAACATGAAATCTTTGCAAGTATGCTTTCAATGACTCTCCTGGAGTTTGAGTTACACTTGATAAGGACATCACGTCCTTTGGACGAGTGGTGTGTATCCGGAATTGTTCTACGAATTTCATTGCTAATTCGTCGAAGCTGGATATAGATCGTGGTGGGAGTTGAGTAAACCACATGGTGGCAATCCCGGACAAGGTGACTGGGAAACACCTACACTTGGTTGCGTCATTAGCTCTTACAAAATCCATCATCCATCCGTACCTCATCACATGCTGCCTGGGGTCAGTCTTCCCTTCGTAGGTTGGAATGGCGGGCATGCTGAACTTTCTTGAGTATTCGGCCTGTAGAATGGTATCCGTGAAGGAGTATGACTCTTAGACACTCCCCAGCCTTCATTAGTTAGACCTAGGATTTCTTTCATCAACTGCCTGACCATAGCCGTCAAATCCGGGGTTTGTATGGAATATGGGAGGTTGGGTTCCATTCCACGGGACCGTGCAGGCTGATGTCGCGTCTGATTTGGGTCTTGGTTTCTAGTCGATCGATCAGTAGCACCCGCATGTGCATCTTCATCCTTACGGCGTCTACGCCTAGGAGGATCATCAGCGGAGATCGAACTATCATCTTCGGAGTAAGGGACGGGGCTACCTCCAGCATTCTGACGCTGCTGCTGAGTAAGCTGAGTTATGAGGTTAGAGTTGGCTTGAATTTGCTCGGCAAGTTTCCTCCTACTTTCCTTAATCTCTCTTATCAAGTCATTGAACTCTGCTCGGGAAACAACTTCCGCTTGGTTTTGGTTGGATGGCCCTACGCCTCGAATCGCTTACTGATTGCTAGTTCCCAGTTGTTACACACTAGCGGTTTCGTGGGCATCTGCATTTTGAGAGGCTGATCTAGTTTGTGGTCTTCCCAAGGTAGAGTTGTTGGTTGTAACTCTGAGTATAATCAACAGATGCCTTATAAATGATTATGGATCTCCTTCGGGGGATTTATGCAATCCAGTAGCTGCAAAGTAAATCCTAATAGCCTAAGAATTCAAATTCTCAGTGAAAGCACCAAAATGTTAGCACCAAAATTGGTCACTAACACCCTCAGAGAGATTGTGTGTGGAGATTAATGAAGAATACAAATTAAAGCAGAGAAGAGAACATAAATTTAAATGCAAAAAGTAAGAACACCAAATTTATAGTGGTTCGGCGTAACTGCCTACATCCACTTTGAAGTTGATTTCCATTCATTTCCTTGATGGATGATTACAGATACAATTCGTTTTTAGTTACTAGAATATAATTGCAAGGTAAAAGAAATAAGTCTGGAATGAGTCTTGAAAATGGCAGAGTCTCCCCAGTGTTCTCTAAAATCTGGTCCTTTTTTCTGTGCCCTTGCCCCTCTATTTATAGGCGATGGAGGGTTGGACATCCCTGGTGGGGTTGGTAGCTGAATAACTTGGCCCGAGTGAAGTGGTCTCTGTGCGTCGAACAAGAGAGGCCGAACGATCGAATGTCGAATGTCCAAATGCCGAACGTACCCCTCCATGCCGAACAATCTCCTTTGCCCGAGCGGGTTGAGGCTGAACATACTGAATGCCGTGGGGAGCACTTGTGCCGAACAATGCTAGGAGCCGAACCAGTGTCATGTCATGGCCGAACGATTGCTAGGCCGAACGAGATGAGGCCGAATGCTCTGAGTGTCGAACACTTCCCAATGCCGAACAAGGTGCGGATGCCGATCGATATGGAATGTCGGACGTTACTTGATGCCGAACGATGTCGTTGGTCGAACGTACCTTGTATGCCGAGCGATGTCTTATGCCGGACCATTCTGCCATGCCGAGCATGCTTGGTTGCCGAGCGTTATGGTGCCGAACCACTTAAAGGCCGAGCGAGGTTTCTGGCCGGATGATGCCTTTAGCCGAATGAAGCCTTTGGCCGATCGAGGCCTTTGGCCGATCGAGGCCTTTGGCCGAGCGCTCCTGAATGATGGTTGCAAAGAAATGTTGCACGACCCAGTTGGGGACAAACGATGGGTATGCCGAGTACCGAGTTGCCAGGCCAAATCTCCAGGAAACATAAATTTCTGTTCTAAAACTCGAAATTTAAATCCAATATACTTTTCTTTCACAAATCCTCAGTTTCGAGATATGATTATATGCTTTCCATAAACCGATCATTCTATATATCACTATAAATTCAGAAATGTGACTTATTATTTCAATTTATCAAAATGATATCACATCCCTTTTTATAAAATATCCTTTATAAATCTATTCTTTAATTTATAAAATGCCATTTATGAATCTATCATTTTATACAACATTTTATATGAATCATTACACAAATACTTATTCCAAAATATTTTAATCTTCTTTTAAAAAAGAGTCGCTAAATTATAAAATATAAATTCCCCATTTTCCTTAAAATAAATATCCGTTATTTTATTAACTTTTATGCAAAATAATTACTTCTCGGAATACTTTAAAACATTTCAAAAGAGGTTAGAGTAAAATAGAGAAGTTCCAAAAACCATTTCTAAATAAAATGCCAATAAATTCCAAAAATCACATAAAAAATCGTTCTCCAAATCAAAAACCAAATTCAAATCAGAACGGCAAATGTTAGTATTTCCAAAATACTATAATGAGGCCTAGAGTTATCACAGCACTTAACAAATGCTTCAGTGATCGATGCTAAAGAGTACAACTTTTATGACGTATCAAAGTTCCATCAAATAAGGTTATACTACCAAGTTTTGATATTCAGCATTTTATAAAATAAGTATATAAATGAAATTAACATCAGTAGTGATGAGGAATGTGGATCCCTCTACAAAATACTTGTATTATCTGTATTTCTTTTTATATGTCATCCGTTTAACCAATTGAAAATTATGACGACCCAGAATTTTGGACATTTGAAATTGGAATATTTAGTTGATTTCAAATATTTAAAAGACAATTTTTAACTTGAATTTCCAATGTCATTATTTATTGGATGATTAATTATCGAATTTAACAATTAGAAATTGGGTAAAATAAGAAATCTAGAGTTTTAAGCTGGGTAAAAATAATTTGAAGGCTTGTGAAATTTATATTGATAATGCTGAAGATAGTAGAACTTTTAAAATTGAATTTAAAGGTGATTTGTTCAGTTTTGAAAGTATATTGTTTACAATGATAATTAAAAAAAACCTTCCGAGGCATAATCTCGGAATTCAACAAAACCAGTTCCATTGGATCCGTAATAATGTATTATTATCATATTTCAAATTTCATAGTGTTTGGAGTAATTGTATGATCATATGGGATATGAATGCGTTAAAATCTATATCAAAAATTCAATATAATAACTAGATCCAGAAAGCTATCTTTTCCATACGATCAAATTAGGACTCAAAAGCTTTTCTATTGCATTCAAAATAAGGGTATAACATTATGAACGCCTTGCACCATGCCTCGATAGGAGGTTAAAATTTTAAGTTATGATTTCGTGATGATTTAAATTTAAAATTTAAATATAAAATATATTGTTTGACTAGTCAACCCTCAGCTGTAATTTTCCTCTCATCGGCTTCCTTTTATCACCTCAAAAACACAATAGCAGCCTATGCAGACACGCAAGGAAATTTAGGACACGTGCTCTCCCTGAAGACATGCGTCTTCTCTATATAAAAAAATAAGAGACGGGTCTTCGATAAAATCGTGTTTCCCTTGTAAGCACAAAAACAAAATCGAGAAAATTATAATCCAATTCCTCTTCCCTCTTTCAAAATTTGATTCAAACCAGTTCTATAACCTCGCCTTCGAAATCCCATTCCTTTTTCTGTCAATTGAATTGATCGAGCTCGAGAGGCTCGGCCTGTCGATGGAAGCGGTGGCGAGAAGCAAGGGAATGCACATACTCATGGACGGCCGCGGCGAAGGCGGCAGTAGCAAGAAGGCATGGTAGGGTTTTGATCGAATCAGGGTAGATCGGCGTGAGCATGGGAAGAATTGGTGAGCGTGGTGGTTGTGCCGTGGTCGATGGTGGAAGATGGCAGCAATGTTAGGTGTATATCTCACGTAGTCTTTGTTTTTTTATGTGTGCTTATCGAATTTGGTTTTCGATTCGGATTAGAATGTTAGAAAGAGATTTTAAAATCAGAACTTTATTTTAGAAATATATGTGTATAACTGATGGAAGTTTTCAGTAAAGCAAAATGATTGTTTTGGTTATTTGTAGAAAAGAAGATAATATACATACCTATTTTCAGCTTACTAGTTTATTTTAAATAAGGTAATATGGAGATGAACTTATTTAATTATTATAGTAACTTAAAATCTATTTATAATATGGAAATTAGCTAAATTAAATAACTAGTTAATTTAATTTAAATGAAATTGACTGTTCGATTATTTCAAATATTAATAAATTGAAAATGTCTATACAAAGGTCAAAAATCATGAATCGAGCCAAGATTGAAGTGGATGGCAAACGAAAATCAAAGGTGAGTTAATCTCACTCACATTTGGATTTCTGGTTAATTTAAATAGGTAAAATTTAAATAGTTTCTCAATTTCTTGAATTGATGATTTATTGTCAGTATGGATAAATATTATATATAGTAAGGTGTGTGTGTGTGTGTATTGGTGTGATGATTTCCCACATTATATAGCGGATGAGACCCTATGCGCCCCACATAATAGAGGACGACCCTATATATCGCGATATCCCCCTCGAAGTGGGATTGGTATTTTTATGTTTTGCTAACATCTGTGGTTGCAGGGAAACAGGTTGGAGGAATCCAACTGGATTCCTCAAATTGTTGGAATTTATTTTCATACGATAATCTGTGATAGATTATATTAATCATATTGGGAATTGAAATATTGAATGCTATGGTTTGACCGAATATATTTTGGGTATATTGAGATGTCAATAATATAAGGATTGGATTTTAAAGAAAAATAGAAGAGGGAATTCTAACTAAAATAAATATAGTGAAATTGGATAAATTAAAGAATGAATTTGTAAAAGGATAAAAAGTTTTTTTTTAAATTCTAATAAATAAATTCCGAGTATGGGAAAGAGATTTTTGAATAAATGGTAATAAATTTATTTTTAAACTTAAATGATATTATTGAAAAAAATAAAGGATTTGTTTTTAAATTCAAGTTTTAAAATAGTTTGGGAGAGATAAAGAAGAATTTTGGGAATAAGTATGAAATTGGTATTTTCAGTTTAAATAAGATTTTAAATCATAATAAAGAAGTAAAATTTGAAATTAATGGGCTTTGAATAAAATTGAGTAAGTAAAGGAATTTATTTTAAAATGGAGTAAATTTAGGAAATCTATTTAGTTGTTGAAATTATGTTTTAAAGGAGGATGAGACTATGGAATTTATAATCAGGGTTTACAAAGTGGAAGAATGTGAGATGCAAGCATTTCGGCTAGATTCTATTTTACTTTATATAGACACTATTATAGTATCAGACGATTTGATAAAAATGTTTTGGTTATCGTAAGGTAAAACCTGGCATGTTTATTTGTGGCGTGGTCTTACAAGATACCTTTGATTTCAAAGGATTTTGGAAACTTTAATAATCCAATTGAGTGTGTCTTCTCACGTTGGTTTTCCAAATTGACTCAGGTGTTATTTCACTATAATGCTCGGGCCAGACCTAGTATTATAGAGTGCAGATTCTGGATGGATTGCTATGGAGCTCAGAGGATGTCTGGATGGCAAGACGTATCACATGTATCTGACTTATTTCCACTATGCATGGAAAGCTGTATGTTCAGCTTTGTGTGGACAAGTTATTATAACTGTCCGGTATTTTGCTATTGATTGTGTTGTAATCTGATGATGTAATGTATAAAACAGATATAGTTCTTTCTGTATAAAGATCAGTCATTTATCTATTATATATTGTTCCGCTGCATTTGTGAGATTCTGATATTGTTTTCTATTTCTTCTTCTACCTCCTTCTTCTTTCCCTTACAATCTGGTTTTCCGGCATTCGGTTGTTTTGCATTTAATACAGTGGACATATTGATGTCGATTTTCGGGTATCGAAAAATCAGGTCGTGACATTTGGTATCAGAGCTGAAGGCTAAGCGAGAACCTTGGCTCTGGTAAGGATTAATCATTAGAGATAGAGTCAATAGTACTCTAGAATGAGTTTGAATGTATTAATAGATATGAGCGTTTGTTGTGGATATAAGTTGTTTTATTTTGTGTCGACTTATCGGTTGAGTGTTCATAAGTTCTGGTCAGTGCAGTCTGGACAACTGTATCGATAGGGATTTCTAAACTCTTAAACTAGGCAAACCGACACAGTATTGTTTTTAAAAGCGGAGAAATGAAATAATTTTGCCCAAATTATTTTTGTATATAAAGAAATAATTTTTGTAAATTATTATGGTATATGGTTGCTTGGTTGTTAGGGAATGATAATATTAAACTATTATCACACTTGTGTAGAAATTTAAAATAGGAATTGAAATCATAACCAAAAGCTAAATTCATATACAAAATGGATTTGTAAATGTGAATTATAAATGTGATTTATAATTTAAAATGAGAAAAAATTCCAGAGTAATGTTTGAATATAGATCGATAGAATTTGAAATTCGAAATTTTGGAAACTAAATTCCTTTGAGTTTGAAAATTATTTTCAAAGGTTTTGGAGAAATAATAGTGATATTATTTCGAGAATATTTTGGAATTAGATTTAAAATATAGTGAGATTTGGAATTTACATTTGAAAAGGGTTTTAAAGATATAAAAGCACTGAACTCTTTTCGATCACTGGAAAATAATTTCGATGACGATCGCGACATCATCAGTGTTCATTTTCGAGTTTCCAAGAGAGGAATTGTTGTCTGAATGTTTTCAATTGGATTTGTTTGCGAAACTGGGTTTGGTTTTGAAATTCAAAGAAATAATTTAGGTTGGGTATATATGATTTCAAAAATGTTTAAATGTTTAAGTATTTTTTTTAAACTCTATAAGTTTAATCAAAGATGTTTGTGAAAATACAAATGGTTTATGTTGAAGTTTTGGTTTGGTAAAACTGTTTTGATTTTTGAAATACAAAGAAATATAAAATATACTAAAGGATTTTTAGGATACAATTAATTTCAAAAATGTTTTGGAATGTTTAAGCAATTGTTTAAACTCTGGGATCTTATTTAAAATGTTTATTTGATACAAATAAGTTTGAACTTGTAAAGTTGGAAATTTGCTTGGAATGGAATTAACCATAGGTTAAAGAATGGTAAGTGTGACAATAAAGCAAAGTGATGGGTAAATCAATTAAATGAAGTAAATTGAAAAAGATTAATGAATGAAATGTAAATAAGTTGGAAAACTTATAGAAGTTAAAATTTTGAATTTAATTGGAAGGTAATTGAATTAAGTTAATAAAGTAAATTTTGAGAAAATGAATCTAAGTAAGCTAAATGGAATGGTCATTAAAATAAAATTTATTAAGTTTGGAATAAATGTGGAAATGAAACAAACTAATCTAAATTTGTAAGTAAATGGATATTAAACTGAGTATTGGAATTCAATTTGAATTGGGTTAAGTAAAGTAAAGTTGAAAAAATTATTCGAAGGAACTAAAAGAAGTAAAAGTTTGGAAATATACTTTTATTTGAGATTTGAAATTAAATGTGGAAATGAAGTGATTACCTAAAATTAGTAAGTTGAACAAATTTGAAATTGAGTAGGATTGGAAACAAATTAGTGGATGGAACTAATTACAATAACCAGCAAAGTAAATATGGTTGAGATATGGTTAATAGAATTCAATATTTAAAATTTGGAGATAAATTGAATTTAAATTAAAATATGAAATTTAAATTTTTGAATAAAAAATAGATAAACTTCAGTAGTGAAGTGAATGAATACTAAAGTGTATAAAATAATTATACTGAACTTAAGAGGAAATGGGGAAATTCTTAAAGTAAAATTTGATATTGGGAAAATATTCTAAGTTAATATTTGAATGAAGATTTAATAAAAGTGTGTGAAATGATAAGTATGGATAATGAATAGAAATCAAAACAAATGTGAATAAAAGAAAATTGATATAGCTGATAATCAATTGAGATAAATACGTAAGATGAACGTATATTATTTTATTCGGATAGCGATTTGACCCAGATTTGAGCACAGAATTTCAAGGTAGTTATACCACTCCGAGTTGGGATTTTTCACTCGATTTTTGATGGCGAACCCTTGATATGGATTTTTGATTGATTATGGAAATTCTCTATCCTAGTTATGGCTATGCAAGGAAAATGACGGTTTCTGATCAAGAAACCAGATCTGAGTCCGCACTAGGAAGTCGGGTGGACGATACTAGTTCGAAAGTGAAATTGTGTGATCGAGTGAGTGATCGAATATGATATTACATATGGATGATATATGTACATCGTACGGACTTGAATGAAATAGATATTTAAAATCCTGTAAAAAAATGAATAAAATGATTTTGGATTCTATGATTGGATATTATTGCTAAGTAAGATATGCAGGTATTTTGAAAGAAAAGGAAATTGATGTCTTTGATCTCAGAAGATAAATATGAATTTCCCGACTAAAAGTATGTATTTGATTGTCATATGAAATTTGAGGGTTTTCTGGTCCAGCCACCTTTTTCTTTTTGAAATTTGGAGGGCCTGTGGAGGCATTTTGTAGTCGTACCGATCTAGTCGCACAAAGGAGACGCTGAAAAAAAAATTTGAAAATTTAGGGAGTTAGAATTTTTTTTAGATAATTTTGATAATTTAGAATTTGATTTTGAATTATAATTTGAATGTTTGAGTAAGTAATGTTGTTTGGAAACTAGGGAAGAGTTTGGAAAGTTAGTAAGGGTGATAGTGTGACTTTGACAAAAAGATTGTTTTGGGGAGTCGTAGAAAAACTGTTTGGTTTTGGGAGGTTGTTGATAACTATTTGGGTTGGAAAAATAGTTAACGGATTATGGATCATTCTTCTTAATGAGCAGTTTCAGGGGAAAAATTCTTTTATAGGGGGAGGAATGTGATGATTCATAATTTTGGACATTTGAAATTGGAGTATTTAATTGATTTTAAATATTTAAAAGATAATTTTAACCTGAATTTCAAATGTCATTATTTCTTGGATGATTAAATTATCGAATTTAACAATCGGAAATTGGGTAAAACAGGAAATCTAGAGTTTCAAGATGGGTAAAAATAATTTGAAGGCTTGTAAAATTTATATTGATAATGCTGAAGATAATAGAACTTTTAAAATTGAATCTAAAGGTGATTTGTTCAGTTTTGAAAATATATTGTTTAAATTGATAATTAAAAATAGCCTTCCAAGGCACAGTCTCAGAATTCGATGAAACTAATTCCATTAGATTCATAATAATGTATTATTATCAGATTTCAAATTTTATAGTGTTTGGAGTTCTCCTGTGATCATAAGGGGTATAAACGCGTTGAAATATATATCGAAAATTCAATATAGTAACTGTATTTAAAATGCTCTCTTCTCCAAACGATCAAATTAGGACTCGAATTCCATTGTGTTCAAAATAGGGATGTAACATTATGAACGCCTTGCAGCACCTCGATAGGAGGTCGAAATTTTACGTTATGATTTCGTGATGATTAAAATTTAAAATTTAAATATACAATATATCGTTTGACTAGTCAACCCTCAGCTGTAATTTTCCTCTCAGCAGCTGCCTTTTATCACTTCAGAAACACTGTAGCGGCCTATGCAGACACGTAAAGAAATTTAGGACATGTGCTCTCCCTGAAGACACGTGTCTTCTCTATATATAAAAAAAGAAGAGACGGATCTCCGATAAAATCGCGTTTCCCCTTGTAAGCACAAAAACGAAATCGAGCAAATTATAATCCAATTCCTTTTCCCCTCTTTCAAAATTTGATTTGGACCAGTTCTATAACCTCACCTTCGAAATCCCATTCCTTTTCCTGACAATTGAATCGATCGAGCTCGAGAGGCTCGGCCTGTCGATGGAAGCGACGGTGAGAAGCAAGGGGCATGCGTGTACTCACTGGCGGCCGCGGCGAAGGCGGTAGTAGCAAGAAGGCGTGGCAGGGTTCTGATTGAATCCAGGTAGGTCGGTGTGAGCAGGGGAAGAATTGGTGAGTGCGTTCGTTGTGCCATGGTCGATGGTGGAAGATGGCAGCGATGTTAGGTGTGTATCTCACGCAGTCTTTATTTTTGTGTGCGTGCTTATCGAATTTGGTTTTCGATTCTGGATAAGAATGTTTGAAAGGGATATTAAAATCAAAACTTTAATTTTTTTTTTTGGCAAGGCCAACCAGTTCTATAGTGGACCGTCCACTATTTATTACGAATGTAATAAAACTTGAAGTACATGAGTAAGGTAAAAGCAGCTTAACTACTAAGAAGAAAGGAAAATACAGCACATGTACGTGACAACGATGCCACGGTAATTATAATATCACTAAGACTAGGACTCCTCCGATGAGGAAGAATCTCCATCTTCCGCAGACACCTAAGAAGATACCAAAGGGACATTCCCACAAAGACCAGCAAAGGGGCGGAAAACGATAGCAAGACAAGAATCATAACCTATAGCATCAGAAGAGTAGATAAACGAACGATCCCAAGAAGAATCAGCTAGCATGATAGAATTCGAACTCGCATACAAACCGGCCAAATCGAGAACTAAGGAATCACCAGACGGTTTGGAATGAAGGCATCTATGGTCCAGATGATCATCGGAAACAAATCTAAAGAAGGAATCATCCATGGGGTTAACTCTCATATCAGCTTTGTGATCAACCCAACATCCTTCGGACTCATCCCAAACAACAGGCAAAAGCGGCGAGGCAGGGTCTGGAGCAGCTAACGGAATAGAAGAGGCATCACAAGGGACTACAGAATCGGGAGAAGAGCCAGGCCTAGCAAAAGGAAATGGAGGCGGACTCAGGGAAGATAATGGAACAGCAGCAGGAGGGGCAATCTGAGTGGAAGGGGAAGAAACCTTGGGAACCCACATCCTACGCGGGGGGCGAGGCAAAGGGATCTTCGGAGCATCCGTGGAGGCTACAGAATGCAAGCAGGCGATAGCCAGGTGCCAAAAGAGTGACAGGAGGTAAAAATATCTGGAACCCAACCATAGCGAACGTGGATTTCCACTACATGCCCGACAGCAAGCTGAATTGGAATAGAAGAAGGAAGAGGCTTAAAGGGGAAATCTCAATAAGAGCCATAGCATACATCATTTTTTCACGCACAACTGTATTACAGTCAAAACATTTCAATTTTCCTACGTTACAGGCTATCCAATTCAACCCAAGAAGAGGCTGAAGAGCAGAAAGAATTTGTGAAAAGTAAACCCAAACAGGGATAGAAAGAACTTGTTCATGAGCACACGCCACTGTTGGAGACCAAGGAGCAACAGTAAAAGGCCTTCCATCAAAAAACAACGGCTCAGCCTCAAGAACATGCCGGCGATCCTCGAAAGAGGAAAACTTAAGGTAATACATGGAGTCGATCAAGTTAACATGCAAATAACCACGAAGCTTCCAAGCCCTACGACAAACCGAAGACGCATTAAGAAGATGGTGATTAGGTCCCGAAAGGAAACCAACCAAATAATCAGACCAAAATTCCACGCCGGCTTGCAAAACAATAGGGGGAGGGATCATCACTACATTTTCCTCGACCATATCAAATTCAATCGGGATGTAGGCACCGGCATTACGGGCAGGGACGTGAATAGAGATGACCATGATTTGGAGCTTTCCAGCGATGGAGCAGAAGGACCAAGATGCTCCACAACGATGGGGGAACCAATAGAGGTAGAAGGGAATGAATCTCCAGAACAAGCTACATTGACTAAAGGAACAGGTCTCACAGGGGCATTATCACAAGCACCAGAAGACCATTGACCCAAACTTGGATTAACGGCCGATACACTACCCAACTCATGACCAGTCAAACCAACATCGGCCCGTGCACTGAATGCAACACTCGACACATGCTTCCCCAATTCATAATTCATTTTCTCAAGATTACTCACTTCAACCCCGCTCGCAACAGGAAGGGGCCGCATACCAGGCAAAGACGCACCCGCGCTGGAGATCGAACCCATAGGACGAACAACAACAGCAATGTTTGCGTGCAGAGGTGGAAATTCAGTGACAGATTGAAGGAATGGATGATGACATGCAGGCACAAACGGCATGACTTTGAAAACGCGACCCGGCCTGGTCGACGAGGGAGAAAGGGGGAACGAAACTAGAGGAGGCCGAGGGGGAGAAGCGGGCATAGGAGAAGGCGAAGATGGGAGGAGGAGCAGACAGGAGAAGAGGGTAGGGAGAAGCGACGAAGTGGATTCAGGGAAAGATAAAGTCAGTCGCCATTTTTGTGTATTTTAAAGAGAAGTGTTTTATTTTTAAAATCTCAAAACTTTATTTTAGAAATATATACGTATAACAAATGGAATTTTTCAGTAAAGCAAAATGACTGTTTTGGTTATTTGCAGAGAAGAAGATAATATACATACCTATTTTCAGCTTACTAGTTTATTTTAAATAAGGTATTATGGAGATTAACTTATTTAATTATTTTAGTTACTTAAAATCTATTTATTATAGGGAAATTAGCTAAATTAAACTACTAGTTAATTTAATTTAAATGAAATTGATTGTTCAGTTATTTCAAATATTTATAAAACGAAAATGTCTATACAATGTCAAAAATCGTGAATCGAGCCAAGATTGAAGTGGATGGCAAACGAAAATCAAAGGTGAGTTAACTCACTCACATCTGGATTTCTGGTTAATTTAAATAGTTAAAATTTAAATTATTTGTTTTTTTCTTGAAATTTTAGGCCCTGCTCCATGCATTTTTTGAAAACTTGATTTTGATTAGAATATGCATGCAAGTTTATTTGAATGTGAATGATGAATCTTGAGGAATGATTTTAACAAAGCACTAAACTAGACTTTATATGCACATTTTTTGACTCTTGTTAAAATATTTAACTATACAAAGCATATATTTAGCTAATGAGTCTAGATGTTATCGTAGTCGTAGATTCATGAATTGTTGTGTCTTGTCAACAATCAAAACCTATGATCCAACATTCTCTCCCTTTTTTATGATGACAACTTCATTTGCTACGAACTAATATTCGACAAGCTTTGTTGATCTTTTCTCCCCCTTGATCTATGCTTGCATGATTTATTCTCACAAATAGTGTTAGAGCAATTTCTTTGACTTATTTCCGCTGTGTATGGAATGCTGTATGTTCAGCTTTGTGTGGACAAGTTATTATAACTGGCCAGTATTTTGCTATTGATTGTGTTGTAGATGATGTAATGTATAAAACAGATATAGCTCTTTCTGTATAAAGATCAGTCATTTATCTATTATATATTATTCCGCTGCATTGGTGAGATTCTAATGTTGTTTTCTATTTCTTCTTCTACCTCCTTCTTCTTTCCTTCACGGTTTGGTCTTGCGATATTTGATTGTTCGGCATTTAATTCAGTGGACGTATTGATGTCGATTTTTGGGAATTGAAAAATTGGATCATGACAACAATTCAACCAAACCAACCAATAAATCATTGAAGCATGAAAATAATAATTTATATATACTATATATTATATAATGTTCATCAAAAGGTGAATTAACTCACCAAAATTCCAACTGACGCTTACGCATTCAAGAATAGTCTAAAATTGAACGCTGTTTGGTTTTAGCCAAAAATTTCATTTTCTCCAAACTTGATGAAATCAACTCCATTGCGTAGATAACACAACTATGAATCCAATACAAAAGACCGCGTTCGACTTGGGCCTCGTATGTAAAAGATATGAATTTTATAAGAATTTGGATTAAAAGCTTTAATTAATTAAGTTTTAATTAATAAGCACCTTAATTACTCCACTAATCTCTCTTCCCTAAATTCACTAATCCCTGCGCACAACCAATACATGCACATTTGTGCACATCCCTTTCTCTCCCCTCGTTCTCTTCCTCTGCTCGATGAAATCAGGTGTTGTTAATTCCTACACGTCACGCATCGTATTCTCTTTGCAATGACCAACATCTCTTCAAGCTCCAAACCCTTCTTCCATTTCTGACCTGATGCCTCCATTAGTGATAGCGCTAAGTCGCGATTCAACCTAAAGCCCTGAAGCTCGATTCGTTAACGTCGACATGTGTGCCTTGCCAAGAGAAATGCAACCATACTCTTCATTTCGCCTATCGTTGCCCAATTCTTGGCCACCCTTCAATCATAGTTCGACCATGATAACGTCGAGCTCCAAGCAACGCCGCAACCACTTCTGAGACTGTAGATTTGAAGCCCACAAGCACACAAATCCAACGTACCTAAAATCAAGAATTATAGATGCTTCTAGCTCCGAAATGAATTTAATATATGTTGGCGGGTACATTTGTTAGTAAGAAACGAAAAATAAAAAGAAGAGGACGGAAAAGGAAGAGAGTGAGAAAATATGTTAAGTTTTTAGGCTATTACATTTTAAAAATTCAGCACTTCTCTGCACACTATCATGTTCGCGTACAAACTGCGAATAACAGAAATAAAAATACAATCGCACACAATAATGTGACAAGATCATAAAACAACACAAAAAACACTTTTTATCTTATTCTGCAAAATCTCATGCGATATCCCAGAAATTTCAAGCAATAAATATGTGATAATCTCTTTTATAAATTATTTAAAATTTGCAAATTTTTCTTTTAAATAATAATAATGATGATGGTTTTTATATATAGATATAAGTAGATTTTAAATAGAAAAATTATTATTTTCATACAAATTAAATTTGAGTTTATTTAAATGTGTATATATATGTGTGTGAGTTGATTTTAAATCGAATTTGAATTTGAGTTTGAAATTCAAAAGATAGATATCTTAAAATATTTTGGATTTAAAATATATATGTATATGATTTTATTAGTATATGATTTGTTTTATATTATTTTCTTTAAAGGGTTTTATTTATATAAATTAAAAAAGTATTTATTAAATAGTTAATTTAATATAAAAGTTTTATAAACCATTTAAAATTAACTAAAAACATGCATAATTACACATGTAAGTTAAATGCTTACAATTTAACAAATGTTAGATCATAAACTAATGTAAATGATAAATGTTAGATAATTAAACAAGTGTCACAAATTTGTTTTATTTTCTTTTATTTTTAAAAAAAATCATAATTAAGTCTATATATGCATCTATTTGTTCTCTTCAATTTATTTTTCCTATCTTCATTTCAAAACTCAAAGCAAAAGCCTGTAATCAAATTTCTAACCAAAGAACTAAAATTCAACAACCACCTTTTCAACAAACCTGTAGCAAAATCAAAGCCTGTAATCAATTTCAAACTAGAGAAATCAAAAGAGCTGTAAACAAACTCAAACTTGAAAATTTAATCAACCAACAACTCTTCAACTCAAATCATTAAAGCTTCAGATTTCAAGCATTTTCAAGCTTTCAAAGATCATCATAGCATTCAGTTTTCAAAACCATGGAGACATTCCAGTTTTCAAGTATTTTCAAGTTCCAGTTTCAAGCTTTCAAAATACACGGTTTCAATATCTCTGTTCATTTTACTGGTGAGTAAATAAACTTATTTTTTTGTTCAAAATCTGATGCATGAGATAGGAATTTGAAGTAATGATATGATAATGGTTTGCATGAGTGGAAATTTTCTTTGCATGTTGATAAATATGAGTGATATAACTGTGCATGTCCGTGAGTAAGGAGACTTACTCTGTTCTTATTTTTACAGGTTTAAAAATCCATAAAAAAACCAAGATCTCAACTTCTAGATTCTTTTAGACTTTGCTGTTCAAACAGAAATTGTTTAAAATGGAAAGATCTTTAATTTAAAAATATTTACAAGTATGATATTGTTCATATATTATCTGAATTTCAAGAAGAACAGTGAAAACATAAAACATGTTGCAATTAAATCATCACAATTCTTTGTTTTATTTATATAATCTAAATCCCCATCATAAATCATGATTTTTAACAGTTGAATAACAATTTTTAGTTTAGGATCAAATGAAAATTTCAGGTTTGATCAGAAAGTGGGTTTTGGGCTATTTCTGGTGGCCGGAGGACTCGGGAGGGTCGAGATCGCCACTGAAGGTGGCCAGGTTGAATGTGAGCTTGGGAAAATTGTCAGGTGGATTTATTACCCACCGTGGCATCGGCATTTGGTCAGGGTAGGGTTTAAACCCTAAGTTTGGTCGAGGCTTGAAACTGGGTTGCTGCGTGGTCTCTCTGACAACGAAATTTATCGGACTTGGGGGGATGGAAGCGTGGAAGGCTGGAGAGGGTGTGGCCGGGGTTTCAGGGATGCCGGTGGTAGGCGTCATCAGGACGAGGAAGTTTTAGGCGGTCGGTTTTTGTTCCAGTTTTGATCTCATAGCTCGATTTCGATTTCGATTTAGGGTTTGAGTTGAACTTTGGGTGGTCGGGATCGTAAGTGCAGATTGTTGACGTTCTGTTGGAAGTTTCGACGGTGGTCGAAGTCGTCTCAATTGACGGTGCACATGCACGGCGAGGCTGGACGTGTCAGTGGTTTGGGTAGTGGGTTGGCTCGAAGGGAAACTCGAGAAAAGGCAAATTTTTGCTCGGGTTTGTCTTCGGGTTAGCGTGAGTGTTTTACGTGTAACAAGTTTAAGTTTTAAATTAAATCCAAGTTTAAAAAAAAGAAAAAAAGAAAGGCAATAGTCTCGGGTCAGGACACGAGGGTTATTCGAGTTGGACCCGAAGTAAAATTTAAACAGTTTTTAAAAGTTTTATAAAAGCAGGTTTTAAATTCAAATTGAATCTAGTTTAAACTATTATATGATAAATGTTTTTTAAAAGTTAATTGTTTGAGGAAGTTATATAATTCGTTTAACTTAAATTTGTTAAGTTGAATGCTTAAGTTATTTTAAACTTAAATTAAATGATTTAAATAAGCAAGTTAATTATAAAGATAAATGTTTTAAATATGTAAATGATAATTAGGTAAGTAATAAAGAATAATGGTTTATCTTAAAGTTAATTAAGACCTTGGATAATTTAAGCTAAATTTAATTAATTAAGCAATTAAGAGTAATTTATCTATTTAATTAATGATTAAGGATTAATTTATTTGTAATTAAGGGTATAGTTAATTAATTAGAGATTAATTAATTGGTAATTAAGAATTAATTAATTAACTAATTAAGATTAATCAATTTATAATCAGAGATTAATTACTTAAGTAATTAAATATTAATTAAGTTGTAATTAAGCATTAATAAATTAATTAATTAATTAATTAGTGATTAATTAATTGATAGTTAAGGATTGATTAACTGGTAATTAAGGATTAATTAATTTGTAATTAAGGGGTATTAATTAATAATTAAGTATAATTAATCAGTAATTAAAGATTAAGCAATTGATTTATACGGTAATTAAAGAATAATTAATTAATTAAACGATTATAATTAATTAATGATTGATTAAGTAGGGTTAGGTGATTAATTCTTAAGTAATTAATTTAATTTGAGTTAATTAAATTAATTATAATATGGATTAATAAATCTTGCCTATGGATGATTGATTGTATAAAATGTCTGGATTGATTGATATATATAGTATGATAATCATTATATATTATGTGATGTGATATTGTATATAGCCGCGATAAATGTGTGATATTTAACTGTGATGAATGTTGTGTGAATTCGAAGTATTGAATTGAATTAAATTGTTTAACCTTAAACAACTTGACATTTAAAACGGCATTTGGATTTCGATGAGACCGGGATCGGATATCAAATTTGATTATCCGAAAACCACATTGATCCAAGTTAAACGATAGGTCGTGGAATCTCAAGTGAAGATCAAGATGAAGATTCAGAGTGCAAGGGTTATTATCGTTAACTCTAAGGGTAATTCCAAAATGAGTGTAACGAGATAATACCTTCGGTTTCGTTCGAACCCGGAACGAACTTGTATGGATGAATGCTATCAGACCATTGTTAACGGAGGACGATGAGCATTCCAAGTTAAGTGTTTTCTAAAGTTAATCGCAGCCTCAAGCCTCATCAACCGAAAATGGCTAAAATAGGGGAGGTGCACGCAAGTCTAGAGGTCCCTTTTATTCGGCTATGTGGGGGGGTGTTTGGTCCCAACCGCGGGGTTGTCTTATTCGGACTATCCAGTAAAGGGTAGCTCCGGCTTTGTGATGCAGGGGATCAAGGTGGATCCTCGGTACGGTGATCTAGGCCATGTACTATGACGGACGGTGCCCCAGTAGCCCTACCATTGTATGGAAACCATTCTCCCTACGCGCCTTTACGGCTTTGACTGTAGAACCCACTTTGTGGCTAGTATGCTGGAATTTAATAATGTAATAATTTTAGCTATATGAATATTTATTTGAAAACCCTAGACACTATTATAATATAACCAGATTTCCTATCAAATGTTTCGGTAATCGTAAGGGAAAAATTTGTCCTTGTTTATTTATGGAGAGTCTTACGAGATACCTTTTATTTCAAAGGGTTTTCAAGTTAAATAACTTAACCATTTACTGACACTAGACCCATGTATGACCCGGAGTTTATTCTGTTTTTCTTAAACTCTTGGGTACTCAAATTTTTATGAGTAGCAACGTGATCAGGGTTTGGCTTGACAAACTTTTTGGAAAAGCTTAGAGAAGGAGTCTTGGCATAGCTCTATATATCTTTCCATTGTGTAGTGTCGTTTGTCTGTTGTATTTTGGGAGGTAACGGATAGACAGGTCTTTCCAACTGTCTAATGTGATAATGTTGTATAACTGTGTAACTCTGATATGTATAATGACTATGTAATATCTATGTGAAATATTATATTCTGTTTCGTTTCCGCTATGAGATTCTAATGTTGTTGTTTCTTTCTTTTCATCTATTCTTTTTCTACCTATTTCTTCCTTATTGATGATACGTCTTTCTATGGAATGAAAGGCGGGTCGTCACAGTTGGTATCAGAGCGCTAGGTTGAGAAAATACCTAGGCTTTGGAGTAGTATCTACCATGAGAGCACATATTTGTAATTTTTATATAACTATATGCCTATCTAAATTTGTTGGGTTGCTTGTCCAAGTGGCCAATATGAGTTCTAGACGAAGGAGAGGCAGAGTTGTGGGCAGCGCAACGACCAATAATGGAAGAGGTCAGACTGCCAGCGAGGCTATGAATCCAACACCGCATCGAGTAAGTTTTGCTGCTTTGTGTAAGGATTTCAACAATATGGAAGGAGGACCTTTTAAAGGATCATAGTCCATTATAGAAGTTCAGGCTTGGTTACGCTCACGTGAGCGCATTTTTAAGAGTTTGGATCTATCCGATGAGCAAAAGAGAGTGATAACATCGTAGCAACTTCAAGAAGGTGCTGCAGCTTGGTGGGATGCAGTTACAACAAATATTCTGGAGGATGATATTTCGGGGAGTAAGTTTAAGGAATTATTTGATGAACAATTCATGCCGACAGCTGGGAGGACTCGTTTGTATGGAGATTTTTTAGATCTGAAACAAGGGAGTATGTCAGTTTCAAAATATGAGAACAAGTTCAATGAATTATCTCGCTACGGACCTGGTTTAAACGATACACCCCTCAAGAAGAACGAGATGTTTGTGCAAGGAATGAGGCCTGAGTTCCACGAGAAGATGATCTTAAAGGATCTTTCGTGTAGTTGATTGACATGGCATTAAGATATGAGGATCTTATGAACAAGAAATCGTTGGCATCTGTAGCAGCATCAAGTGGGACTTCTTCCAATCCAAATAAAATAAAATTCAACCTAAATTAGAAGAAGCAAGGCAAAGGGAAGCAGGGAGGAAACAATGGACCTCGTAAGTGCTACGTGTGTCAAAAGAGGGTCACCTAGCTAAGTAGTGCCCTAGAGGTAGATCTCAGCAACAACAGTGTCAGAATGGACCGGGTTCAGCTTTGGTTTAGAAATCCTTGTGTTTTAACTATCATCGGCCGGGATACATAGTGAAGGCTTGTCCGCTTCTTCAGAAGGCCCAGCAGAACAAGATGTTTGCTCTTAAAGGTGGTCCATCTTCTTCTTCTAAAGGCAAAGGAATTTTGGAAGGTACTTTGCTTTTAGGTGGCAATTTTATTAGAATTCTGTCTGATTCTGTTGCATCTCTTAGTTTTGTTTATTTGGATTCGGTAGTGAAGTTTCATCTTTCCCCTAGTTTGGTAGACCGTCCTATTTTTGTATCTAATCCTATAGGCATGGTAACCAAGTTAAATAAGATCTGTAGAGGCTTAAGGATTTCTTATCTATCTCATAGTTTTTCTTGCGACCCATTTGTATTGGATTTCAAAGGGTTTGACCTTATTCTGGGAATGGATTGGTTAGATAAGTATAAGGCTGTTTTGATTTGTGAAGAGAGAACTGTGACTTTGGAGACCGAGTTGGGAAGGATCGCAAAAGTGACTTGCAATAATTCTGGAGTTCATTTGAGTCATCTTTTGCATGGGATCGAGGCATCCCCAGAAGGCGCAGAATCCATCGAAGTGGTCAGAGATTTTTCGGATGTCTTCGAGGAAGTTAAAAGTTTTCCCCCTCATCAGGAGACAGAGTTTAGGATCGATTTGGTTCCGGATGCAATACCTGTTGTTCAGCCCAGTAGAAGGATGGCGTCGAAGAAGAGAGAAGAGTTGGTGAAGCAGACCCAAGATTTCTTAGAAAAAGGTTGATCCGGCCCAGTTTTTCCAGTTGGGGTTCTGCCGTAGTCTTTGTGACCAAGTTGGATGGGTCTTTGAGATTCTATGTGGATTACCGGGAGTTGAATAAGGTTATTATTAGGAATAAGTATCCATTACCCCATATAGATGATCTTTTTGATCAACTCCATGGAGCTTCTGTTTTCTCCCCGTTACATATAGCTCCGGGTTTCCACCAGTTAAGGATAGCCGAGGACAGTATACCCTTTACTATGTTTAGGGGACCCAATTGTTTTTTATGAGTGGTTGGTTATGACTTTTGGGCTAACCAACGCTCCTGCTTATTTTGCGGATTTGATGAACCGAGTTTATTGGGATGTGTTGAATAAGTTCGTACTCGTGTTCATTGATGACATTCTTGCCTACCCCAATCTGAAGAGGAGCACAAGCGACATTTGGGAATAATGTTGGAGACTTTGAGAAGGAATGTTCTGAAGGCTAAGTTTTCGAAGTGCCATTTTTGGAAATCGAAGGTTAGATTTTTAGGGAATATTGTTTTTGGTGAGGGTATTTCTGTAGATCCAGCCAAGGTAGCAACTCTTCAGGAATGGAAGCAACCGCAGACTTCGATAGAAGTTTGCAATTTTCTGGGTTTGGAAGGGTACTATAGGAAGTTTATCAGAGACTATCCTAAGATTTCTTCGCATTTAACCAAGTTGACTCAAAAAGAAGCAAAGTTTAAGTGGACCCCCAAGTGTGAAGAGGCATTCTTGGATTTGATGGCAAGGCTGACCAGTGCACCTGTTGTAGCTATTCCTAATGGTAAAAACAAGTTCAAATTCTACACGGGTGCTTGTGGAGTTGGGCTGGGTGCGGTACTGATGTAGAATGAGAAAGTGATTGCATATGCGAGCAAGCAATTGAAGTCACATGAAAGGAATTACGCTACGCACGATATGGAATTGTTGGCCATTGTCTTTGCTTTAAATATCTGGAGGCACTATCTGTTGAGAGAGAAGTTCGAGCTTTTCACCGATCACAAACCTTTGAAATATATTTTCTCCCAGAAGGATCTGGATTTGAGGCAGCAGAGATGGGTAGAATTTTTGGCATCTTATTATTTGGATATCCTGTATACTCCGGGAAAAGTGAATGTTGTGGCAGATGCTTTAAGTAGGAATGCAGTTCTGTCAATTTTGGAAGTTGTTCCGTCTCTTTTGGAAAGGATCACGAGTAAGCAAGGATGAGATAAAAGATTGAGAGGAATCATCAGGAGAGTCAAGAATGGTCAGTGTTCCAGTTTTGAGATCGATGACTAGGGGACTTGAGGATCAACGGACGGTTTTAAGAAGGTAGCAACATCCATCTTGGGAAACTCTGGATAATCTTGGGAAACTCTGGATAATCTTGGGAAACTCAAGGATCAGCCTGGAGCGAGGATCCCAAACTGTACTTGAGAAACTCTAGATAGTTTTAGGAAGGCCTATCCGGATTTGTGTCCGGATAGCTAGTAATGTTTGTTTGTATGAATTGTTTGTATGAATTGTTTGTTGATTGTTAGTGTATGACTGATATGCATGCTTGGATTGCTTGAAATAAAAGTTTTGGATTATCTTTTGCTTTTGAATTTCGGGGACGAAATTCTTTTAAGGGGGAGGAATGTGATATCCTAGAAATTTCAAGCAATAAATATGTGATAATCTCATTTATAAATTATTTAAAATTTGCAAATTTTTATTTTAAAAACAAATAATAACGATGGTTTATATATATATATAAGTAGATTTTAAATAGAAAATTTATTATTTTCATACAAATTAAATTTGTGTTTATTTAATTGTGTGTGTGTGTGTGTGTATATATATATATATATATATGTGAGTTGATTTTAAATTGAATTTAAATTGTATTTGAATTTGAAATTCAAAAGATAGATATCTTAAAATATTTTGGATTTAAAATATATATGTATATGATTTTATTAGTATATGTTTTGTTTTATATTATTTTCTTTAAAGGGTTTTATTTATATAAATTAAGAAAAGTATTTATTACATAGTTAATTTAACATAAAAGTTTTATAAACCATTTAAAATTAATTAAAAACATGCATAATTACACACGTAAGTTAAATGTTTACAATTTAACAATTGTAAGATGATAAACTAATGTAAATGACAAATGCTAGATTATTAAACAAGTGTCACAAATTTATTTATTTTCTTTTATTTAAAATAAAATCATAATGAAGTCTATATATGCATCTATCTCTTCTCTCTATTTCTTTTTCCTATCTTCATTTCAAAACTCAAAGAAAAAGCCTGTAATCAAATTTCTAACCAAAGAATTAAAATTCAACAACCACCTTTTCAACAAACCCGTAGCAAAATCAAAGCCTGTAATCAATTCCAAACCAGAGAAATCAAAAGGGCTGTAAACATACTCAAACCTGAAAATTTAATCAAGCAACAACTCTTCAACTTGAATCATTAAAGATTCAGATTTCGAGCATTTTCAAGCTCTCAAAGATCATCATCAGTTTTCAAAATCAAGGAGACATTCCAGTTTTCAAGTATTTTCAAGTTCCAGTTTCAAGCTTTCAAAATACCCAGTTTCAATCTCTCTATTCATTTTACTTGTGAGTAAACAAACTTATATTTTTGTTCAAAATCTATTGCATGAGATAGAAATTTGAAGTAATGATGTGATAATGGTTTGCATGAGCGGAAATTTGCCTTGCATGTTGATAAATATGGGCGATATAACTATGCATGTCTGAGAGTAAGGAAACTTACTCTGTTCTTATTTTTATAGGTTTAAAAAAATTTCAAAAATCAAGATCTCAACTTCTAGATTCTTTTAGACTTTGCTTTTCAAACAGAAATTGTTTAAAATGGAAAGATCTTTAATTTAAAAGTAGTTATAAGTATGATATTGTTCATATATTATCTGAAATTCGAGAAGAACAGTGAATACGTAAAACATGTTGAAATTAAATCATCACAATTCTTTGTTTTATTTATATAATCTGAATACCCATCATAAATCATGATTTTTAAGAGTTGAATAACAATTTTTAGTTTGGGATCAATTGAGAATATCGGGTTTGATCAAAAAGTGGGTTTTGGGCTACTTCTGGTGGCCGAAGGACTCGAAAGGGTCGAGATCGCCACTGGAGGAGGTCAGGGTGAATGCGAGCTTGGGAAAATTATCAGGTGGATTTATTATGGCGTTGGCATTTGGTCGGAGTAGGGTTTAAACCCTAAGTTTGGTCGAGGCTGGAAATTGGGTTGCTGCGTCGTCTCCCTAGCATCGAAATTCATCAGACTTGGGGGGATGGAAGCATGGAAGGCCGAAGAGGGTGTGGCCGGAGTTTCAGGGATGCCGGTGGTAGGCGTCATCGGAATGAGGAAGTTTTAGGTGCTCGGTTTTTGTTCCAGTTTTGATCTGGTAGCTCAATTTCGATTTAGGGTTCGAGTTGAACTTTGGGTGGTCGGGATCGTAAGTAGAGGTCATCGAAGTTGTGTTGGAAGTGTCGGCGGTGGTCGAAGTCATCTCGATCAATAGTTCACGTGCACGGCGAGGCTGGACGTGTCAGTGGGCTTGGGTAGTGGGTTGGCTCGAAGGGAAACTCGGGAAAAGGAAAATTTTTGCTCGGGTTTGTCTTCGGGTTAGCATGAGTGTTTTACGTGTAATAGGTTTATGTTTTAAAATTAAATCCAAGTTTGAAAAAAAACAAAAAGAAAGATAATGTCTCGGGTCAGGACTCGAGGGTCATTCGGGTTGGACCCGAAGTAAAATTTAAACAGTTTTTAAAAGTTTCATAAAAGCAAATTTTAAATTTAAATTGAATCTAGTTTAAACTATTATATATAAATGATTTTTTAAAATTAATTGTTTTAAGGAAGTTATATAATTCGTTTAACTTAAATTTGTTGAGTTAAATGCTTAAGTTATTTTAAACTTAAATTAAATGATTTAAATAAGCAAGTTAATTATAAAGATAAATGTTTTAAATATGTAAATGATAATTAGGTAACTAATAAAGAATAATGGTTTATCTTAAAGTTAATTAAGACCTTGGATAATTTAATATAAATTTAATTAATTAAGTAATTAAGAGTAATTAATTTAATTAATTAATTAATGATTAAGGATTAATTAATTTGTAATTAAGGGTATAGTTAATTAATTAGAGATTAATTAATTGATAATTAACCATTAATTAATTAAGTAATTAAAAGTAATTTATAATTAGAGATTAATTAATTAAGTAATTAAAGATTAATTAAGTTGTAATTAAGCATTAATAAATTAATCAATTAGAGATCAATTAATTGATAATTAAGGATTGATTAACTGTAATTAAGGATTAATTAATTTGTAATTAAAGGTTATTAATTAATAATTAAGGTTTATTAATTAATAATTAAGTATAATTAATCAGTAATTAAATATTAACTAATTGATTACAAGGTAATTAAAGAATGATTAATTAATTAAATGATTGTAATTAATTAATGATTGATTAAGCAGGGTTAGGTGATTAAATTTGAAGTAATTAATTTAATTTGAGTTAATTAAATTAATTGTAATATGGATTAACAAGTCTTACTTATGGATGATTGATTGTATAAAATGTCTTGATTGATTGATATCTATAGTATGATAATCATGATATATTTTGTGATGTGATATTGGATATAGCCGCGATAAATGTGTGATATTTATCTGTGATGAATGTTGTGTGAATTCGAAGTATTGAATTAAATTAAATTGTTTAACCTTAAACAACTTGACATTTAAAACGGCGTTTGGATTTCGATGAGACCGGGATCGGATATCAAATTTGATTATCCGAAAACCACATCGGTCCAAGTTAAACGATAGGTCGTGGAATCTCAAGTGAAGATCGAGATGAAGATTCTAAGCGTAAGGGTTATTATCGTTAACTCTAAAGGTGATTCCAAAATGAGTGTAATGAGATAACACCTTCGGTTTCGTTCGAACCCGAAACGAACTTATATGGATGAATGCTATCAGACCATCGTCAATGGAGGACGATGAGCATCCCAAGTTAAGTGTTCTCTAAAGGTAATCGCAGCCTCAAGCCTCATCAACCGGAAATGGCTAAAACAGGGGAGGTGCATGCAAGGCTAAGTGGGTAGCACCCAAGTAGGATAAGATTTTCCCCTGTTTGGCCACAAGATTTTCCCCTGTGTGGGCGGTTGTTTGGCCACAATCGCAGGGTTGTCTTATTCGGACTATCCAGTAAGGGGTAGCTCTGGCTTTGTGGTGCAGGGGATCAGGGTGGATCCTTGATACGGTGATCTAGGCCACGTACTGTGACGGATGGTACCCCAGTAGCCCTGCCATTGTATGGAAACCATTCTCCCTACGCGCCTTTACGGCTTTGACTGTAGAACCCACTTTGTGGCTAGTATGCTGGAATTTAATAATGTAACAATTTCAGCTATGTGAGTATTTATTTGAAAACCCTAGCCACTATTATAATATAACTAGATTTCCTATCAAATGTTTTGGTTATCGTAAGGGAAAAACTTGTCCGTGCTTATTTGCTGAGAGTCTTACGAGATATATTTTATTTCAAATGTTTTTCAAGTAAAACAACTTAACCATTTACTCACACCAGACCCATGTCTAACCCAGAGTTTATTCTGTTTTTCTTAAACTCTTGGGTACTCAAATTTTTATGAGTAGCCAAGTGGTCTGGTTTGGCTTAACGAATTTTTGGGAAAATCTTGGAGCAGGAGTCTTGGCGTAGCTCTATATATCTTTCCGTTGTGTAGTGTCATTTGTCTGTTGTATTTTGGGATGTAATGGATAGACAGGTCTTTACGACTATCTAATGTGATGATGTTGTATAACTGTGTAACTCTGATATATATAATGACTATGTAATATCTATGTGAAATATTATATTTTGTTCCGTTTCCGCTGTGAGATTCTCATGTTGTTGTTTCTTTCTTTCTATCTATTCTTTTTCTACCTATTTCTTTCTTTCTATCTATTCTTTTTCTACCTATTTCTTTCTTATTGGTGATACATCTTTCTGTGGAATGAAAGGCGGGTCAACACATTTCAAAAATACCAACATTTGCCGTAAATTACATTAAACGGTAATTTAAATATTTTCAAAATTAAAATTATGAAAACTTCCAATAAATTCATTTAAAACTATGTCATTAAAAATCAAGTTGTTTTATTAACAATTGGTTTTTCCATTATTATGTAATTTTAATCGAACTTGAATATTTGAATAAATTAAATATTCTTATTCGAAACATTAAAAATTGCAGGTTATTACATTCTTCCCCCGTGAAAAGAATTTCATTCCTAAAGTTCCCAAAGGAAAAAATGTCTTCTAACCCTTAAGTTTTATAAATTCCTCATGTTATAGTAAATTTCAACATGTGCAGTTAGTGCCCCGCTACTACCCCGGTATAACCCTGCTCTATCTCATTGCGCATTTCTACCGCTACGATTTTTCCATGTATCCCCAAATACAGCCTTTCCGCTTCAAGCCCTGCTAGTTCCGCTATATACCGTTATTCCCGTTATATTCCGCTATTTTCGATATATCTTCTTTACAAGAAATGAATTGAAAAATAATATTTATACATTATAAAAATTATGAAATTATTTTATTTAATTGAATTTTAACATATTTTCAGAAATGAAAATTCTGTAATATTCCAATAAATTCAATTATGTTATATAACAGTTTTATGTTTATTTATAGTGTATTGGCACATGTTTTTATTTAAAATTTTTATGTTTTAATTATAATTCAATTGAACGGTAATTTTTCATTTAATTACCATCTATATATTTGTAAAAACATTATGTACGAGTTTTAATTGCTATTTTAAAGTCATCCGCTATATCCTGTTATATCCTCACTGTATCCCCGCTATGAATTTTTGCACCTCCGCCGCATTGAATCCATCGAGCGTTTTACTACACATATTTCGGCAGCACTTCCTTTGTGCGGCTAGATCCGAAAAAATTACAAACTATAAGTACAAATCTGGGATCTCCCATATCTGGTGACAACACAACAATAATATTACTTACGATATACTTTATAGAATGTATATGTCACATAGTAAATACACCTGTTAAGCACAAACACGTACCGATTTGCGAGCAATCAAACTCTACTCGTAAAACCAAAAGCAATTAGCTAGCCTTTGTTTCCATGTATGTGAATCTCACTTACACAACCCAAAAGAGAGTAAAACATGACAATAAATATTACAATAACTCATCCATCATATATATGAATCTAAACACGTTAAATCCTATGTAGCAATCATATCATATCAACATGTCATCTCAACCCATGTAACTTGCATTTCTAACATAAGAAGCATACAATACATTAACGCCTGTACAATGTACATATGTCATCCGTACGCAATATCAATTCCAATCACTTGCTCGATCACATAAACTTCTCCTTTGAACTAGTATCACTCACTTGACTTCTCTCATACGGACTCCGATCGGGTTACTTGATTAGAAACCTACGTCTCCTTACATAGCCATATACTATGATAGAAAACTTCATACCCACATCTCAGGTTTCTTGATTAGAAACCTACCTTCTTCTTACATAGCCATATACTATGATAGAAAACTTCAAAAACACATCAAAAATCTGCATCAAGTATTCGCCGTCAAGAATCGAGTGAAAAATCCTTACTCGAACCGGTGTAAATCACTTCAAAATCATGTATTTGATCCGAATCAAGAAAAGTTATGCAAATAAAATGATTTGTGTACAACTTACGTACTTTATACCAATTGGTTACTCAACTACACCAATTTCTTTTTCATTTTAAATCACAGTCATTTTTACTTGTAATATATCCTTTAATACTAAAATCATTTATAGACCATTCCATAAAACCATTTTATAACTCAAGTTCATAATCAGTACTGTATTATTATTGCAAAGTTAGGTTTCGATGGCACAGAAGCCCCTTGAAGTATTTTGTCAATTTTAAACTCAACTGTCACACGCATTCTTTTTTCTTTTTGTCCCCATCTTTACCCTTCCTCCCTTCCCCTCCAAACCCTAAATATTATTTTACTCCTAATTTGTGCCTTCACCTATGTATCGACGTCCACCTCTCCTCTGATACCCATTTCAAACATCTACACCTCCAACTCTCTAAATCCTTACATGCCTTGCATTACTGTTTTCGATTCCCATTCATTGATCCTTCTCTCTTCCATCATCCTCAGTTTCATATCTCCATCCCTCAGTTTTGATCATCCATTACCCAAATTTTCTTTTACCATCTCTTCTTCTTCTGACAACTTTGTCTTATCATCTTCTATAATTTTAGATGTATGAACAGTTCAAATTAAATTCCCCAATTCTCGATCAAGATAAAAATTGTTTTCAACAAAAATTTCATGGATCTTCGAAAGTATACGATAAAATTAAGCTAATCAAAAGGGCTTTAATCTAGGTCATCTTCCTTACGTATGCAACTGATGCAAAAGCAATGACGCTCCTCGTAATAGCAGTTCCGGCGCCTCCATAGCCTTAGCAAAGGCATCATCTTTATCACACCTAATGCTTTGATCATTTAAGCAAATGTAGGTGATCGATTACAGTGAAGATAAATACGAGATTACTTGACCAGTTAGGATTTTATGAATTTAATTAAACTTGCTTTCTTCGATTCTTTTAGTCATGTCTTTACTCTGGCTTTATTGTTCGGTGTTCATTAATTTCAATATTTAGTTCCGTCGTTCATGTTTGATATAAATTTATTACTCTTTATTGTTAGACATAGCTAATTTTTTAATCTTCTTCCAAGGATTTTTCAATGTACCAAAATAATTTCAGGTAAGTTTGATTGATTCTTAATTTTGTGTTTTATTATAGTTTTCTCGAATGAAGTCGGCATTTTCTTATCTAAAGGAGATGGAAAATGGAGTACTTAAAATTCCCCTATAATCATTTTTAATACTTTATTCCTTTCTTTGTATAAACATTAGATGTAGTATTTGTGATATCTGGATTATGACTGTTTTTCTAAAAAAATAAGGTAAATAACATGGTATTCTTAATTAATAGTTTTTTGTTTTTTGTTAGTTGTTTTACTGATGAAGTTGCGAATCCTGACTGCACTTTGTCTGTATTCCTGAGATTTCTTCTACGAGTGTATATTTTGGTGCTATAACGAGTCTAATACCATATTTCCTAAAATAGTTGTTGAATTTTGAATTTAGTATATAAACATGATATACAGGGACAATGCCATTTTTCTATCAGTACTAGAACGCCATCTTTGTGGTTCTTAATACCATAAAAGTCTAATACCATATTGCCTAAATCAGACAAGTTTCTTAGTATTTTTAAGCAAAATATGCAGGCTTATGATTTTTGTTAGGTAATAATCGATTTAGCGACTTTTAAGTGTTGAGTAATAGCAATTGCATGTGATATTAAACTCTTTATTATTCTTTATTGCTAGATATAGCTAATTTTTTAAATCTTCTTCTAAGGATTTTTCGGTGTACCAAATAATATCAAGTTAATTTGAATAGACTCTCAATGTTGTATTTTATTATAGCTTTCTCGAATGAAGTCAGCATTTACTTATCTGAAGGAGATGAAAAATGGAGTAACTAAAAATTCTCATATAATCATTTTTAATACTTTATTCCTTTCTTTTGTATAGACATTGAATGTAGTATCTATGCTATCCAGATTATGACATGTTTTTTAATAAATAAGACGGTATTCTTAATTTATAGTTTTTCGTTTGATGTTAGTTGTTTTGCTTATGAAGTTTAATATAGTAACTAACATGGTATTCTTAATTTACATGTGATTTTTATGTCGAAAATGGTTTCAAATTATATTTTTCCAATGAAATAATTATTATTGTTTTTAAAAGGTGTATAATATGCATAATAGTGATTGCATCATGACGATTATGTGATATCTTTGTTTTTATTACTTTAGTGAACAAATCTTTTCTTTCAATAATACTGAAGTAGTCAACTTTATATGAGGTTTGATTATTATATGAGGATTGTTATGAAATTTTTTTACATGATCTACCATATATAATTATTATTTTAAATTGCATTTTTTTCTCATCCTTTATAGACGCCCCTAACTTGCTTCTTATTGAAAAATTTGAGGGTTTACACATTATTCGGATCCTTATGATTGCAACAAATAATATATTTTAAAATTAGAAATTACACTTTTTTTATTTTGTCAAGGTGGAGCCTCTTCGCAATGTGAGGGAAATACCGCGTAAATTATCGACCTTCCAAGAGCCCGCTATCGTGCGGGTGCCTCGTGCACTGGGTTCCACATTTATGTGCTCTAAAAAACATTTTGGCAGGTGGCCCATCATTTACATTTTTGTCTTCGAATTCGTGATATTTATGTCTCAAGAAACCTTCATACTAACTGCTTTATCCATTGTTTAATTATCAATGAGGGTTCTTTCTAAAAACACAATCTTGGATTCCATTTTACATATATGGAAACATGTAAGTTGGAGATAGTTGCAAACTTTCTATGATTGTTAAGGGTTTGGCATAATCCTTTTCTCCTTTATTTGGAATGCTTTTCTTTACCCAAATAAGTAATTTTTCTAGGAACCATTTGTGTAATGCATGCATAGTGGATATTTAAGCCTTCAACTAGAGTTTATTATCTTAATTCTTTGTCAATTACTAAATATAGGTTCCTAATTTCACAAGCTATAACTTTTACTTGACAACATATGTATTATAATTCATATGCTTATTATTTTAGCTCCCATAGTGCACTTAAAACTTCCAACCTTGGACTACAACATATATGTATATACATAATATATGTGAGTATGCGTATGTGCATGTGTGTAACACAGTTTCAAAACGCGAAAGCATACATGCAACATTTTCAGTTTTGTAAGGTGAGGCGTAAGTCTGGAATGTTGAGGCGTAAGGTTTTTGGAAAATAGTAAAACACAAATATATATGAAATTTAACATTTTAAATTACCTATGCAAAAAATAAATAACAAATCATTTGGATCCACTTCAACAAGTATACATCTCTTTAAAAAAAGATCAAAAATAAATAGCTGGAATCCATATAATCACAATTTTGGTTTCATAAAATTTAGTTGGAGATTCCACCAAATTTTAGTTTCAATTCCTTCTACCAATTCAGATCAACTCGTGAAATTTATTTGAAGATTCAATGAGTCTACTAAGAATTTTTGTTCCTATACTTAAAATTATAGTTACGAGATTCTAATTTTTTTTTTTGAAAATTCGCATAAATAACAATAGAATTTTAAGAGTTGCATACGAGCATCATTTCCATGTTTTTTTTCATATTTCACGTCATCTATATTCTCTATCTAATGAATTTCTCAATCATGCATACAGAAAAAATTCAAAACTTCTAACTTTTTTAACTTAAATATAGACATATGTGTTTATTACCGATGTTTGAATGAATGCTTCATATGTTGAGGAAGAGAAAATTACCTTCAAACCATAGGCTCCCACTAATACATAGATACATGCATATCCATACATATACACACACATATACAAATATATAGAGAGAGGAAAGGGAAGAGAAGGGGGAGTAATCTTTTAGATCGTCCTCAATTTGAACATTAAATGCAAACATAGTGAGGCCCAACAGCCAAGAGACGATTTCAAATTTTGAGTTTATGTTTGTATCTCAACGGCTACTTTCATAGTACATATTTATGGTTTTGGTTAAAATGCATATGTAAACTCTTTTGTAGTTTTCTATGTTTGGGTACTAATAAGGTCTTGTACCTTACATATAATATACAAGTTCTGCATAATATTAGATAATACATAGTACATGCATGCTAGCAGAGAAAATGAGTTGCATTATAAATAGCATCTTTTAAGATCTAACTTATATGATATGCAATCTATAGTTTGTATAATTGACGGAACAAAACTAATTATTGATACTTAATTTAATAGAGTATATTTGAGTATATTAATAATGTCTTTTTAATACACAAACCATTGTCATAATTTTAGGATCCAACATGCTTTTCTATGTTAACGGTAGCATCTAGGAATTTTTGGTGCTATTCTTCTCACAGCCAGTGGCATTTATATAGATACAAGTGTACGTGCAAGATAAGTAATGAAGTCAAAGATAAATATAATTAACGCTAATGTAAAATTACTAAAAATTGATTTAAATAATCGTTCAAACTGATTTGGTCAATCTAAAAAATGTTAATTACTCTTGATTACCACTCAAGAAAATGTTAATTATCTCATTTCTTCAACATACCAGAGTGTATGGACTATGATGATGAGAATCAAGGGTAAATATTTATTGATATATACATACATACATACATACATATATATATACATACATATGAAATTTTATATGTCGGTAGTTTCTAATTTTTTTTCTACCCTTCTCATATGTTTCCCAAGTTTTAATGTTTTTATGAATAACAAACTTTTTGATTTGTGCATATTAGCGTACCATGCCTTACTAGCTACATTTACATCGTTGTGATTGTTTAATTATAGTACTAATATTGTCTTCATTTTTTATATTAGGCACAAAAAGTTTATGATTTATTTTAGGGTCCGAATGAAATATGTATGAAGACTACATTACAATGCACCTTACGTATACGTTCATAAGAAAATAATACTTTTTACTTTGCAGTAGATACAACATAGTTGTTGTGAAACTAAATTAGCATTACCATTTAGTTTCCAAATCCTATTTATACAACTACTCGAACATTTATTAAATACTCATTGTATTTATTATTGTTTTCCTTTTTAATTTTGTATATAAGGTAAAATGGAGTAAACTCAAGACCTTTATAAATTTGGATTTGAGTTTGATATTCATATATGTCTCCAACTCTTAAAGATGATTTGGTTGTAGTAGAAATAAAGGAAATTATTGGTTTCCATGATGAGGAGGCGTAGCTCGTTTAATGAGATTTCTGAAGGCGTGTGATGATACACAGCAATAACTATAAATAACTGTAGGTAATGGCTACTAAATTTTAAATGACACCATATCTCATGAGTTAGAGTTAAAGATATGCTTATTCATATTATCAGCAATATTTAGACTCTTGTGTAGAAGACTTATGCTAAAAATATTTTCCTATGTTTCTTATTATGTTAGGTTCTAATATCTAAAAATTATCATTATCATGGAACAATGAAACCATAGAGTAGGGAAGATGATTATATGTTATACTTCATGTTGTTTTAATCGTGTCTACACACCTACTTTTGTATGTAAATAGAACCCAAGATATTTTTGTTTGGCAACTACTATTTTTTTTATACAAGAATTATATAAATAAACAACACTAGCTGTCAACAAGCCTGACAGGTAACCAACAGTAAAAGAAACCCAAAACCCGGCGAAGCAAGCCGAAATAGGAAAAAACAAAATAAGACGGGAAAAAACAAAATAAGACAGGAAAAAACAAAATAAGACAGGAAAAAACGAATAAATCAGCCGACAGAAGGCGAAAAGACAAAACACGGCGAAGAAGCCGCTAATAAACACAACAAAATCATAATAAGCGGAAATAGCTACCGACGGTTCCTCCCAGAGGAGGAAGCAATACAAAAGGAAGATATCCAGCAAAGGCAGCCGAAAAAGAGAACGGCGAAAACAAGAACCAGAATAGCGACCACCCAAATCCAAGCATAATAGAAGAAATAACAGACCCCATACCAAACCTATAAAACCAGAGCCTGCAACCAGAAGCCACTAAATCAGAGGAAAAATTAGGGGGGGGATTACGGAGTTGGTTAAGCCAGAACCACCTGGCTTATGGACGTTCATCAACCAACTCCCGCCCTATTGGGAGGCTGAGAACAGAAAATAGATAACAGAGCCACTAGATGGCTAGAACGAGAGCTAATCGATCCCTTGAAAGGTCTGCCTCGAAAAGCTAGAAAAAAATCATTCTTAACCCGGCGAATAACGGAGACGGGATCCATGGGAGTTTCCTCAAAAATTGCCTTATTCCGCGCACACCATAGGTGCCAGCAGATCAGACAAGGAATTAAGCGAAAAACAACAGAACGAAGAGATTTACCTTTGATACCGTTCCACCAGATCAACTATAAATCATCCGACGAGTTGTTGCTACCTATGATACCTAAAAGATTACCGAAATAATTCCAACAGGATCTGGCTGAGAAACCGGTAAAGATTAAATGATCCAAAGATTCCGAATTCCCGTTGCCGCAACACCTGCAACGGGAAGCAAAAGGAATACCAATCCGCTGAAGGTTCCCATCAACTGGCAATCCCTTATGAAGGGTTCGCCACATGAACAGAGACACTTTAGGAGGGATTCTGGCGTCCCATATGAAGGAGAATATATGGAGAACGGGGGATGACAGACGAGCCGAACTCCAAGCTTTCAAGATGGAAAACGAACCACCATCCCAACCGGATTGGCCGCCGTGGGAGTCAGAGAAAGGTTTGACCGATTGCATGTGCTTCCAAGTTTCACTAGCGAAGGAAGGAGATCCGAAAAAGCCTGCGGAGGCCAGACTATGGTACTTGGCTCGTAGGAACTTCGTCCAAAGGGAATCGTTAGTCCCAAACCTGTACCACAGCTTGCAAGCAAAAGCCGCACAAATATCCTTAGGATTTCGCAATCCAAGCCCGCCCTCGTTCTTGGGACGACACACCACATCCCATGAGACCCAGTGATGACGGTGCTTGTCAATCTT
Organism: Allium cepa; assembly: GCA_030765085.1. NCBI lineage: Eukaryota > Viridiplantae > Streptophyta > Magnoliopsida > Asparagales > Amaryllidaceae > Allium > Allium cepa. Next base: position 191,217,722 of record CM060930.1, on the reverse strand, counting down.
TGACCCCCAGAAGAATGAAGAAGCCAAAGATTGGAAAGACCTGAAGAAAGAGGCGGTAGGGGAAATCGCTGCGAAGACATGAGTACCCAGCGAGCCTAACACCGACTTGATAAGAACCAATCTTCCTGCCTGAGATAGAATTGAAGCATTCCAACGAATGATCTTTCCCCTAACCTTATCAGTCAGAGGATCGAATAGGGCGTTAAGTTTCCGGCCCCTGTAGAGAACAATACCCAAGTATGGAAGCGGTAGGGAAGCCGCCCTGAATCCTGTGAACGAATGGACCCAGGAAACCCTGGAAGGATCCATATCCTTCGCATGAACGAAGCAACTCTTCGACGAGTTAACGAGCTGGCCCGAGCATCGCTCATACTGATGGATAAAGCGAATCAGGCGACGAACAGACGGCCGGTTACCGTTGGAGAAAATGACTATGTCATCCGCAAAGGATAAGGAGGAAACGAGCGGGCACCTACTCGAAAGACCAAATCGGTGAACCTGGCTGAAAATCGTTAAGGTGTGGATCCCTCGTATGAAAGCTTCAGCCGCTATCACGAAAAGAGAAGGCGTAGAGGATCACCCTGACGGAGACCCCTACCAGCCCTGAAGAATCCATTGGCCGATCCGTTAATGAGGACGGAAAACCAACAGTTAGAGATAAGTCTCCAAACCAAATCGAAAAGGGTTTCTGGTAGCCCAAATGCACGCAGAACTCTAATGATGAAAAACCACGACATACGATCATAAGCCTTCTCCATATCAAGTTTGAAAACAACATTAGAACCTCTAATCTTCCTGTCAATCTGGAAAATCAGTTCCTGGGCTAACAGGACGTTATCAGTGATTAGACGACCCTTCACAAAACCTGCCTGAGAGGAGGAGATGATACGATCAAGGAACGGAGCCAAACGTGGAAGAATGGAAAAATTTGGAGTTCGAATCCCCTTCGACCACCCATTTTACCCTCGCCTTTTGGCGAAGATAAGAGTGTTCGATACGAAGCTCCGAAGAGAAAGCCAATTGGGCCGAAACCCAATTCTCCATGTTTTCGGCCGAAGGGTTCTCGTCGAACAAAGATTCGGCAAGAATTAGGGACTCCTCACAGCTCTAACACGGTCGAAAATGTTCCTGAAAACAAGGGTATTCCAGGACTTAAGGCTAGCTTTTAGACGTTTCAGCTTTTGGGAAAAAGCCCCTACGGGAGAAGCTGTTATAGGAGAGGACCACGACTCCTCTACAACCTGATGAAAGGAGTGATGGGAACACCACATACCGAGGAAGCAGAAAGATGTAGGCCCCGAGAGAGATCTAGGAAAGCATCGCAATACTAACGAGGCATGATCAGAGCAGGCTCGATGAAGATGCGAGGTAGAGAAAGAAAAAGGTAGATTGAGCCAATCAGGGGACCCAAAAATTCTGTCCAACCGGACCCTCCTGGTTATTAGACCAGGTATAAGCCAATCCCACAAAAGAAATTTCGAATAATCCTGAACTTACAATGAACGAATTGAAATCAGAAACCGATGAGCGGTTAATGGCCGCCCCCCCAAGTTTCTCAGCCTGACTAGCGACAACATTGAAATCACCACCCACAACAGAGCACGAAAAACCCATCTCAGCTAGATGAAGAAAATCATCCCACAGGGATAATCTCTCCATCCTATCGCACTTGGCGTACACCGCCGAAAAAAGAAAAGGATGAGGAAAATGAGAAGCAGAGCAAACCACAGAGATAAGCTGGTCCAAGTCAAACAAAGGGTGGATATCACAACATTTGGACCAAAGAATCCAAATCTTTCTCGAAACATTGGACACAGCACCTCCAAACCCAAGCGACAAGACAACCCTGGTAATCCCTCCAGACCCTACAAAAGGTTCTAACAGAGCTACCAAGCAAACAGAGTGTTTGCAGACAATGCGCTTCAATCTAGCGCAAGAAGCCTCATTGCCAATACCACGAACGTTCCAGAAAAGAAAATTCGACATGAAAGCCTGAAAACAGAGGAAAATAAGACAAGCCAGGGAAAAAAGATCAGATCCAACTCAAATAAGATACAACGATGAAAAAGCAGACGATCTGTTTGCTCAGTCGCCGCTATAGAGCGAGTACGAATAGTACAAGGAGTGGTGTGGGGACCTCTCGTTTGGCGACGAGAAGGTCTATGAACACGGGAAGCCGATACCCGAGGGATGGTCTCGGCAGAGACCTGAGCCGGCTCCATCGAACCCGAAAGCCTAAGAGAAGATCTGGATGGAGCTGAGTTCTTAGTTAGGCGAGAGAGACGATCATTAATGATTGCAATCTCCGCTTCGCTAAGCATCGGAATGGTAATGGATAAGGAACAAGAGGACGATGGCAAGGAGCAAAAAGAAGAGCAGCATCCAGACGATGAGGCCGAAGACACCCCGACAGACGGGAAAAATCGGAAATATGTAGGGCTGCTGATAATACGCAACCCACGGTGCTGTAGGAACCTGACCTAAGCCGGACTGTCACTGATGATACAGCTCCGCGCGACAAGTGTGGTTCGCACGATGGTCCTAACAGAGAGATCAACATAGGGAATCGAGGAAAGCCGGCAAAATTCCCGACTTTCCGCATAGTGATCCGAATCTGAGACCACTATGCGATCAGACCAAGAATATCGCCCGAGCCACTCGATCCTGGCTAAGTGCATTTTCGGTAAAGACCACAGAAGATCAGCCATCGAATGAAGACCCATGATAGCCATATACGACACAGAATCGGCCACGCAATGGCAGTAAATCAAATACCAACAAAAAGACTTGCACTGACCGCTCCAAACGAAGCGCTCACTGCCTACATGACTTGTCATGTCACCAGTCCCGGACTGAGCAACCATGCCAGGGAGCAAACACCTAAGCGCGTCATGGCTCATAATCAATAAAGAAACACCATCAGCCCATGAACAAACAACAGCAGCAAATTCTCCAACAAGGAACAAAGCAGAAAGCAGAGAAGATGAACTCACTTGCCAGCTCAACCCACAACTTACCTGGGGAGCTCTCTCAAGGTTAAAGCCGAAAGAACCGACCACCAAGATCCCACTAGCCAAACAACTGACTGACTGGCCACCAAGATCCCACCAAGATCCCACTAGCCAACCAGCCAGCTCAACCTCAGCATGAGAAACGAACAACCCAGCATACACTGAAAATATCCGTAGCAAATCATCGGAGACGCCGGCCAAAACATTAGGCCCAAAGATAACAGCAGCAGGCTGCAACCGAGGCAAGGAATCACCGAGCTCAGGGCTACATGGGGCGGTGAAATCCCCATCAGCCTCGGTGACATCCATGTACCCCCCATCGCACACCACAGAACCATCTGAAAACGGCACTAAACCAACAGTAATATGCTGAAACGAAGCCAAGGCAGCAGCTAGTTCAGAACTTGATGAGGCGATGAAATCCCCATCAGTCTGCTCACTAACCACACACCCAAAATTGCAAACCACGCACCCACCGTCACCCCCTCCTCCCCACAAGGCAAAAAGACGCATGCCGTCGAGCAACTCAGAGAAGGCTCGAAATGAGCATTGAAATCCCGTCTCTGGCCAGTCCCCGAATAGCCAACACAAGCAGACGACAGCAAATAATCATCATCCAACGACCATCGCCCGTATGGAGGAGGACGCGTCACCAATTCATCGATGAAAATCGGCGAAATTTCCATAAAACAATTCTCAACCATCAAGAATCACGATCGACACAAAGCCCCAAATTGAATCAAAGAGTAAACCCTAATGTCCACCGAGCTTGTACTAGAAAAAGTAACCGAAATAGGAGCTGCCACCTCCGCCAATAAGGCCGAGGCAATAGCGACATACGGTGGACAATCGCGCAAGAAATTGCTAGTGAGTACGAACTCGTCAACATACGAGAACGACATCGAAACACCCAAGTAACCACAGATCTGACGAAGCCGAGGGACGGCAATAATGAGAGCTGAAGTTGAGAGAGAGTCGCAAGAGGAGAGGAGCAGAAACAATCGCGAGAGAAAGAAATCACTCAGAGAAGAGAAGCCATTTTTATTACCGTTGCATAAATTCAAATGAAAGAGGCAATTCAATATAAAAATATAAGGTGACAACTACTACTCAACATATGTGCTCATATGTGCTTTATTTATTAATTAACCTATATGCTTGCATATATAATTACCCTGCCTACATAGTTCTGTTTGGTTACGAAATTCAGTTTGGAGCTTATGACCGATTATGCTTGGGTCACTACACAATAAATAGCAGCGTTTATGACTAAGTGCAACCATTGATATAAATAATAAATGAAAATAAAAAATTAAATGCTGCTATAGTTATCCCGCCAAAAATTTCTAGAAGGCGGTGAATCCTTACCACTTCCTTTTCATTATTTTCCTTGCCGCTTCCTTGCCTTCCGTCAAAATCCTAAAACAAACATTTCAAGCCTGGAACAAAAATCCCACTTCGTGAAAAATATTCATTTTAGAACCTCATCTCATCACCACTTACGGCCTCTGTAGCATTGCTTCACTTCTCAACCTCCTATGTCGTGCTAAATCAGTGAGATTTTTATAGAATCGTTGATTTATCAATTTTTTTAAGATTTGAACGAGATTTGAATTCAAAATTTGATTTTGATTCTTATTGGATTTGTTTTATTTGCTTGTTATAAGATTTGGTTCAACTTTATTTGTTATAAGGTTGGAATTTAAATTGAATAAGTAGAAGTTGTTTGGTTGCAAGCTAGTTGGTAGCATAGATAAGTGTTAGGAAGAAAGTAGAATTGGATGGAATGTGTATTACTGATAGAAAGTTGAATTAATGATGGATGAATGTGTGTTACATATTTAAATTTTCCTGAGGTTCAATAGGCACTTCAAGTTAATCCAGGTTCTACACCAATCAATTAATTGTATTTGTTATGGTTAATATACCTTTAGTTGCAGTATATATGCAATTTTAAATCATTTTTGAGTTTAGTTTACTAGTATTTCTTCTATTTAATGGGATGGTATTAGCAGGAACTGGAAGGATTCACCAAGCCCAGTCGAAAACTGATCCAAGGGGGGTCACCAACCGATAAAACAAGAGCTTCGCATATGGATGTTCAGGTGATTTCAATCAATTTCAAGAGCATTTTACTAGATGTTAGCATGTTAATTAATAAATGAACCACTAATTTATACCACTACTATTAACTTCAATGACAATGGTCCTCAACTCTTTATCATCCACATTCTACTAGCTTGCAATGCAAGTATTGATATTGTTCAGTTACAATATATATTTGAGATGGAATATTACATATGTATAGGAATACGTGGTAGAGTGCCTACGTGATGTTACACATCACCAAAGTTGTACCCCGAGCATGAAGAGCGTTTAAAACTGTTGAAGTTTGTTTAAAGGTAAAGTATTTTTCTAAGTAAATTTATAAAAAATGTGCACTCAAGTCCATATGTATGCACCCTAGTTCCATTTTAGGCACAATGTAAAAAAAGGTTGACTAAAATTAACATGGAGAAAATATTAAAAATGATGTAAAAAAATTAATATGGAGTAATTTGCACCCATTCTTGAGAGGGTTAAAGGACCATTAGAAAAAGCATTGACAGATGCAGGTTTGATGGTGGATAATATTTATTCTGTTGAGGTTGCTGGGTCTGGATCTAGAGTGCCAGCAATCATTAGGATTCTGTCCGAGTTCTTTAGGAAGGAGCCGATAAGGACAATGAATGCCAGTGAATGTGTTGCATGTGGATGTGCACTTCAGTGTGCCATTCTTAGTCCTACTTTCAAAATGCGCGAGTTTCGGGTAAGCTGTTGCTTTCTCTGTGCTGCTGCTAATGTTGTCTAGTACTGTTGTCACGTATCATTGAACCAGTTTAAGTCAAATGTTACCATATATTCTCTTGTGCTATTATATCATGGACGATCAGTGACATGTATGTAACAGGAACTTGATCCACACTTATGATGTTTGACAAGTGACATAGTATTTCTGTTGGCATCAACATTGTTAAATAATAAATGTGTCTATGTCTTTTGTATTCCTTAGGGTACCTATTGTACATGATATATGTGTGACGTACTGATCTGTCACAGTACATGCCTCATAGCTATAGTTTTTATTTTGCTACTCCCATACTTGAGTATTTCAGAATCAATCGTGTGTCGTGCGCACGCAATCCTGGGTCAGATGGTCTTTAAATCCTAAATTTCAATCCTATGGTGAATCATAATGATTGTTGATTATAATTAAAGAAACATTTTACTGTGTTACTTCTCGAATACCACTGACATATCTACAATTTGTTATGGAAATACTGCTATTTTGTTTGATCAGATTCTGGCCATGTATTCTTAATGAATCATGTTAAGGATAGATGCGGAATTAAAGAAACGATTAACACTAAATGTTTACTACATAGGTACAGGTTGTTATTAGCACTAATAGTAACATCTACCACATTATATAGAACATGAGTTATGATAAAAGTGTGTGTGTTTGCATCTAACGTTGTCTAGCTTAATCTAATTCCATATTTGAATTTGTTGCATCTTTTTTTTTTTTGAAGGTACAGAAAGCTTTCCATTTTCAATTGATCTATCATAGAAGGGCTCTGCTCCTGAATCAGATAGTGTGTTGGTAGAAAGTGTGCATAGCACAAATGTATTTCCCAAGGGAAATCCAATTCCAAGCATCAAAGCTCTGACATTCTTTAGATTTAGTACTTTCTACGTTGATGTTATGTACGCTGATACTGGCGATTTACAAGTCTCTCCTAAGATCAGCACCTATATGGTAAGCTCTCCTAGTTCTTTATATTTATGTCATGCATACATATATCATAGTAATTCATGAGCGGCACATGCTAATGGGAAATTACTTACCAATAAACTGCTGCAAAACTTTATGTTCTGTCATGTCACCATAGCCATAGAACGAAGAGAAAAGAAAGGAAAAATAAGTGAACGAATTTGCTAAATTCTAAAAATCAATGGATGGCATAAAAAAGAGAAGTACGTCGTGAAATTAGGGTGAACTAACTAAGAGATATGTGGATAGAATAAAACGTTCCACTTTTTAATTAAAAAGGACCTAAAACAGTAATCTCACAAGGATGCAATGCATGAACATTTGGAGAGCCTAGAAGTACTTCGGTATGAAAACCTTTCATCAAGGTTAAATTAAGTTTTTTTTCTATAAAAAAGGCAAAATATCCAAGTAATATCCAAATATTAAAATTCTGCAATTTAATATCTTATTAACCATAAAAGATATTTTAGAAATATGTCAAAATTAGCACGAAATCAATAGCTTGTTTCATTATTCTTCCATAGCTTTTGTTTAGTTTACTTCTGTTTATGCAGATAGGTTATAGATTTTCATTAAAACTATTTTTGATTAATATGTAGTTTATACTTATGGAATTAGAGATCCTACTGATGTTGTTACTGGAACTAACTTCCATGTTTATGTGCCTACATGTATCGTACCTTAGGCAGTCGTGATTGCCTTTTCTTCAGACCTTGGCTACGCTTTGGCCGATACCAAAAAGGACTGCACGTAATTTTCATTTTCTTACTGCCGTCACCATCAGATCAACTGTAGTTGAGACTAATTAACTGAATTTGCATTGGCTCTTGCTGGAAAGCGGCACTTATATTTGTTTTCGACTTTTGGGTCAACAATCTAGTGCAAGTAAGCCCAATATTTTCAATTTCATAGCATTATTTGCGAGTGTATGTATAATATTTAAGATATAACCGATAACAGCAATTTAACAAAATAAATATGCAGGGACCAACTTGAGCTCTTATGGCAGACATTGTATGTAACAACTCGTAAATTATAATTGTTTTATTTGTTTAATTAATTGAATTTTTGTGAAATTTTAAATGATTAAATTTCGAAATAAAAATTTGATATTTTGAATACGTCCATTTAAACATAGCAAATGGTAAATTTTCATCGGTTAATTTGAAAGTTTATTTTCTTTTGTAATTTTATTTAAATTTAAATCAGTTAATTTTTGTTGATAACAAAATGTTTTTCAAACCTGAATATTTTTATATAATAAATTTGTAAATCATCTTCCTAGTGAGACGTCATTTTTCATTTTCTCAAATTTGAACTGTTATTGCTCCGTTTATCTTAATTCTGACATTTTAGCAGCATTTTCGGTACTGATTACCGACTTTTGATAGGATGATCGTACTACTGATATATGTATATCATTTTTATCGTCTCTCCATGTTGATCTTTGTGTTATATTCAATTCTATGTTTTGAAGTGCGTTACGCAGCGGAATCCACGAAAAGCGATTTCATAGCGGTACCGATTTTAAAATCTTTTGGTTTCCACTGACCATTTTTTTATTCCAACAGTCAAAAACTGAACGAACATTTGCTTTTATTATTTTCTGCAATCGTCTATTTGTTTTCTCCACTCCCGTCGATAAAATTTATATTGAGTATATCATTTCAATTGTGGTTCGTTTCGTATGCCTTCTTTTGTTCCCATCTGTGTTGTTCTGAGCTACATAAATAAAAAAGAAAAATAAAAAAGTTTTGCTATAGCTCACACTTTTCCCTTCATCCCATCCACGCATCAAACACCTCGCCCACTTCGGCCGAATCCATAGGCTCCCGTACCATCGGCAAATCCAAGCAACGACTTCATTTCCCCGCTAGCCACCCATCACCCAGCTCCACCGTGACTTTCGCGCCTACATCCCTGACTTCGGCTTCACCAGTACCCAAGCTGCAGTCGAAGCTTCAAACTCTTCCCTCGTCGAGCATGGTTCCTCTATCACCATTGTATGCTGCCTTCTTTATATATGGTACACTTTCATATATAGGAATTTTTTTATAAGGTATGTATTCTGTTTGTATGTATAATAATGAAGTTATATATATATATGCATATTTGTTTATTAGTATTATATATAAGTTATTTATATAAAGGGGATTGGATCTGAGAATTTTATAGGTTCTTAAATGTTTGGTCTGCATATGTTAACATATTTTATACATATCTTCATGTATCAGTCTGCGGGTGTATATATATAGGTTTGTTTTAAAATCTTAATATGTGTCGGTTATATATATTAGTTCTATATATAGCTTATATTGGTCTGCACATGTTACGGCTTATATATATAAACAGAGATTTTGTTTAGTGGCTGCATTCGCATTTGCTTTCACTACAGACATTACATGAATTTTGGAAAGATAAGATACTGTTATTAATAGTGATGTGTAAATGGTGTGTGTATGTATGTATGTATGTATGTGTGTGTGTGTGTGTGTGTGTGTGTGTGTGTGTATATATATATATATATATATCAGTACATATAAGTTTGAAGGCAGTGTTTTTTTTAAACATTTGATTCTAATTATGTATATATGTACATTTATATGTATTTATATGGATGTTTATGTTTTAAGTACATATTTGCGTGTACTATGATTTAAGTATATATATGTGAGCATTTCATATACATATATATTGTTTACAGTAAGCTATGTATAAATATTGATATAGTCTGTTAGTTTGTTATATAGACGACTCATATATATATTATAATTATAATTATATAAGGATGCATAAGTTTATACAAGATTTATATTACCTGATTTAGTTCATATATATGATTTTAACAATTTTAACAAGGTATTTATTTATGTTTGGTCTGGATATGCCAGGTTTGATATTACTTTAAACTGTGTATATATTCATATATGTTAGTTTACTAAGTTATATAATATATTGGTTAGGTTAGTTTATATAAGTACTTGTATAGAACAGTTGTTAATATTTGGTATATGTTAAATTGCAATATATATATATAGTTACACATATGTTGTTGTGTAGCTGCATATGAATAAAAAAATTGGTTTGCATATATAAATCATGGTCTGCATGTACATTCATTTGAATAGTCTGCATATTTAGTTATCTGATCACGTATATTTGTGAGCTTAGTTGAACTTATATATTTAGTTGTTTGCATTTTTAATTTTATTATTGATTTTATATATACTTTGATTTCGAATATATGCGGCCTTAAAATATAATATATTTTATTTATATAGTGTTTTAAATTAAATATTGATTTCAATAATAATAACTATATATACTTTGTTATATCAAGATGGTTTGACTTGTTCTCATTTAATTTCTATCTACCAGTCCACCTATCAAATCTGTGTTAGCTTACTTCGTTTTGAGATTCGTTGTTTGGATCGACAAATTATCGAGTTCGTGTTTATCCGGTATGTTGTCCTATCTCCTCTGACCTTGAAAGGTGAGCAATCACTCACGATTAACATTCTTATATTTATTAAATTTGATTTCAATTGAAATGACAATTGAAATATGCTGTTGGTAACTATTTACATTGCTACACACATGTTATTATTTGTATCAGTTCACCTGGGACATCTGACACCCTTCATCTGTTATTCATATTGATGATATATGCCTGTTATATTATTATGATTCTATTATCACTATGTAAGTTCTCTGTTAGTATAGAATTCACTGTGGGTTGAAATGATACATACCTAAACGATCTGTAGAATAGGAGAAAATCGTTATAGGGTTGAAATGATAAACCCAAGCTACTTTCATTGAACTGAATTTGGTATTGCGGGTTGAAATAATATATACCCATATATATAATTAAATTGCGGATTTAAAATGATAAATATCTATAATACTTGACCATAGAAGAGAAAATTAGATACAGATATCGTTGGGGTGTGTGTGTGTGTATATTTTGAAATAACTTCCAACGTTTAAATAGATATATATATATATATATATGTGTGTGTGTGTGTGTGTGTGTGTGTGTGTGTGTGTGTGTGTGTGTGTATGTGTGTGTGTGGGTGGTTTTATATAAATATTGATTTTTAAATGTTATATATAAATGTTAGTTTATATATATATTTAAATTCTTGAGTTTTAAAAATTTATGTTTTGAAATTTAAAAAAAATAAGTTAATTTTGAAATTTTTAATCCTAAGAACTTACTGATAAATTTACTTTATATGCTAAGTATTTTGAGTTAATTAAAATCAATTTGGAATTTAGTGAATTTGAGAATTTGAAATGTGATTTTTTAACTTGATTTGGTTTAAGGTGATTAAATGAATATTTCAAGATTAAATAAATTGAAGGAAATATGTAGTTTATTATAATTTTGGGATGTTATTTAAATGATATTGGATTTATTAATTTAATATTTCAAAACTAATAATAATGAAGTTAAATTATGTTATACATATATATGAGATTATCCAATTTAGTTTTAAATGTCGAACATTTAAGCTTTGAAATATATGGTTAAATATGTATTTGAAGTTGATATAATTTGAAATGGTTTATTGAGAAATTGAATTGGATTGAAATTGATGAATTGAGATTGAATTAAATTTGAATTTTGGAATTTGAGTTGATTTGAATCAATTTGTGAAATTTGAGGAAATTACTTTATTATATGAAGTATTTAATATATAAAAGTATTTTACCTCATAAATTATTTTAATATAAATCATTTTAATACAAACTATTTTAATATAAACTATTTTATTTTATACACTATTTTTTTTTTTTTTATATATATATATATATATATAATTATTAATAGTTAAACTGTTCAAGTGGAAAGATTTGTTTTCAAAGTTATGAATTTCAAAGTTATGTTTCCAAAGTGTTATGATTTCCAAAATATTATAATTTCCAAGCTTATAATGTCGAAAGTGTATAACTTTGAAAGTGTTATTAATTTTGAAATAGATAAATTTGAAGTGAAGAATGATATTGTTTTGATATGGTTTTTGAAATGGATATGATATTTTTGTTTTGAAGTATTAATTATTTTGAAATGATCACGGTGTTATAATGAAGTTTGGTTGTTAATAGCGTATATTACTACATAGTAGATAGTTCCACGGATCCTCAGAGGATGGGTATTCCAAACATCCTTTAAGTTACTTGTATTTCAGTTGATATTTCACTTGAGTTGGATTTATTTGTATAAGAATGTTAATCCTGGCTCGTATGTTTTGTGTTTTGCTTTACGCTCGGGTCAGATTAAGTGTCACAGCATATGAGACTGACCTTTGGAATTAGAGCTTCGATTTGTGATCCATCTATTTATCCAGTTTTCAGTTATTCAGTTGACTCCATAGATATATTCTGATTTGGTATTTGACTATTGTATCGAGACTTCTGTTGTATCTTGTCTAAATCTGTTCATATGTACATATATATAGTAGCTTCATGAACTACTATTCTTTTATTTCCGCTAACTTATTGTTATATTACTCTGTGTTTATGATTCTATGACTATTTATTTACTGTATATGTTGAGTTTTGCCAAATTTAAATTAACAATCTGATATTTTGAGCAATTCAAGTCCGACGTGTATGGATGCGAATGGTTGAAAATACCAGGATGCTACAGTTAGTATCAGAGCTCTAGTTTTAGGAAAAACTTAGCATATATAGTAAGTTTAATTACAGAATTACTTTCATTCGAACTTGAATCTCTTCCTCTTAGATTCGGATCTCCTTTGAATTCTGGGACTTCCCTTTTGTTCTGGAATCCATCTTTGTCTTCCTACTTGTGTTCTTTTAATTTTGGAATATCCCATAACTCCACTTCTGTTGATCTCTACAATTAATCGGCGGTCCCGGCAATCTTAGAATGTTTTGTAAAGGGGTGAAACTCCTTTACAACGGACATTGATTCACCAAAGATTTCTATATCCTCGGTTTAGATGTTGATATCTTTTACTATTCCCGAATTCTATCTCTTGCGATCAAATGCCGATTTGCTTTAGAATTCTGCATCGATCTTATTCTTGAAGTCACGGTTGACCCGGTTAAGGTCACCCGTGATTAATATAAGGCTATCCATCTTCGTCGTTTGTAATTTAATTGTCATATCTTCCTCCCGAGTCTGTTTTCGTGATTTGAGTTCTTTTCGATTTGGACTCCCCTAATATTGAATCTCATATGGCGTTTCATACAACGAAATTGATGTTGGAAATTTTTGATTCTCATAAGAGATGAACTTTATATTAGTATAAGAGATTTTGAAACTGTTAAGTTCGGTAGGTATTCGTTCTAAAGAGATAAAGCTTATATATAACGGAATTTATACAAGAATGTTTGACATATTTGATATTATTGATTTTGGAAAATACTTTATTTGAAAATGAAATCTTATATATAATGGAATTTATATAAGTACGATATTTGAAGCTATGATTTTGAAAGGGTACTTATAACGACCCTGACTCGATCTTCGAAAATCGGCACTGAATACATCACCCATATTCGAATGCCGTAGATCAAAACATCGAATCTGGTTCGCCGGAGCTTATAACACATTAAGTACAACAACATAGCGGAAGAAAATGAATATATGATTGATATACAACATTTGATACAATATTTTGATACAAATGATATCAACATCAGAGATACAAGATAACAGCGGAAAATTACGCAAATAGATGGTCTAGACTTTGCAACATCGATAGCGGAAAGATAACTCCAATAGAATTCCAAGTGAGAAAGCTAGAATACAACATCTCGCGACTCCATTGCCAAAGCTCCAAAGCTAGAAAGACTCCAAACCAAAAGGCGAGAACCATCATCAACACTGAAGTGAAGCAACTCGATCCAAATGCGATTGCCAATATCTATATATTGAATGCTATCGAATCTACACCTACTATTTGATTATCTGAAAAACCCAACTCTAGACTGCCCGTATGGAAAATTATGGGCACACAGAGTTTAGATATGGAACAATAAACTCCAGGTCAGTCATGAGACTGGTGTGAGCAAACAAAAACAGTTTTATCTCTATCAAAAGAAAAAAAATTAAAAGAAATCTGCAATGCTTTTTGAAAAATGAAACTGTCATAAGGCCTCCCGCCACACACACAATGCAAGCGCAAACTTGGAGGAGATTTCTCCTTATGACAGTAAAAAATACTTGATATGCGAAAACTATTTGATATTATTATTAGTGCATAGTGGAAAACATTTGCAAGTATAATATTAATCTTAGCTAGCATATGTACCATTATAGTATGCCTACTATAGCTATCATATTAGATGACAGGTTCTACAACTAAAACCATACAAGGCGCGTATTGGATGATTGGATTTTCAACAAATGGTCAGGCAAAGGAACTTCCCATACCAAATGGAACGCCTCTGGAGGGACGCCTCCGAGAACCTAACCGGATCTCTGTTACACAAGGTCAGGTTACCTCTATAACTAGGTAACTATTGACATGAACATGCCATCCCCCGATCGTTATCAACCTTTATCCGAGGTACCTCTCAACCAACAACCACAAAGAAATAAGTTTGCAGCAACCACAAAGTTAAGTATTTGGGCTCCATACCATGATACCACTTATAATCCAGAAGGAAATGGACATACCCTCAGAGAGTGCTACCCCCAAATAACCTTGCTGCAACGATTCTTATTTCGACCATTACCGGGTTGTAAGGCTCGACGAAGTCTCGTCCACAAAGCTATGCTTTTCACAAAGCCATGCTTCGATCAACAAATGATCAGCAGCATTTTGTATGCCACATTACGAAATTGGGAATATATCACTAATAACCATCAACTACATAACCTATGAGCTCGTACGTCTCAGAGAAGGGTGTTAAGCTAAGAGAATAAATTCTCCGCCACCAAACATAAATGTATTTGATAGAAACCAGCTTTACATCTCAAAGTGTAATGTCAAACACACATCCATACAAGTCTGTTCCAGGTTCGAACAGAATCGAAGGCACTTCCAAAGAAGCCCTTGCAATATGGGCATCCACAATCCCGATCGGACTCCCCATTACAAAAGGAGATCTCTATACCAGAGCAACTCAGTGCAGAGTCATTCGATAAGTTATCCTATCGTTCTCGAAGACACCCGGTCTTCACCACCATCTTCAATTGTTATCCATTTCGTCGTATCACTATTCAGAATGGGTTATATGACACAAAGTCCTCTCCCGGCCAGACCGAATAGTGAGCGCAATATTTCAAAACCATATGGATAATGGGATCTCAGTTAAGTCACAATTTATTACCCAAAACTTTTCTTTCAAATGGTTCAAACAAATTACCATTTTCAAATCTTTAAATAAAAGGATTCACTTAACAAAGTTCACCAATCTTCCACAAAGATTCATTCATAGCCATTCAAAACAATTTCCTTTTCAAATCGGATTAATTCATCCAATCTTTAATCAAAGATTCAATTCATAGCTTTCAAAACCGTTTTCATTTTTAATCTTTTATACAAAAGACACATCTTTTCAATCCTCTTCAATTTCAAAACAAAGTTCAACAATCTTTCACAAAGATTCATTTATAGCTTTCAAAACAATTTCATTTCAAAACTTGAAATCTTTCAACACATATTGAAAATCCTTTCTTTATATGAAAGCTATTATTATTTGAAAACATATAGTTTTCGTTCGAAAAAATCCGATTACATTTGCACGAGTTAAAGCCCCTTTAAGTCTAAAACTTGGGCTAAATTCAAATTCCCAAAACAATACTTTTATGATGGTTTTAAAACCCATACAAGCACATTTATAACTTGCATAACCTTTTTAAACCATAATAAATATAGAATTCAATTTCAAATCTTGAATTCAAATTCAAATCAAATTATTTAAATTTCAAAACTTTATCAAGTTATTCAAAATTACTTTTATCTTCAAAACTCCTTTTCATATTTAATCCAATCATTTCCAAAACCATTTGGATTCAAAATTTAATCTTTAAAACCATTTCAAAAATCTGTGACTTATCCAATTTCCTCGTGCAATCCATATTTGTGTGTGTAAGGTGTAGTCTAGGGGTTTTACACAATAGTGCAACAACATCAATCATCACAGATTTAAGCATATCAATATCTATAAGCGGTATATTCTTATAACGCTTATCCTCCATTCACAGATCCATAGATAAATAAATTTGTCACAGATAAATAAATTACATTCGTCACATATAAATAAATCAAAAATAATTTATATCACAAAACATCACACATCACGGATATCACACAATTCAACATTCAATTGAATCCAAACATTCATAAGTAAGAATAACTAATCATTTGATTAATTTTAAATCATATTTAATTACTTATGAATAACTACTAATCCTGGTTAATTAATATTAATTAATTGCAAACCATTTTAATTAGTTATCCTTTAATCATTTATTAATTAACCTTTAATAATAAATTAATTAACCATAAATTATTGATTAATTAACCTTAATTAATAAATGAATCAATCTTTAAGCATTAAATAATTAACTCCTAATTATTTAATTATCCTTTAATTAATTATTCTTAATTAATTATACAAATTAATTAACCCTTAATTAATTACCTTAATTAATCAACCCTTAATTATTTGTCATTAAATTAATTACAATAAGTGATTATCCTTAGTCACTTGATCAACTTTAACCATTAATTAATTACTTTTAATTAAGTAATTATCTTTAAGTAATTAATTACCTTTTAATTAATTAAGTAAATATATTTTAATTATAAATTAATGAGCCTTTAATCAATTTAATTAATTAACCTTAACTAATCTTTAATTAAGTAATTATTCTTAATTATGATTATCCTTTAATCACCTTCATTAATCAATTCTTCCTTAATCACCTTCATTAGTTAATAGTTCTTTAATTATTTAAAATTTCATTAATTAAAAGATAGCCATTTGTCTTTAATATTTTTTTATTATCATTTAATTCTTATTTTATAATCCTTTGGAAATAGGCCATCATCAATATATTTATTAACTTAAAATCTTTAAGCTAGATTAAGGATTATAAAACCATCTCATTTTCTCAATCATCCACTTAATTTCAAAAATTAAGTTTATAAACTTTAAAACCAAAAGTTATATAATTTAACTTAATGAATATGAAATAATTTATTTTTAAACCTTCCAGTAATTTCAGTTTAAACAACATCGATTAAGTTAGAAAAGAAAAGTGTTTTGAGAACCTGTTTGCAAATTTAAATTAGAAAACTTGGTTCATATTCTTTGAAACCTTCATATTTGGAATCCTTTTCAGACTCGATCATTCCAGTATACTTTAAACTTGGCTAAATAAAACTGTCTGAGACTTATTATATTTTTTCTCAAATCTTAAAGCTAATTTGTAACAAGTTATACTTCACATTTCAAAATCCTGATAACTTGTTAAGTAACCCGAGCTATTACTGAATTCCCTCGAAACCAACTTCGGGTTAATCCAACCCACTTTCGCCTTCGAGCCACTCACGCCATTAACGCGAGGTCGTCACGGGTTTCCCATCTTCTTCTCCAACCAAATAATCTTGACACATCCCTGTGCACCGTGCACCTACACCCACGAACCAGCCACCTCTGGTCACTGTAGGATCGATTTCAGAGGGAGGGGTGAATAGGGTGATGCTATTAATTATGAAAATTTATTACGGAAGTTTATATAAAATTATTTCAACACAGATATATCAAAATAATGGCAGTAAAGATAATAGCAGAATAATAAATACAGAAATAGAACGACACAGAATTTACCCAGCTTCGGCAAAACCCTGCCTACATGCTGCCTCTAAAGTTTCTACTAGAAATTAAGCAGTCAGAGGTTTACATATGTAAACCCGTGACACCCACTATCAACTAGCCTTAACTCAACGCTCAAAACCCAGCCACAACTCAGCCATTGAGTTGCGAATTCTCAAACTACGCCATGTAGTTTGTAACCTAGTCACAAGACTAGAAATTACAACGTTTAAAAGAGAAAAATACAAATTAAACACAAATTAAATCAAAACCCTAATTTAAAAAATTAAAGCCTTATTAAAACAAGGCCGACCTAATTATATTATTAAAAATATATCCCTTTTCTTTTCCTTTATTCGGCCGGTTGCTTTTCTCATTTATGACAATGGCTTCTTCGTTCCTCTTTGCTCCAAAATTAGGGCTTTTGCAAATCTTCGAAGCTGTCACTTGAATGTTGATCGATGGAGTGGATATTCGCGTGTTTGCTTTGTCGATCGTTCGTCTCCTTGAGTTGCACTCGGCTGCTTCTCGATGATTGAGTTCGACTTTGATTCCGGTATGTAATTTACGCCTTTTGCTCTCTTAGTTGAATGCTTGAACTCAATTGATGATTCGAGTTGAATGATTATGCTCTGTTGTTACTTGAACTCGAATGCATATCTCGGCTGATGATGAATGGGTTTATATAAGATTCGAATTCCTATATTTTCGTTCGTATACGTTTGTTTGAATTCATTAGTTGACTTATCTTGGCCACTTGATTATTCTTGAACGATGGTGATTTCTCTGACTTCTTCAATTCGTATAATTTCGTTGCTTGTTTAACTTGGTACTCACGGCTTTGAATCTGAACTGTTCGATTTTTTCCTTGACTTGTTCATTCATGATTACCATGGTTTGATGATTTCTGACTTGGTTTGAACTTGTTGCCTTGGTCATCATGCACTGACTTTGGTTTGAAATCAGCAAACTTGATTTTGTGAATTTCTGGTTCCACTATTTTGATTTCTAACTTGTTCGTTCTTTTTTTTCTTTGGTAACGTAGTTGATATCGGCCACTTAGCTTGACGTGGTTGTTGACATTACCTAACTTCGGTCATTTTCTCACTTGTATATCATGACTTTTATACTGCTGTGTCTTCACTGGACATATTCATGACATACTTATTTTGTTCTCTGGTCTACCTGAACCTGTTAGTCGAGTTAGCACTGCATATATATGTGTGTTCATATCTGTAGCATACTCGCCCTGATGCTTGGTTTTTGACTTACTGCATCTTCACGGTTTTGATTTAATCCTTTGTGTCTTCGGCACTGTCACTGCTAGTATGACTTTGACATTGTTTCTTTGACTTGGTTCACGATGACTCTGGTCATTTGAATTTATTTGTTGCCAGTTGCCATTTTACTGACATGTGTTCGTGTTGCTGTAGCCACGAGCTACAGTCTTCACTGCACCCATATTATCTTTGTACATGCATGTTGCATTCATGTGTGACCTGTTTGCAATGTTGTTTCATTTGTTATATTTATTTTCTGGTTGCTTCAGAGTTTTGCTACACATATATATTCTTGTCCACTCATGTACATATACATGTCTTCACTTGTTCCACGTGAGTTCGTTTGCACTGCACTGTCACATGATCATTTGATTGAGGCATTGTTGTTTCACTGTTTTGTTTACTTGTGCACTGTTTTGAGTTCGAGCCAGTTCATGTATATAGTCTGCTTCATCATTGACTGTTGCATTGTAATCCTTTGAGTCAGTTTGCAGTTTGCATTCACTTGTGTACAATTGTTTAAGTGTGGCTTTGTCCCATTGTAGTTTACACTGCAACCATATTGGAGTCTTGTGTATGGACTTGTTCCATATCCTGCTCGGTCGTCTCGACCACACGTATTTTGCTGTTTGACTAGCATGAGCTAGTTGAGTCTGCTTGAAGCTTTTTTTGTATGCTCATGTCTTGTATCAATTTATGGTGCACCACTTTTGCATTGACTTTGTACATATTGTGCTTGTATTTTTGGACTGCACCTGTGTTGGATCCAGATTTAAAGCTCGGGTTCGACCTTGTGCTAAAATAGTGACTGTATATTTATTTCACTTAAGTTGAACCCGGCTTTTGATTTGGGTTTGACCTTGTGCTCAACTGTCCCTATAATTTTATCAAGCGTATATATCGGTGTGTACGGCCTTATGGCATGTACAGTGATACATTGTGCATGTCACAAGCTGTTCGTATATGATGAATTCAAAATTAAATGATGATGAACAACCCAAATAACCGAGACAAATAATATTTTCAAAATCACATTTTATTTTATACTGCAAAAATATTTTATTTTCAATTTTACTTCGTCAGTATTTATTTTTGCAGATTGCTCAGATGCTGGATTTAATCTGGAATAAAGTTGTAGATAAATTACGAGTGAATGAGCGATATGTAGTGAGGTGTATTTGTAAATGATAGATCGTGATGTAATTGAATTTGTATTGTAACCAAAATTGTATATGTATAGTGAGAGCTCATATTTGTACTATTCAAAATTGTAATAAATATTTTTTTGGATAAAATATCTGTTTGAATTTAAATTCCATGTTATTTACTTTATTCATCAAATATTTATTCAATTATGTTAAAAATAAAATAGTATATTAACAAATAAATTTAAATATATATATATATATATATGTTTATTATCATCAAACAAAAATCATATACTCGTATATTCAACAATCTCCCCTTTTTGATGATAACAAACATGTATTTAAGATTTTGAATTTGTTTAATGTATTTGATCATTCAATTTGCTCCCCCTATTTGAATGCTTCCTCTCTACACTAAGCTCCCCTTTATATATACATACAATTAAAAATATGCAAATGAGCCTAGATGCAAATAGAAAATATTTGACCTTTACTTGCTTTTATTTGACAAAATCTTAGCTTTTCTCTCCCCCTTTTGTTATCAGCAAAAGAGTAATAGTGTTAGAAAAATAGGGATAAAGTGATAGATATTAATAAAACATTAAAAGTCAATCAAATATAAATATTAAATTTCAATAAAAAATCAAACAAAAATCATAAATACTCTGTTAGGCGTATATTCCACTTTTAGAATGATGTGAATGATGTCATCATATAAAACCATACAATTGTGTCTATTTATGGTATATTTATTCCAGGAATTTGAATACCTACTAACCATGCATAACCGTTAGGACTTTTAAATGAGATTAGTAGTATTCCATTTAAAATTAATTAATTTAAGTATCTTCTAACCACGCATAACCGTGAGGACTTTTAAATGGGATTAGAATCAACTTGTTTATTTAATAAATCAATTTTGATATACGTTCCATACACGCATAACTGTGAGGACTTTTAAATAAGCATGGAAGCACATAATCAAAAATTCCAAGTAATTCACCCATGCATAACCGTGAGGACTTTTAAATGAGAGTGAATACTTTGGTTGTTATTTAAAAAAAAATATTAAATGAAAAACGAATGGTTCCTATTCAAATCACCACATATTGACATACTATATTGGATTTTGATGAGTGATGGTCGTTAGAAATATGATAGAAATAGAGATGGTCGTGGAATTTTTACCAACAAAAGTTTTTATAACTCTTGTTTAAATTTCAAAAGAAATTTACTACATATACCGTCTCAAGTTATAATATATGATTAATATCAACACTCATCACTTTTTCAAATACTATTTATCTTTTCGATAATTATTAGGGAGTCAGATTAGTTAGTGTAGTCATTTAAGCTCAAATTCAGTAATAATTATCAAATCAAATTTTCAAAATGACTAATCTGAAACAAGGTCAAAAAAATGATTTCCTAGAAGGAGTTTTATAAGTAAAATGTCTGCTTTTTGAAAATTATTTGAAATGAAAAATATGCAGATGTTTTCTTTAAAAAACTATGCAGTTACTAAATGTCTCAAAATAAATCACGTTCCACTAGTAATTTTTCTATCAACGAGATTACCAGTGTAATCTGCATAGGAAATTTTCTTTTCACTCAAACTTATTATTAGTTGAATGTTACAGACAAGATCATGAGTTGTGCAACAAAATATCTCAAAATCACTTTTAACAACTTTTTAAATAAATTCTCTTGAATTTGATTTGAAGCCGTGTAAATAATCAAAAACCATGAATATAGAGTCAGCCATAAAATAACCAAATGTATTATCATCCAATAAAACACTATTATTAATCCAAACTAATATATATGAAGTAATTCAAAGACTCTAGAGATTTTTATAGTGTTCTTGGCATAAGAATATAATTGGCCAACAATTTTGAATAAGTCAGAATCAAAATCATTATTTATTTCATCGTCACATTACTGGCTGATTTAGTTCAGATTACGGTGCAGATTTTCACATTTAATATATCGTTCAAATAAATAAACCATTACCTGTTTTACCTGTAGGATATTTTTTCGTTGTTGCCCATTGTGATTCTGTCACCTTTATACTAGGCTAAGGAACTTTGCTTTGTCGCCCGTTGTGTCCTTGGAACAGCTAGAACCCAAGTAACACTGTTGTTGTTCCTTAGCCTGCCACCACACCTACACGTTAAAAGATTTTTGTGACCTATTTGTTTTTACAGGTCCATGGTTGTTAGTGGCAATTGATTTTGAAAAATAATTTTGTGGAGATCCATAACTATTTATATATGTTCCTTTTGGCACCCAACTTTGTTTAACTTTTGGAAGATTTTATATTTGTTCCTTTTGGAAGCCAAATTGGAATGGTTTTTACGTGTTTGGGTCTATACCATACATTATTTTGACTGTGTCCAAATTTCTAAAAATTGTGCACATTGAATTGACTTGATTAAATTCACTCCTAAGAAGTTTAGTTTGATTATGTCCAAGTCCTTGTTTAACTGTATTAACAGTTTGTTTCCCTAATAGCATTTTCAACGATCTTTCTCCTTTTGAAAATTTTCCTAAAGCCATTGACAGTTATTGGACTTGTGTTTTAAGTGATTCATTTTTGTTCAATAATTGTGCGCACTTTCTAATAGAATTTTCTCTTCGAGTATTTTCGCTTTCTTTCAAAATCAGAATTTCATTTTCAAGCGATTTAATTTTAATTTCTTATTTTTTTCTTCTTCTTCAAAGGTTGGACACTTATCGCACTTAGGGATCCTATTTTGATAATTTTTAACTAATTGTTCAAGCTGTTCATTTACTTCTATCAAACTATCTCTTTGTGATTCAAGTTTGGAATACTTCTCCCTAAGTCGTTCAAAACAGCCATTTACTTCATGGAAATATATAACTAACTCTGAGTGAGTGGGTTTTGATACCTCGCTTAGCTCGTCATCGTCGCTATCAGTTATATAACCTTGAAGGCACATATCTGCTTTCTCACTCTCACTGTTAGTACTTTGATTATCTTCATCACTTGTATTCCACGTGGCTGCAAAATTTCTCCTTTTGATTTCTTTTCAAAGTCGTGTCGGTTTGGAGGACAATTGGGCTTAATATGTCCGGGTTGGTTGCACTTATGACAGATGATTTTTTGTTGTTCTGTGTTATCTAAAAGTTTGATTATTCTGCTTTTTAATTTTTGATTTAGAGCTGGATTTCTGTATTTGCGGTTCCACTTTTTTAATCTCTTTATTACCATTTCCAACTCTGCTGCTCCATCATCGTCGTCGTCATCATCACTTTCAGTTGTTCCTTTGAGAGCTATTGATTTCTTTCGAGTATCTCCTCCTTCACGCTCTTCCTTGAATTTCATTTCTAGCTCATAAGTGGTGAGATTTCCGATGATTTCTTCAACTTTGATTTGTTTTAAATCTTTCGATTCTTGAATGGTAGTCACTTTTGCTTCCAAACTTCGTGGAAGGACTCTGAGGATTTTTCGGACTATTTCCAATTCCATGAATGATTTTCCGAGAGCTTTTGATTTGTATACGATATTGGAAAGTCGTGCGTACATCTCTTTGACATTTTCTTCCTTGGCCATTGTGAAATTCTCGTATTCGCTGCTTAGCATGGCAAGGTGAGATTCTTTGACTTGAGACGTTCCTTCATGAGTCACTTCGAGCGTGTGCCATATTTCCTGCGCAGTTAGACAATGTGAGACACGATTAAATTTAAATTGATCCAATGAAGAGATAATAGAATTCATAGCTTTAGCGTTAGCATTTTGTAATTTATTTTCTAATTCTGTCCATTGATTCTTCGGTTTATTTGTTTCCTAATTATTTACAATTATAGTTGGTGCTCTATACCCTATCTCAACAATATCCCAAGCGTCAATGTTTTTTAAAAAAAATTCCATCCTATTTTTCCAGTAAGCATATTCGCCATTGAACATTGGTGGTCTAACTATGGATTGACCCTCCGCAAAAGCATTATTAAAAGAAGCCATTTAAAAATTTAATTTTTTTAAAAAAATTGGCTTTTGAAAAATCAAAATTTTAAAACAAAAATGGTTTTTGTTCCTAGCTCTGATACCACTTGTAGGATCGATTTCACCCTAGAGGGGGGTGAATAGGGTGATGCTATTAATTATGAAAATTTATTGCGGAAGTTTATATAAAATTATTTCAACACAGATATATCAAAATAATAACAACATAGATAATAGCAGAATGATAAATACAAAAATAGAACGACATAGAGTTTACCCAGCTTCGGCAAAACCCGGCCTATGTGCTGCCCCCAAGGTTTCTACTAGAAATTAAGCAGTCAGAGGCTTACATACGTAAACTCATGACACCCGCTATCGACTAGCCTTAACTCTATGCTCAAAACCCTACCACAATCTAGCCATTGGGTTGTGAATTCTCAAACTACGCCACGTAGTTTGTACCCTAGTCACACGACTAGAAACTATAATGTTTTAAATAGAAAAATACAAATTAAACACAAATTAAATCAAAACCCTAATTTAAAAAATTAAAGCCTTATTAAATAAGGCCAGCCTAATTATATTATTAAAAATGTATCCCTTTTCTTTTCCTTTATTCGGCCGGTTGCTTTTCTCGTTTGTGACAATGGCTTCTTCGTTCCTCTTTGCTCCAAAATAAGGGATTTTGCTAATCTTCAAAGCCGTCGCTTGAATGTTGATCGATCGAATGGATATTCGCGTGTTTGCTTTGTCGATCGTTCGTCTCCTTGAGTTGCACTCGGCTGCTTCACGATGATTGAGTTCGTCTTTGATTCCGGTATGTAATTTACGCCTTTTGCTCTCTTAGTTGAATGCTTGAACTCAATTGATGATTCGAGTTGAATGATTATGCTCTATTGTTACTTGAACTCGAATGCATGTCTCGACCGATGATGAATGGGTTTATATAGGATTCGAATTCCTATATTTTCGTTCGTATACGTTTGTTTGAATTCATTAGTTGATTTATCTCGGTCACTTGATTATTCTTGAATGATGGTGATTTCTATGACTTCTTCAATTTGTATAATTTCGTTGCTTGTTTAACTTGATACTCACGGCTTTGAATCTGAACTGTTCGATTTTTTCCTTGACTTGTTCATTCATGATTACCATGGCTTGATGATTTCTGACTTAGTTCCAACTTGTTGCCTTTGTCATCACGGCAAGTACTTTGGTTTGAAATCTGCAAACTAGATTTTGTGAATTTCTGGTTCCACTATTTTGATTTCTAACTTGTTCGTTCTTTTTTTTCTTTGGTTTTAACGTAGTTGATATCGGCCACTTAGCTTGACGTGGTTATTGACATTGCCTAACTTCGGTCATTTTCTCACTTGTATATCGTGACTTTCATACTGTTGTGTCTTCACTGGACATATTCATCTACATACTTATTTTGTTCTCTGGTCTACCTAAACCTGTTAGTCGAGTTAGCACTGCATATATATGTGTGTTCACATCTGTAGCATATTCGCCCTGATGCTTGGATTTTTGACCCACTACATCTTCACGGTTTTGATTTAATCCTCTGTGTCTTCGGCACTATCACTGCTAGTATGACTTTGACATTGTTTCTCTGACTTGGTTCATGATGACTCTGGTCATTTGAATTTATTTGTTGCCAGTTGCCATTTTACTGACATGTGTTCGTGTTACTACAGCCACGAGCTACAGTCGCACTGCACCCATATTATCTTTGTACATGCATGCTGCATTCATGTATGACCTGTTTGCAATGTTGTTTCATTTGTTATGTTTATTTTCTTATTGCCTCTGAATTTTGTTGCACATATATATTCTTGTCCATTCATGTGTATATACATGTCTTCACTTGTTCCACATGAGTTCGTTTGCACTGCACTGTCACATGATCACTTGGCTGAGACATTGTTGTTTCACTTTTTTGTTTACTTGTGCACTGTTTTGAGTTCGAGCCAGTTCATATATATAGTCTGCTTCACCATTGACTGTTGCATTGTGATCCTTTGAGTTAGTTTGCAGTTTGCATTCACTTGTGTACAATTGTTTGAGTGCGGATTTGTCCCATTGTAGTCTACACTGCAACCACATTGGAGTCTTGTGTATGGACTTGTAGCATATCCAGATCGGTCGTCTCGACCACGCGTATTTTGCTGTCTGACTAGCATGAGCTGGTTGAGTCTGCTTGGAGCTTTTGTTGTATGCTCATGTCTTGTGTCAATTTGTGGTGCACCACTGTTGCATTGACTTTGTACATATTGTGCTTGTATTTGTGGACTGCACCTGTGTTGAATCCAGCTTTAAAGCTCATGTTTGACCTTGTGCTAAAATCATGACTGTATATTTATTTCACTTGAGTTGACCCCGACTTTTGATTTGAGTTTGACCTTGTGTTCATTTGTCCCTGTAATTTTATCAAGTGTATATATCGGTGTGCACGGCCTTATAGCATGTACAATGATACACTATGCGTGTCACAAGCTGTTCGTGTATGATGAATTCAAAATTAAATGATGACGAACAACCCAAATAACTGAGGCAAATAATATTTTCAGAATTACATTTTATTTTATACTGTAAAAATATTTTATTTTCAATTTTACCGCGTTAGTATTTATTTTTGCTGATTGCTCAGATGCTGGAATCAATCTGGAATAAAGTTATAGATAAATTATGAGTGAATGAGCGATATGTAGTGAGGTGTATTTGTAAATGATAGATTGTGATGTAATTGAATATGTATTGTGATCAAAATTGTATAAGTATAGTGAGAGCTGGAATTTGTACTATTCAAAATGGTAATAAATATTTGTTTGAATAAAATATCTGTTTGAATTTAAATTCTGCGTTATTTATTTTATTTACCAAATATTTATTCAATTATGTGAAAAATAAAATAGTGCATTAACAAATACATTTAAATGAATATATATATATATATATATTGTCATCAAACAAAAATCATATACTCCCATATTCAATAGTCACTGTCGTGGCGACCCACACAACAACGATCACCCACTCGTACGCTCCGACCAACCCAGTTGCACTTGAAAATCAAAATCGAACCACCCAATGAAAACTGGAACCCAACTTCGATCATCTAAAAGTGCCTCGCATCGACCAGCCCGATCGCCAGGGACCTCGCCTACTCGTCTATAGCTGCGCCACTTCCCCATGGTCCGTTTCCCTCCGATGCGAACGCCTATAATCCACCATGGACGTCACAGCACCACGATTTTCGACCATGACCAATTTTGGGTTCTAAACCTTAGTTCAACGCAGTGCACCCCCATGATGATTTAAAAATTTTGTTTCCATTCTTCCATCAATCTACGACACCCGTTCCACCTTCCACCACGATCACGTTACATACAAACTTGCCGACCATCGGCAATTGCCGAAAGAGAGTTTTCTGTTCAACTCGAAAATTCCAATTGATTATCAAACTAAAAATCAAGCTATTTCCATTAAAATTCATTATTCACCATTACGAATCAGGCAGGATGATCAAAATAAAGAATTGAAATGATTGATTTCTGATCAAATTTGATTTTCTACTGTGGTTTTCCAAATTTGAATTTATTTCTAACTAAAAAAATTCCGAAACCATTTTTATAATTAAAATTATACCGTAATAACCAACTTTTATTTTAAAATCAAAGGTTAATATGTATTGGAGATGAAGAACTTTATTTTTTTAAAACAAATTTCTGATTCCTGTAACTAACAGAGCAATATGGTCTGTATATCAGACGTGCATACCTATCCTCATGTATGTAAATATATACACAAGCATATTCAACAACTGAACACATATTTATCATAGCACACTTCAATATTAACCCAAACATCAAGATAAATAACAGGGTTAAGAAGTTTTCTCGCCTTGAAAGATTTGAAGCAGAGAGTTTTGCCTGGAATGTTGAAAAACTGGAAATTGATTTTTGTTGCCTACTTTAGTTCCAGGTTTGATTTGAACTTTGATCTTTGATTATTGAATTTGTTAAGATGCTTCTAGTTTTTTATTCAACTTTTGTTTGAATTAATCTTCTACAGGTTTGCTTTTGGTTTTAATTCTCCAGTTTTGGATTGCCTTAGATGATCTTCATGTTGAAGACTTTAATCAGATTGAAGATTTGAAATGTGGTTTTCCAGATTTGTTTCCAGGCTTTTGAGAAAATTGTTTTGATTTTCTTTTTTCTTCTTTTCCAGGTTTTAGATCCTTTTCTTTTGATCTATTATCTGGTTTCAGGTTTGAGAATTATGAACTGAGAATAACTTGATTTTCTTTTCTTTTAGTATGTTGCTTAAAATTTTATAAAAACCATTTTGCCACTTGTATATTATGTTGACACTTGCTATGTTCATGATATTATAAATTTACAATTGTTAGAACAATAACTTTTATGTTTATATCCTTACTTCAAATAAATTTTAAAATTTTGTTTTAAACCCTTTTATCTTATGTTTTTTGCATGTTTATATAAATCTTTAGTATTATGTCTTTATCTTTTTATTAACTAAATATTACGAGATAAGTATACAAATAAATTTTGAAATCAATTTATACATTAATAGGAAACCATATATATTTTATACACAAGGATTTAACTTAAACTAACATTTTGAAGTTTATTATATCAATCTTAAAATAAAACTTTCAAATCACCATATTATAAATACAAAACCAATTTCTCTATTAGTATAGAGTTTCCAAATCCAATATATTATTCAAAACATTTACCTTGAAATTTAAAATTCAAAAATTAATATACAATCAATTTGTATTTATAAATGAATAAACAAACGATATCTTTTTATAAATATATATTTTATTCCATTCACAAACTATTTATTTTCCAAATATTTATTTCCAACATATATGTATTTGAATTTCAAATTCAAATTCCAAATTATAATTTATTTATAAAATATTTAGATTCCCAAATCAAATTCTTTATTTTAAAAACTTATATATATTTTTATTCCCACATTTTCAATTTATTTTCAATATTTATTTTGAATTCCAAATCCAAATTCTATTTAAAAATCAATTTATATACATATATAATAAGTAAATAAATATCTTGTTTTATTTGGAAAAAAAATCAAATAAATTCACAATTTAATCCAAAAATTATATTAATTACTACTTTATTTCAAATTTATTCCCAAAAATTTAAATAATTACCAATTCAAATTTAACTCAACACCGGGGATGTTATAGATTCTCCCATTAAGAAATTTTCGTCCCCGAAATTTGCCAGAGTGACAACAAAGAACAAATGAACACATCTGAATAAAGAATTGATTTACCAGATCAAACTGAATATCTATTCTATATTTGGCTTACCAAATCAGAATATCATCAATATGAGAACAAACTTATTCGATACTACACAAGATACAAGGGTCGCCTGGTCTACGAATATACAGGGGTATTGCTTAGTCCGAAGGATAACTAATTGTTCGTAGAATATATCTAGATACAAAAGAATAGATAGATTCAATCTTCTACAACTCTCAAACACTAGGTATGAATTCCAAATTCAGGTTGGAATACTCCAAATTATAAATTAACTTGTCCCTCTTCGGACTTTGATCCTTAAAGAAATTAGAATGGAATTTCAAATTTGGTTCTAATCGAAATCGTTTTATCGATACAAATCTTTATATTTATTCATCAATTCATTTTAAATAGAATTTTAAATTACTTAAAGTTTAAAACGAAAAGCTGATTGGGAACCGATGAAGAGAATACGAATTAGGAACTTATCTACACAATTCGCAGGGCCAACACTACACCAAAGCTTTTTCTGGAGCTACCACGAAGCCATCAAAGAATTGAAACTGGATCAAAGGAGATTGATGAGGAAAGTTGTTTTCGTTGTTGCAGGGTATTAACCATTTGAAGTGGTATTTCCCCGTCCCCTACCTCGTCCTCTTCTTGCACTCATACTTACTATCAGTGGATAGTAAGAGAATTTGCTAAGGCATACGGATGAATATCTTAGGGATATACTCATTCTAGGTTATACTTCACCCTATCTATGATGAGTTACCTAATGTGTCATATTCCTGAGCTAAGCTTCAACCTTCAGCTCTGATACAAATTATAACGACCTTGACTCGACCTTCAAAAATCGACACTGAATACATCACCCATCTTCGAATGCCGCAGATCCAAAATTCGAATCTTCTTTGCCGGAGCTTATAACACATTAAGTACAACAACACAGCGGAAGAAAATGAATATATCATTGATATACAACATTTGATACTATTTTGATACAAATGATATCAACATCAGAGACACAAGATAATAGCAAGAAAATAACACAAATAGATGGTTTAGACTTTGCAACCATCGACAGCGGAAAGATAACTCCCATAGAATTCCAAGTGAAAAAGCTAGAATCCAACATCTCGCGACTCCATTGCCAAAGCTCCAAAGCTAGAAAGACTCCAAATCAAAAAGAGAGAACCACCATCAACACTAAAGTGAAGCAACTTGATCCAAATGCGATTGCCAATATCCAGAGATTGAATGCTATCGAATCTACACCTACTACTTGATTATCTGAAAAACCCAACTCTAGACTGCCCATGTGGAAAATTATCGGCACCCAGAGTTTAGGGGAATAATAAACTCCAGGTCAATCATGGGAATGGTGTGAGCAAACCAAAACAGTTTTATCTTTATCAAAAGCAAAGCAAAAGAATTTAAAAGAAATCCGCAATGCTTTTTGGAAAATGAAACTGCCATAAGGCCTCGCGCCACACACACAATGCAAGCGCAAACTTGGAGGAAATTCCTCCTTATGACAGTCAAAAATGCTTGATACGCGAAAACTATTTGATATTATTATTAGTGCATTGTGGAAAACATTTGCAAGTATAATATTAATCCTAGCCAGCATATGTACCATTATAGTATGCCTACTATAGCTACCATATTAGATGGCAGGTTCTGCAACTAAAACCGTACAAGGTGCGTATTGGATGGTTGGATTTCCAAAAATAGTCAGGCAAAGGAACTTTCCACATCAAATGGAATGCCTACGGAGAATGCCTTCGAGAATCTAACAGGATCTCTGCTACACAAGGCCGGGTTACCTCTGTAACTAGGTAACTACTAACACGAGCATGCCATCCCTCGGTCGTTACCAACCTTTATCCGAGGTACCTCTCGACCAACAACCACAAAGAAATAAGTTTGCAGTAACCACAAGGTTAAGTACTTGGGCTCCATACCATGATACCACTTATAATCTAGAAGGAAATGGACATACCCTCAAGAGGCGCTACCCCCAAATAACCTTACTGTAACGATTCCTGTTTCGACCATTACCGGGTTGTGAGGCTCGATGAAGTCTCGTCCATAAAGCTACGCTTTTCACAAGGCCATGCTTCGATCAACAAATTATCAGCAGCACTTCGTATGCTGCATTACCAAATTGGGAATATATCACTGGTAACCATCAACTACATAACCTCTGAGCACGTACGTCTGAGAGAAGGGTGTTAAGTTAAGAGAATAAATTCTCCGCCACTAAACAGAAATGTATTTGATAGAAACCAGCTTTACATCTTAAAGTGTAATGTTAGACACGCATCCATACAAGTCTGTTCTGAATTCGAACAGAACCGAAGGCACTTCCAAAGAAGCCCTTGCAATCCGGGCATCCACAATCCCGATCGAACTCCCCACCGCATATGGAGATCTCTATACCAAAGCAACTCAGTGCAAAGTCAATCGATAGGTTATCGTATCGTTCTCGAAGACACCCGGTCTTTACCACCGTCTTCAATTACTATCCATTTCGTTGTATCACTATCAAGAATGGGTTATGTGACACAAAATCCTCTCCCGGCGAAACCGAATAGTAAGCACAATATTTCAAAATCATATGGATAATGGGATCTCAGTTAAGACACAACTTATTACCCAAAACTTTTCTTTCAAATGGTTTAAACAAATTACCATTTCTAAATCTTTAGACAAAATGATTCACTTCACAAAGTTCACCAATCTTCCGCAAAGATTCATACATAGGCTTTCAAAACAATTTCCTTTTCAGATTGGATTAATTCTGCAATCTTTAAATCAAAGATTCAATTCATAGCTTTCAAAACCATTTCCATTTTAAATCTTTTATACAAAAGATACATCTTTTAGATCTTCTTCAATTTCAAAACAAAGTGTAACAATCTTTCATAAAGGTTCATTTATAGCTTTCAAAACATTTTCATTTCAAAATTTGAAATCTTTCAACATAAATTGAAAATCCTTTCTTTATATTTAAGCTATTATTATTTGAAAACAAATAGTTTTCGTTCCGGAAAATTCAATTACATTTGTACGAGTTAAAGCCCCTTTAAGTCTTAAACTTGGGTTAAATTCAAATTCCCAAAACAATACTTTTAAGATGGTTTTAAAACCCATATAAACACATTTATAACTTGCATAACCTTTTTAAACCATAATAAATATAGAACTCAATTTCAAATCTTGAATTCAAATTCAAATCAAATTATTTAAATTTCAAAACTTTATCAAGTTATTCAAAATAACTTTTATCTTTAAAACTCGTTTTCAAAAGATTTTCATATTTAATCCAATCCATTTTCAAAACCATTTGGATTCAAAATTAAATCTTTAAAACCATTTCAAAAATCTATGACTTATCCAATTTCCTCGTGCAATCCATATTTGTGAGTGTAAGGTGTAGTCCAGGGGTTTTACACAATAGTGCAACAACATCAATCATCATAGATTCAAGCATATCAATATTGATAAGCGGTATATTCTTATAACGCTTATCTTCCATTCACAGATCCACAGATAAATAAATTTATCACAGATAAATAAATTACATTTGTCATAGATAAATAAATCAAAAATAATTTATATGACAAAGCATCACACATCAGGGATATCACACAATTCAACATTCAATTGAATCCAAACATTCATAAGTAAGATTAACTAATCATTTGATTAATTTTAAATCAGATCTAATTACTTATGAATAACTACTAATCCTGGTTAATTAAGATTAGTTACTTACGAACCATTTTAATTAATTATCCTTTAATCATTTATTAATTAACCTTTAATAATAAATTAATTAACCTTAAATTATTAATTAGTTAACCTGAATTAATAAATGAATCAATCTTTAATCATTAAATAATTAACCCATAATTATTTAATTATCCTTTAATTAATCATCCTTAAATAACTATACAAATTAATTAACCCTTAATTAAATACCTTGATTAATTAACCCTTAATTAATTATCATTAAATTAATTACAATAAATGATTATCCTTAATCACTTGATCAACTTTAACCATTAATTAATTACTTTTAATTAAGTAATTATCTTTAAGTAATTAATTACCCTTAATTAAGTAAATATCTTTTAATTATAAATTAATGAGCCTTTAATCAATTTAATTAATTAACCTTAATTAATCTTTAATTAAGTAATTATTCTTAATTATGATTATCCTTTAATCACCTTCATTAACCAATTCTTCCTTAATCACTTTCATTAGTTAATAGTTTTTAATTTATTTAAAATTTCATCAATTAAAAGCTAGCCATTTATCTTTAATATTTTTTATTATCATTTAACTCTTATTTAATAATCCTTTGGAAATAGGCCATCATCAATATATTTATTAACTTAAAATCTTTAAGCTAGATTAAGGATTATAAAACCATCTTATTTTCTCAATCATCCACTTAATTTCAAAAATTAGGTTTATAAACTTTAAAACCAAAAGTTATATAATTTAACTTAATAAATTTGAGACAATTTATTTTTAAACCTTCATGTAATTTCAATTTAAACAAACATTGATTAAGTTAGAAAAGAAAAGTGTTTTGAGAACCTGTTTGCAAATTTAAATTGGAAAACTTGGTTCATATTCTTTGAAACCTTCTTATTTCGAATCCTTTTCAAACTCGATCATTCCAGTATACTTTAAACTTGGCTAAATAAAACTATCTGAGACTTATTATATTTTTTATCAAATCTTAAAACTGATTTGTAACAAATTATACTTCACATTTTAAAACCCTAAAATCTTGTTAAGTAACCCGAGCTATTACTGAATTCCCCCGAAACCAACTTCGGGTTAATACCACCCACTCTCGCCTTCGAGTCACTCACGCCATTAATTCGAGATCGTCACGGGTTTTCCATCTTCTTCTCCAACCAAATAATCTTAACACATCCCCATGCACCGTGCACCTACACCCACAAACCAGCCACCTCTAGTCATCGCCGTGGCCACCCACACAACAACGATCACCCACTCATACGTTCCGACCAACCCAGTTGACCAAACGACTTGAAAATCAAAGTCGAATCACCCAATGCAAACTGGAACCCAACTTCGATCATCTAAAAGTGCCTCGCACCGACCAGCCTGATCGCTAGGGACCTCGCCTACTCGTCCATAGCTGCACCACTGCCCCATGGTCCTTTTCCCTCCAGTGCAACCGCCTATAATCCACCATGGACGTCGTAGCACCTCGATTTTCAACCATGACCAATTTTGGTTTCTAAACCCTAGTTCAACGCCACGCACCCCCCCCCTCCCCACAACAATCTAAAAATTTTGTTTCCATTTTTCCATCAATCTACGATACCCATGCCACCTTCCACCATGATCACGTTACATACAAATTGCCGATCATCGGCAATTACCGAAAGAGAGTTTTATGTTCAACTCGAAAATTCCAATTGATAATCATACTGAAAATCAAGCTATTGCCATTAAAATTCATTATTCACCATTATGAATCAGGCAGGATTATCAAAACAAAGAATTAAAATGATTGATTTCTGATCAAATTTGATTTTCTACTGTGATTTTCCAAATTTGAATTTATTTCTAACTAAAAAAATTCTGAAATCATTTTTATAATTAACATTATATTGTAACAATAAACTTTTATTTTAAAATCAAAGGTTAATATGGATTGGATATGAAGAATTTGATTTTTTTTTTTAAAACAAATTTTTGACTCCTGTAAATAACAGAGCAATATGGTCTGTATATCAGACATGCATACCTATCTTCAAGTATATAAATATATACACAAGCATATTCAACAACTGAACACACATTTATCACAACACACTTCAATATTAACCCAAACATCAAGATAAATAACAGGATCAAGAAGTTTGCTCATCTTGAAAGATTTGAAATAGAGAGTTTTGCCTGGAATGTTGAGAAACTGGAAATTGATTTTTGTTGCCTGCTTTAGTTTCAGGTTTGATTTGAACTTTGATCTTTGATTGTTGAATTTGTCGAGATGCTTCTAGTTTTTGATTCAGCTTTTGTTTGAATTAATCTTCTACAGGTTTGCTTTTGGTTTTAATTCTCTAGTTTTGGATTGCCTTAGATGACCTTCAGGTTGAAGACTTTAATCAGATTGAATATTTGAAACCTGGTTTTCCAGATTTATTTCCAGGCTTTTGAGAAAATTGTTTTGATTTTCTTTTATTTTTCTTCTTTTCCAGGTTTCAGATCTTTTTCATTTGATCTATTATCTGGTTTCAGGTTTGAGAATTATGAACTGAGAATAACTTGATTTTCTTTTCTTTTAGTATATTATTTAAATTTTTATAAAAACCATTTTTTCGCTTGTATATTATGTTGACACTTGCTATTTTCATGATATTATAAATGTACAATTATCAAAACAATAACTTTTATGGTTATATCCTTGCTTCAAATAAATTTTAAAATTTTGTTTTAAACCCTTTTATCTTATGTTTTTACATGTTTATATAAATCTTAAGTATTATGTATTTATCTTTTTATTAACTCAATATTATGAGATAACTACACAAATAAATTTTGATATCAATTTATACATTAATAAAAAACCACATATATTTTATACACAAGGATTTAACTTAAACTAACCTTTTGAAGTTTTTTATATCAATTTTAAAATAAAACTTTCAAATTACCATATTATAAATACAAAACCAATTTTTCTATTAGTATAGAGTTTCCAAATCCAATATATTATTCAAAACATTTACTTTTAAATTTCAAATTCAAAAATTAATATACAATCAATTTGTATTTATAAATGAATAAACAAATAATATCTTTTTATAAATATATATTTTATTCCATTCACAAACTATTTATTTTCCAATATTTATTTCCAACATATATGTATTTGAATTTCAAATTCGAATTCCAAATTATAATTTATTTATAAAATATTTAGATTTCCAAATCAAATTCTTCATTTTAAAAACTTATATATATTTTTATTCCCATATTTTCAATTTATTTTCAATATTTATTTTGAATGCCATATCCAAATTCTATTTAAAAATCAAATTATATAAATATATAATAAATGAACAAATATCTTGTTTTATTTGGAAAAAATCAAATAAATTCACAATTTAATCCAAAAATTATATTAATTACTAATTTGATTCAAATTTATTCCCAAAAATTTAAATAAATTACCAATTCAAATTTAACTCAAAACTGGGGATGTTATAATACTATATATGGTATGTTATATTTTGAAGTAAGAGGTATGAGGAAGTACCATCCGTGAAGAAGTATAGTATGATATGCTTCGACCTATATGGACTTAGGGAATCCAGGAATGGATTCTATCGATAAACCATGATGGACTTGGGTGAATTCAGAAATAGATTTAACTGATATGGTTGTCCGAACTTTAACTCATGAGTTCCTCGATTTTTTTCAGCGTAGATGGTTCTTCAGTTTACCCAATGGAGGCGCTTTCGATCCTGGGATCTATTGTTTATGGATTTTTCGGGAAGGAAGTGCATCCATTGCGTAAATCATTGAAGTAGCAGCGTACCACTGCAGCAGGGGTCGATGTCCCCTTCTTTACGAACTATCTATGATATTTTTCTGGAATCCGAAAGGTGGAAGGATCTTCTGGAAAGTTTTGTGTCCATTGCGTAAATACCGGATCAGCAACGGGCCACTGCTATCGTATTATCATCATTTGACATTGGATTTTGAGTGGTACTTCTCATACCTATTTTTAAGTATTTTTCACTGGGGTTGAAAAAGGTTTACTAAGTACTTGGTATTTCTACTCTTACGCCTGATCAACGTACGACCAGAGTCTGCGAGAAAGAGGAAAAACGTGTTAGGACATCGAGTTATAAAAGTATTTTGATAAAATATTATATAAAGGATATTTTGATCATCTTTCTTTCTAAGTAATATAAAATGTTTAAAATATTGTTTATTTATATACTACATGGTTTAATAGTAAATTATCACTGTTGTAAATATTTTAGAAATTATTTAAAATATGTTTAAAGTAAATGATTATTGTTTATTAATAATGTTTGAAAAGTATCTTGAGATAAAATTAATAAATTTATGAATTATGGATTTAATGTTTCGATAGCTTCTTTGTAAATATAAGTAATGATGTAAATAATTGTTTTCAAATAGTTTACATATATTTATAAAGGTGTTATTTAAATATTTAGATTGTATTTTTAAATGAAGCAAGAAATTTTACAAATGAGTTTTGAAAGCATTAAAGTATTAAAGATAATTGATTTGCAAATGAAGCTTTCAAATGAATATTTCAGGTAAAATTTATATAAGTTTCTTTGAATTCATAATTCAATGATAATATATATAAATGGAAAATTTTGATTTGCAAAGTTTATTTATAGTAATATACTTGACAAATAAAATTGAATCCCTATTTTGGAAGTACAGTTTGGAATATTTACTTGATTTCGAAGTACTAATAGTAAATTACTTGGTTTATTTACTGTTTGAAATTTTGTATTAAACTATAACAAATGTTTTTTTGATTTGAATATTCATTTTAAACAAGTGTCTAAAAATTAACTATAAAGATATAAATTTTATACTTTGATTTAGAAATTTTATTATAATGTTTTGATATAAATTTCTAACATTGTTTTAGACTTTTGAAAATCTTTGCGTAATGCTATGAGGATTTTTAAATATATCTTATATTTTACTAAGTGAATGAGGTTAAATGTTTAATTGATTGTTTTTAGATATATTGAAATATTTCTTTCTCTTCAAGGGCGAATACCAAAAAAAACTTAAATTTTATTCAATAACCGAATTAGGTTATAAACTTAAATAATGCAATAGAAGCTTAAGTAATATTTTATTAAATGATTCATTTATGACTTATACCTTTAATGGAAAACAAATTATGAAAGTGATTGATTTTTTATATAAATAAGTGAATGAAAATCAATTTCATGACTAAATGAAGTTTATATGATTTGAATTGACAATTTGAACTAATAATTTGAATTGAATGACTATTTATTGATTTAATAAAATGGACTAAACTTAACCGTTGAATATAAATTAAAATAATTGAAATTTATATAGTTTTAAATTAATTGTTTTATTTTGTTTGTCAATCGATTTTCTTTCTGGTTATTTCTATTCTCCTACCTCGTTCTTTTTCGGGGAAGAAAAAGTTTTGAGTGGGGGGGAGTGTAATGACTGGTAAATTTTAATGGTTTTATCTATTTAATTAATTGAAATTTTATGAAATTTTAAATGATTAAATTTTGAAATAAAAATTGATATTTTGAATACGTCCATTTAAACATAGCAAATGGTAAATTTTCATTTGTGAATTTGAAATATTTTCTTATGTAATTTTATTTAAATTTAAATCAGTTAATATTTGCTGATAAAAAAAAATGTTTTCCAAACCTAAATATTTTTATATAACAAATTTGTAAATCATCTTTCGAGTAACACGTCATCTTTCGTTTTCTTAAATTTGAGCTGTTATTGCTCCGTTTATCTTAATTCTAGCATTTTAGCAGCATTTTCGGTAACGATTATCGACTTTTGATAGGATGATCGTACCGCTGATATCTGTACATCGTTTTGATCGTCTCGCCGTGTTGATCTCTATGGTATATTCAATCCTGTATTTTGAATCCGATACGCAGCGGAATCTGCGAAAAGCGATTTTGTAGCGGTACCGGTTTTAAAATCTTTTGGTTTCCACTGACCATTTGTTTATTCCAACAGTCAGAAATAGGATGGACATTTGCTTTTATTATTTTCTACAATCGTCTATTGGTTTTCTCTACTCCCATCGATAAAATTTATATGACTATATCACTTCAATTGTAGTTCGTTTCGTATGCCTTTTTCTGTTCCCTTCTATGTCGTTCAGAGCTACACAAATCAAAAAGGAAAAAGAAAAGAAGTTTTGTTGTAGCTCACATTTTTCCCTTCATCCCATCCACGCATCAAACACCTCGCCCACTTCGGCCGAACCCATAGGCTCCCCTACCATAGGCAAATCCAAGCGATGACTTCACTTCCCTGCTAGCCATCCATCACCCAGCTCCACCGTGACTTTAACGCCTACATCCCTGACTTCGGCTTCACCAAAACCCAAGCTGCAGCCGAAGCTTCAAACTCTTCCATGGTTGAGCATGGTTCAACTGTCACCATTGTATGTTGCATTCTTTATATATGGTACACCTTCATATATAGGATTTTTTTATAAGTTATGTACTCTGTTTGTATATATAATAATGAAGTTATATATATATATATATATATATATATATATATATATATATATATATATATTTGTGTATTAGTATGATATATAAGTTATTTATATAAAGGGGATTGGATCTGAGAATTTGATAGGTTATGAAATGTTTGGTCTACATATGTTAACATATTTTATACATATCTTCATGTATCAGTCTACGGGTATATATAGGTTTGTTTTAAAATCTTAATATATGTCGATTATATATATTAGTTCTATATATAGCTTAAATTGGTCTGCACATGTTACGACTTATATATATAAATAGAGATTTTGTTTAGTGGCCGCATTCACAATTGCTTTCGCTACAGACATTACATGAATTTTGGAAAGATAAGGTACCATTATTTAATAGTGATGTTTAAATGGTATATATATATATCAGTATATATAAGTTTGAAGGTAGTATTTTTTAAAATATTTGATTCTAATTATGCGTATATGTACATTTATATGTATTTATATGGATGTTTTATGTTTTAAGTACATATTTGTGTGTACTATGATTCATGTATACATATGTGAGCATTTCATATATATATATATATATATATATATATTGTTTACACTAAGCTATGTATAAATATTAATATGGTGTGTTAGTTTGTTATATAGACGGCTCGTGTATATATATATATATATTATAATTATATAAGGATGCATAAGTTTAAACATGATTTATATTACCTGATTTAGTTCACATATATGGTTTTAACAGTTTTAACAAGGTATATATTTATGTTCGGTCTGGATATGTCAGGTTTGGTATTACTTTAAACTGTGTATATATATGTTAGTTTACTAAGTTATATAATACATTGGTTAGGTTAATTTATATAAGTACTTGTATGTAATAGTTGTTAATATTTGGTGTATGTTAAATTGCTAAATATATAGTTATACATATGTTGTTGTGTAGCTGCATATGAATAAAAAAATTGGTTTGCATATATAAATCATGGTCTGCATGTACATTCATTTGAATGGTCTGCATATTTAATTATCTGATCACATATATTTGTGAGCTTAGATGAACATATATATATTTAATGTTTTGCATTTTTAATTTTATTATTGATTTAATATATACTTTGATTTCGAATATATGTCGCCTTAAAAGATAATATATTTTATTTTTATAGTGTTTTAAATTAAATATTGATTTCAATAATAATAACTATATGTATACTCTATTACATCAAGCTGGTTTGACTTGTTCTCATTTGATTTCTATCTATCAGCTCCGCCTGTCAAATCTGTGTCATCTTACTTCGTTTTGAGATTCGTTGTTTGGATCGATAAATTGTCCAGTTCGTGTTTATCCCGTGTGTTGTCCTGTCTCCTATGACCTCGAAAGGTGAGCAATCACTCACGATTAACGTTCTTATATTTACTAAATTTGATTTCAATTGAAACGACAATTGATAATCTGTTGTTAGTTATTTACATTGCTATGCATATGCTATTATTTGTATCTGTTCACCTGTGACATCTGACACCCTTTATCTGTTATTCATATTGATGATATATGCCTGTTATCTTATTATGATATCTGTTATCACTCTGCAAGTTCTCTGCTAGTATAGAATTCACTATGGGTTGAAATGATACATAACCGAACGATCTGTAGAATAGGAGAAAATCGTTATGGGTTGAAATGATAAACCCAAGCGATTTTCATTGAACTAAATTTGGGATTGCAGGTTGAAATGATATATACCCGTATATATATTAAATTGCGGACTTAAAATGATAAATATCCGTAACACTTGACCATAGGATATAAAATTATACACAAACACCATTGATATATATATATATATATATTGAAATAATTTCCAAGGTTTAAATATATATATATGGTTGTTCGGACGGCTAAATGTCTATCGAGTTAGAAAATAGCCAAACGAATTTTGAAATAAAAATAACCACAAGCGCACGGCATACTATCGTAGTACGGGGTGAATACGGGTCGATCCGCATGGAATTGATGATTTTAAAATTCTATTCAATCAAATTAAACCAAAGTCAATGCAAATTTAAGCTAGATAGTTAGAGAATTTACTAACTAACTAAAAGAAAAGAGATGCAAATATAAGAGTTAAACGACAATTTAGAGAATAAATCCACTCTCTAGATCACATAGTTCAATATATATGAAATCATGATCTCTCTTTTATAGTCATTAGTGCTTTAATTGATGTGCTTATCATAAGTATGGCATATTTTTGCTATTGATTAGCCAACATAAACCATCAAACTATAACACATCCCTTAAGGCACTTACTAACTTTCATGAAACTTGACAAAGAAAATGAAAATAAAATCTATTTTAAGTATGTCCTATTAACTATTAATATAGACCATTAAATTTTAATTTCAAATCACTTTCTTTTGCCATAATCATATTTTAATGAAGAGGCATTTGCGTTAGTCATTGTTTAAGCATAGCCTATTTGGTATCAACAATATAGGCTATCAAATTCAAAGCAAGAACAACAAATAAAACACTTCATTGATCATCATTAAGCATAAAAAGAGAGCATGAATTAACAAATAGTTGAAGCTACATAACTAGAGAGCTTCATTACCCCAAAAGTGAAGGGGTTTTGCCTTTCATATTTGTCATTTGATTAACAAATGTAGCTAGCAACATGAAAGCGTAAAGAAAGAAAAATGAAAGCTACTGGAAAAGAGAACTATTCTACTGGCATAAAAGAAAAGAAATCCACACTACAACATGAAAGGAAAATAAACAGGAGAAGAAAAAGCAAAATATTAAAGTTGCATAAGAAGAAATTACATGAAATAAAAATGGCTAAGTAGCCATGAAAAGGAAAGAGAAGCTTTCTTTTATTTTGAGCATAAACTAATGAAGAGGAAGAGTTACGTGAAACATAAGGCATATATATATATACATGTGTTAAACCCTAATTTATATTTTTGGGGAATGCCCAAAATACCCTTAAGAAAGTATGGAGGCCAAGTAATCATTAGGTTCTACTAATCATCATTTAAGTGTACATGAAGCCATTAATTCCATAAGCATGTGCATTAGCATCTAATTGAAAATCAAGATAAGTGGGCGGGGTCTTCCATGTTCTTCACATTGAATTATTTCCATCTTCATTCTTTTGTGCATGCATATTTCATCATAAAACCACTTGTAAAATTCACCAATTTTACTACAAAACAACATAGAAAATTCCAAGTAAATTTTCACAATTCAATAGATGCACAAAAATGACCATTTTACCCTTATACGAAGATGAATATTTGACAATTTGAAAATAACTCGAATTTTGGTTTAAACAAGTTAAAATCCCAGTATGATCATTTATTCAATTTAAATAAATTAAATATGATGGTAAAAATATGCACATTTACATGCACATCAAATACCCCCACACTTATCTTTTTATTTGTCCTCGAATAAAGAAAAACTAAGATAAATCCATTTTCGTAGGGAGCACGATTGCATTGAGCATATGCAACAAGCCGTTAAACCTCTGGGTGTCCCTAGTAGGACGAGTGTTGTCTCATGAGGGTTTTCAGCGGATACTACCCACAAAATCCAAATGCAGGATGAAAATATTTACAAAACGCAAGATTTATTTACAAAGAGATGAAGCTAGTTTTTGAAAATATTTACAATGGAGGATTCGCTTTTAAATCGACAAAAATAAGTTAAATATAGATTTCGGTCATTATCTAGAAAATTTAAGTCATTTACTCATCAAACTTTCCAACAAAAATCAAGTTATCGTAACAAATAGACTATAGTTTATCTCGTTATTTAGGTTGATAACAAAGTATGATTACGAAATAAATCCTTAGTTGATTATCAAAGTTTATCAAAGTGGTATTTTCATTTCTTTTCAATAACAAGTCAAATCAAATAAGTTAAAATAGTGCTAGGATTTCAATTGCTTATTCATTCTTATATTTTTGAAAATTTTATTGATATCTACAATATTTATATGTCTAACTCAGATAAGTTAAAGCCAGATATATTACCCATGCACTACCTTGCGGACTGAAGTGAGGGGAATACAAAGCGTGGCGAG
This sequence comes from Allium cepa, assembly GCA_030765085.1. NCBI lineage: Eukaryota > Viridiplantae > Streptophyta > Magnoliopsida > Asparagales > Amaryllidaceae > Allium > Allium cepa. The sequence goes on along the minus strand of CM060930.1, from coordinate 191,173,970 downwards.
TGAACACACAAGTGTGAACACTTATCGACTGTAGGCGTTATTAATAAAAGAATTTTTATATACATACACCTAGCTCGGATAAACTGAGGCCAGATATACCAATCGTGCACTACCTTTTGGACTTAAGTGAGAAAGGTATGGAGCATGGCGAGTGTACACACAAGTGTGTACACCTGTCGACCGTAGGGTTTAATAGAAAATGTTTACATATATACAAATGTTTTTTTAAGGAAAAGAGAGGGTTTTGCAAAATAATCTTAGCATCACTTAACTTGTAAGACAAAAAAATATTATAACCTTTATTTTAAATCAATTACCTTTTTAAACAAAGATTTTCAGTTAGGATATATTTCATAATTATCACGTATGAACCTTCCTATATATTAGTTAAACTATCGTTATTTGTAATCAAACATCATTTTTATTTTTGTTAAGACAAATAAATTTCCAGTAATTTCAATTTAATAAACCAAAAACATATGTTGTTATCTTATAGTGTTTCTTTAAAAATAATTCAAAATGCTTAAAAAAATTGTTTTTGAATTTTTTTTTTCTTCGAGTTTAGGAGGAAAAAATGAAAAATTAATCATGAAAAATTAAAAAGAAGACGAGTCTCCCCCCATACTTAATTTTGACCGTGTGCCCACAGTCAACCCAAGTGGAAGGAGAAAAATAAAAACATAACCTTTATTTAAATAAAAATGAAAAGATGATTATTTACATTTCATCAGAAAATATGCCGTTAAAGAGTAAATGAACCAGTCTTCCAAAAACCTATTCATTTGTCTTACCAAGTACATGAGACACAGCTTAAGCGTAGAAAACCAAATTGTAAAAGATTTTGGAATCGAATGTGGATTTGGGAAAACGAATGTCGTTCTATTAAAAATCGTACGAGTTGTTTTATTTTCGATGATTTTTGGGGTAGATATAACGATTAATTGAAATTCAAGTTTATTTTCACCAAATTGAAATTCAAGTTTGTCATTGAAAAATTCTTCGAAATTATTGATTTCAAAATCAAAGTGGTGATTTAAATCTTCCCTCTCGAAATTTAACATCTCATCTTCAAAAGGTCCATAGAAATCATGTTCATTGTGTTCGTCTTCCTTTGTTGGATTATCAATAACTTCATCGTATATATCAATTTCAAAATCCAAAGTTGTTGTATTCAAATTTTTGAAATCAAGAAAAGGAATATCGAATTTTAAATTTGGTTTCTCACCCTCAAAAGAATTGAAATCCAAGTCAATTACCAAATTTTCAACAACTTCATTAAGATTTTCGTTTTCAATTTCAAAAGTTGTTATTTGAAAATCGTCGATTTGGGTAAAAGATGGATTATTATTTAACTCATCACGCGTTGGTATTTGATTGTTTTTCACGTTGTTTCATATATGTTTCAAACAACGAATTTGTGTGATCATCGTTAATTTCGTTCATTTGCTCAACAAAATCCAATTTATAGTTATTAACTTGAGAATTTTTGATTTGGATTTGTTGAGAACAAAAAATTTCAATCGTAACATGCTTAATATTATTCCTATTGCCAAATTCGTTTGAAAAGTGGACCATAGTTTCGTTTTGAGTTTGAAATTCATTTTGGAGTTCGAAATTGAATTGGCATGGGTTATACTCGAAATCATTTGAATTTTGAAGTGAATTTAAATTTTGATTATTTTGACTTGAACTATTGCATAAATATGAGTTACACAAATTGTTTATACTTTGATTTTGTTGTGTGGAGAGTTCAAGTAAAGATGAAATGCTATTTTCGAGATTCGAGGGTTGGTCATCATTTTGAAAACTTTGTTGTTCAAAATTCGAATGGTTTAAAGAATAGTCGTCGTTAAAATATCCATACAAATTTGGAGTGAAATCATATGGATTATATTGATTTTCGCAACTATTGTAAAATTCAAGCATACGGGGAAACTCAAACATTTTCAAGCATGTTTTTGTTTTTTATAAAGGAAAAATATTTACAAATAGAATTTATTTTCAAAACGGAAATTGAATTTTGTTTTGGTTTTTCAATTATTTTTTTGTGTATGATTTTTTTTTGGATTTTGGGTTTGTCTAAAATTTTTTTTGGATTTGTGAAATTTCAAAGAAAAAGGATTTGAAAATTTCAAAGGAAAAGGAATATTTACAATTGTTTAGTTTTGGATTTTGAGTTTTTTTAAATATGCATGAACTAATGCAACTAAATGAATGCAAGGGTTAATTACAAATGATTTATCCTATGTTAACCCAAAATTGTATAATCACGTATTGTCTTAATTCAACATGATAGTTCTCAGGCAGGTAACGGGCATGGTTTATCGGTGCACCACGAATCGCCATAACAATGCAGCAGAAGGTTTAAGTACCTTCAAGGGAACAACCATTATAATATTTACGAACCGCCGTAATATTTATGAATGGTTATTACTCTGTCGTAGCCTAGACACTGAGAAATTAAATTGTTCAAAGAAGACAACTTGTCAATATACAATTAAAAGTTATCGATGCCTAATCGTTATTATTAATCAAAATCTGGTATGAAATGTAAAGTAGAAATTAAACGTGTATTAACAATAAAACTACGAATGGATTTTTGTTTTTGATTTTTTTTTCAAATGCAAGCAATCAACAATGCAATTCAAATGACAGCAGCAATTTTTTATAAGCAAGCCAGTAATTTATTTTTGGCAGCAGAGCGGCAGTTTTCAGCAAGCAAGCAAGCAATTATTTTTAAGCAAGCTAAGCAAAGTAATTCCTCTTGACTTTCTGCTTTGGCAACCTGAAAATAAAAACAAGACATAAGTTTTGTTTTGTTTTTTAATTAAAAAAAAGCTAAACTCAAACAAAATTAAAACAAAAGATTCAACTTAAACACAACAAATGATTTAAATAAAATACTAAAAAAAATAAACAAAACCAAAAAAAGAAAAAAGAAAGAAACTAAAAAAACAAATAAAAACAATAAATGTAAACCAAAAGCGGGTCTTCAAGTGCTAACCCGACCCAAAATTTTAAAAGAAACAAACCACTTTTTTTTAAACAAAGAGATGGTATGCCGCCAGACTCCAATTTAAAACCAAATTCCCGTTCATAATCGAAACAATTTTTTTCTTCTTCAAATATCAGAATCGAAAATTGACCAAACCAAATTCGAATCACTTTTAAAGGTCAGCGTTTACATAGTTTGAGGGTTAATTGTGGTTGCACCAAGATGAAGGCGGGTTCGTGGAAGTTGTTCGCTGTAGTGATGTTTGCTTCAAGTTTCGGTTGAGGTCAAGGATTTGGGGATGGGTCATCTGGGTCGGCAAGTGGTGAGATTGCGAATTTGAGTCGCGGAGATTGTTGAAGTCGAGGTTGCAATTTGGGGTCGTGGTGGTGATGTAAGCTTCGGCTGAAGGTACTGATATGGTGATTGATGGTTGTACGTTGTTTGGAGTTTTAGTCGATGAAGGCTACATGAAGTTCAAACAACAAAGTCAATTTTCCCTTTTTTGGCCTATGGTATGTAGAACTGTGGAGATGTGATCGGTAGATGCTTTGAGGTGACGAGGTGATTCATGGTGGGCAATGAGTGGTCAGGAGATTTGCAGCGATTGTTGAGGTGGGTGGTCAGTGAGTTGACGTTGTTTGTAGAAGTGTTAAGATGTTGGCGGTCTTTGAAGTTTGATGAACTGCGGTTGCATATGCAGTTTTGATATGTATTGCTGTAATTGTTGTATAGCAGTGACAGGTAGGGGATGAATGGTATATTTTGAAGGCAAGAAAATGCAACCTGTTGGTGGTGAGTGAACTTAGTTGAGCGGCTAGTGGCGTAGCCAGGACCAAACATTGGCGTGGGCACAAAGTGAAAAGGGTTCAGAGACAAAAACCCCTGTTTGTATCATACTAGAGCGAACCCGTGCTTCGCATACGGACCGCACTCAACTTCTTATCATCATAACATGTTTAAATGATTTATATGGTTAATTGGTTAAGAAATAGTGATCTTTTTTATCAATTTTCAAATATGTTTGCATTTTGTCTAAAACTTGTGCATAGATCTTTGAAAATTGTAATGCAGATAGTACTGGTGCTTGATAAACAATTGCAAAATATCGAGCAAAAATGATTTCAAAGATAAAATTTCCACACAATACACATATAAATTATACGCATATAAATTTATTGTGTGCATCAGCTATTGCTCCATGCACCAGCTGTATTATATGTAACTTCATTTGGTAAGATACCTTTATCAATCATTTCCTTTAATACTTGATGTCGTTGATTCCATTTGCTGCTTCGGTAATAACTATCTATAAGAGCAGTGCATGTAACAACATTTGGTTTACACTTGATCATTGATCCAAAAATGCCAAAAGCAACGTTGACATGATTCATGAGAACGCAAGTGTTGATGATGATCTCATAACTGACTATGTCTAGGAACATATTATGCAGCATCATGTTATTGTAGAATGATAAGATTGGAGGATAAAGAGATTTATTTTTATTTTGAATGATTATTGTGAAAAATATGCTAAATCTGAAGCATACATATTTTATGTCTGAAGTGTTGGAACTAACAACCATTATTCAACAATATTTATTTTAGTGTGAAGAATATCATTGTATTTCTTTTACATTCAAAGCAAATTCAATATAATAAGAAGCATATAATTGTATTTAATGCTTTTGAGCTTTCTGGTTCCATTTCTAATTCCATCTAACATTGTTTCTTGGTATTGTTGGATTTCACCAGACTTGACTACAATTTGTGAAAGTAGAATCAGTGGCTGGAAATTTTCAAAACAATCAACGACATAAATTAGTTAAAAGAAATAAAGTCAAACAGATTTAATAACTTTAATAATATGAATAATCTGAAAAACTATGACTTTAAAAATTTATTTTTAGCCATCAACAATGGATATCATTGGAAAGCATATTAAATTTGAGATTTAACAGTGAAATCGATTCTTAAATCCAATTAATGTAGAAAAAGTTATCACATTTCAAAGTATGGAATAGAAAGAAATTAAAAACGTGACTGTTCATTTCCTAAAATATGAAGGAGGCCTATGTTCTCTTGAAACCTAACTCAATAATAATATTATAGTATAGATATCTAGAAAAAAGTTATATTGTATGAAATCGCTTCTCACAAACTACATATTGCTCCAGAATTTGATTTAATTTTAGACTACAAGGGACATATTTTGTTTGATTGGGCCATGTCTAATATTTTGTACAGTCAATTATGGACTTTTACTTTGAAACTGTATATACTATTTTGTTTTTTATCAAACTGTGTTGGAAATTTTCAGTTCTGTGCATTTGTATATAAATTTATGTACGAGACTATAATAGTTACACCTTTAATCTTGTATTTCTCATTTTACTTGTATCCTCAAAAAAATTGTTTGTCGGTTTACTACTACAAAAGATGAAAAACACGGATACAAATATGAGTTGCATAACTCTTCCAAAAAACATAAACAAAATTGAAAGTAGCATGGAATAAGTTTCAAGGAAGAAAACAAAAGTCCATATAAACAGGTAAAAAATTTGTTGCAATGAAAAGTTGAAAGTAAGTTGACATAAATCAACTACACTTAGAAATATTTTCAAAGACTGGGGTAGGCACATGCCTACCCCATTTACAAGGGGGATCCGCCCCTATGAGTAGCAGTTCAGCGGCAATTAGATGAAGGTTGTCTTGTGTGGATTGGCAACAGACGAAGAGGGGAGGTGTTTGTTTGGGTACGGTGAAATTGTGGAGGTGTTTGGCGATTGAATGGAGAAGGAAGATAAAAGAGGAGGTTGTAACTGAAGTAAGGTGGAGTTGAAGTGTACAGTGCAGTTTAGCAGGAAATTGAAGGCACTTTTGTGAAAGAGACTATGTATTCACTGTGCACGCGCAAATGTAAATGCAAAAATTATTAAAAAAGAAAAGAAAATGAGATTGTAAAAACAATTTGTAAAAGAAAATGAAAATGGAATAAAAGAGTTTTTTTTTGGTTGAAATTTGTGTATTTTTTTAATATGAAATGGAAATGGAAATTTACTACAAAACAAGCACACAATGTACACAAACAATGAAAACTAAATTCACACAAAAACACACAACAATAGTTTTTTTTAAATTCACTCAAACACACAAAATGAAAACACACAAAAATAAAACAAAAATAAATTCGAAGAATGAAAAATCAAAGTCAACTCTCCGGCAACGGCGCCAAAAACTTATTCGGACGGCTAAATGTCTATCGAGTTAGAAAATAGCCGAACGAATTTTGAAATAAAAATAACCGCAAGCACACGACATACTATCGTAGTACGTGGCGAATATGGGTCGATCCATAGGGAATTGATGTTTTTAAAATTCTATTCAATCAAATTAAACCAAAGTCGATGGAAAGTTAAGCTAGAGAGTTAGAGAATTAACTAACTAACTTAAATAAAAGAGAAGCAAATATAAGAGTTAAATGAAAATTTAGAGAATAAATCCACTCTCTAGGTCACATAGTTCAACGTGTATAAAATCATGATCTCTCTTTTATGGTCATTAGTGCTTTAATTGATGTGCTTATCATAAGTATGTCATATTTGTGCTATTGAATAGCCAACATAAGCCATCAAACTATAATACACCCCTTAAAGCACTTACTTACTTTCATGAAACTTGACAAAGAAAATGAAAATGAAATCTATTTTAAGTATGGCCTATTAACTATTGATTAGAAATGTAGACCATCAAATTTTAATTTCAAATCACTTTCTTTTGCCATAATCATATTTCAATGAAGAGGTATTTGTGTTAGTGATTGTTTAAGCATAGCCTACTTGGTGTCAACAATATAGGTTATCAAATTCAAAGCAAGAACAATAAATAAAACACTTCATTGATCATCACTAAGCACAAAAGGAGAGCATGTATTAACAAATAGTGGAAGCTACACATTAGAGACCTTCATTACCCCTAAATTGAAGGGGTTTAGCCTCTTATATTTGTCATTTGATTAACATATGTAGCTAGCAATATGAAATAAAAAAGAAAGAAAAATGAAAGCTAATGGAAAAGAGAACTATTCTACTTGCACAAAAGAAATGAAATCTACACTACAACATGAAAGGAAAACAAACAAAAGAAGAAAAGAGCAATGTATTAAAGTTGCATAAGAAGAAATTACATGAAATAAAAATGGATAAGTATCCACGAAAAGGAAAGAGAAGCTTTCTTTTATTTTGAGACTAAACTAATGAAGGGAAAGAGGAAGAGTTACATGAAACATAAGAGGTATATATACATGTGTTAGGAGAATACCCAAAATATCCTTCAGAAAGTGTGGAGGCCAAGTAATCATTAGCTTCTACTAATCATCATTTAAGTGTACAGAAGCCATTAATTCCATAAGCATGTGCATCAGCATCTAATTGAAAATTGAGGTAAGTGGGTGGGGTCCTCCATGTTCTTCACTTTGAATTATTTCCATCTTCATTCTTTTGTGCATGCATATTTCATCATAAAACTACTTGTAAAATTCACCAAATTTCCTACAAAACAACATAACAAATTCTAAGTAAATTTTCACAATTTAGTAAATGCACAAAAATGACCATTTTACCCCTGTATGAAGATGAATATGTGACAATTTGAAAATAATTTAAATTTTGGTTCAAACAGGTTAAAATACAGAGTATGATCATTTATTCAATTGAAATAGATTAAATATGGTGGTAAAAATATGCATATCTACGTGCACATCAATGGTTTTATGTAAATATTGATTTTTAGATATTATATATAAATGTTAGTTTATATATATTTAAATTCTTGAGTTTTAAAAATTTATGTTTTGAAATTTAAAAAAAAAAGTTAGTTTTGAAATTTTTAATCCTATTTACGGATAATTTTACTTTACGTACTATGAATTTTTAATTAATTAAAATCAATTTGGAACTTATTGAATTTGAGAATTTGAAATGTGATTTTTTAACTAGATTTGGTTTAAGACGATTAAATGAATATTTCAAGATTAAATAAATTGAAGGAAATATGTAGTTTATTGTAATTTGGGGTTGTTATTTAGATGATATTAGATTTATTAATTTAATATTTCAAAACTAGTAATAATGAAGTCAAATTATGATATATATATATATATATATGTACATATGAGATTATCAAATTTAGTTTTAAATGTTGAATATTTGAGCTTCGAAATATATGGTTAAAATTGTATTTGAAATTGATATAATTTGAAATAGTTTATTGACTGAATTGGATTGAAATTGATGAATTGAGATTGAACTAAATTTGAATTTTGGAATTTGAGTTGATTTGAATCAATTTGTGAAATTTGAGGAAATTACTTTATTATATGAAGTATTTAATATACATATAAGTATTTTACCTTATAAATTATTTTAATATAATCATTTTAATACAAACTATTTTAATATAAACTATTTTATTTTATACACTATTTAATATATATACTATTATTAATAGCTAAACCGTTCAAGTGGAAAGTTTTGATTTCAAAGTTATGAATTTCAAAGTTATGTTTCCAAAGTGTTATGATTTTCAAAGTATTATAAATTCAAAGCTTATAATGTCGAAAGTGTATAATTTTGAAAGTGTTATTAATTTGGAAAGAGATAAATCTGAAGTGAAGAATTGTTTTGACATGGTTTTTGAAATGGATATGATATTTTTATTTTGAAGTATTAATTATTTCGAAGTGACCACGGTGTTATAATGAAGTTCCGTTGTTAATAGCATATATTACTACGTAGTAGATAATTCCACAGATTCTTAAAGGATGGGTATCCCAAACATCCTTTAAGTTACTTGTATTTCAGTTGATATTTTTCTTGAGTTGGATTTATTTGTATAATAATGTTAACCCTGACTCGAGTGTTTTGTGTGTTGCTTTACGCTCGGGTCAGACTAAGTGTCACAGCATTTGAGACTCGCCTTTGGAATTGGAGCTTCGATTGGAGATCCATCTATCTATCTAGCTTTCAGTTATTCAGTTGACTCCATAGATATATTCTGATTTGGTATTTGACTATTGTATCGAGACTTCTGTTGTATCTTGTCTAACTCTGTTCATATATATAGTAGCTTCATGAACTACTATTCCTTTATTTCCGCTGCTTATTGTTATATTACTCTACGTCTGTGATTCTGTGACTATTTATTTACTTTATATGTTGAATTTTGCCAAATTTAAATTAACAATATGATGTATTGAGCAATTCAAGTCCGACGTGTGTGGATGCGAATAGTTGAAAATATCATGACGTTACATTGTAGGTTTGTCTTTATTGCCTATATTTATGAGTATTTGATATGTTTGTGTAGTTACTATAAAAGAGTAACTAATAATAGTAATAATAATAATAATAATAAATGAAGGAAAAATAAAGGCTGTAATACTTTAAACGATTCCGTAGTGGAAGTGATAAAAGAAATTAAGGTCATGCACTGTATATGCTATGTCCGCCACTCCAACATACCTTTTCAAGTTTTTCTTTAATCGTGTAGAAAATGGCATCGACAATATAGTAGCAAGGACACCATGAATATCAACTGACTGAACAGCGAGCACTGATGCACAAATCAATTCACTGAATTGCACCAGACCAGGAGAATATGCAGTTAAAACCCAAGCATGACCAGCTGAAGCTGGGTGATCACCATCGTGATTACACAGAACTGCAAGATGCATTGCCCCATGGGTCAAATCAGCGTAAGCATTCACCTCAGCTTGGTTAGCTCTACTTCTGGCAAGTAAATGTGAAGGTCACGCATCAATTTATCATGTTTTCTATGAAACATTGCTTACTTAGTGGCATTTGACTTGAAAGGCTTTAAGCTTATTTATCTGATGCCGCATATTGAAATTTCTCTTGAGTTTCAAGCATGAGGAGCTACACAAACAACCTCTTGACAAGTTGTTACATTAATGGGAGCAGCAGAAGCGTAGCTATAAAACAAGCAAAAGGTTCTTCGATTCTCCAAGTAGCGCACGTATGTCTAATTCCTAAACTTTTTGTTCTAGTTCACTAAAATAGTGAAAAATTAAATGGAAGCATCATAGACTCTTATATTCTTATTAGGCTCATATTGGTGACCACTCACCAACTGACGTCTACATAACTGTTGGCTCTTGGTATTTTATCATTTGGTTATTGAAACATTAAGATGTATATTATTATGCATTACCAAGTATAATATTAAGACTTGAAGTCGGTGGGGATGGTATAATTAAGCAAAAAAAAATTTACAAACTATTTCACTGTTTTTTTACTTTCGATCATTTATAGTTCTTTAGTCATTCAAGATTTTCAGTATGAGTATATTTTGATTTACATCCATAGATGTGGCCGGAGAAGTAATTAAACTGAGTTGTTAGAGCTAAATGGATGAGATTTGAATATGGTGGACATCAGCCATGTTCAATGTGGAGTTGGAAGTGATGGGCCGGCGACGACGGCTAAGAGTTCTTAATTTAGGTAATATGATTTTCCAATGCTTATCTAGTTCTTTTGTATTTTACCACAAGAGTATTTGACCTTATGTTCTGTATTATTACTAAACTCGATCCTCCAATTTTGTTCTGTAAACATCTTGGTTTGTGACATTCATCTGCTGTTTTATAATTAACTAAAGTCAACTAAGTTATATAATTAATAACAATAATAACAGTAATAACAAAAACCAAGTTTATAAAAATTAATTAAGTTAACTAAGTTTTATAAAATTAAATAAGTTTATAAAATTAACTAAGTTTATAATAATAATAAATTAACTAAGTTTATGAAAAATTATAAGTTTGAGATAATTTATAAGAATTAACTAAGATAATAAAGTTTAAGTTTGAGATAATTTATAAGTTTAAGTTAATTAAAATATAAGTTATAACATTTTAAGTTTTAACAATTGAGATAATTTATAAGTTAAATAATAATAATAATAATAATAATAATAATAATAAACAATAGTCTGAATAAATTAACTAAGTTTATATAAATTATATACATTTATAAAAATTAACTAAGTATTATAAAAATTAACAAGTTTATAATATTAATAAGAATAACCTAAAGTTGACAAAAAATTAACTAAGTTTATAATAATAACAATAAACTATAATTTGATAAAAATTAACTAAGTTTATAATAATAATAGTAAATTAATAAAGTCAAGTAAGTTTTATAATTACTTAATAATAATAACAACAACAACAATAATAATAGTTGAAACTAAGTTTATAAAAATTAACCAAGTTAACTAATTTTTATAAAGAAATTAAATAAGTCTATAAAAATTAATTAAGTTTATAATAATAATAATAATAATAATAACAACAACAACAAATTAACTAAGTTTGCACTAATAATAATTAATTGGCTAAGTTTATGAAAAATTTATAAATTTAAGATAATTTATAAAAATTAATCGAGTTAATAAAGTTTAAGTTTGGGATAATTTATAAGTTTAAGTTAATTAATATATAAGTCACGACATTTAAGTTTTAGCAATTGAGATGATTTATAAATTTGAACGCATGCCATTTATATTTGACCTATTATATTTTGATTGTGTTATGCAGATAATGACTTGCTGCTGATATTTTGGATGAAGCTTCAAGTATCACATTTGCAATATCACATTACACATTTGCAATATTACATTTGGATAAAGTTTCAGTATTGATTATAATTTGAATCTAATTGTTGGTTATTACTTGTCTAAAGGTATATCAGTGTTTCTGAAGAAATGAGCAGCAGCAGCACTAGTTGTTTATTAGGTAGTTCGGTTGTTTATTGTGCTTGCTTAGCTCAACTGTCTATGGTACTTTAGCTGCAGCACTGTTTATGGTAGTTTGGTTGTGTAACTATATGTATAGTTAACTTCTTGCTGTTTATGGTTGTTCGGTTGTGTAACTATATGTATGGTTAACTTCTTTTCTTGAAACTACATTTTTGTTATGAAATAGTTGTGTTTATGTTAGTGCAGTTGTTTATGTATATTGTGGTTTTGAATGTGTTTATGTTTGAATGTGTGTGCTTATGTATTTTGTGATTGTTGAATGTGTTTATGTTTCACTGTGTATGTAATTATGTATATATTATAATATATAAGCTATGAACAAATTGAATTGGATGGCGGAAGATTTGTAGCAGCGTTTAGAAAATGCTACAGAGCGAAAACATGGCAAAATCCAAAGGATATGGTAGAGGAATAAAAACGCTGCAAAAAATGTACAGGTAGAGAAACAACACATAAAATTAATATGGTAGCATTTTATAAAAAGTGCTATAGGGTTTGGCTATAAGTTGCGCCCTAAATTACAGCGTTTAAAAAATGCTCCAAAATAGTTTACGATAAAACAGCGATTTTTAGTGGCCTTTAAGCAACGCTGCAATAAAGTTTATTAGCAGTGTTTTTGAAAAGCTGCAAAAGATATTTATAGCGGCATTTATATAAATGCAACTAAAAAAACATGTATTTTTAATTGCGGGCTTTATCACGGCGTTTATCAAAACGCCGCTATAAGTTTTGGTTGCGTTTTTTATGCGTCACCAAAAATAAATTTTCTTGTTGTGGGCTGTTGCTACAACTAGATGATGACATCTATGTATGTATAGTGGAGCAAAATACCTACACGGGTAATAACATATTTATGTTTATTGTCTTCCCATTTATACGTGTACATAATAGACTGATTGATAATTATCTAATAATTTATGACGACATTTATGTATGTATACAGGGAAAAAAAAAGAAACCGGGTCTTTTCTCTATGCAATCTACTAAAAGAAATTATATCTGCATTGGCTTACGAACTTAACATCCACATTTGCAAACCCATATTTATTTGCACACTTCTTTTATTCTTTCTAAAACTTGACATTTGGGTTTTATTTGAAAGAAAAGAAGTAAAGAGGAAGAAGAGAAGTTAATCCCACATGCTAGAAACTTTTACTATATATTTGTATAAATAAAGCTTTCTCATGTGGATGTTGGGGCCTTGGGGCTCCCACATGTTTGCTTTGTTGTGAGGAGAGAAGTCATGCAACACCACACGCGCCGCCGTCGTCCGTCCGACCGAACCGAACCGAGTTTCAGATTATATTTTTGGATCATATATGAACAGTAACAGGCCAAACTTCATCCCGTTAAGGACCCAGAACCGAAATTTGAATAAGGTCTGGAATTTTGTAACGTTTTTCTAAACGTTGCAAAATGAATAGACGCGGCGTTTCAAATTCAAATGGAGTGACTGTTAGTGACGGTTTTAAACCGTTACGAAGGGATGCAAGCCTTCATGAATGGACATCTCTTCACGTCTATAAGTAGTAACGTCCAGAAATGTTGGGAACAGTTTTCATTTTTGAATCTTCTTCTTCTTCTTTGTAGAAGCATTTTATGACGCCGGACAGTGTTGTTAAATGCTGCGCCACCATTGCTCTGTTTTGTGACGCCTCCAAGGTGTTGCAAATTCGGAAACCGTCGCAAAGTGCTCTCTTCTTCCTCTTCATTCTGTTCTATATAAATTGCATCATCAGAAATCGTTACTAAAGTGTTCTTGGTCGGATCAAAGTCGTATAAACTTTGAATCCGATTACGCTGTTATAAGGCTTCATTGAATCCTAAAAGTCGATAGTTCGATAACCCGTTTGTACCTGCTGGGTTGAACTATTGTCTGAAAGAATCTATTGCATAGATCCTTGAAGTCGGAAGTACAGCATTATCTTCATCGCAATCGCCATCAAATTCGTCTCGAACCGCAAAATTCCCAACAAGACTTCCCATGTGATTGTTATTCTCTTATCCACTTATCTCCTATATGCAATGTTTTAGAATTTGAAAGAAGTCATGAATTATATAATTCCCCACAACCACTTTTGCCTAAAAGTTAGTATTTCCTTCGTAAAATATGGAACACGAAGAAAATTATGTTTATACAACATTCATATAGTGATGCAAAAAATTACATCCAAGATGATTGTGATGCCCCACCTCTATACCCACGCTAGCCAAGAACACTACGGAGTAATACTGTCGACTAGCACGGAGAATAAGGCTGTTGAGGAGCGACCATCTGTATAATTGCTTTGTGCGAGTACCGATATGCCAGATAAAAATATAACTTTTCATCTCAAGAGGAAATCCGACATACCGACACAAACTCAAAGCTACTACACAGTGGCTATAAAGGTCTTCGGAAACAAATATAGAAATAAACATAACACAAATCAGTCACAGATAATTCATATCACAAAGGCGGAAATAGATATGAATATAACACGTGAAAGTGTACATCAGAGTATTGGTCAAACAAGATCCACAATATCAAAAAGAATAGATACAAGTGCTAGACAAAAGAATAAGTATACATCATAGAGTCTGTATCTCAAATGTATACAAAAAAACTACTAATCTAAGTAGTTAGCCAAAAGATCATATGATGGTCCGATAAGGTGGCAAGCAGATGCACCTGTAAAATCTCAGTCTGACCCGAGTATTATTTATAAGAAGAAAATAATAAACGGATCGGTCTAGCTATAAATATCAGATGAAATGATATAGAATAAGAGATATGAATAAACGTATAATAATCACAATGCCAAGCTGTGATAAATAAATAATTGAAAAATCAATAAGAGATTAATCAATATCGCAAGGATCTTCTCAAAGATAAAAAGAAATGTCATACTCCTAATTTCATTCACCAAGCCATAATAAATGACATACATATCAATGCCAATCGTAAAAGTTGGTGAGACATAAATTCCAGAAATCAACACAAGAAATCCAGACATCAAATAATTCGGAGCATCGACGACGTACAGCGTGACATCCGATGAACCAAATCACAATCAAAGGGAACGACGACGTCGTACAGCGTGACATCCGATGAAACAAATCACAATCAAAGGGAACAACGACGTCGTACAGCGTGACATCCGATGAACCAAATCACAATCAAAGGGAACAACGACGTCGTACAGCGTGACATCCGATGAACCAAATCACAATCAAAGGGAACAACGACGTCGTACAACATGACATCCGATGAACCAAATCATAATAAAAGGGAACAACGACGTCGTACAGCGTGACATCCGATGAACCAAGTCCAAAAGACATCGTGCAATGCTAGTCTAAAACATAAAATGATCGTCATGATCAAAGAGAAGTGTCAATTACAGTAAGCTAGTAAATATATGAGCATAGCTTCATGTCCCATAACCACTAGCTTAACTTAAATATTTACGAACAAATTGTAGATCTCCACTAGAAAATTGTCACAAGGGTTTCAATCGAACAAGTCCAAGAATTAACCGGCGAAGTAAACGCAAGCGTTTCATACCACTTGTTTTACAAAGTCGTTTAATTAGATTTCTCATACGAGTGAGGTAAAAGTTTGTATATACTAGTAGATTGGAAAACGGTTTTATAAACGAGTTTGGTATTGAAAGTAGAATTGAAATCGTTTTGAGGAAAGAGTTTTGATATTTACTACTAGTATAGAAAACCTTTATATTTTAAACTGACAAATCATAGAATTGATTGTAGAAACAATAAATCATAAAAATTCACATTCGAAGACGTGAATAAAATCCAAAGAAATCGATACCGAATCCATCAAAATGGATATTCCCAAAAATCACGATGAAAATGTCATCAAAGTCCATAATATATGATAGCAACAAAAAGGGAATCAACGTGAATCGATTAAAGTTGGAAATATACTCAAAAATAGCCAAAATAGACAAATTAAACAGTTCCAGACGTCTGGAGGTCCAATCCAGGCGTCTAAAAACAAATCAGACGTCTGGTTTAGAATCCAGACGTCTGGATTTGTTCTCTGGGAATAATCCAGAGAACACCCAGACGTCTGAAACTTCAAGACAGACGTCTGAGACCTATCCAGACGTCTGATCCTAAATTTCAGACGTCTGGAATTAGTCTCTGCCTTTTTTATATATTCTACGTGGCTATATTTTTCCTCTCCAGGTCCAAACCAGACGTCTGGACTTGGTCACCAGACGCCTGGTCACCTTGTCTGGGCAACAATTTGCCTTGGCCAAAGTGGCCAAAATGTGTCGGGAGCGATCGGACGAGCAACGACGACTAAGGATTTATGCCTAGCGACAACCCAGCCTTAACGGCTCCTCAATGCATCACCAAAAACATGTTCAAACATCAAAGATTGGATTTTCAAAGATTTGACTACAAAACATCAAAAATTTAAATATTCACCAAATCAATCCAAACCAAAAGCAAAGGAACATAGATAAGTGTTAGGAATTCATATCCAACAACAAAGATAGATATAGACATAGATGTGAGATAAAAATCTCACATTTGAATCCAAATCAATGAAGGAGAAGCTCTAAGACAAGCTAAGATCAATTCCTCTTCAATAACAACTTAAGAAGCTTCAATCTAAGCTTAAAAGAGAAACATTTCCTAAATTAGGTTTAGGAATTTTCTGGATCAAAGAGAGAATGAGTTGGAGAAGAAGAAGGAGATGTTTACTTATGGGTTCTCTTTGATTTTGGAGCAAGAACTTGAGCTAGCAAGAGGAACTAGGGCTTGGAGTTTCTAATTCCCATTCTCTTCCATCATTTTTGCTTAAGCTTGAGTGTTTGGAATATGAAATGAAGTAATGAAGAGTTGGAGTGGGTTGGGACTGAGTTAGTAAGTGATTAATGGGTTCAGCCCAAACCAAAGCCCTAAGTGAAAAAGTGGCAAAATTTCACTATCTCCAAACATATCGAAATTTATACTCAAAAAGGTCGCAAACGTCATTTTGAACTCAATGGGGGTGATCTTGAGTCCCAAATCGACTGTTTGCAAAAAGTAGCTTTTCGGACCAAAATTCGACGAACGGTAAAATATTTAAATATAAAATCGATAAATATGCAGGTTGTTACAGACTCCCCTCCTTAAAGAAATTGCGTCCTCGCAATACTTAAGAAGAAAATAAAGAGTAACAACCATAAAAGCATATCAACACAAAAGAAAATTGAAATAAGAAGTACACCATAAAGAGCACGAAAGAGTTAGCAAGAACGGGATCGCTCGATGAATTCTCTAGATTTCCAAGAGTAATCCCTAGGATTTGAGAACCATTGAACTCTCACAAGAAGAACATCTTTATTCCGAAGGCGCTCAACCTCCGAAGCAATGATGCGAATAGAATGTTGCTCAAAAGTCAAATTTGGTGAAACTTCAATCCCCTCAATAACACCGGGCTCAAGAACAAAAATTGGAATCACTAAGGCATTTCCATAGATAAAATACGTGGAGAACGTCAAGAATAGCAGAAAATTGAGCTGGTGCAACGATGTAGTATAATAACAGTACGTCCGAGAAACTAGAAACTCAAATAATTTGGGACATCAGCGTAGTACAAAAACGGTACGCCCAATGAACCAAAGCTCGAATAATTTCGGAACACCGACGTAGTACAAAAACGGTACGTCCAATGAACTGAACACAATAAAAGAACATCAGACGCTAGTCCATAAAAGAAATGAGATGAAACTCAATAAAACGAAGTACATCAAAACGTCTGATGAACTTAATAAAAAGATAATTCCATTCAGACATCACCAAAGAATCAACCACTTGTTGCTTATGACAAAGCGCGTTGGCAACACGATTTCCAGAATATCAAGATCATAAAATGCAAGGAACTCGAGTCGACATGAAGTTCCTTATGAGAAAATAAATATTCCCAAGATTTATGATCGAGGTAGAGAACAAATTTCTCATCCAAATATGATGATGCCAAATTCCAAAAGTAAAAACAATAGCCGCGAGCACTAGATCATGAGTGGCATATCTAGTCTCAATCGGCTTTTAATGATTTAGAAGCACAAGTGATAGTACGTTGTCTTTTGCAAGAGAACGGCATCCAAACCAATACGATAAGCATTGGTACAAAAGATAAAGTCTTGGTTTCCCCCGAGAATCACAAGAATAAGAGTATCGAAAAGAAAGAATTTCTTTTAAATAATCTTCTTTCCTGAAAAGTTAAAACTTTCAAAATTACATTTATCTTTATGTAATAATCCTTCTAGAAATTTTTACATTTTTACAAGTCAATTTATTGTGTTTGGCTGTCTCATCAAAGCGTTTAGGAAATTCCTATCGATAACGTTGATCAAGCGCATCGACTAGAATTCTTAAAGCACTCAATGGGCAATACAATCATAAAACCATCTTTTATATGATAAACATGTTTCTAAAAACTTTTAAGAATATTCTTTGTTCATTTTAAGAACAAAAATCAAATTGTACTTATAAATAAATCTTATGAAAAAGATGTTGCAAAATTTTAAATTGCTATTTTCATCCAAAATCAATAAATGCAAAAAAATGGAATCATCGAGATATTCGATAGAATGCTCGATACCTAAAATGGATGAAATAAGCTGGACAAACTGAATGACATAATAATTCATTCATAGGAATCATAACAAGAGCGAAATGCGGTAAGTGGAATGCTAACTTCCGCAACTTGTAGCAAATGAAAACCGTTGGTAAGGTCAAACTGAAAAGACCTTAGCACCACACAAAAGATTACTTAGGTGATAATCCTAAGACAAGCTCAAAAATACCGGAAAATTTCTCAAACTATTTAGATAAGAGAAATAACACTATTCTCATCTTGAGGGCTTAAGGAATAAAATGATGCCATCAAGTTGGAATCAAAATCATAAAGGAAAAATTGAAATCTGCTTAACATATTGAAAATGTCAAAGATGAATAGTCCACACGAGACAAAGGATATGGCCTCATAATAATTAAGCCAATCCTTACAAAAGTAAATTCTGAAGCCTAAGTAAAAATCGGCTCGGACAGAAAAATCACATAAAATAATTTCGACATCAATAAAGACAAATTGAGTGTTGCGGATCTACCATCCGGATTCACAATCCTCAAAGAAGTCATCAAGCCCAGAAATGTTTAAAGAAGAAGAATCACAAGTTCTTTTGATATAAAATAGTGAGATGGAACCCATATCAAAAAGAACTCAAATAAGAAGATCACGAAATAAAACAATGCCATCAAGGATTGAGTGAAAAATACCTTGACCAAGAGAAGAGTTGCTAGGGGCTTGCAGCTTTCCCTTCTCTCTTGCTTGGAAGCTTAGGACACGAAGATAAAAGATGACCCGAACCTTTGCAACAACGACAAAAGAGGGGTTTCGGGCACTCCCTTGCATAGTGGTCTGTGGAACCACAATTGTAGCATCGTCCACGACTAGAGGTAGGGGTCTTTGCTACCGGAATTGGTTGCTTCCCTTTCTTATTAGAATTGGGGCCTTTGAATTTGATAGGCCTCTTCAAGTTATTGTCGAAGTTCTATTGGGCACGCACAACTTCAACATCACCTTCATTATCGGCCTCTTCAAGACGAAGAGCGATATCAATAAGCTGATCAAATAAAACCTCAAGTTTCAGAAGTAATGGCTTCTTAAGATTCTTATTCAAGCCATAGACAAATCTCTGAATTTTCTTCAATGGGGTTCGACCCCGTATTTGGAAAGAGATTCGAAAGATGCGACATAGTCTGTCACAGAAGATTCACCTTGAACAAGGTCAATAAAACGCCGGGCCAAAGTTACTTTTTCGGCCTCCGGCACAAATTTCAATTCGAACCTTTCCCGGAATTGCTCCCAAGTGAGATCCGCCTCAATGATTTCAGAAATTAAAAGCTCATACCAATCTAATGCTCTTTCTTGGAGCATGCTAGAAGCCACTTGGACTCGATGTAGATCAATAAGGTTCATGCGAGAAAAGATGTGATCGCATGATTTGAGCCAAGCTTGAATTTCTATAACACTCTCGGATCCCCTAAATGGCCTTCCACCCAAATCGGTATAGTCTCTGCACAGCGTGCAAAACCGGATCTAGGATGAGTAGCCTCTGGATTGGGTCCGGCTGCTTGAGCGTTCTTAACAAGATCTAAAAGCTGCTGGGCAGACATAAATACTCCATCTAGGGGAGTAGCACTAGATTGACCGGCGTTGGGACGGCCAGGTCTAACCATTTCCCTTCTTTAAGAAAGAAAGAAAGAAGAGGAAAAAGTTATTCTCAAAATAAATATCAAGCTATCTTGATAGATAAAACAAGGAATCATAAAAGAAAGTAGGATAGAATGGTACGAAGACTCGAATAAATCCTAAGGCACAACTCCTAAGAAAGACTTAGGACATGATCCTCGCTAGATTATTCTACATTGTTCCGAAGTTTGGCTCTGATACCAAGCTGTGACGCCCCACCTCTATACCCACGCTAGCCAAGAACACTACGGAGTAATGCTGTCGACTAGCATGGAGAATAAGGCTGTTGAGGAGCGACCATCTGTATAATTGCTTTGTGCGAGTACCGATATGCCAGATAAAAATATAACTTTTCATCTCAAGAGGAAATCCGACATACCGACACAAACTCAAAGCTACTACACAGTGGCTATAAAGGTCTTCGGAAAAAAATATAGAAATAAACATAACACAAATCAGTCACAGATAATTCATATCACAAAGGCGGAAATAGATATGAATATAACACGTGAAAGTGTACATCAGAGTATTGGTCAAACAAGATCCACAATATCAAAAAGAATAGATACAAGTGCTAGACAAAAGAATAAGTATACATCATAGAGTCTGTATCTCAAATGTATACAACAAAAACTACTAATCTAAGTAGTTAGCCAAAAGATCATATGATGGTCCGATAAGGTGGCAAGCAGATGCACCTGTAAATCTCAGTCTGACCCGATTATTATTTATAAGAAGAAAATAATAAACGGATCAGTCTAGCTATAA
Organism: Allium cepa; assembly: GCA_030765085.1. Classification (NCBI taxonomy): domain Eukaryota; kingdom Viridiplantae; phylum Streptophyta; class Magnoliopsida; order Asparagales; family Amaryllidaceae; genus Allium; species Allium cepa. The sequence continues at coordinate 191,153,112 of CM060930.1, read as the reverse complement.
ATATCAGATGAAATGATATAGAATAAGAGATATGACTAAACGTATAATAATCACAATGCCAAGCTGTGATAAATAAATAATTGAAAAACCAATAAGAGATTAATCAATATCGCAAGGATCTTCTCAAAGATAAAAAGGAATGTCATACTCCTAATTTCATTCACCAAGCCACAATAAATGACATACATATCAATGCCAATCGTAAAAGTTGGTGAAACATAAATTCCAGAAATCAACACAAGAAATCCAGAAATCAAACAATTCGGAGCATCGACGTCGTACAGCGTGACATCCGATGAACCAAATCACAATCAAAGGGAACAACGACGTTGTACAGCGTGACATCCGATGAACCAAATCACAATCAAAGGGAACAACACGTACAGCGTGACATCCGATGAACCAAATCACAATCAAAGGGAACAACGATGTCGTACAGCGTGATATCCGATGAACCAAATCACAATCAAAGGGAACAACGACGTCGTACAGCGTGACATCCGATGAACCAAATCACAATCAAAGGGAACAACGACGTCGTACAGCGTGACATCCGATGAACCAAGTCAAAAAGACATCGCGCAATGCTAGTCTAAAACATAAAATGATCATCATGATCAAAGAGAAGTGTCAATTACAGTAAGCTAGTAAATATATGAGCTTAGCTTCATGTCCCATAACCACTAGCTTAACTTAAATATTTACAAACAAATTGTAGATCTCCACTAGAAAATTGTCACAAGGGTTTCAATCGAACAAGTCCAAGAATTAACCGGCGAAGTAAACGCAAGCGTTTCATACCACTTGTTTTACTAAGTCGTTTAATTAGATTTCTCATACGAGTGAGGTAAAGGTTTGTATATAATAGTAGATTGGAAAAAGGTTTTATAAACGAGTTTGGTATTGAAAGTAGAATTGAAATCGTTTTGAGGAAAGAGTTTTGATATTTACTACTAGTATAGAAAACCTTTATATTTTAAAGTGACAAATCATAGAATTGATTGTAGAAACAATAAATCATAAAAATTCACATTCGAAGACGTGAATAAAATCCAAAGAAATCGATATTGAATCCATCAAAATGGATATTCCCAAAAATCACGATGAAAATGTCATCAAAGTCCATAATAAATGATAGCAACAAAAAGGGAATCAACATGAATCGATTAAATTTGGAAATATACTCAAAAATAGCCAAAATAGGCAAATTAAACAGTTCCAAACGTCTGGAGGTCCAATCCAGGCGTCTGAAAACAAATCAGACGTCTGGTTTAGAATCCAGACGTCTGGATTTGTTCTCTAGGAATAATCTAGAGAACATCCAGACGTCTGAAACTTCAAGACAGAAGACTGAGACCTATCCAGACGTCTAATCCTAAATTTCAGACATCTGGAATTAGTCTCTGCCTTTTTTATATATTCTGCGTGGCTATATTTTTCCTCTACAGGTCCAAACCAGACGTCTGGACTTGGTCACCAGATGTCTGGTCACCTTGTTTGGGCAACAATTTGCCTAGGCCAAAGTGGCCAAAACGTATCGGGAGCGATTGGACGAGCAACGACGACTAAGGATTTATGCCTAGCGACAACCCAGCCTTAACGGCTCCTCAATGCATCACCAAAAACATGTTCAAACATCAAAGATTGGATTTTTAAAGATTTGACTACAAAACACCAAAAATTGAAATATTCACCAAATCAATCCAAACCAAAAGCAAAGGAACATAGATAAGTGTTAGGAATTCATACCTAACAACAAAGATAGATATAGACATAGATGTGAGATAAAAATCTCAACTTTGAACCCAAATCAATGAAGGAGAAGCTTTAAGACAAGCTAAGATCAATTCCTCTTCAATAACAACTCAAGAAGCTTCAATCTAAGCTTAAAAGAGAAACATTTCCTAAATTAGGTTTAGGAATTTTCTGGAATCAAAGAGAGAATGAGTTGGAGAAGAAGAAGGAGATGCTTACTAATGGGTTCTATTTGATTTTGGAGCAAGAACTTGAGCTACCAAGAGGAACTAGGGCTTGGAGTTTCTAATTCCCATTCTCTTCCACTATTTTTGCTTAAGCTTGAGTGTTAGGAATATGAAATGAAGTAACGAAGAGTTGGAGTGGGTTGGGACTGAGTTAGTAAGTGATTAATGGGTTCAGCCCAAACCAAAGGCCTAAGTGTAAAAGTGGCAAAATTTCACTATCTCCAAACTTATCGAAGTTTATACTCAAAAAGGTCGCAAACATCATTTTGAACTCAATGGGGGTGGTCTCGAGTCCCAATTCGACTGTTTGCAAAAAGTAGCTTTTCGGACCAAAATCCGACGAACGATAAAATATTTAAATAAAATATTTAAATATAAAATCGATAAATATGCGGGTTGTTACAATGATCATCAAGTATCTTTATTTTGAATTTTAAACACTAAAAATTCAAAAAATCCCTATGAACATCTAGAAATATATGGATAGTGAAGTTATGAGCAATAATAGTAGGGTAAATCATATAAGCTAAGCCTTGATTTAAAATATGCGAACGATTTATTGGCTAGATATGTAGATGAATTTTTTGTTGTAATAAGAAATTCATGAATTTATTGCTAGCAAGGATTTTATTGACTAATACATACACTTACAATAAACAAGGAAGAGACAACTAGATGAAATCAAATCTTAACAGCCATCGCGTATGCAAAAGACTTTTATTACCCAAATGGGTAAATTATTATTTTATATAGTAAAGGGAAATTTTATGAATTTTATTGGCAGCAAAGATTAAGACATTTAAATCAGATAACAAAAGGTGAAAAACATGAGACAATTTGGTGAGATAAAACTTTAAAATAATAAACTATTAAGCAAAAATAGATACAACAAATAACAAATATATAGGTAAATTCGAACAAGACAGTATATTAATGCTCACATAAATTAATGATATGGTCCAACGTTACAAAAGCATGTCTAAATTGCTAGTTTTGATTTCTCATCGTCTTACGTTTACATTATGACATTTATACATCTTTATAAATTATTAGTCTCATCGGCATTTCAGTGGTATATTGATGGGATATTATATATTTAAGTTTTAGCATGCAATATTTACCGAATCATCATTCTTAATATAGCATGTTTTCGTCCCTTTTCAACTTTGTCATTTTTCTGGTCTCATCCAAATTTACATGAATATTTATGCTTGATCAGTTGCAGTTCTTTCAATTGAGTTTCTTGAAGAATATTTTGTTCAGCGAATTATATTTTTGCCTCTTTTGGTCCCAGCAGTGTAGCTGCGAAAGCTTGGGCTGTTGAAGAGAAGGTTGAGCAAGTGAAAAGTGAAGAGGAGATCGATTTTCTCTTGGGTTAGTTATTTTTGTGTTATCCATCATTAAAGTTTGGTGCCTCCAAATATTTTCTTTCTCCCGTTATGGGGTTTCTATTCCAGTTGGCGTGTTTAATTCTCATTTGCATTATTTAAGGTTTCATTTGTTAAAATGACTGAACACTTAATGCTGATGGCTGAATGCTACGGCTGAATGCTGAAGGCTGAATGCTGAATAGCAGATACTTAATGCTGATCGTTGAATGTTAAATATCGTTTGATTTGTTGCTGATTATAAATATATTTTATTGTAGTAACTTCTTAGTTGACATATTTGCCCTTCCTTGCTAATATCATTTATTGTTTGAATAGTACAATGGAAAAAAAAGAATATCTGTTAAAAGATATGGACATTTTTTAAATATCTATATGGAAAACATCGTAAATACATGCACATAATTATCACATATACATACACAAAATTTTGACATCTACATTTTATATATCAAGTTAAACCAAATCATAAAGTACTAGAGTTGCGTAATAATGCATGTTATGACTCGTAAAGTTTTTCAAAGCATTGTATTGTGTTCTGCTCATTTTGACATGTCAGGCCGATCAGCTATACAACAAAGAATATAACACATTTGTTATTTTAGAAATTTATTACACCGATTTACCTACAAAAAAAGGGGTATATAACACAGTTTTAGACCTCACTCGCAATAAAAACGTACAAAACAATTTACTGTTCTGTTATATTGGTTATATATCTTCTAAGTTCAATATGTTAACAGACATCATAATCGCTGTAAGAATAATATTGTAAGCTTTCAGAGTAGGTAATCTTTGTAATCAAAATTTCAGTGATCTAAATTCGAATCAATAAAATGATGTAGCTATTTCTGTGAAACGCAATTTGTTTACATAGCAGATAATTTATAGAATTAACATTTTGTACTACTGTCCAATTGGAGAAACGGTCTATTAGGCGTATTTATGAAATTTACCTCAAAATAAAGCTTTGGCAACTGAAGTCAACTAACATCTCAGAGAAATACAGTATCAAATCAAAAGAAAATGGTTGTGCTTGCACTGCTGTTACAGCTACTATTTATCACATACGAAATTAAACAATCCACACTTTATGTTATAAAACAATGTGTCACAACCCACTAAATTAAAAACATCTTATCATATGTACATTACGTTACTAAAAAAATACATATAATCATACCTACAATGTTGTTGCCTTGGTATATGATGTTGAACCCGCTGCGCAGAAGAATAAAGTATATGCTGGAGCTGCATTGTACGCAAAAAAGAAAATCTATGTTATTTAAAATATAAGGATATCTATTGGAAAACGTCTGTATACTGATTCAGATTTCAAAAAGCATTAAAATGAGCTGAATAAGTATTTGCTGGTTTGACTTGGTAAGACTGAATGAAATGGAAAAACAAACGATTACATAAATGCTGAATTGTAGTAGCACTTCCAATCAGCGCTTCAACAAGTGCTTTTTGCTCAAAACAAACACTGCTTAAGTATATTCTAAAATAATATCAATAAACCGTTCTGCTTATCCAAGTCCAGTAATTGTTCTCCTATAACATTTCTGTAGGTCTTTTGCAAGTTAGATTCAAGCAACTTCAAGAATGAAGATTCATTCTATTTCACAATTAATATACTAGTCGATTGAGATTTTGTATCCTTTTTGTTAAAATTTATTTTAGTGCTTCAGCTTATATGAGTTAATTGCACGATCTTCATGTAATAGTTATTTAATGTGTTTGCAGTTTAGGTTCAAGCATTTAGGGAGGTTAATGGCAAATAATGGGTGTATTCAAATTTGATAGTGAATAAAATATAGAATATGGTGCCAGTATATTGAATTATAGCTTTTGTGTTCATATATGCATACAAGTGCAATGACAAAAATACAAGTTATATGTGAAAGTTTACCGAGCTTACCCATTATTTGCAGAGATGATTACAATGGCCGAAATTGGTCTCTTTCAACATTTGGTCATCACCTGTCTATATGATCAACTCTTTCCATGCTTAGTACAGAGTTTGTTATATTATATTAACTACTTTTATTTATTTAGATAGTAGTTCAGTGCTCAACTAAATTATAGGTTGTATCTTCAATTTATTTGGTTGTTTAAGTTGCGCCTTCTTACTTTCATCAAGTACTTGGTGTATTGGGTAGCCTTTCTTACAACAATAGAAGTGTGCTTGATCAGTGGTTGGTCTAGAAATTCCAAATTCCAGATATTTATACTGGATCATCAAGGATTTCCACACATATTTATAATTATACTAATTATCAAATACTATCAAATATGAATAAACCTAAGCAATGAATGAGTAAATTTACTGTGATGTTTTTGCATCTTAGATTTATAAAAACATCCGTCTGCGTAGCATGGGTTCGCACTAGTACTCTTATATATCTTACGAATAAATACAAAACATCAAATTTTACTTAACATGAATGTTTAACAATTTAAAACTTATTAAAATTCTTTCTATCTTTCAATAAAGTAACAAAAATCTATCTTTATATTTTCATGAACACTTAGCTTCAGATTCTCAATTAACTCGGTAATTTTTGACTATCTAATCGTCAAAAATTCCATTTCATTTCAATAAACGAAAATTACTAAATACATGTCATAATGAGATGCACAAATCAAACTACCTCAATGCATGAGATGCATGTGTCCATGCTATAACTTAAAAGAAAACTTAAGAACTAAACACGTGATTTGAATCGTTTTGAAATAATAATTTACATATATCCTTTTGTATATCAAATCATACTTTCAGAATTAAATCAAAATCTATTTTACCAAAACAACTTTATAGCCAATTACTATGGTAGCATTTCTCACACTTAGAAACCCGAAAATGAACGTCGATGACGTTGTAGTCATAACCAGAATTATTTTTCACTGACATAAGTGAGTTCAGTACTTTCTATATCCTTTAAAATCATTTTTTAAAATATTTCTATTCATAAATATTTTCAAATAATACTATTATTATTTTCTCCAAAACTTCGAAAAAACAATTTTCAAAAAACACTGGGATTTAAGTTCTCAAATTCTCAGCTTAAATTATTTTTTATTTATAAACCATATTTGTATAATTTCACTTTCCTATATAAAATCATTTCACAAATGTATATATTTGTTTAAATTATAATAACTTTTTAAATAAAACTAAATTTGAACCCAACGTTATCACCGGACGTCTTATAGTTATAGCATGAAACTTAGTTCACAAGGCGTTTGTTTCAATGTACCCATAATTCCTATCACCCAACTCATGCAGTGAAAAGGTAAAATTGCTCATAAAATGGTTGAGCACAATTCAAAAATCAACAAACAATACTCAATGCTGATAAACTGGTCGAGCGCAACTAATTAAACAATAAATGTAATAATTGAATATTATCGTTTCCTAACAAACAAACATGTCATAAATAACTATATTAATTTTTGAAATATATTCTTTTATATATAAAATACAATCCTAAATAAAATTATTTCATTTACCAAATTTCAAAACAATATCATGTCGGTTTACCTTGTCCATGTATTTAGAAATCCTTATCGATAACATGACGTCTCATGTCTTGACCAAAATTCATAAATCAATCTATAGACCAATCAACACAAAATAAAACAATTTTATAGCACTAACAAATATGCGCTCTCATATATATAATACACTCAAACTCATTCAAACGTGTCACTAACCCTATCTCTAATGAGTCTATTCCACCAAGGCCAAAATGTTCGCTCAACCAAAGCTTTGATACCAAGCTATAACCACCCGCCTTTTTGACTCTCAGAAGTCGACACCAATATATCCACGGTATTCATGTGTCGACCTTCCAAGTGTCGGAAAGATAGACTATTGGGGTGAAAAAATGAAAAGATAGAACATAATCTTCCATCATGACGAGTAATGTATAATATACAAAGGATCTTTACAACTGAAAACTGTAATATACATGCATCAATTAGAGAAAACTAACATGTTATTAGCCTGAAAAGTTATAACCTATCCTCACAAATGATGATAAATACAAAATAAAAAATGCAATGAAAATTAAAGATACGTGAATACATCTTGAAAGTATCCAACTCGTCTTTTGAAACTTCAAAGCATCCATAACTAAATTTTGAAATATGCTCGGGTTGATTCAAGCATTATAAGAAAATAACGCTCGGATTAGTCTGATAATCCAGCGTGAGAAACTCAAATCAGATGGGTTTTATACATTATAAAACCTTTCAAAGATAAAGATATCTCGTAAGACCACATTGCACATAAACTCGGATGGATTTTTACCTTATGATAATCAAACTATTTTTATTAGTAAATCCATGATATTATAATAATGTCTAGGGATTAAAATAAATATATAACATATTTGGAATGGTTACCCATAATTACATTCAATAGTACTAGGTTCTACAATTGAAACCGTAAGGCGTGTATTTAAGATTGGATCCCATATAATGACAAGGCACCAGGTTACCACGTACCATGGTACATCTCTAGAAATGTACCAAGAGCCATACATGGACCCCCACAAACACAAAACCAGCCTACACCTCGAACATGACATAGTTAGATTACATCATCCCTTGGGCACCGAGGCTGCAAAATTCCACTTGACCCCATCCTTTTCGGTGCGAATGCTATCAAAATCCATAAATATCAATCTAAATTTGAGGAATGATGCTCCTAATAACAACGATCCACATAGCTCTACTGCATCCCCTGATTTTAGTCATCACCGAGTTGTGATGCTTGTGAGATCATAATTACCTTTTTCACTTAGCAAATCCCTCTTGGAATGCTAACACCAACCTCCAAGCAACAATGCAATGCCAACAGTCATCCATACAAGTTGTTCAGGACATGAAAAAATCGAAGGCGTTACTTATACTACATCCATAACAAAATCACCCTCGGGATTAGTAGCAAGTAGCCTTGTACTTTAAAAAGCATCGTCTTCGATTTCCATTTAGATGTTCCAAATTCGAACGTTTATGTCGATCGAAGTGGTTTTCAAATAACTCATGCTTATCCGATCTCGGTTTTTCCGAACCAACAATCAATAATTTCAAAACTGGCAAAGATTTGATAGTTGGTTGTTTAAATATCAAACAAATAATCAATCAAACCATAGATTTAATTTCATACGGAACCCAAGCATGATTAAGCATATAAGTAACCACTAAGCCTCTTTAATTAATTATTTCATTAATTAAAATCTCTTTTTAAATTTAAATATCTTTTCAAAAGATATATTCACAACCCACTCTGCCATTTTCAACACTTGAAAAATATTCATATACTTATCTCGACGGTATAAGTATACTCATGAAACATTTCACTTTCAATACTTAGAAAAGCATATATGTATATATCTCAACGGTATAAGTATATTCACAAAATACTGGACTTTCAGTACTTAGAAAATGTAACCATATACTTATGCCAACTTATTTTTACAAAATAGTACACTTTCAATACTTCAAAAATGTAACCATATACTTATCTCAATGATACAAGTATATTCACAAATTCTTAAGAAAGATTTCACTTTCAAAACCATACTTATTTGGGTTAAACAAATGTCATTTAGAAAACAACGATAATCTAAAACAATTTTAGTGTAAGTAACAGCGTCGTATAAAAATTAGACCATATATAATTACCACCACTTTCCCATTTTAAACTCATACTATCCATCGATTAACAATAAAGTTAGACAGGTCAAAAAACTACCCTTGTCTCGACATACATTCCTAATTCTCACAGATAGAGACGAGTTTTCATACCTCAGAATTTGGTATTAAGTACGAAATCCATACCATCATAAGTTAGAAAGATCATTTATGAAAATCAAATCTCGTTCCTTTTATAAAAACTCCTTTTTAAAACCTCCTTTATTTTTATAGAACTTTTTTTTATAGAACTCCGTATTTGTTTATAAACTTGTTTTATAAAAAATTTAATTTATTTATAAAATTCTTTTATAAAACTCCAAATTTATTTATAAACTTCTTTTATAAAACACCTAATTTAAATCTCATGTACTTTCTACAAATCTTCTGTTTCGACATAGGACTAAATGCTTTCTATAAACCAATCATTCCATATATCAATATAAATTCACAAATGTGACTTATCATTTCACTTTATCAAAATGATATCACTTCCCTTTTTATAAGTATCCTTTATAAATCTATTCTCTTACTTTTAAAATATCATTTATATATCTATCTTTCTATACAATATATATATATATATAAATCATTTCACAAATATTTATTTCCAAATACTTTTATCTTCTATTAAAACAGAACCACTAAATTATGAAAGATAAATTCCCTTTTTTCTTAAAATAAACATCCATTATTTTATTAACTTTTGTGTAAAATAAATACTTCTAGAAATACTTTTAAAACATATCCAAAAAGGTTATAGTAAAATAGAGAAGTTCCAAAAACCATTTCTAGATAAAATGCCAGTGAAAATTCCAAAAATCACATTAAAAATCATTCTCTGAATCAAACAATTTTCAGATCGAAATAGCAAATTTTGATTTTTTTTGAAATATTATAGTGAGACCTAGAGTTACCATAGCACTTAACAAGTGCTTCAATGATCCACGCTAAAGAGTTTAACCTTTTCGACATATAAAAGTCACATCAAATAAGGTCAAACAACCAAGCTTTGACATTCAATAATTTATAACATAAGTATAGAAATGAAATTAACAGCGCGGCAAGGATGCATATTCCTCTACGAAGTTCCCCATTTACCTGTATTTCATTTTATATGTCATCTGCTTTACAAAATGAAAATTCAACCAAACCAAACCAATAAATCATTCAAGCATGTAGATAATAATTTATATCCGTATATATCATATAGTGTTCATCCAAAGGTGAGTTAACTCATCAACCGATGCTTACGCGTTCTAGAATTGTCTAAAATTAAACACCGTTCGATTTTAGCTAAAAATTGCACTTGCTTGAAACTTGACGAAATTATCTCTAATGCATAGATAATGCTCCTACGAGTGCAATACATAAGACCACGACCGGATTTGAACCTCATATGTAGAAGATATGAATTTTATACGAATTTTGATTAAAAACTTTAATTAATTAACTTACTAATTATAAATCACCTTAATTACTCCAAATAAACCTTCTTCCCTAAATTCGCTAATCCTATATTCATGACCTATACATGCACGATTATGGACATCCCCTTCTCTCCTCCGATCCTCCTCCTCTGCTCGGTGAAATCAGGTGCCGCCAATTTCCACACTTCACGCATCACGTCCGATCCACAACGACCACCATCTCCTCAAGCTTGGTCCCCTCCTCCCATTTTTGACCTGATGCCTCCATTAGCGATAGTGCCATGTCGCGATTTAACCTAAAGCCTTAGAGCTCGATTCGTTGACGTCGACATATGCCCCTTGCCAAGAAAATGCAACCATACTCTTTGTTTCGCCTATCGTCGCCTCATCCTCCGCCATCCTTCAACCCTAGTTTGGACATGATAATGTCAAGTTCCACCAAGCAACCACCGTAACCACTTTTGAGACTATAGATTTGAAGTCCTCGTGCACAAGGATCCAACATACCAAAAATCAAATCTGCTGATGCTTCTAGCTCTGGGAAGAATTTAATTTAAGTTGGGGGCTACATTTGTTAATAGGGAATGAAAAATAAAAATAAGAGTTGGGAAAAGTGAGAGAGTGAGGAAATATGTTAAATTTTTAGGCTATTATATTTTTAAAATTCTGGTACTTCGCTACACACTATCACGTTCACGTATGAACTGCGAATGATAGAAATATAGATACGATTGCGCACAATAACACGTCATGATCACAAAACAAAACTGAAATACATTGATTATCTTATTCTGTGAAATTTCAAAAATAGGATTGTTTGCCGCAAAATACGGTAAACGATAATTTAAATATTTTCCATATCAAAAATTATGAAAATATCCTATAAATTCATTTAAAAATAGGTCATTAAAAATCAAGTCATTCTACTAACAATTGATTTTCTCATTATTTATTAAATTAGAATCGAACTTGAAAATTTAAATAAGTTAAATATTCACATTCGAAACGTTAAAATTTGCAGGTCATTACAATTATAGTGGCAGTTTTTGAGTCGCGGTAGAATTTTAAACTACATTAGCAATTTATAACTAACTAGTGTTTTCTAAATGATGTATTTATTATATCTCACAATATTATTTTATTGTAGCATTTGAGAATTGCAACAGATTTTATGAATTGTAGTATCATATTTGAATCAAGGTCATTTCCTTTAAAATAAATTAATTATGTATATTATGTTCATAGTGCTAATTTATAATAACATTTTATGAATTATAGTAGCGGCTTTAGAATTGCAGTAGTATTTTTTAAACGAGCGTTATGGTATGCAATCCGCACGTGAATTATTTTTCAACAAATAGTATGTGTTTAACATATTCAAGTGAAAGTGATTTGCATAAATATTAACTACATTCCTACGTTGAAATCATGTATGGTTAGTTTGAATTTTTATTTCTAAGTCACAACACCTAATTTTTATTAACTTGATTTTATATTAGTAGTTAAAAAAGAACGACTTTGTAGGAAGTTTATTGGTTGGATCTTATTTTTAAGTGATATGAAGATTTGTTAATATTGTAGGGAGACATATTAAAATTGTAAAATAAATTTAATTGTTAGATCTTATTTTTAAGAGATATAAAGATTTGGTAATATCTATATGGAGACTTTTTTAGTTCACATTGGCATAAAAAATGTGTGACACCAAAGGTATTACAACTATTATTAAAGATATTAAGATTTGATAATATTTATAGAGGATCGTTTTTGATAGTTCGCGAGGACACCAAAAAAATATGACATCAAAGGTATTGCAGCTATTATTAAAGACATTACAACTATTATTAAAGATACTAACATTTGGTACTATTTGTAGAGACGCATTTTTGGTAGTTTGAAACTGACACCAAAAAAGTACGATACGAAAGGTATTGCAGCCATTATTAAAGATATTAAGAGTAGGCAATATTTGATGAGGTGCATTTTCAAATTGTAAATGAAGTTTAATTGTCAAATTCTATTTTAAAAACAATACTAAGATTTTGTAATGTCTATAAAGAGGCGTGCTTGGTATTTCACGCAAATACCAAAAAATGTGACACTAAAGGATCATACTATTATTAAAGATTAAGATTTGGTAATGTTTGTAGATGGATGTTGTTAACCTGCCTTTCTACAAAGCCATAGACAGGCGGGTTTAACCAAATCGACCGTTCATTTGTCGAAACTGGAAAACGATTGGTTTGAGCCGACTGGATGGATAAACGGTCAGTTAGAAATGGTTCAGTATGCATGGCTCGGCATTAGAAAGGAAGCTCGGCATTAAAGAGGCCCTCGGGATTAGAGAGGCGGCTCGGCATTGGAGGGGCCTCTCGGCATCGGAGAGGCGGCTCGGCATCACGGGTCGCTCGACATCGTGGGTCGCTCGGCATCGTGGCTCGCTCGGCATCGTGGTCGCTCGGCATCGTAGGTCGCTCGGCACTACAGAAGAGGTCAAGGTCGCTCAGCATTGTTGCTCAGTCTGGATCGTTCGGTAATCGGTGGTGGCTCGGCATTTAGGTGATTCGGCACTCGATGGTGGCTCGGCATTTGGGTGGTTCGGCACTCGTGGGTGGGTCATGGGACTTCGAGTCGCTGAGCATATCGCTTCGGTGAAGTACCATGGTTACCTCAGGTGGGCCTATGGAGGACTTGGGGTCGGTTGAGTTGAAGGGTGTGAACTCGACCGAAGTCTTAATGGGCCTGTATCACATGAGAAGCCCAACTACCTGGTTTTGCCTATAAATACATGATGTGCACGTAAATGTGCATATTTTTACCACTATACTTATTCTATTTAAATTAAATAAATGATCATATTCGGTATTTTAACTTGATTTAACCAAAATCCATATTAATTCCAAATTGTCACATATCCATCTTCATATAGGGGAAATGGTCATTTGTGTGCATATATTTCTTTGAGAAAATTAATTGGAAATTTATATAAATTTTTGTAGGAATTTAATCTCAAATATGAGTGGTTTCATGAAGATACATGCATGCACAACATGAATATAAAGGAATGAAGATAGAAATAATTCAAAGTGAAGATCATGGAGGACCCCACCTACCCACCACCTTAATGTACAAATTAGAGGCTAATGTGCATGCTTATGGAGTATATGGCTTCATGTACACTTAAACGATGATTAGTAGAAGCTAATGATTACTTGGCCTCCACACTTTCCCAAGGGTATTTTGGGCATTCCCCAAATTATGGATTAGGGTTTCATGCTTGTATGAATAACCCCTTATGTTTCATGTAGCCCTTTTACTTAGTCTCTCTTTAATTAATTTTAGGCACAAAATAAAATAAAGCTCCTCTTTTCTATTCATGGCTACTTAGCCATTTTTACTTCATGTAACTTTCATTTTTTATGAAATGTTAATTAGTGCTCTCTTTCTTTTACATGCTTCTTTTGTTTATTTACTTTCATGTTAGTAGTGTAGATTTATTTTTCATGCAAACAGAATAGTTTTTCTTCTCTTTACTTTGCTCTCTTTTTCCTTTTTTTCTCTCATGTTGCAAGCTACATTTGTTCATATGGTAACAAATATGAGAGGCTAAACCCCTTCAATTTAGGGGTGATGAAGCTCTCTAATCATGTAGCTTCAACTTAATTTGATGTTTATGCCTTTTTTTGTTCTTAATAAGAATGATTGAAGTGGTTTAATGATGTTGTTTAGCTTTGAATTTAATAGTCTATGTTGTTCATAACAAATAGGCTATGCTTAAACAAACAAAACACAAATTATCTCTTCATTTACATATGATTATGGGAAAGTAGTGATTATTTAAATTAAAATTTGATGGCTTATATTTATAATTAATAGTTAATAGGTCATGCTTAAAGTAGATTTTGCTTTCAACTTTGTTGTCATATTTTATGAGATTTAAAAGTGTATTAGTGGTTGTGTTATACTTTGATGGTTTATTTGTGCTAATTAATAGCACAAATATACCATACTTATGATAAGCACATAAACTAATTCACTAATGACAAAAAAAAAGATCATGACTTCATTTTGTTGATTTATGTGATCTTGAGAGTGGAAATTGCCTCTAAATTATCTTAACACTCATATTTTTATCAATTTTCTTTTGCTTGTTTTTTTTCTTTTCTAGTTTAACATTCTCTTCAACCTTGGTTTAATTTGATTAAATAGATTCTTAAATTCATCAATTCCATGTGGATCGACCTATATTCGCCACGTGCTACATTCGTACACCGTGCGCTTGCGGTTATTTTTAATTTAAGTTCGTTCGAAGGTTTTCTAGACCGATAGAATTTCCGTCGACGAACAAGTTTTTGGCGCCGTTGCCGGGGAATTGCTTTGATTTTGATTTTCTATTCTTCAAATTATTTTCTTTTGATTTTGTGTGTGTTTGAGTTTTAATAAAAAAATGTGTTTGTTTGGTTTTTGTGTTCATTTGTTTGTGTTTTTGTTTGTTTTGCATTTTCATTTGCATTTCCAAGCCAAAAAAAAGAGCATCCACAATTTCAGTCCAAAAATAATTTTTTTATTCATTTTCATTTGCTTTTACATTTCCAACTTTTCTTCTTTCTTTTTTTCTCTCATAAAAAACAAAAAAAACACTGACTGTGCACAGTGCACATTTCTGTGCACTGTCAACACAATCCTTCCAATGTTCCTGCAAACAAGGTTCAACACCTTACAACAACAAACTCCAATACCGTCACATTTTCATCAATACTTCGGCCTCTCCATATAACTGCAGTGTCATCACCCTGCTGTTTTCCGGCCTTCTTACAAGCCTAAACCCCTTGCCTCTGGCCACCAAACAACTGATACATAATCCCCCTTCATCACTCAAACATAACCACTTCTACCTCTTACTACACATCCCCCGCTTCTGCACCATCCACCACAACAGACATCTCTCATTTTCATACAATAACTCCTCTGCCACACCACAAAACTACAATCAGAACCATCCACTAACTTGCGACTGCCATCCCCTTGCCTGTCACTTCTTCTCAACCCCTCACCCATTCAACAACAGTAAACTCAGACCAACATCAGCAATAATTTCTTCACCAATCTCATTTCAATACCGACCATTTCCCCTCCAAACACCGAACAACCAACAGTCTTCTTCGCCACTTCTCTAAACCATTTTAACAGTGCACAGTCTTCACTACAAACCAGTTCAACATCACAAAAGACTTCCTTCTTGATCCATCCTCTCTGTCTATTCTTTAAAAAGTCCATACATTTACTTGCAAACTTACTGTGCTGAACATCATCTTGCAAACATACCCAAATAACACAACTTCTTACCCCGCCCATAACTGCAATTCCTGCCATACCTCTGTCCACCCACTACCAAGCAACAGTCACAACCACCCTACTTCATTTCTTTTCCATCTAACCCAAACATCAACATCCCGACCACTTCACAAAACATTTGCAACTGTCCATCAAACAACCCGCACAACTCCTTCAATCAGTGCATATCATTCCTACCACTCCTCTATCCTACCATTCCTCTAACATACACTGGTCACTTACATCAAACATTCACTGCCTCACCTACCTCTTCCTGCTAACCAAACCAAATTCAAACCTCACCGCCTCGCCTGCCAAGTCATTGCGACTTCCACCAGTCATCAATCGTCTCCGCGACCCAAATCTTCTCCATCAAAACCCACGACTTCAATTCAGCAACCCTCCCCAATTCCACGGCCATCACAATCGAACTCTGGAATTTGATAACCTCAAACAAAACAGCAACCCCAATTCGAACCGAACAACCACCGCCTTGACACCCATAAGAGAAAGCAGGTAAACTTTCGATTAAGAAAACTAAATTCGATTTGAGAAGTTGGGGTTTCGAGAATATCGATTTTGAAAATTAGTTCTGCATTTTAGCTTGTGGTTTGCGATAGAAAAGGTGGAAATACGATTTTGTTAGTTGATGTTAAATGGACCGGGACTTGTTTAATTTTTCAAGTGTTTTATTTAAAAAAGACAAAACTTTAGTTTCTCTTTTGAAAAAAAACATCAAATAAGTTTCGTTTGGAAATATTTTGTTTTGTTTTGTTTCTTTTGATTTCAAAAGTTCTGATTTTCCTTTGTTTAATTTTTCATTTGATTTAAAAAAAAATACAAATTTTCATTTGCTTTGTTGTGTTTTGTTTTCAATTGTTTGGTTTTCTTTTGTTTTCATTTATTTTGTTTCTTCATCTAAATAAAAAATAAAAAAAATAAAAAAAACTTGTGTATATCTTGTTTTAATTTTCAGGTTGTCAAAGCAGAAAATCAAGAGGAGTTGCTTGCTTCCCTAGCCAAAATAAATTGCTCTGCTTGCTATCTCAAAAAAAATTCTGCTTTCATTTCTAGTTTTATTTGAATTGCATTGTTGGTTTCTTGCATTTGCATTTTATAAAAAAAATCCATTCGTAGTTGCATTGTTAATACACTTTTAATTTCTGCTTTGCATTTCATTTTAGAATTTTTAATTAATAATAACGATAGCACTTAATTGTATATTAACAATTTGTCTTCTTTGAACAACTTAAATTCTTGGTGTCTAGGCTACGGCAGAGCAATAATCAGTTTTAAATATTACGGTGATTCGTAAATATTATGCTGAATTGTTTCTCTGAAGGTACTTAAACCTTCGGCTACATTGCTGCGGTAATTCGTGGTGCACCGATAAATCCTGTCCGTTACCTGGCTGAGAACTATCTTGTTTATCAAAGACAATGTGTGATTATACAATTTTGGATTAACTTGGGAAAAATCATTTGTAATTAACCTTTGCATTCATTTAGCTGCATCAGTTTATGCATACTTAAAAAAAAACTTCAAAAATCCAAAACTAAAAAAATTGTAAATATTCTGTTTATTTTTCTTTGAATTTTTTAAATCCTTTTCCTTTGAAATTTAAAAAACCCAAAAAATATTTAAAAAAAAATCCAAACAAATATATAAAACCATTTTTTAAAAAAAGCCAAAAAAAATTAAAAATAAAAAACAAAACAAAAATCAATTTTCCATTTTGAAAAATAAATTCTACTTGTAAATATTTTTCTTTATAAAAAAACCAAAAAAAAAATCTTGAAAATGTCCGAGTTTTCATTTTCTTACTCACTTGAATTTAGTTGTGAAAATCAATATAATCCATATGAGTTCGCTCCAAATTCGTATGGATATTTCAATAACAACTTTTGTTTAGACAATTCGAATTTTGAACCATAAAATTTCCAAAATAATGGTCAACCCTCAAGGTTTTCAAAATAATCAAAATTTGAATTCACTTCAAAATTCAAATGATTTCAAGTGTAACCCATGCCAATTCAATTTCGAGTTTCAAGATGAATTTCAAAATCGAGATGAAAATGTGAACCAATTTTCAAATAATTTTGGCAATGAGAATAGTTTCAATAATGATACGATTGAAAACTTTGGTTATCAACAAATTCAGAATGAAAGTTTTCAAATTAATAATCATGAATTTGATTTTGTTGACCAAATGGAAAAAGGTAACGGAGATTAATTACTTGAAAAATACAAAAAATTTCGTGAAAATTATAATCAAATCTCAACTTGCGAAGAATCAAATAATAATCTACCGTTTATCGAAATTGACAATTCTTGTTCTCAACAAGTCTAAATCGAAAATTTTCAAGTTAATAATTACAAATTTGATTTTGTTGAACAAATGAATAAAATTTACGATGATCACACGGATTTGTTGTTTGAAACATATATGAAACAACGTGAAAAGCAAAATCAAATTTCAACGTGTGACGAGTCAAGTGATAATCCATCTTTTACCACAATTGACGATTTTCAAATAACAACTTTTGAAACTGAAAATGATGTTCTTAATGAAGTTGTTGAAAACACGGTAATTGAGTTGGATTTCAATTCTTTTATGGGTGTGGAGCCAAATTTAAAATTCGATCTTTCTTTTCTCAATTTCGAAAATTTGAATGCAACAACTTTGAATTTTGAACTTGAGACATGTAATAAAGTTGTTGATAATCCAACAAAGAAAGACGAACTTAATGAACACAATTTTTTTGGACTTTTGGATGACGAGTTGTTAAATTCCGACGGGGAAGATGAAAATCACCATTCTGATTTTGAAATCAATAACTCTGAAAATGTTTTCAATGATAAGCTTGGATTTCAAATTGGTGAAAATAACAATCAATTGTTTTATCGACCCCAAAAATCATCGAAAGCAAAACAACTTGTATAATTTTCAATAAAACAACATTCATTTTTCCAAATCAACATTCAACTTTGAAATCTTTTACGGTTTGGTTTTCTACGCTTGAGCTGTATCTTACATACTTGGTGAGACAAATGAACCGATTCTTGGAAGACCGGTTCATTTATTAACGGCATACTTTCTGATGACTTGTAAATAACCATCTTTTCATTTTTATTTAAATAAAGGCTATGTTTTTATATTTTCTCCTTCCACTTAGGTTGACTGTGGGGACACAGTCAAAATCAAGTGTGGCAGGAGATTCATCATCATTTTTTTTCATGGTTTATTTTTGCTTTAAAATCTCAAAAAAAAAGAAAATAAAAAAAATCCCAAAAATAAATTTTCTTTTGATTTATTTTTAAAAGAAACGCCATAAGATAAATATATGGTTTTGGTTTATTAAATAGAAATTTTTGAAAGTTTATTTGTCCTAAAAAAATAAAAATGAAGTTTGATTACATATAATAATGGTTTAACTAGTATATAGGAAGATTCATACGTGTTAATTATGAAGTACATCCTAATTTAAAATCTTTGTTTTAAAAAGTGGTTGATTTAAAGTAAAGGATATAACATTTTTTTGTCTTCTAACTTAAATGGTGTTAAGATGATTTTGCAAAACTTTCTCTCTCTCTTAAAAAAATATAAAAAAATAATAATAATATCCAAGTATTCACCCTCATTTAAAAGTCCTCACGGCTATGCATGGGTGAATTACTTGAAATCTTTGAATATGTGCTTTCATACTCATTTAAAAGTCCTCACGGTTATGCATGTATGGAACACATGTAAAAAAACAAACATAATAAAAACCATCTACGGTCGGTAGGTGTATGCACGAAAGTGTGTGCACTCGCCATGCTCTGTACTCCCCTCACATAAGCCCGAAAGGCGGTGTATGTGTGGTTTATCTGGCCTCAATTTACCTGAGCTAGGTGTGTAATTTTTCTTACAAATAATGAGAGAGCAAGCAATTGAAATCCTAGCATTACTTTTACTTAGTTGATTTTTTTTGGAGCAAGACTGGTGTGTAGCGTGTCACTACATAGCCGATTATAATCATATAATTAATAATATAGTTTTCGATCAACACGCCTGATCGATGGCAATAAGAGCAAAACAAAATACATAACACAAAAGTATAGCTACACAAGACTGGGATAAGTACTGATGATACACCAAGTAACCAGTTAGACGCCAAAATAAACAAGATACAAACATACTAACGCGATCAGGTCAAGGTGGTAATGTCGAACTGCTCTCCTGCGACTCTATTGGGGAAGAACTTCTGTACGGAAGGCGAAGTCTGAAGGGGGTCAAAGAGCTCCGACCTGTAATAATGTTGAACAAGAAGATAATACGTCTGCAAATACCTTCAAAGTGGTGACGTGGTTTATTAAACACTATTGCGTTTCGTTCCTTCCATATAAACCAACAGAAAAGGGCGAGGAAGACGTCCAGATGGGGGTTGTGAGGAAAGAGTTGCCAATGATCAAAGATATCTGGTTGATCGGGGATACAACCGAGGAGGTGTACACTAGTGGCAGCCCAAACTGAGAAAGTGAAGTCACATTCACGGAATAGGCGAGGGATATCTTTTGGTTGAACTGAGCAAAAGACACATGATAGCTCGATCGGAATACAAAGGCGAGAGAGCCTCGCTTTGGTGTTGACACGATTATGGACCAGACACCACTGGAAGAAGGCAATACGCGGCGGAAATGGGCATTTCCAGAGTCTAGGAAAGGTGAAGAAGCGACCGGGGTTGTGAAGGAAAGAATAACAGGAAGCAACCGAGAAGCCTCTCGTTGGCGCAAGAGCTCAAACAACCCGGTCAGGCGAGGTGGTGAGATGAAGAGAACGAAGCAGATTGAATGTGGTGGTTAGTTCTACGAAGGTGCCAGAATCGAAGAGGGAAGGAGGCAGAGGGGGTCCGGATCACGACTGATGCAGTCACTAACCGAGGTGAAAGGGTTGGGTGTATTCGAGAATATTTGGGGCAAAGATTTGGCGAGGGGGAGTTGATCATGCCATGTATCTAACCAGAATAAACAGTTTTTTCCATCTCCGATGTCAACATGGAATAGAGATTTTATTCTGGGTAGGGTATGGAGCACTCCTTTCCAAAATGGAGAAGGTTTACTACTCGGGGGAAGGTGAAGGACAAGGTGGCTATTAGAGCGGTAGTGAGACGAGAGAATCCAGTCTTTCCAAATGAAATTGCCTGGGGAGAGAAATCTCCATAGTCTTTTAGCGAGGAGAGATGTATTAAAAGCACCAAGATTGATTATACCTAGACCCCCTGGTTCTGGTCCAAACAGGCAGTATACCAATTGACAAGTCTTTTGACACCGCCACCATTCCAGAGGAAGGTACTCCTAATTTTGTCAATACGATTGATGAACCAGGTAGGAAGTCTATAAAAGGACATCCAATATGATGGAACGGCAGATAAGACGGATTTGACTAGCACGAGATGACCGGCCGTAGAAAGAGAATGTGCCTTCCAGCTCAACAGTCTCGATTCAATCCTGGAAATTAATGGGGATCGGTTAGATCGATGCAGCTTGGTTGGGCGAATAGGGATGCCGAGATAAGAAAGAGGGAAGTCTGAAAGGTTGCAATTGAGCAGCGACAAGATTGGAGGGCCAAGGTGGTTCGAGTTACCTAACATGATGACGGAACTCTTTTTGAAGTTGATGGAAAGACCGGATATGAGCTCAAAAGAGTACAGGGCCACTTTCAAGCAATGGATGTATTCAATCCGAGGGGCAGCGAAAAGTAGTGTATCGTCAGCAAACTGCAGATTAGAGACCGTTAACGAGGAATTCGGAAGTGAAATACCTGAAAAGAGGTTGCTGGAACTAGCAAGCTTGATCATCCTATTAAAAAAATCGGCTACCAAGACAAAGATGAGGGGGGAGAGTGGGTTGCCCTGTCTCAGACCACGTGCCGACTTGATATGACCTCCTGAAGCACCGTTGATCGATATGGTCGAGAGGCTTGATGATAAAATATGTTTGATCCAATTACACCAATTGGGGGGAAATCCCCTATGTCTCATGAGATCAAGAATGAAGTTCCAATTAACCGAATCAAAAGCTTTGGAGAAATCAAGCTTCAGTAAAACTCCTGGGGTTGATGTTTGGTGACAGAAGGAAATGATTTCCTGAGCTGATGCTACACAGTCCATAATGTTTCTTTTGAGAATAAAGGCTGATTGTTCCATCCCGATTAGGGGAGCAATAACAGTTTGGAGGCGATTGGCGAGGACCTTGGTGATGATTTTAAAAGTTGTATTGAGAAGGCTGATGGGTCTGAAAGATGAAAGGCAATTAGCACCAGGGGACTTAGGAAGCAGGATGATACTAGTGTAGTTTAGACGAGAAATGGATGAAGGCTGAGAACGGAATTCTGCATACATATCAACAATATCACTTTTAACTGTGTCCCAGAAATGCTTGAAAAAGAATGGGCCGAAACCATTTGGGCCGGGTGCTTTGTCATCCGACATACTCTTCAAAGCGTCCCATTTTTCTTCTTCTGTGAATGGATGGTCAATAGGGATGAGGGAAGGGGAAGGATAAAGGCGTGACCAATCAATGACCGAAAGTGCTGAGGATGGGCTACTAAGGATATTTCTGTAATAATTCGTGAACAATCGGAGATGATCAGAAAGGTCAGAGTAAGAAGTGTTGTTATGAACGATTTCCGAGATTGAGATGGATCTGCGGCGGCCGCTGGCCAGACGGTGAAAGTAGGAGGTGTTTTTGTCCCCTGTCTCCAGCCATTTAGCTTTAGAACGTTGTTTCCAGCCTAACTCCTCTTGGTTAACCAATCTATCCAGCTCTTTTTCAAGGCCATTCAGTCGCGACCGCTCCATGTCGGAAAGCGAACAAGATTCTTCAATAATGTTAAGATCTAAGATCTCGTCTTGGGTGGAAGAGATGCGTGAGCGCAAGGACCCCCAAACGGATCTGGCCCAAGGTCTGATAATTTTCCTAAGAAAGCGGAGTTTGAAAACAATTGTGGCAGATGCTGATTGGATCTGTGTAGGCTGGGACCCAGCTTGCTTGATGAAGGCGTCGAAGGACGGCTCCAGAAGCCAGAGGCGTTCGAATCTGAAGGGACGCTTGATGTTGGGCAAGGAACCGGTATCTAATATAAGAGGGCAGTGATCCGAGATAGTCGTAGCCAGTCAAGAGACCAATGAAAGCGGATGAAGGTCATCCCAGGCTGAATTGAAGAGAAATCTGTCTAGTTTTGCTAAGGCAGGTTCGGCTATACGGTTAGACCAGGTGAAGAGGCGATTGCAGATGGGAGGGTCAATGAGGGAACATTAGTTGATGAAGGAATTGAATGAATCTGAGTCTAGTGAGTTAAATCCCGAATTACGCTCCTCAGGGGATCTAGTTGTATTGAAATCACCTCCAACTATCCAGGGTCCATTG
Organism: Allium cepa; assembly: GCA_030765085.1. Classification (NCBI taxonomy): domain Eukaryota; kingdom Viridiplantae; phylum Streptophyta; class Magnoliopsida; order Asparagales; family Amaryllidaceae; genus Allium; species Allium cepa. The sequence continues at coordinate 191,129,865 of CM060930.1, read as the reverse complement.
AGATAAGAGGTGAAGGAGAAGCAGTTGGCCCAGAGAACATTTCTCTCGTGACTATTCCGAGGACCATAGATGTTAGTGAAAAAATATATTCTACCTGATTGAATGTGGCGGAGAATTACATGTAAGGTCTAAGGATGAACCATGGTATGACAGTGGGCCCAAACAGCTTCATTCCATGCAGTAATGATACCTCCTCTAGAGCCAGTAGCATTAATATTGGCCCATCCAACTTAGTTGATTTGATTTGTTATTGAAAAGAAATGAAAATACCACTTTGCTAAACTTTGATAATCAACTAAGGATCCATTTCATAGTTACAATGCGTTATTAACAAAAATAACGAGTTAAACTATTGTCTATTTGTTATGATAACTTGATTTTTATTGGAAATTTTGACGAGAAAATGACTTAAATCTCAAGATAATGACCAAAACCTATGTTTAACTTATTTGTGTCAATCTAAAAATAAATCTTTCATTTGTAAATATGTTCAAAAACTTACATTCGTCTCTTTGTAAATAAATCTTGCATTTTCTAAATATTTTCATCCTGTATTTGGATTTTGTGGGTAGTATCCACTGAAAACCTTCACGAGACAACACTCGTCCTACTGGGGACACCCAGAGGTTTAACTGCTTGTTGCATACGCTCAATGCAACCGTGCTCCCTACGAAAACAGATTTATCTTAGTTTTAGTTTATTCGAAGACGAATATAAAGAAAAGTGTGGGGATATTATAAAAACTTGTTCGTCGACGGAAATTCTTTCGGTCTAGAAAACCGTCGAACGAATTTAAATTAAAAATAACTGCAAGCGCACGGTGTACGAATGTAGCATGTGGAGAATACGGGTCGATCCGCAGGGAATTGATGATTTTAAAAATCTATTCAATCAAATTAAACCAAGGTTGAAGAGAATGTTAAACTAGAAAAGAAGAAAAACAAGCAAAAGAAAATAGATAAAAAAATATGAGTGTTAAGACAATTTAGAGGCAATTTCCACTCTCTAGATCACATAAATCAAAAAAATGAAGTTTTGATCACTTTTTATGTCATTAGTGAATTAGTTGATGTGCTTACCATAAGTATGGTATATTTGTGCTATTATAACTCAATATAAACCATCAAACTATAACACAACCACTAATACACTTTTAAATCTCATAAAATATGACAACAAAGTTGAAAGCAAAATCTATTTTAAGCATGGCCTATTAACTATTAATTAGAAATATAAGCCATCAAATTTTAATTTCAACAATCACTTCTTTGCCATAATCATATGTAAATGAAAAGGCAATTTGTGTTTTGTTTGTTTAAGCATAGCCTATTTGTTATGAACAACATAGACTATCAAATTCAAAGCTAAACAACATCATTAAACCACTTCAATCATTCTCATTAAGCACAAAAAGAGAGAATAAACATCAAATTAAGTTGAAGCCACATGATTAGAGAGCTTCATTACCCCTAAATTGAAGGGGTTTAGCCTCTCATATTTGTTATCATATGAACAAATGTAGCTTGTAACATGAGAGAAAAAGAAAAGGAAAAAGAGAGCAAAGTAAAGAGAAGAAAAACTATTCTACTTGCATGAAAAATAAATCTACACTACTAACATGAAAGTAAATAAACAAAAGAAGCATGTAAAAGAAAGAGAGCACTAATTAACATTGCATAAAAAAATAAAAGTTACATGAAGTAAAAAAGGCTAAGTAGCATGAAAAGAAAAGAGGAGCTTTATTTTATTTTGAGCCTAAAACTAATTAAAGAGAGACTAAGTAAGAGGGCTACATGAAACATAAGGGGTTATTCATACAAGCATGAAACGTTAATCCATAATTTGGGGAATGCCCAAAATACCCTTGAGAAAGTGTGGAGGCCAAGTAATCATTAGCTTCTAATAATCATCATTTAAGTGTACATGAAGCCATAAACTCCATAAGCATGTGCATTAGTCTCTAATTTGTACATTAAGGTGGTGGGTAGGCGGAGTCCTCCATGATCTTCACTTTGAATTATTTCCATCTTCATTCCTTTATATTTATGTTGTGCATGCGTGTATCTCCATGAAACCACTCATATTTGAGATTAAATTCCTACAAAAATATATATATATTTCCAATTAATTTTTCTCAAAGAAATATATGCACACAAATGACCGTTTTTCCCCTATATGAAGATGGATATGTGACAATTTGGAATTAATATGGATTTTGGTTAAAATATGTTAAAATACCCAATATGATCATTTATTTAATTTAAATAGAATAAATATGGTGGTAAAAATATACACATTTACGTGCACGTCAATACAACACGTAGGGCTTTTGAAAAAGGATCTTCTTCTGGCTCTCTGACTTTCTATTTCCTAAGGCTAAGGTTACTCTACCCTTTTGAAACTATAACTAATTCTTACATCAACAAAAAGTAAACTTCTAGAGTGGACGTAGGCCGGAGTTAGCCAAACCACTATAAAATATGTTGTTCTTTACTGCTTTCATTTTAATTTTGACCGTTCTTCACATTTATTACTCTCTACATATATTCTATCTATGAGTTGTGACTGTTGTTTGGTGCTTTCATTTGGATTTGGGTGTTAGTGACCAATTTCGGCGCTAACATTTTGGTGCTTTCACTAAGAACGCTAGCACTTGGGAATTTTGGAGCTTGGATTTCGGATTGAAAAGCTTAGGAACTCGGATTTCAGAAAGCAATGGCTAGACCACCAATAAGGAAGCAAGCAGCGGAAATGAGCAATCAGGAGGGAAGTCAAGAGGCTTCCTCTGGAGCTGAAGCAGGTCAAGCATCCATCTACATCACCAGAGACAAGATGGAAGCAATGTTGAAAAGACAAGATGAGATGATGAAGGCTCTTCTCAGACAATTTGCACAAGCAGAAAATGCAGAAGCTCAGATCCATGGCGCTGGATCAGAAGCGCTCAACCAGCAAGCGGAGGGAATGGCTCAGCAGGGGGTAGCCCCCAATCAACAGACGACTATCAACATGGATGGATCTAGACTCGGGGGCATACCACCAGGAAATACTGGACTAATACATGGAAGGGTACCAGATGACGCTGTGCAAACCGACACCAACAGGAGTGCAGAAGTACAAGATGAGGTGTATGCGCCAGAATTCCCTCGTGAACTCGGGGGGCAGACCGGAGGCAACGGACAAGGATTATAGCTTGGGGACAACGACGGACTTGCGGAGATGGTCAGACGGGCTGTGAGAGGTGGATTGGTAAACAAGGACTTGGAGGATGTGAATATGAGTCCCTTTACACCTACCATTAGGCAAGCTAGGAATCCACCGACTTTAAGCTACCAATGTTGGATATGTATGATGGGAGAACGGATCCCACCATTCACCTGACAAGGTACATGAGGCATATGGAGGTACCTGGGGCATCAGATGATGTCATGGCTCGATGCTTCCCATTTTATTTGATGGATGTCACAGCTATGTGGTTCAGACAGCTGGAGAGTGGTTCTATCGGCACATGGATGGAGCTGATTAAAAGGTTTCTGAGACAGTTTTGGGTCCATATAGTCAGACCCAAGAACGTAATGACATTGACATTGACATCAATGAAACATTGGAAGGGAGAGTCACTCAGGAACTTCTTAACCAGATTCAACGCAGCAGTAGCCTCAGTGGATCGACCTGATCCGTCAATGGTTTTGATGGCAGCAGTCTCAGGAATCGCAGATAATTCAAATTTCAAAATACCATTGGAACGGGACCCATCGAGGGATCTCGGGGAGTTCTACCATGAGGCATAAAGGTTCCTGAGACAGGAGGATGCACAGGCTGAGAGAGTAGGGAGAGAGGCTGAAGCTTATGCAGTGAGGGGTGGAGGTCCACCTGGGGAGGATCCAAGTAAAGACGATAAAGGAAAAAGGAAAACAAATGGAAATAGTGGCACTTCAAAGAGGCCTCAAAGGGAGTCAAAGTTTTCTTCTTACACAGATTTAACTGAGATTCTAGAAAGGATTTACTTAGATACTCGAGGGCGTCTCCAATACCGAAGGCAATCGAAGAGAGAGCCTTCTGAATACGAGCGGGCATCGGGAAAGCATTGCCAATTCCATGAGCTGGATGGGCACAACACAAACGATTGTAGGTATGAAAGATATCATGGATGATCATGTAAGGAATGGTCATCTACAACAGTACACAAGGAATAGAGTTGTAGCAGTGGAACAGGAGCGGCCATCGCCTACCTCTAGCGATGGTGGCACTGGATCTGGTCAACGCCGGCTTGTTATAAACTAAATGGTTTGATGGTTCTTAATAAGTAATAGTACCCAAAGTAATACGGCTAGGTCACTTACACACGTACGGGGTCGAGGATGGTCCTAGGCGTGCTCTGAGGTGACGAAAAATCGTACTGCACGGGTCTATGAAATCTTGTTTTCTTTCTATTTTTCTACAAACTTTGGTTTTCTCTTTGGTACTTTTGACCTTTACTTTTCTTTGGTATGGTTTTGGAGTTTTGATTGAACTTCCGGTTTAGTTGGTTTTTTGGTTTGCCCTTTTGGTTTGGATGTTTGATTTTTGATTTGGATTTTGAATAGGATTTTTGATATGGATTTCTGGTTTTCTGATTGGATTCGGATCAATGTAATAAACAGTTCAGGTTTTGCGATTACTGTCCCGGCCAGAGAGATGGGGCAGTGATCGCGAGTTACGAGTCCCTTCGCCGAAGAGTGATGGAATGGACTCGAACAAAATATAAAAGTCCTTGGCCGGAGTGCCGAGGCCAATGAATATCAAAGTCCTTGGCCGGAGTACCGAGGCCGATGAATATAAAAGTCCTTGACCGGAGTGCCGAGGCCGGTGAATATCAAAGTCCTTGGCCGGAGTACCAAGCCCGGTGAATATAAAAGTCCTTGGCCGGAGTGCCGAGGCCGGTGAATATCAAAGTCCTTGGCCGAAGTACCGAGCCTGGCGAATATAAAAGTCCTTGGCCAGAGTGCTGAGGCCGGTGAATATAAAAGTCCTTGGCCGAAGTGCCGAGTCTGGTGAATACACAAGCCCTTGGCCCGAGAACTGAGGCCGGGGAACATACAAGCCTTTGACCGGAGAGTCGAGGCAGGAACGGTATGACGCGACCCGGCGAGGTCTACGGATTCAAAGACTAGACCCGGTGAGGTCATGTGTTTGGCTATTGGTTATTGAAGGATTAGAACTCCGTCGTCGAGTTCGGATGGATATGGATTTGGCTAAGGATTTGATTACTGGTTCAGAATTGGATAACGACTTGGAACGGTCACGGAATAAAAACTATCAAGATTCGGGTGGAATCGTTTGATAATGAATGCAGATGGACTTTGGGATGGAGACTATTCAAAACACACCTTCCAGTAGCAAGTCATGTTTTGAGGGGAAAATGTTAACCCGCCTTTTTACAAGGCCACGGACAGGCGGGGTTTAACCAAATCGACTGTTCATTTGTCGAAACTGGAATACGATTGGTTGGAGCCGGCTGGATGGATAGACGGTCAGTTAAGAATGGTTCGGTATGCATGGCTCGGCATTGGAAAGGCGGCTCGACATTAAAGAGGCTGCTCGGCATTAGAGAGGCCGCTCGGCATTGGAGGGGCCGCTTGGCATCGGAGAGGCGGCTCGGCATCATGGGTCGCTCGGCATCGTGGGTCGCTCGACATTGTGCGTCGCTCGGCATCATGGGTCACTCGGCATCATGGGTCGCTCGGCATTACAGAAGAAGTTAGGGTCGCTCGACATTGTCGCTCGATCGTGGTCGTTCGACACTCGATGGTGGCTTGGCATTTGGGTGGTTCGGCACTCGATGGTGGCTCGGCATTTGGGTGGTTCGGCACTCGAAGGTGGGTCGTGTTACTTCGAGTCGCTGAGCATATCGGTTTGGTGCAGTACCATGGTCACTTCAGGTTGGCCTATGGAGGATTTGGGGTTGGTTGAGGTGAAGGGTATGAACTCGACCGAAGTCTTAATGGGCCTGTATCACATGAGAAGCCCAACTACCTAGTTTCGCCTATAAATACAACACGTAGGGCTTCTGAAAAAAGATCTTCTTCTGGCTCTCTGACTTTCTATTTCCTAAGGCTAAGGTTACCGTTCCATTTTGTAACTGTAACTGATTCTTACATCAATAAAAAGTAAAATTCTGGAGTGGACGTAGGCCGGAGTTAGCCGAACCACTATAAAATCTGTTGTTCTTTATTGCTTTCATTTTAATTTTGACTGTTCTTTACATTATTACTCTCTACATAATTCTATCTGTGAGTTGTGACTGTTGTTTGGTGCTTTCATCCGTATTTGGGTGTTAGTGACCAATTTTGGCGCTAACATGTGTTTTGAAATTATAAAAGAAATTTAATTCTTAGGTCATATTTTTAAGTGAAACTAAGATTTGGTAGTATCCGTAAAGTGAGGTTTTTGGCAGTTCGCGCTAATACCAAAAAAGTATTCACCATAGGTATTACAAAAGATATTAAAGATTGTAGTAGCAGTTTATAAACAATCACACATTTTTTAGATAATATATAATGTGTATCACATTAAGTTTTTTCGAATACCACTTTCTAGTATGATTTTTTTATTTTGTAAATGTGATAAAAACTTTGTTTGATTTTTTTTAGTTTGTACAACTAGTTTTCATAAATTAATCTATAATGCTACTAAATAGCTTTGTAATTGGATATCATTTTTATTTTATTATCTGAATATTTAACGTGCCATTCTTCATAAATTATTTTACCATCTAGTATCGGCTTCGTATTTACTAAATTAAAAAAAAAATGAACATGACAATCATATTTCAGTTTTATCATGTAATATTTGATCTTTCCTTATGATAATATTTTATGTCTAAATGATACCATTTAGTAGCATTTTTTCTTTGTTATATTTCTTTTTATAAATTTATAATGATATCATATCATTTTTTACCTAATGTTATTTTTGCAGTAATTGATAATTGATGAGCAAGATGAGATAAGTAATGATGTGCTGGAAGATGTAGACGGCATGATAAGTGGCGAGTAGAGGCATGAGTTTATTTGCTAGGGTTAGGTTTTGAGGATGTAGCGACTATGAAAGGTGGCGGTGGCTCTACTAAGAGAGACGACGGTAGTGTGCAGCGGCGGAGTGTAGATATATGGTGACATAGGGTGTGACGGTATAGGGTGTGGTGTTGTGGGAAACGATGAAGTTGAATGTGCAGTTTTGGCCTGCGCTACGTACAGAACGGAGGTTGAAGAAGAAGTTGTCGTTATGCTTAAATATTGAAGTGGTTGTCCTGAAGTTTCGGAAGCTTGACTATTAAACTAATTCCCCTTTATAATATAGCACTTTCCATTTTTTCTTAAAATTGTAAATTATTTTTCAATTTTTAGCGCGTTTTAAGGTTATATTTCTAGTTATATCTCCGTTTAAAAGATCATATGTCAACATATTTTTAATATTAAATTCAATTTGACTTTTTTAAGTTACAGGTTATGAAGTCGAAGCTCAAAGACATCAAAACGAGTACTTTTCTATTTTCGTTATCACAGTCCATTAGAAGATTAACCTTTGCCGCGAGTAGAAAGGAAAATAAAATGATGTTAACGGGTAGCCCATGTTGCAATTAGCCCGTATCCGCTAATTTCTCATGGAATCCCGGGACCAATTCTCTATAACGCAGTAAACTAGAATTACACACATACGTTTGCAGTGGCGGCCGGTTCCTGTTCATTTTCAATTCTTTATACGTATTTCCATGATTTCTATTAATTGTGGATACAATACATGTAAATCGCTATCAGTTATTATTTATGCTTTGTCTTTGGAAATTATTTGAAGGTTACGATGAGGATAAGAAGCTCCCTCTTCTGAGAATTCACGAGGACTCTCGCGGCGGAATCGAACCTAATTATCAATCGCCACTACTGAGTAATCTTCTAATGTATTTTTGCTTACTATTTTCTTAATTGCTGTTTACTATTTGTTTCTGATGAGTATCAAATTTTCATAATGATTCAACACTTGATCCGTGGATTTATTTAGAAGCGGTGTTTCATTATTACTGCGATTGCTGAATTCTGTCTTCTTATTTTATTTTTTCCCTTTTTTTAAAGGCAATTTCAATCAGATGATGACAGCAAACAAATAATCTTAGGACACCTTTTCTACACGATCTGTTTGGTTGTGGATGAGAGTAAAATTCTATTCTGATGGTTGATCAAATCTGCTGTTTAAACCAAAAATACGATTTTCGTTTTCCGATCAAATCTATTTGGCTGTTTGAGTCCATAAATTCATGTTTTATTATCCTTTTTCTGAATGTTAAATTTGGGTGTGGACTAATCAAGCGCTCCAATGAAGAATTCTGACCTAAAGATAGAAGTGCCGTATGACACTTAACGCAGTATTAGCTGTGTGCGTGATTATAAATGGGTCACTGAGGATTTTGATTAAATTTGTATTTGTAATTTACAATTTGAGATAGCCTGATGCCACATCAATAGAAGCAATATGCAATGACTGTTGATTTCCAAGGTCAGGCTTATAACAATTTGGTTCAACTGGAGTTTCACAGCTTGATACGAAACTGTGGATTTGATCGTTTCGTTCATCCACGGTGCCGTTTCATGTGATTACATTTTTACAAAAATCAAGTGTTCATTCTATGAGCGTACACATCGTTACATCATATAATCTGGTAGCATTCATGATGGATTTCCTTTAGTTCTTAAATGGATCGATATTCTAAAATAAATTATTCAAAAAGGTTTGGGAAAAATATAGAATATAGAAAGTGGTATGTAAAACACAAATTCAACAATATTTACCTTAAATAAACGAAGTAGAATTAGATAAGCGATGTAGAAGTGGCAATAATTGGATGAAGTTTCGAATGGAAGGGGTAGAAGTGTGATTTGTGAACGGAAAGGAGGAATGCTTTTAAAGAAGGGAAAGTGTGATTGTTTGAATTTGGACGGTAGCGTCTAACGTAGAGAATGTCAACCATTCAATTTTACTGATTTATCCTAGCGAGTCAAATACGTTGTCGCTTTATACGTACGATGCAACGTAAACTTTAATAGGTTATTTTTGGATGCAACGTAAACTTTAATATGTATATATATTTAACTATTATTACTTAGTATTTCGTTTTGCTTTTTACTGTGTTTGTTAAAGTTGGTACAATTAATTTTTTCATTTCATTTGTTTGTTAATCGCATTTTGTTTTATTTCATTTTCCTGTTTTTCATGTGTATTCCTAACGTTGCAAGCATATAATTTAGGCTTTTTGGCTATACCGATGTTGTCCTTATGGTTTTCTGTTTTATGGTTTTTTGTATTATTAGAGTATTTCCAATGCGGATAATACTTTTCTAGTAAGCATCATTAGGGTTGGCAATTTGAACAAGAACCTCAGTCTGAACCAAACTTGATGGATCTCAGGTCAAGTTTGCGTGATGAAAAATACAGGTCCGATCAAATTCGACCAAACCAACTTGACCAAAAAACATAAATGCATACGTTTTGAGTGTTATTATCTAACTGGTCCCAAATCGATCTGATTCGATCCGAATTGAAATTTTGGTCTGGCCGGGTCTAGATTTTGAAATGTATATTTTGGACTAGATAAAGTCCAACCCATTTAGAATTGAGACCTGTCAGGTCCATTGGTCAGGTCTAATTGCTACTCCTAAACATTGTTGGTGAAAGTAGCAATTAGTTTTAGGTTTACTAACTGATACCTTTTGATGTGAATAGTGTTGCATGTCTGCATTTGCATTTTGCATTTTGCATTTGTAATCATTTTTAATATTCGTATTCATTGATATAGCAGATGTCAGATATTTAAGTGATTTCTAGGCAGCTGATGAATCTAAATAGATAAATAGAAAATTTTGACTTAATATAGAATATTTTCAATCTCTTTAATTATAGAAGTTTAAAGAGTAAACAAATATAATAATACTAGATAATTTTGAACAATTAATATTAATTAAATGCATGTAGCGTAAACTATTAATTTAATGGAACAAAAAATATAAAATATTTACTATATTGAAGCATGCAATGTAAACTATAATTTTAGTAAAAAACATATTAATATTTTGTGGACGTGGAAATTTTTGTATTTGTTTATGTTTTTGTCTCTCTTTTTGGGTGTGGAGGGTTTTAGATAGCTTTTCTGCGTGTGTGTATATGTATGTATGTGTGTGTGTGTCTATATATATATATATATATATATATATATATATATATATATATATATATATATATATGAAAATGTTTTCGTCTGCTCATTGATCTTTTCCTCATGGATTCTTTTTTTTAACTACAAGTTTATAAATTTATATTTAATTTTTGCTGTTTTTTTCTTTCTTTACAAACTTGGTTTAATACGATGCTACCCGAGGAAGATGAATGAGAGGATTATTGAATATTCCTCTTGTATATACTAGTATACAACGCACGTACGTGCATATAATATCTAACGATGTTTACCTTGGATGGATGTGTGTTTTAAATGCAAATGTTTTTATAGTTACAACACATTTCATGTTGTTTTGTTGGTGATATCAATGACAAATTGATAGTAAAATTCCATTGGTGTATAGCTGGAAATGGTGGCAATATTCCATTAACGAAGAGGGGTAATTTTCAAATTTCAAAAGTATGCCATGTAAATCATGTTGATTGAATTCTCTTTATTAATAGTGGAGATATGAACGATGTTGTCGCTGCATGTTAGAATGCAACCATAAAGGTAAAACGATTAAAAAAACAATTTAAAACTATAGAATTGGTAGATTAGAGATTGTTGTTAAACGCGTAAAATCCGTTGTGCAACATGTATTGGTATTAAAGTTCACCGATTCACCACGCTATTTAGTAACCGATCTTAAAAAAATAATAATAATAATAATAATAATAATACAAAGAGCATGCTAATGTTCTAAAATCAATGGTATACAAACGATCCGTTGATATAATTGAAATTTGTAGGGAGGCATAACTACCATAAGCACATTCAGTTTATAATTACTGGACAAAAGGTTGTATGTTGGTAAAATAAAATGCAATATAGTCATAGTTATTCGTACATGTATGGTAGAATGTGACTTTAAATACATACACTTAAAATAATTTCGTCTTCTAATACATAGGTTCAAACAAATAGTACACAACTTATTTACTAATGAGGTTATGTACAACGTAGAACCTACTCGTGTTAATAGCAAAGGACTGATGTAGTACCATACGCATTGTTGTAGCATTAACCGTACATAGCATGACCAATTTGGCTGCCCTCAATATGATCACACACATCTACTTACTGTCACTTGCGCGTGACGTGAATTGCGGAGGGTAGATTGGGAATTTCAAAAAGACACGGTTGACCCCGTAGAATGAATTTACATTATTAGTAGTAGAGATGTATGTATTCAAAAAGTGTTTAATATAACTTAGAAATTTATAATAGTCACCTAATATGGATTATATAAATCATGTTATTTTTCGATTTGTATATGAACAACAATTAACTTTTTTGCTCCTTCAATTTTTTTCACTGTATCATCGTTTATCTTCACTGTGGCTTTTTGATTTGTATGTGCACTCTTTTTTCGATAGAATTATTATTAATTTAAATGTGAATTGAATATCAAAGTCAATTGTTTTGACCTAATTAGTTAGCCTTTTACATGTATGCATATAAAGAGGTTTAAAAACTTTTAATTTTTACCATCAAAATTTATTTTGGTATGAATAATGATTTTTTTTTTGACGTTGAAATAAATAATTACGTGTAATTTCTGTGGTTTTTTATTTTCTTATTTGATGAACATTATTGATAATGTTACGACGATTGAAGTTTTTTGGATAAGACGATAAGAAAAGTTCTTAATATATAAATATATTACCGTTCCATGTTTATACGTCAAACGGTACCATCAAAAATCACAAACACAAACTGCATACAAAACATCTTTAATAATAGTTGTAATATCTTTGGTGTCACTTTTTTGGTATCAACGTGAACTACCAAAAATGCCCCTCTACATATATAATTAAATATTATTATTACTTAAAAATAGGATCTAATAATTAATTTTTTTACCAATTCAAAACGCACTTATTTTAGTATCACTTAAAAATAGGATCTAACGAATAGATTTTTTTTAAAGCCATATTTTACTAATTAATAAAGAAATAAAAATTTTAACCAACAAAAAATTAAATTCATTCTTTAGTAACTAATATCAAAAATAAAAATTCAAACTAACAAAAAATTAGATGGTACAATTTAGAAAGAAAAATTAAAACTAAGTGCATATAATTTCAACGTAAAAATATGATTCAATATTAATTATCTTTTACAAATTCAAACGCCCTTAAAAGTGAGATCTAACAAATAAACATTTTTTCTAACTGATTTAAACACATACATTTTATAAATAAAAAAAATCACGCGCGAAGCGCGTGCCATTACACTCGTACCCTATAGTTATATTACATACCATTGAAACACAACATATTTAATACAAAATTCCAAAAGTAAATAAGTCAGCAGTCAAGAAAAATCAGCCCTTAGCTAGTATTTCCTCTACATTCCTTTATTTTGTCATCTTGCTAACTATGAAATTCATGCTTTCTTTAATCCAACTTTGCAGCTCCGGCAAGTTCTTCCCCCCTTCTTGTTTGTAAGAACAATTATTTACCAAAAAAACAACTTTAGTAATACAAACACGAATTTATGCATTAAACTTCTAAATTTACTATCAAACCATCTTTGATGTCTCTCGCACTAAATGATCCAAGTGATACTTATGTTTAATACGTCTATAAACAGCCTCCTTATCTTGTTGCATATGGACTTTCAATCGCCCTTCCAAAACCAATATTAGTTTAAGAAATATGGCAAATGACTTGACATTAAATTGAGACATACTAGATAACCAGATGTAAAAAATGACAGAATATCCAAAGTATGACTGATCGGTATCTTCATTCCACGTTGAAACCATCATTTTCTTATGTCCTAACATACGTGAAGTGTTAAGACTTCACATAACATTCGACCGCATACGAAGTCTAACATTAGGTGGGATTGTAATTTTTCAAATAGCCTTATAATAATTTTAACTTCACACTAATAAAATTCAGATGCTTGTGCGTTGCCATTAGCAGCGGTCCAAATAGAATTGTCCATCTTCTCACTTGTTTTCACTCCTTTCAACAACATGGCAAACTTCAAATACGATAGTAAAGAACCGCCCTAAACCAAGTTCCATATGAAATCGACTCTCTCTAGGTTAAAAACTTTACTAATCAAGAATTCTGATTAAGATAAACTTGATACAAATCAGGAAGTGCATCACATTAAGCAATGTTTAGAAGGTAATAATGAAGCCAGAACATTACGCTTTTGTCATTACACACAACCCTCTTCAAATCCTAACAAAAGATTTGCTGCAATCCAAATATAAACTTTTAGATCTTACACATAAATGGAAACAGAAACGCTCAAAATAAAATTTCCATTATAGTGTTCATGCAAAATCCAATTTTTTCAAATAGAATCACTTCCTTTTATCATTCTCCAAAGACATTCGCTAAGAAAAGAGCAGTTAAGATTAGAAAGATATATCATCCCAAACTACCTTGGTCCTTAGCTTTACAGACAGAGTCTTGCCAAACCAGGTTCTTCAAAGCACTATCTCTGTTTCCTTTCCATAACAAAATCTTTGTAGTATTATCAATCTTACCAATCATCCATTTTGAAAACTTGCAGTAAGACATCCAATATAATGAAAGAGAATTAAGAACAGAATTCAGCAAAATCAATCTTTTAGGTTTAGAAAGTGCAAGACGTTTCCATCTAGTTGATATGTTTTCATTTTATCAGTTAAAAGCTGTCAACCTTCATGTTTCAAAGCACCATGCTTTATAGCAACACCTAAGCAGTTAATAGGAAAGTTACATCATAATTTAAAGAGCAAGCAACCCCGTAAATGTTAAAATCTCCACCTCGAACGTGTATTATAGAACTTTTGCTCTAATCTTCAACATAGACGGGCCTTCAAAACTATAAAGAATAAGTTTCAATGCAACAATATAATGATGGTCAGGTGAACTAAAAACTACCGTATTATCAAAATACCGTAAAGAAGTAACTCCGCTCCTTACAAAAGAATTCTCCAAAGATATCATCAAACGCTTATGAAAAGAAACCATCATCATTCGAGCAAAAGCATCAACTACAATATTGAAAAGCAAAGAAGACGATGGATCTTTCCATCTAAGATCTCTCCTAAATAGAATCTTTCTGTCATCCACATCACTTAAACATATTGAAGAGTTTCCACTCTTCAATATCCCTTTGATCTACTTAATCCACTTCTCACCAAAACACCTAGCCTTCAAAACCTCAAACAAAAAATCCCAATTCAAAGAATCAATTTTTTTTTTTAAAAAGTTCAATTTTAGAAGCATAGAAGGAATATTCTCATTCTTGCAGTGATTTATAGTTTTCTGAACAGTGACAGCATTTTTCATGATGTTTCTATTTTTAATTAAAGCAGATTGAGAATTTAATATAAGAATGTCCTTCTTTGCTTTCAGTCTATTGACAAGTATTTTTGTTATAAATTTTAAAAACGAAATTTAATACGTTAATTAGTCTGTAGTCTTTAATTTCATCAGCCCCTCCCATTTTGAGCAGAAAAACAACACAGGCCTAATTTAGACATCTCAAATGTTTTTCTAAATGATTCATTAAACAATGCCATAATATCATATCTAAACATGGACTAAAATTTCTAAAAAAATTAAGAAGGGAAACCATCTGGTCCTGGAGACTTATCTGCTAATAAGTCTTTAACTGCTTATTGCACTTCATCAATAGAGAAAAACAACTCCACCTCATCAACATCAATTCTATCATTGTTAACACCAGAATTGGTCACTAACACACTTGAGTAGAGTTATGTAAAGAGATTAATGAAGAGAGTAAATTAGAACAGAAAAATAGTGTAATTCAATGCAAAAATAACAACATAAACGAGAACACCAGATTTATAGTGGTTTGGCATAATTGCCTACGTCCATTTCGAAAAAAAATCTTTATTGGTTCCTCAATCACTTGAATACAGATACATTTCGTAAACCAATCACTTGAATACAAGTCTGAATTAAAAAGAGGAGAGTATAAAAAATGGTAGGGTCTCTCCAATGTTCTTGAAAAAAGGTCCATTTTTACTGCGCCTCTGCCCTTCTATTTATAGACGAAGATAGACCGGACTTCCTTCACGGGCTCAAGGCCGATGTGAATTGGTCCATATAAGGCGATCTCAAGCTGGTTGGTCCATTCTTGTCGAACCATACCTAAATGCCAAAACATGTCGACTGCATCAAATCCGTATATCTTCAGGCTCTTCTTGGTCAGAATCTTGTCTAGTGCTAACGATAATATCTTCAACTGTTGTTTTGTAGCCGGGCCAAGGTGCTGGGTAACACTTGCCCCCCCCCAAAGTGCGTCGTGTGAAGCAACACAACATGCTTTGAATCAGCGAATATTCATTGTCTCCAAAAAGAAATCCATCATGTTTCTTGAATAGTCATTATCCTTCAATTTTATCCTTCCAAGGTGTCGTATTCTTCTTTGGTCATCATGATGCTTGGTCGGTTCCCAATATTATAAATCCAGGATTGTAGTTCATCAGTGGCCATTCGTGTCTGATTCTACAGAGCTAGTAAGCTTCGGCTATCTGATCTAGTCTTTTCTTAATAGCCCTAAGTGAGAATTCAATTTCTGTTGATTTCAAGAATTCGAACTTTTTCGGATGTACACATGCATGTTTGGGTACATGTTCTTGCCATTGCTCTCGGATGCGTTTTATATTCTCATAAGTCGTCACCAATTCCATCTAGGTAATTGCAATTCAATTGCGGTTCCTTATTTGTATTTTCTCATAGCAGTAAGCAAGGATGAATGGAGTACGACCAGTCACGGACCCATGGGTAGTTCTATAAGCCCATAATGTTGTTGGGAGTTCATTCACCCATTTACCTCTAGCCTTTTCCAAACATCTCTTCAGAACAGGCTTTATGATTTTGTTCACATCTTCAACCTGTCAATTTGCAGTTATAATAGATAATGGAAGGTCATAAGGACAGATGACATTAGAGACAATGAAGTTGATTATTTTCTTGATCTTGGTTGTGGCTAAAAGTTCTTCATCTGTCCATTTGGTGAAGCAATCGACTGTTATGATGGTGTATTTTGCACACCTTTAGGATCGGCAAGAAGATGATTTCAATTCCCCCAAGTAGCAAACGGCTATGGACTAGCCATTTGAGTAATTTCCATCGGCGGGGTTCCTGAATTTTTTGCAAACATCTTGCACTCGTCGCATTGTCTAGCACGATCAACCTCCTTAACTTTGCATACTATCAATCAGGAATCACAAAAGATATGCAAAGTTTCCACTCCAAATCCTCTAGCAAGTTTCAGGCTGGCGGTCGAGGCTTCATAATAAGCATCGTTGTTTGTTACAAGGAAATCGACCTTCAGGACATAGCAGATCGATCGTTCCTCAGGAGTCATCAACATGACTCCTTCGCCATAACACTGATCACTAGATGCTCCATCCGCGTACTTTTTTCATCTGTTAGTTGGTTCTCTATTACCCTTCGAGTAGTCATCTGATGCAGTGAATTTGGGTACGAGGTCTGCTAATTTCCATCCTTGGATAGCCCTTCAAGGGAAATAAGTGATATCGAATTGGCTTAGTTCGATATTCTATTTAAGTAGTCTTTCAAACGTCTCAGGTCGTTGTATGCCCGGTTGCAACGGCTAGTAGGCATAGACGTTGATGGGGTGAGCCCAAAAGTAAGAATGGAGCTTTCATGATGAAATCAATAGACATTGCGCTAGCTTTTGTAGCCTCTGGCCGATATCTAATGCATGGCTTGCGATAGTTGGTGAAATCACACATGCATGTCAAAATGGTTCCAAGGAAACATATCATCATTTATTTAGAAAAATCCAACTAATTCTTTTATCATCATTGCACTGAGTTGTGATCCGATATTTAGCACCCGGAAAGGGTCACTGTGACTGGCTGTAATGTCGACTGTCAGCTTAGCAGGTGCAATCCTGGATTCTTTGAGTTCAGATGCAACTATTTTGCATAACATTCAATGTGAAATATGGTTCGGACGGCCAATGTTGATGGTTACTTTGGTCGAATCCTAGAGTCTTGTCATGAGTTATTAAGTCTAATAGTGAAGGGCTCTGAATGCTCTAATCGATTATCAGCAAATGGCCAAAGATCAAGCTTAAAAGTAAGTTGAAGGAAATGTCGAGTAGGGGTCAGCCTCGAGTTGCGTGCAGCTACATAGCTGGATCTTGCTATGAGTTTGAATTTTCTTGTATATTCGAGTACCGCACTTTCTATTTAATGCATTCATGATCCTTTACCCGTCCTTCAGGTTGGAGCGACAGCCAGTTGCCCACGAGCTTAGGTATCGATTTAATGATTCTATCTCTAGATATTCTTTTGGTCGTAACCTTGAGTAGCTGTAAGCACTACATATAAGTTTCAATACTGAGCTATCATAGCCAGTCTTTAAATGACCATGCGTCCGCTCCCAGTCTCGAGTTGATAAATGTACTGCATGGACGGTTGAGTCTCGTCCTATTTATGTTTATATTCTCACCTAAACTCCAAAGACATAGAGTTGATCGGTGAATAGTCGGTTCACATTCATCTTGCTTCTTTCTCGTGCCCCCAGGTCTGGGGCATATACTGATAAGAAGGAAGGCCATCCATGCTCACTTTAGCTTTACTCTCTTTCCTGTTGAATCGTGGGATCAGGTCAGTCGATGTGAGGCCAATCTCGCCTATCCTGGATTGTATTGTGGGTTTTCATTCCAAGAGGAATTCTTCGATGCCTCGTCTGTTTTAGGGCGTAATTTGGACACTGGACGGTCATCTACGTCCACTTTGGTTCATGCTCTATAATCAGATCTCGGGGTAAAGTTGGCTACAAATTCAGTCGGGTCATGCTCATCCAGTTTCATACTCCTCCTGACGGATCGAAGGAGGGTGTTGGGGAAATTTTGACCAAGTCTTCGTGGTTTACTCTCCTTTCCACACTTTGGAGGTCATAGTTTTTCAAGGAACATCCGAGTCACATTCATATGTGCTTGGTACGGATCGGTATTGACCCTCGATCTGAGGTATGATATAGTCGGTTGTCCGTAGCTTTGGATGCTGTTTCGATTGGCTCTGTATTGAGGCCTCGCTGTAGTCGTTGCCTTAAGTTGTAAAGAACGTCAAGCTAGAGTTGTAATAAGCTTCCGTTTCATCTTTTAGAGATTTGTACTCTTACTCCCAGCATTGATTTGGCCAGGCCACTAGTTGGATGGTCAAACTCCGTCCTTAGCGAGTTAATAATCCTCCTGTCGATTTCAGGCCGAAGTTTGCGGAATAGAGAATGGTCGGAATCTACTCGTCTATTTATCGATGTTTATGCACCACTCTGCATTCTGGTGACTTAGTGTTATTCTCCCCCTGGTCGACTCACACCCAATTTGTGTTCATGCTTCGGTCCATGCTCCGGGGACTTAGAGATTTGTCGAACGGTTTATGCTTTAGTCCACAGTTTGGGACGTAGAGATTTTCGTCAATTCGTTTATACTCCAGTCCACACTCTGTGGACTTAGAGTACTCTAGTCCGCTTCTGCGACTTAGATATTTTTCTCAGGTCGTTTATATTATGGTCCGCGCTCTGGGGACTCAGAGTACTCTAGTCCGCATTTTGGAGACTTATAGGTTTTTAAGTCGTTTATACTCTAGTCTGCACTCAGGGGTCTGAGAGTACTCTAGTCTGCTTCATGGGTTAGAGGTTTTTAAGTCATTTATGCTCTTGTCTGCACTTAGGGAACTGAGAGTACTCTAGTCCGCTTCAGGGACTTAGAGGTTTTTAAGTCGTTTATACTGTAGTCCGCACTCAAGGGACTTAGAGTACTCTAGTCCGCACTCATGGGACGTAGAGGTTTTTAAGCCATTTATACTCTAATCCGCACTCAGGAAACTGAGAGTACTCTAATCTGCTTCAGGAACTTAGAGGTTTTAAGTCGTTTATACTCTAGTCCACACTCAGCGGACTTATAGTACTCTAGTCCGCACTCAGCGGACTTATAGTACTCTAGTCCGCACTCTGGAGACGTAGAGGTTTTTAAGTCGTTTATACTCTAGTCCGCACTCAGGGGACTGAGAGTACTCTATTCTGCTCCAGGAACTTAGAGGTTTTTAAGTCGTTTATACTCTAGTCCGCACTCAGGGGACTTAGAGTACTCTAGTCCGCATTTTGGGGACTTAGAGGTTTTTAAGTCGTTTACACTCAAGTCCGTACTCAGGGGACTTAGAGTACTCTAGTCCACACTCTGGGGACTTAGAGGTTTTTAAGTCGTTTAAACTCAAGTCCGTACTCAGGGGACTTAGAGTACTCTAGTCCGCACTCTGGGGACTTAGAGGTTTTAAGTCATTTATACTCTAGTCCGTACTCAAGGGACTTAGAGTACTCTAGTCCACATTTTGGAGACTTAGAGGTTTTTAAGTCGTTTATAATCTAGTCCGCACTCAGGGGACTGAGAGTACTCTAGTCCGCTTCAGGGACTTAGAGGTTTTTAAGTCGTTTAAACTATAGTCCGCACTCAGGGGACTGAGAGTACTCTAGTCCGCTTCAGGGTCTTAGAGGTTTTTAAGTCATTTATACTCTAGTCTGCACTCAGGGGACTGAGAGTACTCTATTCCGCTTCAGGGACTTAGAGGTTTTTAAGTCATTTATACTCTAGTCCGCACTCAGGGGGCTGAGAGTACTCTAGTCCGCACTCAGAGGACTTAGAGTACTCTAGTCCGCACTCTGGAGACTTAGAGGTTTTTAAGTCGTTTATACTCTAGTCCGCACTCAGAGGACTTAGAGTACTCTAGTCCGCACTCTGGGGACCTAGAGGTTTTTAAGTCTTTTATACTCTAGTCCGTACTCAGAGGACTGAGAGTACTCTAGTCCGCTTCAGGGACTTTGAGGTTATTAAGTCATTTATACTCTAGTCTACACTAAGAGGACTGAGAGTACTCTAGTCCGCTTTAGGGACTTAGAGGTTTTTAAGTCGTTTATACTCTAGTCTGCACTCAGGGGACTTAGAGTACTCTAGTCCACACTTTGGGGACTTAGAGGTTTTTAAGTCGTTTATACTCTAGTCTGCACTCTAGGGACTTAGAGGTTTTTAAGTCTTTTATACTCTAGTTCGCACTCAGGGGACTGAGAGTACTCTAGTCCGCTTCAGGGACTTAGTGGCACTACACCATAGATAGGATTTTGGCGCTGCCTTAGGCGACACATTTGATACGGCTATAAGCCGTATCAAATGTTAATACGGCTTATAGCCGTATCTATATTGTTTAATACGGCTTTAAGCCGTATTAATATTTGACACGGCTTATAGCCGTATTAAATTCCGTGCCTCTTTTCATGGGAAAATTTTCCCCAAAACGCACACCCTCCCTCCTTTTTTTTTATTTCCAGCGCTTTCATTTTCACCGTTCCTTTTCGAGACCACCGTTCTGTTTCACCCTCCAAATGAATTCCACTGTACGCAACCTCCAAAACAAGAATTCGTGAATATATTTAGGGGATTTACGCTTCGTCTGCAGTTGGTTCAGAGGATTGGAGGAACGAATTTTAGGCGTGGCTGTTCAATTTGGATTTGGGTGGGTTCGCGTGAATTGGTTCGCGGTTCAAGGGTATCGAGGTAAACATCAATGTCTTTCAGTTTATACTGTGATTTTGGTAATGCGATTTGTGATTATCGATTGGGAATATTCGTCTTCTGTGTTCGTAGTGGGAAACACATGGATATATGTATGAAGGTATAGCAACTCCAATGTTTTAATGATTATTATGGTATTAACTATGCGCTGTGTTGCACAAACACAAGTGCACTATCTGGTTGATGATTGCCTACCAAATTTTGGATTAGAGATATGAATTGTAAGCATAGTTTCCATAGACAGTGTCTAGATAGTTGGCTTGATTTTGGGTGGACAACATGTCCTCTATGTAGAGATAATGTCCTGCCATTGGAAGCAAAATGTTCAAGTCATGGTCATTCCTAGTATTTAAACTTTCTTTTAGATATTATTTGTAGACAGAAATGATTTCATATGAGAGTTCAATGATTTTATTTTAGATGAACATGGATGTTAAAGTACGAACTTAATGGGAATAGATGTGCGACTCCTAATAATATTTGTGCAGTAAAAATTAGTTCTTCTTGCAATGATCGATCTTTCTTTAAGTGTTTAATATCTTGAAAAGATGAATTTACAATAAAATGAACTGTCCCAGTCGTCCTTGAAGTAAAAATTCGTTGGTGTATTCATTATAACAAAACCAAGTGGCTTCTTCAATAGAGTCGTAGATTAACCATGTAACTTGGTAGAGGTAGAATATTATGTAGTGGCTTCTTCAATAGTAGGTTCTGCTGTAATCTTCAAATGGGCGTGGTTAGCAAAAGTATATTTTGGATAAGTAATATGATTGGATTTTTATATCCTTGCATAATTTACAGCTTGGTGCTAATATTGTATATGGTTCTGACATTGTATATGGTTTTGATATTATTGTGTAAGTGGATAAAATTATTGTTAATGGCGCAAGCCAAGTATCAGGAGAGGGGTAATGCATAGACATTACTCCGGTGCTACAAAATAGCGCCGTTGTAATGGCAAATTTTTTGGAAACGGTTTGGTGTTTGCCATTTGTAATCGAATTGTTATTGCTTCAAGACTAGGTAAACCTATATTTTAGTAACTATAGTTGAGGAACTGGTGGTTGTTTGACTCGTTTTCCAAGTTACATAGCACATACGATGGATCATGTACTGTGAACCACTCGTTTATCATCTTCTTCTTACCACTGGTTTATCATCTTGTTCTTTTTTTTTCGGTCAGTAACCTATTGATACTTGCAAAATAGGCTGTTAAGGACATTTTAGGCGAGCAACGGCAGTTCCACACTGCACTTCATCAATTTAGTTCTCCTCTATTTCTGGTTGCTTCCCTTTAGACAGAGTGTGGTTTTGCTCACTTTGATTGGTCGACAGTATAGGCAGTGAGTTCAATGCTATGTACAATTATTAGTTGATCTAGTCTCTCTACCATGCCCAGCCCAAGGGGGAGTCCGGTGAGTCTGTGAAAGTAAAATCAGAGGTAAAAAATAATATTTATTCAATCCATGTGGAAATATAAAAAATTCAAGATAAGTATTTGAATCTAAATTCGAATTTTATTATTTTCAAAACAAAATAATAACAACAAAGAAAATTAAGTTATAGTTCAATGGTAGGAAGCTCAAGCATCAAAATAAATATAAAATATATATATTATTATTATGGAAAAAAATGACGCTTTAACATAATTAAATGCCATTTAATAACCTACATAGAGATTATTTTATAGCATAGAAGTATACACTTGATAAAACATGAAGCTTTGCATCTAAGATTCATGAATTAATTCCATCCTTGATTTAAAATTTGATATTTAATATTAGTGATTTGAATCTCAAATTGAAAACCTCGAAATCAAATTTGTGATTTAAGGTGATTTCTTACACATGCCTAAATTTCTATAGTACATGTTGCAAAATTACTGAGAGTTTAGACATGATCAGCAAGTAAAGGCTATCATGAAGAAAAGGCTCCAATGAAACTTTTAGAGGAGACAATTTCAAGAAAGAAAAAGTGAAAAAAAGGAAAAAAAGAAAGAAAGAAAATTTCTTATTGCAGATTCAAAAATCATGTTGTTAGTCAGCAAATATGCATTACCGATCATGAACAAATGTTATGCCAAGGTAAAATAACTTCGGTGCTTTCAAAACCTGATATTAATTCAAAAACATTTTCTCCTTTATTCAAATTCAGCTTTAAGATAAGCATTGCAAAAAAAAGGTGTTTTACTAATCATATCAAAATGGATAAACTCAAGAAAGCAATGAATTTTTTGTTAAAAAAAGTGGAGTTTGTAGTCCTTGTAAATCATCTACAGAGAATTGGTAAAATGAATCATGTGGTTTAATTTTAATAATAACAGGTCTTTCACTTGGAAACATGTTGCCAAGATGGCTAGTTCTTATACTGTGTATTTATATTTTTTAATCATTATTTGATGTATATTACAATTGATGCTCAACATTTCTATAGTGGTTATGTTACTTTTTGTTCTGTAGGTGGATCATTTATTTCTGTTTTTGAATCAATAACATGATGTCACTAAAAGAAAAGTACGTTAAACTTGTTTTTGAGATGAGTTTATCGGGTACTAATTTTAAAAATCAGGAATGGATCCTCATTTTTACATTTTTTTTGTTTACTTATTTTTATCCAAAACAAATAAATTTATATATAATTATGAAATGTGAAATTTAAATTGAAACTTTGTACAGCCTTAACATTAATTTTTAATGAAACTTTGGATCAAAAAATATACTTGTTAATAAACCACAATCTGATGCTAGATGCATTAACATATAATGTTTCCAGGGTCCTCCCTCTTTCTTTCTTGTTTTTTATTTTTTTTGGAAGATTTGTAAAATGCATTTTTTTGAGTTATTAAATATGCAGCCGTTCCCTTCAAAAAACATTTTATAAAAAACATGTTATAAAGAAACCCAGTTTTTAAGTTTCAGACTATTTGTAGGAAACTCAAAACATTTGTAGAATTCTCTACGAATATTTGTCGGGTTTCAAAAAAAATCAAAAAAAAATATTTTCAACATAGAATATACGAGCATTAATTGGATTAATTCTCTATGAAAAACAAATTTGTTATTTCATTTTAATTAAAAATAGGGATGTAATTTAAAATATGTTTTTGAGAAGGGTTTTTTTATCTATGAAAATAATTGGCGAAATCAAATTTCCATTACATTGTTAACTAACTTTAATGTTGTAGTATGCTTTTATTGTATTTTTTTCCAAATCTGTTAGTGTCATTTCCCATCCATCCTAAAGTTGTTTAATACCCTCCCCAGTTCAGCTACTAATCTAAAATTAGGACACCGCATTGCTCGTCAACTAATTTACTGATTTCTTGTCCTTTTCGTGGGCATATGAAAATTACATAATCTTAATTTCAGTTGAAAACCTGGCTTGAACAATCAGTTACATGGTTAACGGATACTTCGAATGTGGATAGTAACACGTGAATAATTGTTTCCAAGTGAAAGACGTGTTATTATTAAAATTAACAGTCCATTTTTTAGTTAGAACAATATTTATTATGTAACCAAACCACCTTGCCCATATGGAATCTTGCTGTAAATATATCCAACTTAGTTTGATAGCATACGCCTCCTCTAGTTCCTCCAACTTTCTTAAGCCTAAGCCTCTTTGCATTTTGGTTTACATACACTAGCCAGCTAATTTTGTGATGTTTACCTTGCCAAAGGAAATTTACACAAATCTATTAAATTTTGTGAAGAATAGATTTAAGGACTTGGCAGATTTGCATCAAGAACTATATATCATGGTATATTTACTATTTTAATAAGTTTCAATCTTCCACTTGTGCTCGAAAATCTGCTGCTGCAAGAGTCTAGCCTCTTATTAATTTTATCTAATAGACCCCAAAGCCTTTGGTCTTCAACTCGTTAGCTGATAGTTACTATATAACAAAAAACATTTTAGTAGAAGTCCAACAAAGATTTGCATAAAAATGCACTCATATATTTGCAGACTTATGGACTCATGAACATCTACCGTTTACTTGATATTTGATACACAAAACTAGCGACCAGTTGGTTCAACTACTGCTTGCCCCTATATAGCACCATGGAAATTAAAATGAACAAAAATAATAAAATCGAAAAATGTTTCAAGTAAATAAAGGAGATGCTCCAATAAAATTAACTTATAAATTCATAATATAACTTGGAAAAGAAAATAATCAAAAATTAAGGCCAATGGACATAGATAAACGCACTAAAAAATTAAGGCGAATGAAATCAAACTTGGGACTTTTAGAGTATGTCCTATATATACACTCATATATATATATATATATTATATTTACGTCTAATGTTCTAATGTATATGATATAGGAGGGCAATATGTCTTTCAGTATAGACAAAAAGTGGATAAATGAACCTGATCAAAGATCTACATACTATATAGATGGGGTGAAGAAGTTTATTAGTTTTGTTGATGAAAATGGTGGTAAGAAAGGAGTGTATTTTCATAGGGAAAAAAGGGTAGAGAAGGAAAAACAACAACCAGTTAGTCATGCCACAAGTACTGACGAGTCTGAACCTATTATGATTGAAGATCTAGTCAATGATGTAGATAGATTTCATCATTTTCAACCTGAAAATCCGTTGTCTGATCATGCTAATGCTGGAGAGCCGTCTACGGTTGATGGCAGTTGGCGGGCCAATGAAAGTAAGAAGTATAAATCACTTTTTGGTAGCGCAAAAGAGCCACTGTATCCTTCATGTTCAAAAGGGTTGACGAAGCTGTATGCCATTGTGAAACTGAATAGCTTGAAGACCCAATACGGCTTTTCAAATAATGGTGTGACTGCACTCCTCGAACTAATAAAGGAGTTACTCCCCGAAGGTAACACGCTGCCAACAAAGTACTCCGACGTGTAGAAGTTAATTAAGCAAGTTGGGATGAATTACAAAACTTATGATGCATGCATCAATGATTGCATATTATACTGGAAAGATGATGCGAATAGAGTTTCGTGTACAAATTGCAACGAACCAAGATATATGACATCATTCAACGAAGAAAGAAAAGGCATCAAAGTACCTCGAAAGACATTAAGACATTTTTCTTTAATTTCTAGATTGAAGAGATTGTATAGTGTACCATGGATAGCAGATGCGATGACCTGGCATGGTCGTGCCAAGTCTGATCCAACCGTAATGCGTCATCCATGTGACACTTCTCATTGGAAAGCCGCGGATTATTTTGACCAAACATTTGCTGTCGAGCCACGAAATGTCACACTTGGAATAGCAACAGATGGTTTCTGTCCACATGCTTCTCTATCTAACCCTTACAGTTGTTGGCTAGTAATTGTAGTACCATATAATCTTCCTCCGTCTATGTGCATGAAACGAGAGTTTTCAATGTTAACATGTTGATTTCTGGGCCAAAACTACCAGGGAAGGATATTGATGTTTATTTACAGCCGTTGATAGACGAGTTAAAGCAGTTATGGGAAGGAGTCGTTATATATGATTCATTAAATAAATCCGAATTCACAATGAGAGCTAGGGTGTTGTAGGTAATCCATGATCACCCTGCTCTTGGGATTTTATCGGGATGTACAACTCACGGTTATTTTTCATGTCCGGTTTGTGGGGAAAACACTTGTTCTTATCATCTTCCTGAAAGTAAGAAGGTGTGTTACATGGGACATCGAATGTTTCTTCCTAAAGAACACAAGTTTCGATACGACAAGACAAATTTCAACAACGAACCATAATTTCAACGTCCTAAACGGACATTGACTGGTTTTGAAGTTGAAAAGAAAGTAGCGAATATCAAAATTAAAGTTGGTAAACACAAAGAAGTAATTAGTCGAAAACGGAAAAAGTCAATTTATGAAGAAGTTGACAATGTTTCTGCATGGTACAGGAGGTCTATCTTTTTTGATTTACCATATTGAAAAGCAAATATGATTCGCCATAATATTGATGTTATGCATACGGAGAAAAATATCACAGAGCATCTCATCAGCACCATTATGGACCATAAAGATAAGTCAAAAGATGGCATCAATGCACGCAAGGATTTGAAAATCATGGGTATAAAACAAAAGTTGTGGGTGATGGAAGATCCTGAAACAAATAAAATAATCATACCAAAGGCAACTTTCAATTTGAGAAAAGAAGAAAAGATATGGTTTTGCACCGTTTTGAAAAACCTGAAAGTGCCCAACAAATTCTCTTCAAACTTCCACAACAATGTGAGCATCAATCCTCCCGAACTAAGAAATATGAAGTCACATGATTACCACGTCATAATGCAACATTTGCTTCAGGTATTGCTTCAACATTCTTATCCACAACATAAGGATCTGCGAAATGCTATTCATCGTATTAGTCTATTCTTTAACATTTTGTGCTCAAAGGTGATCAATAGGGAACACCTTATAAAAGCAAAGGCTAGTTTGGTAGAAGCAATGTGTGTTTTTGAAAAACATTTTCCACCTGCATTTTTTGATATCAGTATCCATCTTATGGTTCATTTAGCCGATGAAGCATTAATTTGTGGTCCTGTCAGATATAGATGGATGTATCCCTTTGAACGGTAAATAACTAATTTTAGTTATGTACATTATTATTCAATAGAAATAGCTGTTATGTACAATATATAATTGATCACATTCACAGGTTGATGAAAACATATAAAGGATATGTGCGCAACAAAAGATACATTGAAGGTTGTATTGCAGAAGGATATATCGTACAAGAAGCTAGCCTTTACTGCATGGAATATATGCCAAACGGAAGTGATGGCAAATCATAAACATACCCGCGAAGCGTTTTTAGACGAGGACGATGAGTTTGCTGGTGAGATACCTTTAGATAATGGTAAAGATATAACGTTAACCCAAGTGCAGTTTGAACAAGTGCGTAGATGGGTCCTTAATAAGTATGATGGATTGGATGAATGGAAGAAGTAAGTTCACACCTTTGTTTTGGATTTCCATTTTTTAATTCAATTTATGTATTCGTTTTGATATGTGTTTTCCGTAGGAGGTATAACTCCTATGCGAAAAGTACTAGATTTCAATCACGAGGCAGAGGTACAACTGTCGAAGTCGTTCAAAGTTTTACTCTATGGTTACGCAACGAGGTATTACAGCATCTTAAGTAGTTCACGTGTTTATAAGTTGGCAATACACCTTCATGACCATGTTTTGTTTTATTTATTGTATTTTATGTAGTTGTTGAAGTGCATCCATGTTGATCCAACTCTCTGGGGCTAGTGCATGGGCCGAAGTTCACGGCGCTTTGTTATACTAAGTACCAAGTGAATGGTTTTTTATTTTCCACGAAAATGTACGAAAACCGTATGGTAACACAAGATAGCGGTGTATGCATGAAAGCAATTACAAAATTTAGAGCGAATGGTAAAGATAAAAATTATAAGGAAGCAGAAACAATGTATTACGGAGTCATTCAGCAGATACTTGAGTTGGATTAAACTGACTTCAAACAAAAAGTTTTTTATTGTGATTGGGTAAAGGTCGAGGATAAGATCAATGGTTGCAAAATAGATACTGTTTCAAACTTGATCATGGTTAATTTAGGGAAATTGAAGAGCAAAGATAGCGTGAATGATGAGCTATTTATTCTTGCATCAGAAGCGAGTCAAGTGTTCTACTCAACAGATTTAAAAAATAACGGTTGGTCTGTGGTTTTGCATACACCAAAACGGTTGACTACAAATGTGGATGACATTGAGTTTCCTACCGTCTATCAATCAGCTTTTGAAGATAATGAAAAATTAGAAGACCTTACCAAAACCATTTGTTAACTGATGAATTGTTAAATGCTTCATTTCTCGTTTGAATTCCTATTCCTTGGGGTAGTAGGAGTGTGAGTTATCATTGAACCAAACAAAAATTCACATAAAGAGAAGGTTTCTTAAAATGTCTATATTGTTGTTGGTTTCTGTTATATTGAAAAGTTTCATGATAGTATGTTTTTTTATAGACTTGTAGATAAAAGGGGATTTATTTTTAAAACTAAACGTGGAATCGAAATTACAAATTTAAACCATTTTCATTAGTTGATTGTAGTCAAATTTGAAATCCAAGTAGTTCTTCTGTTGTTATTGCTTTTTTACTTTTGTTATTGCCATGAATTGATGGTTGATGAGAACGCTTTTATTGGCTAAACAACAAATTTTACAGTGATGTTGATTTCATTTTTATTTCAGGACAGCTGAGTTGATCAAAATTTATTTGGTATTCAGAAAATCCAGCATTTTACAGTTATGTCACAAAATCCAGCATCATCACGTTCATCATGTTCAGAAGAAAAAATAGTTGATCAAAACTTATTTGGTATTCTAGTCTCAGAAAACGCTGGAAAAATCGCCACTATGCTGGGTAAACTAGTAAGAGCTCATGTGCCGATATCATACATAAGTTGGAACAAAGTACCCGATACATACAAGGTTGATGTTTGGAACCAATTGGTGGTAAGTTTTTACTTTGGTTCATTTCTGACGATATTTAAAAAATATTTATGGTCAGTCACTCTATTTTGCAATGTATATGCACTACCTGTTACAGTCGGTTTCTGAAACCCGTTTTAAGTCTGATAGAATTGATTAACTTGTTTATGTATTTTACTTTTTGCAGAAAATGTATGCGCTCGACCGGCTTTCAAAGATATTTTTTTTAAAAAGAATGTCCGAGGCTTTTAGGAGACACAAAAAAACTTGAGAGCAAGTTTTTATGACACTTTCGACAATGAAGAAGAACGAATGAAAAATTGTCCACCTACAATTGCTCAAGAAGATTGGAACGAGTTCATAAAAAATGAAGCAACGCCTGAAGCGAGCGGAAGAAGGGAGTTAGCCAAAAAAAATAGATCATTGCTCAGTTATGCTCACCATGCAGGCCGTAAAAGTCACGCTAGAATAGAACACGAAATGGTAAGTTATATTCATTTTTTTTTCAAAAATGGTAAAAATCACAACTAACATATTTTATATATTGCAGATCGTTGCAAATCCATCTACAAATATCAACGTCGTCATGCATGGGAGAAGACACACACGAAAAAAGATGGTAGCATATCAGATGCCAATTCTTCGTACTTCGTAAGTTATTTCTGCTCATAAAGTTAAACATGAGCAATTTTCTTTCTTTTATGCACTATGTGTCCATATAAGTATAATGCAATCTCAGGATCAAATTGCGAAATTGAAGGAAAAGATCACCGATAGTGATGAAGAAAAATTGATAGTGGATGAAGATATCGTATCACAAGTGACGGGAAAGGATACAAGGGGTAGGAGCCGCGGTGTTGGGACCGTCATACCAAAGACTAATATTAAGGCTTTTGCTATTGCACATAAACGATTGAAACATGTTTGTGGAGACAATGCTGAGTTGAAAATGAGGATGGGAAGTTTGGAGGGTATGGTGGGAAGTTTGGAGAGTACAGTAGGAAATTTGTCTGGGCAAATGGATGTTCTGATCAACATGGTGGCAAACATAGAACAAGGAGAACGCAACACACAATTCAATGCTTCTAAATTCGTTGTTTCTCAATCCCAGGATACGACCAATGTGGTGAACAATCAAAAATGTGAAATCCTCAACTCTGATCTAGACATAATAGCAACAGGTATTTATTAGTTGCTTTTAATTCTTACTTGTTTTCGATGCAGTTATTTTGTTGGATAGATCTAGACAATAAATTTTATTGCAATAGGTACTGTATGTCGAGATTCTACATCGTCCAAAATCCATGGGAAATCTGTACCATCCACACATGAAAAATTGGTTTTGGACAATATACTGCTACCAGATGAGAGAACCAACAAATTAAATCATCAATTTGCAGAGACCTTTGTTGATGTTGGAGTGGGTGGGTATGTGTGCCATCCGAAGATTATGATTCGATATCTTTAGCAGGTATGTGAGCTCATCCAAAAATTATTTATCTTTAACATGCCATTCCTTAGTAGCAAAGTGTATGTCCATATCCAATATATCTTTCTTACAAGTATGGTGCAAGTATACATAAATCTCAACTTAAGAACATTTTTCAAATTCTATTTCATATATTAATATCAAAGTAAGATAATGCAAAATAGGATTAACGTTGTTTACAAAATATGTCAGTCTAAAATATATTTTGTGCACAAAATTCGATTAACTAAGTTTTTAAGCGCAACACTTACTTTCTTCCTGCAGCATTAGGCCGATCAAAATATTACTTCTTCATTTGATTTTTAACATTATCACTTTAATAATGAACCACAAATATGAACTATTAATTGTTATCTACGGCATAAAATGCAGTATCTCAATTTTCATATTCATCTCTGATCAAGCTAACATTCCATACCTTCTCATTACAGTAGTAATGTAAATGCATAATACTATCTAAGACCTATGTTTTTCTAATTGATGGAAAATCCATCGTTTCAATAAGTTTTTGATGCCATTTTTGGAGATAACAATTTGATTTTAATTTTATTCTTCAAATTAATTTTCTTTTAGTTGCTTTTATCCTTAAAATAAGTTCACTTAGATTGAATTTAATCTTGCGCTACATTGATTTTTGTGTTATTCACTATTACATTGATTTCATTTCAGGCTTCACTGTTGGTTTTCATTGCATTTGCTTATTCACTTCAGCCTCCGTTCCTTGTCAACCATTTTCATTTCTATACAAACTTTTGCTACATCATTTGCATTTTGTCTAAAAAAAATACATTACATTTACAAATACATTTTTATTTTCTATTGCAATTCTATGCTACAGAATTTGCATTTACCTTTAGCATTCGATTGTTTTTGTTTCCCATTGTTCACACTGTCTCCACTACCAAACTCCAATCAGAACCTCCTCTGCCAGCAACTTCAACCTCACTGCTCTTCTTCAAAAACATAAACTCCTACTTCACTAAAACATCCTCTCACCATCACTGACCAGCAAACCCACCCTCACCACTCCTTATTACATCAACACTTCAACCTTCTTAACAACACTGCTTCACCCAAACTACAACCACCAGTCAATCACCTTCCAACAACAGTTCCTCTGTTCCATGCTTCTACCCACAACCATACAAATTCCTTTTCACCAGAAAACATCTATTAGCTTTATACTTCTATTTGTACACATTGTTAAACTTCGAGGGTCGACGTTTGTGGTTACCTTTTGTCTAAAACAATTCAAGATTTATCACATGGTTTGACTATTTAACATTACATATATATATTGAGACTGCTAGATTTTTGTACTACCATTTTGTATTGCATTTTGCCACCATATGTTTTGTGCCTGATTACTTCTGTCGTTCTTCACAGGAGATGAAGCTTAAAATCGAGAACTACTAGATGAACCACCAATGCAAAAAGGGAGAACTAATGGAAATATCTTGCTAGCTACTTGTATTAATACAGGCATTATGTAGCCTGTACTTATATATTTACATATATATTTTAGGTTGTGTTGGCCATTGAATAATGTCTTTGCTTTGGCTTTCTTTTCTTGAATAATTTGCTTATTGTTGTATGTGTCCAGCTTGTTTGTGATGTCTCCTTTTATTTTATCATTCATAAACTATGTTATTGAAGCTTGTTTGGATTGGCTATGTTTGGCTGTATGTAGACATCTGAATTTTTTATCATTAATTCACTGCTATCGGTTATAACTCTGGATGACAAGTTACAAATATCTAATTCATGTGCTCAGTATACGAATTAGACACGGTCATGGGACGTTTCTAATTGGAGAAATAGATACGGCCAGTGACCGTATCTATTTGTTCAATTAGAAACGGCCCAGGACCGTATCTATTTCTCCACTTAGATACGGCCATGGACCGTATCTATTTCTCGTATTTGATACGGCCATGGACCGTATCTAAGTGGAGAAATATATACGGTCCATGGCCGTATCTAACTCTCCCATTAGATACGACCCATGACCGTATCTAACTGGACAAATAGATACGGTCCATGGTCGTATCTAATTGGAGAAATAGATACGGTCTTGGGCCGTATCTAAATATTAAACACACTTTATTTTGATACGGCTTATGGCCGTGCCTAATGGTATTCGATACGGCACTAAGCACTGCCTAATTAGCCTTTGTGGTGTAGTGAGGTTTTTAAATCGTTTATACTCTAGTCTGCACTCAAGGGACTGAAAGTACTCTACTCTGCTTCAGGGAATTAGAGGTTTTTAAGTCGTTTATACTCTAGTCTACACTCAGGGGACTTAGAAGTTTTTAAGTCGTTTATACTCTAGTCTACCCTCAGGGGACTGAGAGTACTCTAGTCCGCTTCAGGGACTTAGAGGTTTTTAAGTCATTTATAGCCTAGTCCGCGCTCAGGGGACTGAGAGTACTCTAGTCCGCTTCAGGGACTTAGAAGTTTATAAGTCGTTTATACTCTAGTCCGCACTTAGGGGACATAGAGTACTCTAGTACGCACTTTGGGGACTTAGACGTTTTTAAGTCTTTTATACTCTAGTCCGTACTCAAGGGACTTAGAGTACTCAAGTCCGCACTCTAAGGACTTAGAGTTTTTTAAGTCGTTTATACTCTATTCCGCACTCAGGGAACTGAGAGTACTCTAGTCCGCTTCAACGACTTTGAGGTTTTTGAGTCATTTATACTCTAGTCCGCACTCAGGGGACTGAGAGCACTCTAGTCCGCTTCAGGGACTTAGAGGTTTTTAAGTCATTTATACTCTAGTCCGCACTTTGGGGACTGATAGTACTCTAGTCCGTTTCAGGGACTTAGAGGTTTTTAAGTCATTTATACTCTAGTCCGCACTCAGGGGATTGAGAGTACTCTAGTCTACTTCAGGGACTTGGAGGTTTTTAAGTCGTTTATACTCTAGTCCATACTCAGGTGACTAAGAGTACTCTAGTCCGCACTCTGGGGACTTAGAGTTCTCTAGTCCGCACTTTGAGGACTTAAAGGTTTTTAAGTCCTTTATACTCTAGTTCGCACTCAGGGGACTGAGAGTACTCTAGTCCACTTCAGGAACTTGAGGTTTTTAAGTCGCTTATACTCTAGTCCGCACTCAGGGGACTGAGAGTACTCTAGTCCGCTTCTGGGACTTAGAGGTTTTTAAGTCGTTTATACTCTAATCCGCACTCAAGGGACTGAGAGTACTCTAGTCCGCTTCAGGAACTTAGAGGTTTTTATCGAGAGCAGTCATATTTCCACCCTTTAATTTATATTTCATTTACCGTATCGAGGCTAATGTTGTCGAATGAATGATCGACCCATGTTTTCTCATGGAATGGGATTCTGCCCCCACCATGAGGGATGAAACTTGAAAAATGGACGGTCGATTCTCGTCCGCTTGATGATTATAGCTCATCCATTCAAGTCAAGGAAGGAGGTATATGACAAATGGTTGGATCACATCCATGCTGGGTTAGATAGTCAAATCTCACATAATTTGCTTCGTATCTCTTTCAAGAAGAAATAAAGATAATAGATTAATGAGTTGACAAAGTAAGTTGCATATGTTCCAAGGTGCAGTCGTGTCCATGTGTTGAGAGCGATGGTTAATGAGTAGACATTCCACCACAACTACTTCAAGTCGGGCTTTCGAACAACCTTTAGTGTTCATGGTAGGATTTGATGTGTAGATGATCAAATCACGTCCACTCTAGACAGATCCCGACGTCACTGAGCTTCAGGAGAGACATCTGTATTTTGTCGAACTTTGTTCTATGGCTCGATTTGAGTGGATGATCGGGCCATACTCATTCCAAGCCTTGCTTAGGTCTTCAAGTCAAATGTGGAGGTCGATGAATGTGTGGTCGATCATGTTGACTTTGTATTGGGCACTGATCACGATGAGCTTTTTAATCTCTAGTTCTTGGCCCCAAATTAAAGGCACATGGTTGATGATGAACGATTGAATCATGCTCGTCTAGATGAAACTCCACACGTCTGATCATGGTCTGCGTGGATTGGTTGACGACCAAATCTAAGTACCTTATCACCCGCATCTTTTTGAAAGTAGTTTAGTTCAAGTTGGTCGTAGTTCGTAGAACAATCGAAATAGAAATAGAAATGGAAATAATTCAAAGAAGATTGAAATAAATATCATTGAAAAGTGAAGCAACATCGTGTGCTCGCTATTCAACTTCGCCCCTGGGTTGTTTCAAAGGGATCGGCCATCAGCAGTCCAATTGATAATCATGACCCTTCATTAATAGGCGTTGGATGTTCGCCGCCCGCCATTCTATAGGACTTGTATATACTATTGAAGCTTTCCTTCCCAAATCAACTTTTCAATCGCACCTCGAAGGTATTTGTAATCGCCTGTGTTAGGATCAGTGAGCATCTTGGAATGTACAACATTCCCTTGATTTTCTTTAGACTTTGGTGTACTCTCTCGAGGTTGGTTTCCAGTACCACTCAGAGTCACGATTCTTCAGGTAGAGGTTGTCGATCGAATCTTTCAAAGAGCATATGAGTAGAATTTTGAGATCTTGTTTTGTCTACTAGGATCAACGTCCTTAGCCAACGGGCCTTCATTATTTTTCCTAGTCTATTCCGCTCCTCCACAGTTTGATTCAGATTCATTTTGCTATAGAAACGATCCATGGTCGTAGGAGGCTCTCCAGCTAACTAGCTGCCAAAAAATAAATATGGAGGTCGATTCTCCTCAAACACGATCAGTATGATATCCCTTTAAGAGTATCGCTTGGGTAGCGGTTGCTTGTCCGTTCCCTTGTTGTCGTTCAGAAGCGGCCGCTAGATCCTTTATGCCATGGTTGATCATGAGTTGTAAGGGAAGTGGATAGAATGTTCCTTTATTAAGTTGAGTTTTACATTCACTATTCGAAGGCACTACGCTGCGGCTAGGGTTCGGGGGGTTTCCCCCCGAAAACGACCGGTGTAACTTAAGTTTGGATCGGGCTAGATGTCGTTCGGCATAGACGTATGGCTCGGCCTAGATGCTATTCGGCATGGATGTGGCCCAGCCTGGATGTGGCTCAGCCTGGATGTGGCTCGGCCTGGAGTGGCTCGGCACACTCTCGCTCGGCATGCACTGGGTCGCTCTGCATAAGGTCGCTTGGCATACTCTCGCTCGGCATGCACTAGGTCGCTCGGCATACGGTCGCTCGGCATACGGTCGCTCGGCATACTCTCTCTCGGCATGCACTGGGTCGTTCGACATAAGGTCGCTTGGGATACTCTCGCTCGACTTGCACTTGGTCACTCGGCATAAGGTCGCTCGGCATGGTCTCGCTCGGCATGCACTGGGTCGCTCGGCATAGGGTCGCTCGGCATATCTCGCTTGGCATACTCTCGCTCGGCATGCACTGGGTCGCTCGGCATAAGGTCGCTTGGCATGGTCTCGCTCGGCATGCACTGGGTCGCTCAGCATATCTCGCTCGGCATGCACATCGGTCGCTCGGCATAATCTCGCTTGGCATATCTCGCTCGAAATATCTCGCTCGGCATGCACTAGGTCGCTCCGCATAAGGTCGCTCGGCATGGTCTGGCTCGACATGCACTGGATCGCTTGGCATACAGTCGCTCGGCATATCTCGCTTGGCATATGCCTTTTCTGGGATGATTGGCTGAATTGCCTTTAGAGGAGGGTCGGACTTTATTCAACTTGAGTGCAAACTTTAACATCCAATCCCCAGATCTTCCGTACATCAGTGAATCCAATCTACGACTATCAGTTTCCTTTAGATTTCTTTCAAATCTGAGTAGAATAGAAAGTTTTCTAGTAAACAACTGGATCTATCTCGCGAATATGGAAATCTATTAGTAGACGATGAGATCCAATCTAGCTGAGAATTCAATTCTCAGTGAAAGCACCAAAATGTTAGCACCAGAATTGGTCACTAACACCCTTGAGTAGAGTTATGTAGAGAGATTAATGAAGAGAGTAAATTAGAACAGAAAAATAGTGTAATTCAATGCAAAAAGAACAACAAAAATGAGAACACCAGATTTATAGTGGTTCGGCGTAATTGTCTACGTCCACTTTGAAAGAAAAAAATTATTGGTTCCTCAATCACTTGATTACAGATACAATCCGTAAACCAATCACTTGAATACAAGTTTGAATTAAAAGAGGGGAGTATAAATAATGGTAGGGTCTCCCCAGTGTTCTTGAAAAAAGGTCCCTTTTCACTGTGCCGCTGCCCCTCTATTTATAGACGAAGATAGGCATGACTTCCTTTACGGGCTCAAGGCCGAGATGACTTGGGCCGTATATGGCGATCTCAAGCTGGTTGGTCCATTCTTGTCGAACCATACCTAAATGCCAAAACATGTCGACTACATCAAACCCGTATATCTTCAGGCTCTTCTTGGTCAGAATCTTGTCTAGTGCTAACGATAATATCTTCAACTGTCGTTTTGTAGCCGGGCCAAGGTACCGGGTAACACTCATCATCAATATTATACAACGCATCTTAATCCACCATAGTACATCTTTCAGCTTCAACTCAAAACAGCTTCATGTAAAACTCGATGACATTATTAAAGATCTCCCTTTGATAGGATATTTCCACCTATCCAATTGTAATATGATTAATTTTATTCTTCCTCCTCCCTGTATTAGCCATTTTATGGAAATTGGCTGTGCTAGAATCGTCTTCATGTAACCAATTAACTCTGAATATTTGCTTCCACATCACCTTTTTTTGATCAATCAACTTCAATTGTTCTTCCTCTTTCAAAGTAAGAGAATTTTGCTCCTCGTCAACAATGATACCCTTCTCATTTTTATTCAAAAGAAGAATTTCCAAACTTAAGTTACTTAGGAAATATTTTTCATTTTCCAGGATTTACATTAATAATTAAATAATTATTTTAAACCTAATTAGATTTTCGTCAATAAATTAATAATTTTAGATATATCTATATATTAAATTCTTTAAACAAAAATTTTCTCATAAAATTATATATTTTCTTTATATAATTACTCATATTTATTTTAAATGTAAAATATAACTTGTTTACTTTTAAAATATACAATACAAAAATAGGACAACGTGGGACTCGAACCTGAGTGGGTTGGCTGAAAGGCATAAAGCTACCATTGGGCTACAATTGTTTTTAGTTTAACTGGTGGCACCACCGGTCGACATCTAGCAGTTGACCGGTTGGAGTTTTGTTGGTTGACCACTTAATCCACACCTTATCGTACATCTCAGTTGATCGTCTAACGATCTAACTCCGACCACCTCATCCTAGCAGTTAACTATTCCAATTCAATGCACAAGATATTTATTTATTTTTATTTTATTTTTATATATTTTTACTATGCAGGTCATCGATTGACTGTCGTCAACCAGTCACAATTGATGGGTTAACCTATCGATGCCACATACCGGAGCTAAAATTAGCTCCTCCAATCATCTTTCGACCTCTTTTCCTCTCATTTTTACATCATGCACATTAATACAATGCATCTCAAATATAAAATCCAAACATTAATCAAAAATCAACATATATATCATGAATTATAAGATTTAAACATATGTTCATGAGTGAAAACACTCACTTGAAGCTTTTCTAGACATTCCTCCTTTTTGTCGCATGTTCTAGCATCCCAATACGGGATAATCCCTTAATTTCTTGATAGTTCTCATTGCTATTTCCATAATCATGAGTTTGATAATATTTAATAATTTATTAAATTTGATATTCATTTGAGAAGTGCAGAGTTTCATAATTTTTGCTTCATTAAGAAGGAAAAATGACGAGGAAGAAAGTATGCGATAATGCTTAGTGTTTGGGCTTTGGTAAAGATTAAGTGAATAAAAAAAATATTTTTTCTTTCTTTTCCATTTATTTTACAGATAACACAAATTTTAATTTATTTCAAATTACAATAAAATTTATATTTATAATACTTTATTATTTTTTAACATTACAAAAAATTTCTATAATTTGTTTCTAGATATGATTCATTTAAATTTACAATACTTATTAGTTTCGAGCTCTAATTCATTTAAATTCACAATACTTTAACATTACAAAATTTCTAAATCTAATTCTTAAATTTACAATATTTTGTTATTTTCTAACATTACAAAGTTTTCTATAATTTATTTCCCGATCTGATTCATTTAAATTTAATTCCCTAAAAATGCTATTTTAAATTCACTTTAATTAGTTTTCTAATTAATTTATTTCATAACTTTTAAACAAATAATTATTCCTAAAAAAATCATTTAATTTTATCTTAATTAAATTTTTACAAATATTTAATATTCCATATTAAATTCAAAATTGTTCTTATTTAATATTTAAAAATTCTTTTTAATTAATTAAATAGCTATTATTTACCTTTATTAATTATTCCCAAATATAGGGTTGTTACACCGAAGGACCACAGGAGTCGTTTAAGGGGTTCTTGAACAGGTTTAGTATTGTAATTACAGAGTTAAATAACCCAAAGGAAGACTTGGTGTTTATGGAATTGGTCGGTGGCATACATCCATACACGTACTTTG
Source organism: Allium cepa (assembly GCA_030765085.1). Classification (NCBI taxonomy): domain Eukaryota; kingdom Viridiplantae; phylum Streptophyta; class Magnoliopsida; order Asparagales; family Amaryllidaceae; genus Allium; species Allium cepa. The sequence goes on along the minus strand of CM060930.1, from coordinate 191,090,577 downwards.
AAAACTGGATGAAGATGAAGTAGTCGAAGACTTGAAGAAATTCCATTGGAAATCAAATCAGTTCTTGCATTTGGAAGAAGTAAGTCAAACTGATGGTGGACAGTCAAAGGAGGTGATTCAAAGTATCATGGCGATTAAGAAAACTGATGTGAGTTCCCATAACATGGTAGTAAATATTGGTAATTCTAATAATTGGAGAAGGAGAAATCAGGGCTTTAGTAGTAGGCGAAACAAAGCCAAGAAATGCCTAAGGAATATGAGATCAGATGAAGATACGCCTTTGAATGATACATTGAAAAATATATACCTTGCTACGCAAAGCATAAAAAGGTATAAAAACCATCCACAAGGGAGGCTACTAAGGAAGAACGACGCTCAGCCAAGTACCATCATTTCCACTAAACTCATGGACACAACACGAACAAGTGCGAAAACTTAGTGACTTTATTGAGGAGTTAATAAGAAATAAAAAATTACAACAGTATGTTAGAAAGCTACATGATGGTATATAGAATACTAGACCCCAAGGGTTGAACGACCAAGGGAATCGACCTGGACCCAATGGAGCAGGGGAATGACAGTTGTAAGTACCATAATTGAGGGATCTCATCCAATGGAGCAAAGCTGGGATGAAATGGAATGGTACACAAGTTCGTTAAGCACATACCGCAGGAGAGCTGCTTTACTATTGAAGATGGAGCTCCAGTTAAGTAGTAAAGTATGATAACTGATGATATTGTGTTCAAGAATAAGGTTTTGATATAGTTGAAGCACCAATCTTGACCCCATGGTGATTATGGCTATTATTGGCCCTGCTACGTGCGTCGCGTTTTGGTGGATAGTGCAAGCTCGGTAAATATCTTGTTTAGACGTTCAACCAGATGAGTATTAGTATGAAGGATGTTAAGCCTTGTAAAACCAGGATTCAGAGATTTACGGGCAAATCAAACCAACCGATGGGGATGATTGATTTTTTCGTGGAGTTAGGTGATGGAGACTGCAAGATAGTATGGGTAACAAAGTTTGTAATAATGGATGGGTATTCGACATATAACGCCTTTTTGGGCTGACCGACCCTAGCTGATTTCATGACAACACTAGATCCTTGTGCCTAATGATGAAATTACCCATACAGAATTGGGTAAGATTAATTAGAGGAGACTATAGCGCAAGTAGGGAATATTATGCCACTGAGCTGAGGGATGCAAAGCGATGGGAGAAAGACAAGAATCTGGAGAGCGCTCTCCGCATTAAAAGCTTGATACGTAGAAATTAAAGCCTAAGCCCTGGATCGGGAACCATAACAGGTTATACAAGTCAATTGATCCTAAGCAGAAATCAGAGGAAGTGTAGTCAATGCCAACTGATTCAACAGTTAATGTTCTGATCGATAAGGATAATTGTACTTGGGCTCTTGAGATCAGATTTCAACTCAATGTAGGATTAAATAAGAAGTTAGTAACTTTTCTATGAATAAACTTGGCGTGTTTGCTTGCACACATTCGGATATATGCAGGACATCATCAAAGATAGCATGCTACGCACCGAATGTCAGCTTGAAATTTACACCTACAAATCAAAAGAGGTGCAATATGGGTTCGGAGTAATCAGCTGCATTGAAGGAGTAAGTATATAAGCTAAAAGCGTAGGGATTTACTCGTGATGCTTTATTCCCTGAAATGGTATCAAACCCCATTTTGGTCAAGAAATCAAACAGAAAGTGGCAGACGTTTAATAGTCATTCAATCTTGAATAACGCATGCCTGAATCTTTGTCTAGGATCGACCAGTTGGTAGACGGACTGCAGGACATGAGCTACTCTCTTCTGTGTATGCTTATTCTAATTATTACTAGATACCAATGCATGTACCAGATTAGGAGCACACCAGCTTTATAACCAATTTAGGATTATATTGTTATCAAGTTTGACGTTTGGTTTTTAGAAAGTAAGAGCTACATACTAGGGATTGGTGAATTCTACGTTTAGGAATCAAATTGGATGGACGATGGAAGTATACGTGGATGATATGCTCATGAAGTCCTGGTTATTAAGAAATCACTTGGATGATCTTTTGGAGGTGTTCAAAGTAATGCAGAAATATGGACTGAAGTTAAATCCATTGAAATATTGTTTTTGTAGTTACATCAAGGAATTTTCTAGGATATATCATTAATTCAAGGGGGGCATTAAGGCTAATCCGAAGCAGATTAATGCCTTGAGGATTGTGAGTGCCCCGACTATGAAGAAGGAGTTGCAGAGCTTGAACGGAAAGGTCGTTACATTGAGTAGGTTCATCTCAAAGGCAATAGATAAGTATATACCATTCTTCGATGCCTTTAAAAAGGGAAGAATAATTTTGAGTGGAATAACGAAAGTTAGGATGCCTTCAAAGAATTTCCAAGGCATATGGGAACACCACCGGTTCTATCCAAACAATTGGATAGGGAGGATTTTTTTTTTTATGTATTTGGCAATGTCTGCTCATGCACTAAGTGAAGCATTGGTACATAAGGAGCTAAGGATTCAAAGGCTAGTTTATTATATTGGCAAGCAGTTTACTGAAGATGAAAAGAATTACCCAAATTTGGAGAAACTTGCTTATTGTTCGTTGATAGCGTCAAGGAAGCTCAGACCATATTTTTATGCTCTTCATATTAAAGTGCTTGCGGATCAACCTTTGAAGCAAGTATTGTACCGATCCAAGACTTTGGAAAGGTTGCTAAAATGGAATATTGAACTAATCTAGTATGATATTACTTACTATCCGAGGAGGGCGACAAATAGGTAGGCATTGGTGGAATTCATCGTTAAGTTTGCCGTACGAGATGGTGAAGATGAAGACGATATGGTCACACTTTCTCGTTGGAGACTATTTCTGGACGGAGTTTCGAACGAACTTATTTCATGTACATGAGTGGTGCTTCTAACTTCGGAAGGATGATTAATTTTTTATGCATTGAAGTAGGAATTTCCCACAACTGACAAAGAGGATGAGTATGAGACGTTGATAGCGGGGCTTATGATGGCAAAGGAATCGAGAATAAGGATGTTGCATAATTTCAATGATTCTAGTTAGTGGTTTTCCAAGTAAAGAAGGAGTTTCGAGCTAAGGGTGCAAGACTCGCTCCTTACCTAACAAAGGCATTGGAACTATTGGATGATATTGAACACTACACAAATATGCACATCCCTAGAGAGGAGAATGCGAAGGCTTAATCATTGGCCAGTTTGGCTAGTTCTGGAGATGAGCACTATTGGGATTAATTCCAATGGAGATATTATCGACTCCAAATATCGGTTAGATGGAAGTCGATTGGATTTTGGAGATCAAAGAGGAGAACGAGTCACTGATGACTCCAATCAAGGATTATTTGCTTAAGGGAATACTCCTAAAAGAAAGGAATGAATAGAAAAAACTCCTTCGGGAAGCACCATGATTCATGATGCAAGAAGGAGTTGCAAGCTAGGATTCTCTACCCCATTACTTAGGTGTGTAACCAAGTAGGAGGCTAGGAAATTCTCATGGAAATCCATAAGGGTGCTACGTTGATCACACAAAGGGGCAGATGCTAGCGCAAAAGGCACTTTGCTATGGATATTTCTAGCCAACAATAAACCGAGATGTGATTTATTACACTAAACGATGCGACCATTGACAGAGATTTGCAAAGGTTACGGGAGCCCCAACAATAGAGCTTACGCCAATGTTAGCCCATAGCCATTTTCGGTTTGGGGAATTGGATAGTCGGTGTGCTACCAATGGCGAAGGGAGGAGCTAAGTACACTATATGTTCGTTGGATTATTTCACGAAGTAGGCCGAAGCTGATCTGCTTGCCACAACCACAACCACAACAAAAAGGTAATCAACTTTATGTTGAAAAACATCATCTATGGATTCGGGGTACTTTAGAAGATTATAACGGATAAAGGAACCTAGTTTGAATTATTGAGTTCAAGATTTCTACAATCGGTACAAGATTAAGAAAAGCTTTTCAATAGTAGCACACCTATGGGAAAATGGACAAGTGGAGGCAGTGAATGAAATCATCAAGTTCACCTTAAAAAAAGTTAACTAAAGCTAAGGGAAACTGGGTCAACGAGCTTCACTGGCATTGTGGTCATATAGGACGACTCTTAAGTCCACGACTAGACATGTGCCATTCACTTTGGTCTATGAATCAAAGGCCATAATCCCGATAGAATTAGCAATCCCTCCTCGTCATAAAAGTCATTATGACCCAAAGATAGATAACTAACTCTTGCATAAGTTCCTTGATTTGATTGATGAGAAGAGAGAGGAAGCGGAATTAAGGGCATCTGCTTACTAAAAAAGAATAGCATGACATTTAAGGTCCAGAACCGTACCTTCGAGGTTGGGGACCTCATTTTGAAACGAGTTCTCTGAGTACTAGGGCACTTGGTGCGAATTAGGAATGTCCTTATGTGATCGAATAGAAGCTTGAAGATGGAACTTTCAAGCTAGCCATTGTTGATGGAATCCCGATTCACGAGCATGGTACAACGATTTGCTACCATGCTATTTACTTGGTTTTATTTAGTTAATTTTTAGCAAATAAGCTACCCAAGGATTCTAAGGGCAATGTAATAAGAAAGGACTTGCCATGTTTTACATTTATAAATAAAAATAAACTAATGGAACCGTGTTATTGTAAGCAAAATAGATTTATAAACTAAAGTACCATTTCAAAAAAATAGATTTGAAAATTTGAATCGTGACGAAGAACAAGAATTACATAGTGTTTTATTAAATGGATGCTTCGTGGATCGTATGGTAGACGTCGACCAAATTCACCATGCATGAAAGATGGAAAATGCAAAACAAAAAGAGTCAACCAAAACTGTTCATGGTAATGATTCATATCCCATCCGAGAGAGTTAAAAGTATACCTAAAGGCAATTATGTAATTGTTATGTAATCCTAACTGTATAACGAATCTTATTTGAAATAAAAGTATGATTTATTATTTGCTTTCTAAGATAACTAGTATAACCGCACAACGGTGGAGAAATTGACCGTTTGATTGTATAACTTTGATAAGAAATATACATTTAAAATTTTTGTTAATATTACTTAAACATTAAGTGATGATATGTTGGAAAAAAATAAATTGAGATTTAAATCTGAAAATATGAATTTCAAATTTAAATATTAATCAAAGCATTCAAAATTGTCGAATTGAATTGAAATTTTAGAATTTGAAAATCATAATAGATTTGAATTTGGAATCTTTGATGCGCGAAGTAAAAGGAGGAAGTTTTGGGAAACCCCGATGAGACAAGATCCACGTTTTTAGGGAAGCCGCATTGAGACGAGATTCACGTTTTTTTGGCTTCAGAAAAATTGATTTTGGCCAGTGACAGTAAGTAAACCTCCCTAATGGTCTGTTTGATGATTACAAGTAATACATACATACATACATACATACATATATATCTATGTATGTATGTATATATATGTATGTATATGTGTGTGTGTGTGTGTGTATATATAGATAGAAAATCCATTAGTGGAGTACCATAAGATTGTAGTTACGAATCGATTATAACCAAGTATTGAATCGATCTAGTAATAAAAGTCAATTTTCTAGTCAAGATGTATCAATACAAATGAAATTAATGCATCCATTGAGGTTAGTGTATATAATGCTCTACAAATGATAGACATTAAGTTATTTATGATCGTTAGTGGCTCTAAAGGGTTATGCACTTGTGTTCATTAGAAGACCATAGAACGTTTCCACCGAGAGTCCCATACAGGTTAATTATATCTAAGTCAAAACATAAGGTCTTAACATGATGATGAGCAATAGTCTTTTGATTTGAGAATATTATAGAGATCATGCTTTTATTTTAGCTAATTTAAGGTATCCCAACTATGCTATGACTTCTTTTTCATGTATTCCAAATCATTTAAAGTGAAAAACTATTTAATACTCCTACGATATAGGAAGTTAGTATTGAGAGAGTTAATTAGGGGTATGAACTAAGGGAAATTATGTAATTTGTTACATTTATCTAACTCTGTGATCGATCTTGTCTATAATAAAAGTACTTGTTTTCTATTATATACTTTGTTATATTGTGATATAATTAATTATGTAATTAACTTAAAGTATATTAAATAGAAAATTCTTAAATGATATGTTTGTGATAATAATTACAAAGGGCTGTAATCATGAGAAAATTATCACAATATTAAATAGTATATTATTTTAAACAATCACTGTCAAGATGTTTCGAGAAAGGATATCTATACATCCATCGAGATCAGAGTACATAACGCTTTCCAAATGTTGGGTCGTGTATTACTCATGGCTGTTGGGCGGAAACAAGGGGTAACATATTAATAGTTATTGGATAACCATGGACTAACTCACTTGAGATTTTTATATTGGTTAATAATAACTTCAATAAGAAATCTCGGAATGATAATATTACACAGTTTTTTCAACTTGAGAATGCTGTTGAATTTTAATATGGATACTCTACTTTGATAATAGTTAAAATCATGATATAACAGCCATTACATCCCTATAGTCATGTCTGAGTTGAAGCATTAGACGGGAAATAATATTCAAGAGAGAATTCATCTCCTCGGTTATAGCATCAAGGTCAACTGCAATCAACTCAAATTCAAAGTCTCTGACCAGAGAAACATGGTTAATAATAAATGTTATTATTGAACCACAGACTTTATGTTTGGATTAACTAAGTTGAATGTTGATGATGTTGAAATATTGATAAAAACCAAATTCCAAAAGTCCTAAAATGTATAGTTTTGACAGAAAGAATGGTGTAAATAATTACTGGCGAGTACCGGTTAAAATAGCAAAAATGGGTTTTACCAAAAAGACGTGTAAGCGATAAAATAGGGAAAACTATTACACTACTAGCTAAGGTGAAATGTGAACACTAATATTCAAATAGTTCAATATTAATCGTTGATTGAATTTACACCTTTGAGCCACGCAATGATGAATACTCCAAAATATCACACAATTTAATTGATTTATAATTGCTGTAAGTTATTAAATTAATTAATATTTATGAAACATGGATTATTAAATTTTATTTTGTTTGGGCGCTATTTGTATTTAATAAAGTGTGTATATAAAAATTTTGTATGTACGCATCGATATACGATATTGATAAATATTTAAATTTAATTTAAATCAATTAATTACTAAATTGATTTAAGAATTTTAAAGGCCCATATAGCTTCATTCATGGTCGGGCTAGGGCGCAAAGATAGAAAGAGTTTGAGTGTTTAAAATGGTTTTGAAATGGTGTTAAAAAAGAAGAGTTAAGGAAGCAGAAAAAACTTCCACCTTTTCCTTTTCTTAAATACCTACTTAAACACAGTAATTATCATAAATACTCTCTTGTTAATTTTCTTAAAGAAGAGTTAAGGAAGCAGAAAAAACTCTCTCTTGTTTATTTTTAGCCAAAAATTCCTTGGTTCCAAGACCATAAAATTACCAAAAACAAAATAAATCAAATTAATATAAGTTGCTCGTTTCTAGATTGTAGCAAAATCTGTAAGCTGATTTGATTAAATCAAGGAGTTAATCTGTAACGACCCAACTTCCATACTCCAGGAAGTCACATCGTTAAGAAGAAAGAAAGGGAAAGAAAAGAGAAAAGAAAGGAAAGAAAGAAACAGACAACATCAGAGTCTCACAGCGGAACGAATAAATTATATTATATCACACAATACTTTACATAGTATCATATACATCAGAGTTTTATAGCCAATACAACACAAACTAGACAGTTATAAACATCTGTCTAGCGGTTACAGTTAAATATATCAGAGAAAAACATACAACTCAAACACAGCGGAACCACTATATTTATCTACACGCTGAAGCCTCCTGCTCCATTATCTCCTCCGGAACTTGTCAAAGCAATCCTGAATCACTTGACTACTCATACGTAATATGAGTACCCAAGAGTTTAATAAAACAGAAAGTAAACACTCGGGTCAGATAGGGGTCTGGTGTGAGTAAACGGGTTTAAAAGTTGCTTAACTTTTAGAAAATCCTTTGAAAACAAAAGGTATCACGTAAGACTTCCCACACATAAACATGGAAAAGTTTTTACCTTATGCTAACCAAAGCATTTGATAGGAAATCCAGTGATATTATAATAGGTCTAGGGTTTTCAAATAAATATGAAATAGCCGAAATTGTTACATCTATTAAATTCCAGCTACTAGCCACAAAAGTGGGTAATACAATCAAAACCATTGGCACTTATTGGATTTTTGGATTCCATACAATGGCAGGGCTACTGGGGTACTGCCCGTCACAGTACGTGGCCTAGATCACTGTACCGAGGAGTACTCCCACTCCCCTGGAACACAAGGCCGGACCCATTCCTTATTGAATAGTTTCGAACAAGACCACCCCGACAGTTGGAGCTCTCAACCTTCCACACAGCCGAAATAAAAAGGAACCTCTAGACAGGGGTAAATCTCACTCTCCAGTGGGGGCTACCCACGAAGCCTTGCTGCACCTCCCCTGTTTTAGCCATTCCCGGTTGATGAGGCTTGAGGCTACGATTACTTTTAGAGAACACATCTATCTTAGAATGCTCTTCGTCCACCTGACAATGTTTTGAAAGCATTCAATCCATACAAGTTCGTTCCGGGTTCGAACGAAATCGAAGAAATTATCTCGTCACACTCGTATTGGAATCACCCTCAGAGTTAACGGCAATAACCCTTGCACTCTGATTCACCATCTCGAACCTATAAGTTCTATTCCGTCAAACTCATTACGGAATCACCCACAGAGTTATACTGACGTATAACCCTTACACCTCGAGTCTTCACTTGCTCCACTTGGATTAACGACCTAACGTTTAATTGGAATCGATGTGGTTTTCGGATATCCGAATATGGAAACCCGATCCCGGTCTCACCGAAACCAAACGCCATCTTAATGTCCAAGTTATATTTAAGGGTTTTAAACAATTAACTCATTTTATTTTATCTATTTCACACAGGTAGATAAACTACATATTCTCATCATAACAGATAACCCATAACATTATCACAACAGATAATCATCACAACCAAAATAATCCATCATACTATAACTAAGCATCCATATCCTATAGATACTACTCATCTCATTTCTGAGATCACAACCATCCAAAGGTATATCAATATTATCCATAAGCAATGATATATTATCCATTATTTATAATTAATTTAAAATGAATTAAATTAATTACTTCTATCTCTAATTAATTTAAAATAAATTAAATTAATTACTCACCTATAAATCCTGCTTATAAATCTATTGATTAATCAACCTAGTTAATTAATCATTCATTAAGTATTCAACTTGATTAAATATCTAAGATTAATCACCCTCTAATTACCATATATAATTAGTCTTAAAATAAATTAACCTTAATCATAAGTAATTAACATTTAATTACTTCATTCTTTAATTAACTATAATTAATTACATTTATTCTTAATTAATTACAATTAATTAATCACTTAATTAATTAATTATTACTTAATTAAACAATTCTTAATTACATCATTAATTATATTAATTAATGATCTCTAATTAATATTTAAATTAATCACTCAGTTAAAATTAATTACATTAGTAATTAATTCTAAAATTAAAATACAATTATTTATCACCTTGATTAATACTTAAATCCAGAAATTAACTACTCTTAATTACTTATTAATAAATTAATTATCCAATAATTAATTATCTTTATTAATTAATTCTTGATTAATTACAAAAGTAATTATCCAAATTACTATTAAAATAAACCACCTTTCCTTAATTACATTCCAGTAATTATCAATTAAAACTTCTCTAAGAAATCCTGCTCCATAAATTACATTAAGTAATTATTATCATTAAATTATTAAATTATTTCTTAAATTAATTAAACTAAATTAATTAATTTAAACAAAACACATTATCAGAATTAATTACAATAAGTAATTAATCCCTTAATTACTTTTATAAAGTAATTATACTTAACCAATTACAAATGATAATCTTCAATTAATTAATCTAATTAATTCATCAAAATTAATCCCATTAATTAATTATTAATTACCCTTAGATAATTAGCAACATTTTCATTAATTCCTTACTTAAGTAAATTATCTTAGATTAATTATTCATTAATCATCTTTAATTATAAATTTATCCAAAACATTAATTAAAATCAATTTAATAAGTAAATTCTAAATTATCTTAATTATTTCCAAATTAATCCATTTACTTATTAATGACTTATTAATTATTCAAATGTATTTAAATAATACATTTCTAAAATTAAATTCAACTTCCATTTTAAAATTTAAGATTTAAAAATGTTTAACCATATAAACATTCCCAAATTTAAATAATTAATAACCTAAAGGTAAAGAACTAGCATTATTATATAAGAAAAGTTTAAAAATCTAAATTACTTAATTTTTCTAAAGAAATCAAGCTTTTGAAAATAGATAGATTATTCTAACTTTTCAATTTAAAGTTAAACATTTCATAATTTTATTTCAAATATTTAAAGGAAAGAATTCTTTTAAATTTTTACCTTTATTTGAAATCATATTCATATTTAAATTGTACTTAAAAACATTTCCTGTCCAATATTTAAAAATTTCAAAACTGCTTTGAATTCTAACTGATTTCAAAGTAAAATTGAAATCATACTTAAAACTTGATTTTAAAACTAAATTTTAAATCTGGCTTAAAATTTAAAAGTTTCATTTTTAAACTTTGAATTCAAAAGTACTCTTGAATCTAATTCAAACTTACACTTAAATTTGAATCTTGTTATAAACATTGAATTCCCTTTTAAAAATAAAAATAAAAACAAAACTGGTTTTAAATGAAAACTGGATTCAAAGAATCCTGAAAACTTACATTTTACACATGATTTCAGGTTTGAATTTAAACCTTACTTTAAATTTAAATTCATCATTTCAAACTTTTGAATTCATAAGCCTACTTGAATTTAATTCAAACCTACACTTTAATTTAAAACATAGCTTTTTAAAAATTTGAGTTTCCCAGATTTTAAAAAAAAACACAACTGCACAGATTTATCTCCTGCACTCCACAAACCCGAGACTATCATCAAAATACTTCGGGTTAAACCCTTGCCCACTTCGAGTCACAACACATATTACACGAGGTTGAGTTCGAGTCACCAAAACCTGCACACCAAGAGTTCACCAGAGTCAACCAAACACTGTGCAAATGCGACCACTGCTCCGGCGACTTCCAGCTACCTCCACCTACCTCTCCAAGAAGCCATCCATCCTTCAACTTGATAAAGTCCATCCACAAATCCTCTGTAGCTTGAGAATCAGGATCAAGCAAAATAAAATAAAATAAAAACAGCAACCTGAAGAGCTTCACCACAACATACAAACCTGACAATCATCACAACAACCCACTCCGGCCATCTTATGGTCTCCAACTCCGGCCATTGCTCCAACTATATCCCCTCTGCCAAACCCAAAATCACAGACCACTCGAATCACCACAGTATTCAGGAGTTACAAAACCTCTGTCACTTTAAAACTAGGTATTCAAACTTGAAAAACCTTACAGCCATCATTACCACTCTCTGACCAACTTCTCCTTATTTTCCCCTCCACTTTCCAGTCAAACTTACACCTCCAGGAAGAATTCTAGTTTCCAAAATTCCTTTGACAAACAGCAATACCCAAATTTCCTAATTTTGCACAATTCCTAAATGCTCACTTCACAAATGGTTTAAAAATGTGATACTTGTTTTAATATTCATGTTTTTTTTAAACATGCATTCAAGTTTTAAACTTGATTGAATAATTAAAGATATTTGAAAATCTTGCTTTGAAAATAATATCAGTTATTACTATTTTCCCAGAGGTATAGATATTAATTTAATTAAATTAACATTTTACAAATCTAAATCTATGCTAAACACCGCCATTTGTTCACACAATAATCTCTAACTATGATTCAATCATATAGAAGTGGATTTGTATTTAAATCCAAGTAATAACAGAAGCAGGTCTGTTAAAAATCTTTGCATCACACTATTCTGCATATTCAAGAATGTACACAGAACATCCATTATACAACAGTCAAACAAACATACTCAATTATATTAGTACTTATGCATAGATAAATTTGATACAACCTATAAATTTTTGAGGTTACTTACTAAAAAGAAAAACAGTGCAGTTATTTTTATTTAATTTACCACTGTTTTGATTTTCTTAATTGAAAAACATTTTGAATTGAACTTGATTTCTGCAAATCTTGATAGCTTGGTTTTGTAAAAGTAGAAACTGTTTTTAAACATAGATTTACTCACCTTAAATGAAAAACAGAAAGCATTCCAGATGCAAGTCATCCCTGCAGCCTGAATTCCAATGCATTGATTGAATTTGAGCTTGTAGTTGAAGTTGGTTTTAGCTTGATGTTTTGCAGGTTTTGAAACTGCATGCAGACCCAACTCTATGCTTGGGTTGATCTTTACAGGTTGAAGAATTTTTTTTTGCAGGTTTAAAACTTTGATTGCAGATTAAAGAATTTGCAATTTGGGTTTTCTTTTGCAGGTGTTAAAACTATTGTTTACAGATCTAATATAGCTGATATTTGCAGAATATTGATTGAGTTTGGGCTGTGGATTTTAGAGTAAAAATGATATTAGTTTTTCTTAAATCTGATCTTAGATTCATTATAGGAGATAAAGTGTTTGAAACAAAAAGATTTGTTTAAGTTTTTATCTAAAATAATAAATTCAATATTGGTTTAGTATGCCACTTGTTACTTAAGTATGAAAATTAATTACAAGTGTCCAATTAAAAACATGAAGCTTAACACATGTATGATTTAGATATAAAGATAAATTTCTTTGTTTTAAAAAATGTTTTAATTTAAGATAAAACCATTCTAATTTAATTTAAGATGTTTTGTATGTTTATTTATATTTAATCTTTAAATGATTACAAATGAATTATCTTTACATATTTAAATATTTGCTTGAATATTTTTAAAAATTATTTAAAACTAATTTTCAAAAGAGAAACTTTTAAAAAGAAAAGAATATTGTTGAATTATATTTTATTCCAAAGTTTTCCAAACCAAAATATTATTCTCTAATATAAATAAACTAAGTTTATTTCAAAACAATTTTAAAGATAAAAAAAATAAACTTTATTATAAAATACAATTTTTAACTATTATATATTTATAACAAAATATTTACTATAATTTCTTTTGAAAATATAAGATAGATTTATAAATTGACTTATGAAAAGTTTCAATACTAATTTCAATTCAATTTAATCAATTCATAAATTATACACACATATATATTATAATTTGAAATTATCCTTTATTAAATTTAAATTTAAAAAATTAAAATCAAAACTCCTATTTACAATGTATACACATATATACGTTATAAATAAAATATTTTTAAATCAACTTAGAAAGGAAATTTTATCATTAAAATATTTCTAACATTTTAAAACAATAAGATTCTCAAATTCAATTATTATTATAAATTTTGAAAAGAATATCATTTATCAAACTAAATAATTATAAATTTTCAAAAGAAAATTTTGTTTGAATTAGATTATTAAACCAATATTTCACATTTTAAAAATAATTATAAATGAAATTATTAAATAAATATTGCCAAAATTTCCGGGACATCACATTCCTCCCCCCTTAAAATAATTTCGTCCCCGAAATTTGAAAGCAAAGGTAATTTAATAATCTCATTAAAGATTTTATTTAAAACACAAGCATATATCAAACATATGCTAACAATCAAAACAACCAATTCAACCAATCAAACAAATCTAATTATCCAGACAAATTCTGGATAAAATTTTATCGAGTTTCCCCAAGTGTATATATATATATATACCGGGATACTCGCTCTAGAGAATCCAAACAATCAATACTAAGAAGCTCTAAAACTCCTATACAACTATATCTACAACACAAGACAAGATATCAGACTGCAGACGAGTCTGACTCAACAACCAAAACTTCCAGAACTGCTGGTTCCACAACCAGAGATAGATCATACACGTATTCCCTCAGAGATACGTGAAACTCATCGAATCCCAGTTATCCAAACTGGCAATCCAATCCTGTAGATTAATTACTTAACCCTTAAGAGAAAACAGAAAGATCCAACCTCTTATCCACAAATCTTTCCTTTCGATCCTGGGCTGCCTTCAACCTTCTAGATCAATCCAATCCACCACACAAACTCTACTACAGATATCAGAAGACTTCAGACAGACTATATTTATTCGAAAAACAGAACAGATGCACAAGACATCCAAGTCTCCAGATTAAAGTGAATTTCCTGTAGAAATCCTATGATCCAAAACAAAACACAAATCCCCAATGAATCGGGTGTTACTTCTATTCTGGAATAGCTGCCACCATGCTTCCACTGCGCAACTCTGATTTGAGAATGCTGTTGATGAACACAAGTACAAACTTGATCATCTTATCCTGAAAACATTGTTCATCAAATTCCATAAAATCTCCAAAAACCAAGTCGAAACAGAACTCAATCTCCTGACGCGGATGCAAAACTTAACTCCTTCGAAGACATCCAAAAAATATCAAACCACTTCGATAACTTAAACATCTTCTAGAGATGCTTCAATCCAAATAAAGGTTATTCAGAAAACTTCCGGATCATCGCAAATCACTTTTGCGATTCTACTCAGTTCAGATTCCAAGAAATCGTTCTCTCTTCAATAATCAGAACAGCCAAAGCCTTCAAATCAAAAGGGAAACTAGTGATCCACCTTCAACCACAAACATCACACCCAGCTGAGCTTCCAGAAGAAATGGACAAGCTTCACCATCTGCCCGGCCCACTGACAAAAGAATCACAGAGACTTCAGAACCATCAAAGAAACAGTTTACTCACCACTGCTACTGTTGCCAAAAACTTCCTTACCCAAAAGCTCATCGAACCTCAAAGCTACACCAGCCACTTCTAAAATAGAGCCTTCAGAAGACAAATATCCCTCAGGAAACTTGATCTCAAACCATGCACAAAACACTCTGTCAGACTGAGTCTCAAAATCAAATACAGACAGAACTCCTATCTAAGATTGCTAAAATACCATTGCTGGCTTCAGTACTCCAAACTGATCCAGATTCAAGAAAATCCACTCACTCGAGTGAAATCAAGCTTAAAATCCAAGATACACTGCGAATCTTGAAAAGATTCTTCTTCAGAGATCAGTGAAATCCTTCACACCAAACTGCCAAACTACTCAAGATGCCCAATACTACCCTAGCAGATCACTTCTAAGCTCAAACACTCGGACTTCTACCATTGGTAGTTGTGTTACACACACCACTACCCTATCTACCTTTATTACTTATGTTGGAAAACCTGAACAAGTAATCCAACAGATAGGTAGAATTAAATATATTTATATTTAAAATTACAAATACGCTCTCTCAAGATAGACACCACTACAGAGCCTAGGTATTCACTCAACCTAATGCTCTGATACCACAATGTAACGACCTAACTTCCATACTCCAGGAAGTCACATCGTTAAGAAGAAAGAAAGGGATAGAAAAGAGAAAAGAAAGGAAAGAAAGAAACAGACAACATCAGAGTCTCACAGCGGAACGAATAAATTATATTACATCACATAATACTTTACATAGTATCATATACATCAGAGTTTTACAGCCAATACAACACAAACTAGACAGTTATAAACATCTGTCTAGCGATTACAATTAAGTATATCAGAGAAAAACATACAACTCAAACACAGCGGAACCACTATATATATCTACACGCTGAAGCCTCCTGCTCCATTATCTCCTCCAGAACTTGTCAAAGCAATCCTGAATCACTTGACTACTCATACGTAATATGAGTACCCAAGAGTTTAATAAAACAGAAAATAAACACTCGGGTCAGATAGGGGTCTGGTGTGAGTAAACGGGTTTAAAAGTTGCTTAACTTCTAGAAAATCCTTTGAAAACAAAAGGTATCACGTAAGACTTCCCACACATAAACATGGAAAAGTTTTTACCTTATGCTAACCAAAGCATTTGATAGGAAATCCAGTGATATTATAATAGGTCTAGGGTTTTCAAATAAATATGAAATAGCCGAAATTGTTACATCTATTAAATTCCAGCTACTAGCCACAAAAGTGGGTAATACAATCAAAACCATTGGCACTTATTGGATTTTTGGATTCCATACAATGGCAGGGCTACTGGGGTACTGCCCGTCACAGTACGTGGCCTAGATCACCGTACCGAGGAGTACTCCCACTCCCCTGCAACACAAGGCCGGACCCATTCCTTACTGAATAGTTCCGAACAAGACCACCCCGATAGTTGGAGCTCTTAACCGTCCACACAGCCGAAATAAAAAGGAACCTCTAGACAGGGGTAAATCTCACTCTCCGGTGGGGGCTACCCACGAAGCCTTGCTGCACCTCCCCTGTTTTAGCCATTCCCGGTTGATGAGGCTTGAGGCTACGATTACCTTTAGAGAATACATCTATCTTAGGATGCTCTTCGTCCACCTGACGATGTTCTGAAAGCATTCAATCCATACAAGTTCGTTCCGGGTTCGAACGAAACCGAAGGAATTATCTCGTCACACTCGTATTGGAATCACCCTCAGAGTTAACGACAATAACCCTTGCACTCTGATTCACCATCTCGAACCTATAAGTTCTATTCCGTCAAAATCATTACGGAATCACCCACAGAGTTATACTGACGTATAGCCCTTACACCTCGAGTCTTCACTTGCTCCACTTGGATTAACGACCTAACGTTTAATTGGAATCGATGTGGTTTTCGGATATCCGAATATGGAAACCCGATCCCGTCTGACCGAAACCAAACGCCATCTTAATGTCCAAGTTATATTTAAGGGTTTTAAACAATTAATTCATTTTATTTTATCTATTTCACACAGGTAGATAAACTACATATTCTCATCATAACAGATAACCCATAACATTATCACAACAGATAATCATCACAACCAAAATAATCCATTATACTATAACTAAGCATCCATATCCTATAGATACTACTCATCTCATTTCTGAGATCACAACCATCCAAAGGTATATCAATATTATCCATAAGCAATGATATATTATCCATTATTTATAATTAATTTAAAATGAATTAAATTAATTACTTCTATCTCTAATTAATTTAAAATAAATTAAATTAATTACTCACCTATAAATCCTGCTTATAAATCTATTGATTAATCAACCTAGTTAATTAATCATTCATTAAGTATTCAACTTGATTAAATATCTAAGATTAATCACCCTCTAATTACCATATATAATTAGTCTTAAAATAAATTAACCTTAATCATAAGTAATTAACATTTAATTACTTCATTCATTAATTAACTATAATTAATTACATTTATTCTTAATTAATTACAATTAATTAATCACTTAATTAATTAATTATTACTTAACTAAACAATTCTTAATTACATCATTAATTATATTAATTAATGATCTCTAATTAATATTTAAATTAATCACTCAGTTAAAATTAATTACATTAGTAATTAATTCTAAAATTAAAATACAATTATTTATCACCTTGATTAATACTTAAATCCAGAAATTAACTACTCTTAATTACTTATTAATAAATTAATTATCCAATAATTAATTATCTTTATTAATTAATTCTTGATTAATTACAAAAGTAATTATCCAAATTACTATTAAAATAAATCACCTTTCCTTAATTACATTCCAGTAATTATCAATTAAAACTTCTCTAAGAAATCCTGCTCCATAAATTACATTAAGTAATTATTATCATTAAATTATTAAATTATTTCTTAAATTAATTAAACTAAATTAATTAATTTAAACAAAACACATTATCAGAATTAATTACAATAAGTAATTAATCCCTTAATTACTTTTATAAAGTAATTATACTTAACCAATTACAAATGATAATCTTCAATTAATTAATCTAATTAATTCATCAAAATTAATCTCATTAATTAATTATTAATTACCCTTAGATAATTAACAACATTTTCATTAATTCCTTACTTAAGTAAATTATCTTAGATTAATTATTCATTAATCATCTTTAATTATAAATTAATCCAAAACATTAATTAAAATCAATTTAATAAGTAAATTCTAAATTATCTTAATTATTTCCAAATTAATCCATTTACTTATTAATGACTTATTAATTATTCAAATGTATTTAAATAATACATTTCTAAAATTAAATTCAACTTCCATTTTAAAATTTAAGATTTAAAAATGTTTAACCATATAAACATTCCCAAATTTAAATAATTAATAACCTAAAGGTAAAGAACTAGCATTATTATATAAGAAAAGTTTAAAAATCTAAATTACTTAATTTTTCTAAAGAAATCAAGCTTTTGAAAATAGATAGATTATTCTAACTTTTCAATTTAAAGTTAAACATTTCATAATTTTATTTCAAATATTTAAAGGAAAGAATTCTTTTAAATTTTTACCTTTATTTGAAATCATATTCATATTTAAATTGTACTTAAAAACATTTCCTGTCCAATATTTAAAATTTCAAAGCTGCTTTGAATTCTAACTGATTTCAAAGTAAAATTGAAATCATAATTAAAACTTGATTTTAAAACTAAATTTTAAATCTGGCTTAAAATTTAAAAGTTTCATTTTTAAACTTTGAATTCAAAAGTACTCTTGAATCTAATTCAAACTTACACTTAAATTTGAATCTTGTTTTAAACATTGAATTCCCTTTTAAAAATAAAAATAAAAACAAAACTGGTTTTAAATGAAATCTGGATTCAAAGAATCCTGAAAACTTACATTTTACACATGATTTCAAATTTGAATTTAAACCTTACTTTAAATTTAAATTCATCATTTCAAACTTTTGAATTCATAAGCCTACTTGAATTTAATTCAAACCTATACTTTAATTTAAAACATAGCTTTTTAAAAATTTGAGTTTCCCAGATTTAAAAAAAAACACAACTGCACAGATTTATCTCCTGCACTCCACAAACCCGAGACTATCATCAAAATACTTCGGGTTAAACCCTTGCCCACTTCGAGTCACAACACATACTACACGAGGTTGACTTCGAGTCTCCAAAACCTGCACACCCAGATTTCACCAGAGTCAACCAAACACTGTGAAAATGCGACCACTGCTCCGGCGACTTCCAGCTACCTCCACCTACCTCTCCAAGAATCCATCCATCCTTCAACTTGATAAAGTCCATCCACAAATCCTCTGTAGCTTGAGAATCAGGATCAAGAAAAATAAAATAAAATAAAAACAGCAACCTGAAGAGCTTCACCACAACATACAAACCTGACAATCATCACAACAACCCACTCCAGCCATCTTATGGTCTCCAACTCCGGCCATTGCTCCACCTATATCCCCTCTGCCAAACCCAAAATCACAGACCACTCGAATCACCATAGTATTCAGGAGTTACAAAACCTCTGTCACTTTAAAACTAGGTATTCAAACTTGAAAAACCTTATAGCCATCATTACCACTCTCTGACCAACTTCTCCTTATTTTCCCCCCCACTCTCCAGTCAAACTTACACCTCCAGGAAGAATTCTATTTTCCAAAATTCCTTTGACAAATAGCAATACCCAAATTTCCTAATTCTGCACAATTCCTAAATGCTCACTTCACAAATGGTTTAAAAATGTGATACTTGTTTTAATATTCATGTTTTTTTTAAACATGCATTCAAGTTTTAAACTTGATTGAATAATTAAAGATATTTGAAAATCTTGCTTTGAAAATAATATCAGTTATTACTGTTTTCCCAGAGGTACAGATATTAATTTAATTAAATTAACATTTTACAAATCTAAATCTATGCTAAACAACACCATTTGTTCACACAATAATCTCTAACTATGATTCAATCATATAGAAGTGGATTTGTATTTAAATCCAAGTAATAACAGAAGCAGGTCTGTTAAAAATCTTTGCAACACACTATTCTGCATATTCAAGAATGTACACAGAACATCCATTATACAACAGTCAAACAAACATACTCAATTATATTAGTACTTATGCATAGATAAATTTGATACAACCTATAAATTTTTGAGGTTACTTACTAAAAAGAAAAACAGTGTAGTTATTTTTATTTAATTTACCACTGTTTTGATTTTCTTAATTGAAAAACATTTTGAATTAAACTTGATTTCTGCAAATCTTGATAGCTTGGTTTTTTAAAAGTAGAAACTGTTTTTAAACATAGATTTACTCATCTTAAATGAAAAACAGAAAGCATTCCAGATGCAAGTCATCCCTGCAGCCTGAATTCCAATGCATTGATTGAATCTGAGCTTGTAGTTGAAGTTGGTTTTAGCTTGATGTTTTGCAGGTTTTGAAACTGCACGCAGACCCAACTCTATGCTTGGATTGATCTTTACAGGTTGAAGAAATTTTGTTTGCAGGTTTAAAACTTTGATTGCAGATTAAAAGAATTTGCAATTTGGGTTTTCTTTTGCAGGTGTTAAAATTTTTGTTTACAGATCTAATATAGCTGATATTTGCAGAATATTGATTGAGTTTGGGCTGTGGATTTTAGAGTAAAAATGATTTCAGTTTTTCTTAAATCTGATCTTAGATTCATTATAGGAGATAAAGTGTTTGAAACAAAAAGATTTGTTTAAGTTTTTATCTAAAATAATAAATTCAATATTGGTTTAGTATGCCACTTGTTACTTAAGTATGAAAATTAATTACTAGTGTCCAATTAAAAACATGAAGCCTAACACATGTATGATTTAGATATAAAGATAAATTTCTTTGTTTTAAAAATGTTTTAATTTAAGATAAAACCGTTCTAATTTAATTTAAGATGTTTTGTATGTTTATTTATATTTAATCTTTAAATGATTACAAATGAATTATCTTTACATATTTAAATATTTGCTTGAATATTTTTAAAAATTATGTAAAACTAATTTTCAAAAGAGAAACTTTTAAAAAGAAAAGAATAATGTTGAATTATATTTTATTCCAAACTTTTCCAAACCAAAATATTATTCTCTAATATAAATAAATTAAGTTTATTTCAAAACAATTTTAAAGGTAAAACAAAATAAACATGCCAAAAAAAAATACAATTTTTAACTATTATATATTTATAACAAAATATTTACTATAATTTCTTTTGAAAATATAAGATACATTTATAAATTGACTTATGAAAAGTTTCAACACTAATTTCAATTCAATTTAATCAATTCATAAATTATACACATATATATATATATATTATAGTTTGAAATTATCCTTTATTAAATTTAAATTTAAAAAATTAAAATCAAAACTCCTATTTACAATGTATACACATATATACATTATAAATAAAATATTTTTAAATCAACTTAGAAAGGAAATTTTATCATTAAAATATTTTTAATATTTTAAAACAATAAGATTCTCAAATTCAATTATTATTATAAATTTTGAAAAGAATATCATTTATCAAACTAAATAATTATAAATTTTCAAAAGAAAATTTTGTTTAAATTAGATTATTAAATCAATATTTCACATTTTAAAAATAATTATAAATGAAATTATTAAATAAATATTGCCCAAATTTCCGGGACATCACATTATCAATCATTCAAGATGTTAATCTTGGGTTACTTCTTAAGGTAACCATCCAAACTTATTTTGATTATATATTCATCATGTTGGTATAGTATTGATCCCATATCTTATACAACAAATTTATGTATGACTATATTGTGCAATATATTATTTGCTATTGTTTTAGAAATTAATGTTTAATAACAAAATAAAAATCCATAAAAACACTATATTGAAATTTTTATCAAGAAAACATGAGAAAAACTTCGGATTTGAAACTATTTTAACTCGTTAAAACAAATTTATACCATATTATAAGTATAAATATAAGCAAACTACTTACATTACTTATTTGAAGTTATTGTATAAAATTGAATATAAGTTATATATATATATGTAATTTTCAAATATAAAAAATTATATTTTGTCATTGTTTATATATATATATATGTATATGTATGTATATTATTTTAATTCAATATTTATAAAATGAAGTTTGTTTAAAATCGTAGATCTAATTTTGAATTCTTCCTAAGCCAAAGCTAGATTTCAAATTGTTGATTTCAAATTTAAAAACATAGAAAATTAGTTTAAGACGTGTATGTTTTTGTATAACTATTATTTTATATAATTTTGTAATAAAACGACAACAAAGGCATATAAAAAGGATGAATTTGTCTGTTGCGGTGTAAATCCAGCACCTACAAACACACACACACACACATTAATGATGTGCACTGTTTATATGTTGCATTTGCAATACATGATAGGGTATATTTAAATATACTCGTAAACTTACCAAATACAAGGTTAGGTAAGTCAAAAGTCTTAGGTGTAATTCCTAATCAACTACATATTCATAACTTTTTTGACATATGTGTTCCATAAATAACAATTGGACTGGATCTAAAACCCATTAAACTTTGTATGCCCAACAAAGATCCAAATGGATTTTTTAGCAATTCATCCATTTAACCCACTTCCAACTACTCCAAATCCTTCAATGGAATCAAAGCGAGGTTAATTGAGGCGTTCACCTGGTACACTGGATGTCCTTGGTTCAATCCTTACACTAGTATTATAGCGGTTCTCATATTATGACCTGTAACGAAGCATTGCCTCTTACACCTACATATCATGTGATGGTCGTGCTAGTCAAAAGGCTGCATATAAAACTCAATCGTGAGGCACCTAGTTAGACAATCCCAAAGGAGTTTGGGTTGAACTATCAATGATATCAAAGCATAATAATATATGTGATCTAAACTAGCAATATTAAGGCTAACTTATTAAAGCCTATTCATTTAGTAGGATGCCGGAAATGATGAGTCTAAGGTTGAGTTTGGGTAATCAATACTCATCTATACCTGGCTATTGGCCTGGCCTGAGAGTGAAGTAAGCCCAAAAGGCCTGAATTGATTTTGGGCATTGCGTTAATTTTCATAATATGATATGATAATTTAAATTATATTTTAAATTTAAAAGTTAAGTTTAAAGTATAAATGAAATTTTATAAATGTTATAAAAAAATTTCAAAAATTAATTTGAAAATTATAAAATTATTTTCAAAATTTTATTTTAATCATCTAATTAATTATATTAATTAAATAAATAATTAAAAGTCAGTTAATTAAAATTAAAATATATATAATGATATATATGAATATATTTTAAAATGTTTAAGGTAGATAATAATAATTTCTTTAAAATTAATAAATTAAAATTGTTTAATTAATTAAATTAATTAAATTTTACTTAATATATAATATACACGTACAATGGCATACGTATATATAATTATTATAAATGTTATAGTCTGTATTTATCTATAAATTGTTAACGATGAATAACTATAATTTAATTGTTAAAATTTAAAATTAAATATTAACTAATTTTAAATTAAATATGATATAGCTAAATAACATAAAGATATAAGAAACCTAAATAGATTTAGGAAATAAATACATACGCATAATACGTATACTATGAGCTTAGATGTGTTTGACACTTGAATCACGAGGGTATTTCATAAGAAATACATTATTTTCCAAATCGATATCACTCAAAATAAATATGTTAAAGATCATAATCTTTAATATAAGTTGTCCTATTATGTATTAATAGATTACTTGCAAACTCTTTTATTATTGATATTCCCAAAGCTAGTGATGTTATGTGTACTACTGTTCGTCGACGGAAATTCTATCGGTTTAGAAAACCGTCGAACGGATTTAAATTTAAAAATAACCGCAAGCGCACGGTGTACGAATGTTGCACGTGACGAATACGGGTCGATCCATAGGGAATTGATGATTTTAAAATTTCTATTCAATCAAATTAAACCAAAATCGATGGAAAGTTTAGCTAGAGAATTAACTAACTAACTAAAAGAAAAAAGAAGCAAATATAAGAGTTAAGTGACAATTTAGAGAATAAATCCACTCTATAGATCATGTAGTTCAACACATATAAAATCATGATCTCTTTTATGATCATTAGTTAGTTTAATTGACGACGTGTTTATCATAAGTATGACCTATTTGTGCTATTAATTAGCTCAACTTAAGCCATCAAACTATAACACACCCCTTAAACAACTTTTAACTCTCATGAAAAATGACAATGAAAATGAAATCTATTTTAAGTATGGCCTATTAACTATTGATTAGAAACATAGACCATCAAATTTTAATTTCAAATCACTTTCTTTCGCCATAATCATATTTTGATGAAGAAGCAATTAGTGTTAGTGATTGTTTAAGCATAGCCTATTTGGTGTCAACAATATAGGCTATCAAATTCAAAGCAAAAACAACAATTAAACCACTCATTGATCATTCATTAAGCACAAAAAGAGAGCATGAATTAACATATAGTTGAAGCTACATAATTAGAGAGCTTCATTACCCCCTAAATTAAAGGGGTTTAGCCTCTCATATTTGTCATTTGCTTAACAAATGTAGCTTGCAACATGAAAGGAAAAAGAAAGAACAATGAAAGCAAATGAAAAGAAAACTATTCTACTTGCATAAAAGAAAAGAGATCTACACTACAACATAAAAAAGAGGCATGTAAAAGGAAAGAGCATGTATTAATAACATTAAAAAAAAGGAAAATTACATGAAAATAAAAATGGCTAAGTAGCCATGAAAAGAAAGAGAGATTTGATTTATTTTATAAACTAAAACTAACTAACTAAGAGAAAGATGGCTACATGAAACATAAGGGGTATTTACACAAGTTAGAAACCCTAATGCAAATTTTTGGGGAATGCCCAAAATGCCCCTTAGGAAGTGTGGAGGCCAAGTTATCATTAACATGTCTTAATCCCCCAATAAGTGTACATGAAGCCATTAACTCCAAAAGCATGTGCATTAGCCTTTAATTTGTACATTAAGGTAGGTGGGTAGGTGGGGTCCTCCATGTTCTTCACTTTGAATTATTTCCATCTTCATTCCTTTGTATTAATTTTGTGCATGCATATCTTCATGAAACCACTCATATTTGAGACCATTTTCCTAAAAAAAAATATAAATTTCCAATCAATTTTTCTCAAAAAAATATATGCACTTAAATGACCGTTTTGCCCCTATATGAAGATGAATATGTGACAATTTAAAATAATATGAATTTTGGTTTAAACAAGTTAAAATACCCAATATGATCATTTATTTAATTTAAAAAGAATAAATATGGTGGTTAAAATATGCACATTTACATGCACATCAAATACCCCCACACTTATCTTTTTATTCGTCCTCGAATAAACTAAAACTAAGGTAAATCCGTTTTCGTAGGGAGCACGATTGCATTGAGCGTATGCAATAAGCCGTTAAACCTCTGGGTGTCCCCAGTAGGACGAGTGTTGTCTCGTGAGGGTTTTCAGCGGATACTACCACAAAATCCAAATGCATGATGAAAATATTTACAAAATGCAAGATTTATTTACAAAGAGATGAATGCAAAATTTTGAAAATATTTACAATGAAGGATTTACTTTTAAATCGACACAAATAAGTTAAACATAGGTTTTGGTCATTATCTTGAGATTTAAGTCATTTACTCATCAAAATTTCCAATAAAAATCAAGTTATCATAACAAATAGACAATAGTTTAACTCGTTGTTTTGGTTAATAACATATTGTAACTATGAAATGGATCCTTAGTTGATTATCAAAGTTTATCAAAGTGGTATTTTCACTTCTTTTCAATAACAAATCAAATCAACTAAGTAAATAAAATAGTGCTATGATTTCAATTGCTTGCTCTCTCATTATTTGCAAGAAAAATTACACACCTAGCTCAGGTAAAATGAGGCCAGATATACCACCATGCACTGCCTTTCGGGCTTATGTGAGGGGAGTACAGAGCATGGCGAGTGCACACACTTTCGTGCATACACTATCGACCGTAGGTGGTTTTTATTAAGTCTTTTTTTTTACATGTGTTCCATACATCATAACCGTTAGGACTTTTAAATGAGTATGAAAACACATAATCAAAAATTCCAAGTAATTCACCCATGCATAACCGTGAGGACTTTTAAATGAGAGTGAACTTTGGATGTATTTTTTTTTTATAATTTTTTTTAAGAGAGAGAGAGTTTTGCAAAATCATCTTAGCACTATTCAACTTAGAAGACAAAAAAATTGTTATATCCTTTACTTTAAATTCACCACTTTTAAAACAAAGATTTTCAATTAGGATGTATTTCATAATTAACACGTATGAATCTTCCTATATACTAGTTAAACCATTGTTATTTATAATCAAACTTCATTTTTATTTTTGTGAAGACAAATAAATTTTCAATAATTTCAATTTAATAAACCAAAACCATATGTTTATCCTATAGTGTTTCTTTAAAAATAAATCAAAAACACTAAAAATAAATTCTTCTTTTGTTTTTGGATTTTTTTTGAGTTTTTGGAAGAAAAAAAATTAATCCTGAAAAATTCAAGAAGAAGATGAGTCTCCCCCCACACTTGATTTTGACTGTGTCCCCATAGTCAACCCAAGTGAAAGGGATGTTTATTATTATTTACATGAAAACGAACGGTATTTACACGAGATCAGAAAGTATATTGTCAAAAAGTAAATGAAACGGTCTTCCAAAAACCGATTCATTTGTCTCGTCGAGTATACGAGACACAGCTTAAGATCGAAAAACCAAACCATAAAAGATTTTGAAGTTGAATGTTGATTTGGAAAAATGAATGTCGTTTTATTGAAAATTGAATGAGTTGTTTTGTTTTCGATGATTTTTGGGGCAGATAAAACAAGTGATTGAAATTCAAGTTTATTTTCACCAAATTGAAATTCTAGTTTGTCATTGAAAAATTCTTCAAAATTATTGATTTCAAAATCAAAATGGTAATGTAAATCTTCCCCTTCATAATTTAACAACTCATTTTCGAAAAGTCCAAAGAATTCATGTTCATTAAATTCGTCTTCCTTTGTTGAATTATCAACAACTTCATCGCATATATCCATTTCAAAATCCAAAGTTGTTGTATTCAAATTTTCAAAAAAAGGAAGATCGAAATTTAAATCGAGTTTCTCACCCTCAAAAGAATTGAAATCCAACTCAATTACCGTGTTTTCAACAACTTTATTAAGATTGTTATTTTCAGTTTCAAAAGTTGTTGTTTGAAAATCGTCAATTATGGTAAAAGATGGATTATCACTTGACTGATCACACGTTGAGATTTGATTTTGTTGTTCATGTTGTTTCATATAAGTTTCAAACAACAAATCCGTGTGATCATCGTAAATTTCATTCATTTGTTCAACAAAATCCAATTTGTAGTTATTAAATTGAGAATTTTCGATTTGGGTTTGTTGAGAATAAAAATTTTCACTCGTAACATGGTTAAGATTATTCCCATTGCCAAATTCATTTGAAAATTTGTTTCCATTTTCATGTTGAGTTTGAAATTCATTTTGGAGTTCGAAATTAAACTGGCATGGGTTATAATCGTAATCGTTTGAATGTTGAATTGAATTCAAATTTTGAAATCCTTGACTCGAGTTATTACACAAATAAGAATTACATAAATCATTTATCTCTTGATTTTGTCGTGTAGAAAGTTCGAGTAAAGATGAAATCATTTCAATGCTATTTTCAAGAGTCGAAGGTTGGTCATCGTTTTGAAAATTTTGTTGTTCGAAATCTGAATTATTTACACAACAATTGTTGTTAAAATATCCATACGAATTTGGACTGAAATCGTAGGGATTATATTGATTTTCGCAACTATTGTAAAATTCAAGTGAATATGGAAATTCAGACATTTTAAAGAATGTTTTTTGGTTTTTTTTATAAACGGAAAATATTTAGAAAGAAAATTTATTTTTAAAAAGGAAAATCGAATTTTGTTTTGTTTTTATTTTTCAAATTTTTTTTGTTGAATTTTGGTTTTTCTAAATTTTTTTGGATTTTTTTTTTGAAATTTCAAAGAAAAGGATTTAATAATTTCAAAGAAAAAGGAATATTTACAATTTTTTTAGTTTTGGATTTTGAATTTTTTTTTGTTTTTTGTTTTAAATATGCATGAACTAATGCAACTAAATGAATGCAAGGGTTAATTACAAATGATTTATCCTAAGTTAACACAAAATTATATAATCACACACTGTCTTAAATCAACAAAAATATTTCTCATCCAGGTAACGGGCAGGGGTTATCGGTGTACCACGAATCACCGTAGCAATGCAGCTGAAGGTTTAAGTACCTTCAGAGGAACAACCACTATAATATTTACGAATCACCGTAATATTTATAAATGGTTATTACTCTGCCGTAACCTAGACACCAAGAAATTAAATTGTTCAAAGAAGACAACTGTCAATATACAATTAAGTGAGTTATTATTTAATCAAATTCTAAGATGAAATGCAAAGCTGAAATAAAACGTGTATTAATAATGCAACTAGAATAAAATTTTGTTTTTGCTTTTGATTTTGAATTTTTTTTTTAAATTTTTTCCTTTTAAAATGCAAGCAAACAACAATGCAAGACAATTAAAACATAAAATTTTATAAGCAAGCAAGAAGTTATTATTTTTTTTGGCAAGCACTTCAAATCAAGCAATTTATTTAACAAGCACTTCTTCTCTTTCTGTAATTCTGCTTTGGCAACCTGAAATAAAGCAAGATATATACAACTTTTTTTTTGAAAGGAAACTTAAAAGTAGGGTTTTACTTAATTTTTTTTAATATCAATGTAGTAACTGAAACAAGTGAAAAGTCTAATCAAATGAAATCAAAAGAAGAAAAACAAAACAAATTCAAAGATTTTATTTGGAAAAAAAAAGAAAAAAGAAAAAGAAAAAGAACTTAAAACAACTAAAAAACAAAACAAACTATAATAACACAAAACAGCTTCACCATTGCAATCTCAAAAACAAAATTCACAAACAAACAAAGGCCGGCCCAAAAGAAAGCTAACGTACGCTTATTGTTCCCAAATCAAAACAACTCAAACATATCACAACAAACACTACAAAACTCCAGACCGATGTCGATTCTCTCCTTTCTTTTTCTTTTTTTGTATAATAAAATGTGAACTGGAATTGAAGCATGAAATCGGCGATTTTGGGTTTGATTGATGAAGTAATAAGCGATGTCAAAATTAGCTTGGGAGGGGAGGTGTAGTGATTTGGTTCGAGAGGCGATTGCAGAGGTTGAGGGGATGGAAGCGGAGTTCGTGGATTGTCTGGGAGGCTCAGTCAATTGGATTGGAGGTAGTGACAGGTCAGTTATGGGCAGGAAATGATGGTGTACTGCAGTGGAGTGTTGAGTTGTTAGCAGTTGCCAGAAAATGGAGTTTCAATTTGAAATTTTACAGTGTGATTGGTAATGGTTGTTGCTGGTCTATAATGTGTTGAAGCTAGTTGAGTACTTGATGGGTTGGCAGCAGTTTCTTTGATATGAATGGCACTAGGGTTTCTTTGATAGTTGAGTATTGGCTTTGGAGAGTGAGTAGAAATAGGGGGAAGCAGGAGGTGATACAGGCTGCTGATGTGATGGAGGATGGTAGGTTTGTAGGCAATCGACAGTGAAGTTTGATGGCAGGTAGAAGAGAGAGGATGTGCAATTGTGCCAGAGATGTAGTTGTTACGAATTGTTGCTGTGGATGGCAAGTTTGAAGAGAGTGTGGTGGGTTGAAGTGATACACTGTGATGTTTGTGTTATTAGAGGAGGATAGGGAGTGGGATGTTTGAGTAGCAGTTTTGAGATGGTTGAGTGTCGCGGAGGAGGGGTGTCTCGTGGTGGCCACTGTGCAACAGTTAACAGGTAGGTGATTATTTATGTTTGAAGTGTATGTGAGGGAGGATGTTTTGGTGATTGTTGGCAAGTATATGGTTGTGAGGCAGTAGCAGCGTGTTGAAAGGGAAATGTAGGACTGGTGAGAGTGAAGTGTTATGGCAAGGGTCTATTGTGGTAGTAGATGCAGGTTGGATGTTTGTAGGGGGTAGGGGAGTTGACAGGGATTGTAAGATGGACGGTGATGGGTTTTGTGGAGGAAATGTATATGACAGAGGCTGCTTATGCTCGAAGAAGTAGCAAAGGCAATAGCAGTAGAAGCATAGGTTTTGATGTTTGAAGTGCAGAGGTGGGAGGGTGACCGCAGCAGTAAGGGTCAGTAGAAATGAGCAGTAGTGGGAAATGTTGTGGTGGGTTTGTGATGGTATTGAAAGGTGGATCAAGTATGGTAGACTGTAGTGTAACAAAGAGGAGAAACTGCAGTTTTGTAACAGAGAGGGAGAAATGTAGAGGGAGGAAAGTTTTACAAAATAGAAAAGAAAGTTGTTTGTATTTTATTTCTTTTTAAAAGAAAAAGAAACTTGTAAATGAGCAAAAGAAAATGAATAAAAAGAAAATTCATTTTTGGAATGAAATTGTGAATTTTTTTAAATAGAAAAAAAGATATGCAAATGCAAAATGAAAAACTACAAACACACAAACAAATGCAAGCACTAATCAAACACACACAACAAATTTTTTTTAATGCACTCAACACACAAAACAAACACACAATATAGTCAAAAGAAATTGATTCGAAGAATAGAAAATAAAATCAAATAAATCCCCGGATACGGCGCCAAAAACTTGTTTGTCGATGGAAATTCTATCGGTTTAGAAAACCGTCGAACGAATTTAAATTTAAAAATAACCGCAAGCGCACGGTGTACGAATGTAGCACGTGGCGAATACTGGTCGATCCACAGGGAATTGATGATTTTAAAATTTCTATTCAATCAAATTAAACCAAAATCGATGGAAAGTTTAGCTAGAGAATTAATTAACTAACTAAAAGAAAAAAGAAGCAAATATAAGAGTTAAGTGACAATTTAGAGAATAAATCCACTCTATAGATAATGTAGTTCAACACATATAAAATCATGATCTCTTTTATGATCATTAGTTAGTTTAATTGACGTGTTTATCATAAGTATGACCTATTTGTGCTATTAATTAGCTCAACATAAGCCATCAAACTATAAAACACCCCTTAAACAACTTTTAACTCTCATGAAAAATGACAATGAAAATGAAATCTATTTTAAGTATGGCCTATTAACTATTGATTAGAAACATAGACCATCAAATTTTAATTTCAAATCACTTTCTTTTGCCATACTCATATTTTGATGAAGAGGCATTTAGTGTTAGTGATTGTTTAAGCATAGCCTATTTGGTGTCAACAATATAGGCTATCAAATTCAAAGCAAAAACAACAATTAAACCACTCATTGATCATTCATTAAGCACAAAAAGAGAGCATGAATTAACATATAGTTGAAGCTACTTAATTAGATAGCTTCATTACCCCCTAAATTGAAGGGGTTTAGCCTCTCATATTTGTCATTTGCTTAACAAATGTAGCTTGCAACATGAAAGGAAAAAGCAAGAACAATGAAAGCAAATGAAAAGAAAACTATTCTACTTGCATAAAAGAAAAGAGATCTACACTACAACATAAAAAAGAGGCATGTAAAAGGAAAGAGCATGTATTAATAACATTAAAAAAAAGGAAAGTTACATGAAAATAAAAATGGCTAAGTAGCCATGAAAAGAAAGAGAGATTTGATTTATTTTATAAACTAAAACTAACTAACTAAGAGGAAGATGGCTACATGAAACATAAGGGGTATTTATACAAGTTAGAAACCCTAATGCATATTTTTGGGGAATGCCCAAAATGCCCCTTAGAAAGTGTGGAGGCCAAGTTATCATTAACATGTCTTAATCCCCCAATAAGTGTACATGAAGCCATTAACTCCAAAAGCATGTGCATTAGCCTTTAATTTGTACATTAAGGTAGGTGGGTAGGTGGGGTCCTCCATGTTCTTCACTTTGAATTATTTCCATCTTCATTCCTTTGTATTAATTTTGTGCATGCATATCTTCATGAAACCACTCCTATTTGAGACCATTTTCCTAAAAAATATATATATAAATTTCCAATCAATTTTTCTCAAAAAAATATATGCACTTAAATGACCGTTTTGCCCCTATATGAAGATGAATATGTGACAATTTAAAATAATATGAATTTTGGTTTAAACAAGTTAAAATACCCAATATGATCATTTATTTAATTTAAAAAGAATAAATATGGTGGTTAAAATATGCACATTTACATGCACATCAACTACTATTTAATGGGCGAGGTAAAATATATGCACCTATTTGTTGATGTTCCTTAAGATACGTGCATATATACTTAAGTCGTTGCTATATGGTGGTTGTGAGTGAATAATCTCTTTCAATTTGTTGATGTTCCCCAAGTTCGAGATGAGATTAGGAAAAATACATGAGTTAGGAGTTGTATACGATACAACTGATAAATTACATTCATCGCTTGCAGGACTTTGATCTATTGATAATTTTCAAGATCAGAATCCCAAAGCAAGTGAATCTTAACACTTATTGGGCAATCAAAAGATTTCTATGTTTTTCTTATGATTTTGAGAAACATAAAAATATAGTGGGACCCTTATTAGAAAAATGAAATGAATACGTTTAACCTTTCTAATATTGTAATAATATATTTTATACTAGTTAATATAATCTACTATGATAAATTTGTGTAGCCATTATAGTTGATAAAATATTTATTAGTTAAAATATAAAAATGAAATGAATTAACATAGATAAAGAAATATAAAATATGTTAATAGTAGACCTTTTGGCATGTTGTCACTTCAATGACCCATGCAAGAGTTAAGTTATACGATCGATAAAATATTCATGTCTTGGTTGCTTAAGTGTTAATTTGTATGAGACTTTGTATTGTCTTCTGTGAGTTTCAAACTCAAAATGAAATATAAGAATATTGATATTTGATCATTATTTGATCACATACAAATGTTATATGTGAACTATTGCTATTCATAATGTACAAAACTTCGATGAAATTAGTTCATTCGAAATAAGTAAAAAAACTATAATGCCAGACAATGTATTTCTATACGATTGATTATAGTAAGGATCCTATTATTTTAGATGTAGTACTAGACCAAGAGATACAAGATGTACCTAGGAATGCGAACACTGAAATGTCGGTTTAATCAGTTTACATGAAGTGCAATTTGTTAGACATCCTTAAATGTTAAGGATGAACAAACGTATCTGTTAAAGAGCTCGTTATGGTCTTGTAGCATGGGTTTCCTTTTGAATTGTTCAACCAATTAGATAGGAAAGTGAATGTATGGAAATATATACAACTTAGGCATGGTTGGGATGAAGAGGGTGAACAGTCACCTCTGCTTCATGGAAAGACATTAGGAACTATTGTACAAAACACTAAAGATACATAATATGGAATGGGAAATGTTATTTCTATTCCAAAATGTATTTTCATACAAAAACTGTTTTCTGTGAAAGTTATTTCTTTGAATTCAAGATATTTGATTTGAAATTCTCGCCTATAAACTAGTTATAGTGTATGAAATAAAAACACATAATAATTAAATGGAGCTTTGTATTTTTCCGCTGTCATAGTAATGATGCGAGAGCATACCATATAACACTTTTTAGTGGATGCATTAAGTTACGAAAAATTATTGTCGTAAAGATGCTAAATATTATTTATGAATTAACTATTGTTTTCAGCATTGATTGAAAGTAAATATTACTTTATTTCAATATGAATATCATGAGTATTCGTTTTAAAATAAATCTATAATAATTGTGTTTATAACAAAAGCGGTGCACTAGAAAATACAAAAGTGCTCAAATTTCTGCAATTATTTTAGAATTATGGATCAAGCCATATCTTTGATGAATAATTCAATAATCCTTTAATTATGAATCATATGGTACTGAAGAATTATATCTCAGAAGATTAAGGGCGAAGCACCCATTCAGTTGGAACGACAAAAGAGTTGGTGAACTTTTTACATTGATGCATATAAATGTATGTAGTCCAAGTTCTAATATTACCAATAGTATCCACTTACTCCATTAAATTCATAGATGAATTATCATAGAAATGAATATGCATATTATGATAAGTTTATTGAATATAAAACAGAAGTAGAAAACAAAACATGCAAAGAAAGTAAATATTTGATTTGATCGAATAGGTGAGTGTATTATAAAGGAGTTCCAAAATGTACCTAAAATGAATAATATTCTATCTCAAAATCCACTCCTCACTATGATACATAATGATCTATTGACATGAGTAATTGGACTTTGTTGGACAAAGTATGATGAGTGAAGTTGAGTTAACTTCTTTCTGTAAGGTCTTGCGCTTAAGAATAAGTACATAAGGTTAAAAATAGTTTCATCTAAGACGAAGTTTAAGAGATCATAAAAGGTAAAAGTTTATAAGAAATCTTTACATATCCTAGGTTAAGGAGTTGACAGATTGTGTAAGTCGATAGGCTTGACGTAATATTTGTTCATGAGGGAACGTACGTGGATAACTCCAAAGCAGTTTGGGGTTGACCAATATTGATTGACTAATTTATGCTATGAACATAAGTTTCATAACTATAAAAAAAATCATATTTATACATATGTAAAGGAAGTTCGTAGAATGTTTTTGAATCCTTGTTCCATTCTACCGAGAAACAACTGTAGCTCCAGGAATCAACAACTTCATATTGAAAGGATTTCTTTTAGGAACTATTGGTAGTAAAGTGGATTTGGATACGATCCAAAGATAAAACCGATTACATAAGATGAAATGAAATCAATCAAACTAAAAATAAAGACAACACAATAGCATGTCTAATAAAAATTCTTGCGCATTACAGAGAAACTATGAGTTTTTTTATAGATGTCAAGAAAAGAATTTCCTTGATTGTCAATAAGCTATTAAGAGTGTTGATAGTGCTATATGACATGATGCACAAACCCAAAAAGGACATAGGTACATTATCAAAATATGATTTTGATAGTGGTATCCAATGGGATATGATCCATCAACCTCAAAAATGTCTTCGAGAATAAGACCAATGTAGTTGGAATATAGTGAGCCACATTGATAGAATAACATGATAAATTTCAATTGCTGAAATTAACATAATAGATTTGTCATTCAACATGCATAAGTTAATTCGTATTTACTCACAAAATTATCGCTCGGTATGATTTTGAGTTTTGGTATAGGTACATTGAAACGGAAATTCTAAATAATGATCTAGAATTTTCTCCTTGCGTAGAACAACCAAAGTGTATCAAAGTCGGTGCGAGCAATGCTAAGTTTGTGGTTTCAGATAGGATCCAAGAACTGATATAAAAGTATCGTTCGACAAGCATTAGTGTTAGATAAATATTTTGATAGAAATAACTTGAATTTCAAACAAAATGCCGAGCAAGGATGTGTCTGTAAGAAAGAAATATAAAGGATATTAAAGTATTTCTAAAAATGTAAGTAAACCATAAACTTATGATTGTTTACAATGTGCCCATGTTAAAATCATTTTTGTTTTGATTGTTTAATACTCAACACAGGATTTAAAAGGAAATCTTTTATTATCACTTTTAAAGGATTTTAGGAATATCGCAAATGATATACATAGGTGCCATATTGAAATATTTAATGTTGAGAATATGAGATGGATTCCTTATGTATTAGTAATAGGAATTATCGTACATGTTATGTTGTCTACTATATCACATTTTGCTTATGTAATTGGTACAATTAGCGAATCATATCCGATTTAAGATCACTAAAGGTGGTTAAGGATTTTCTTGAGTATTTACGAAATACTAAAGAATCATTTATAGAAATAACGAGCACCTTATAAAGGAGTGTTCGGACTCAAACTTCATATGTGATTCCAGTTATATTATGTCAATCCCAAATCAAGTTCAACCTAGTCTAGTAACTTTAAGTTAGAAATATTCCAAACGTAAGGTTATGGTTGGTTCAATAAAAAAGACTAAGTATATTGCCTTGAATAGCACCACAAAACCTATATATATGAACAAATTTATAATCGAGCTAGGTGTGATTCCAAATGTTGAAAATCACGTAACATTGTATGCTATAACATCCCGGCAATATAGAATGTGAAAGAACTTAGAGCTACGAGAAGTTGAGAAGTATACCATGATAAGTACCACATGATAAAGGCTGTTTATCAGCGTTGGATAGAGTTAATTAATAAAGTAGATAGTTAAGACTATATAACATATCCCTTCAATAAGGGACTAGGTCAATTGGTTTTGAGAAACTTGATCAGAGGAATGATGATAAGATTCCATAATTGACCCCAAATGCAAGTGGAAGATTGAAAGAGTTAGGGATAAAGGTACGCCTAATGTAATCTGTACATATATCTAAATCTAAGAGCGATCTTGTTCATAATGAAGATATTTGTTTTCTATTATTTACTTTATCATACAGTGATACAATTAATTAGCGATTATTTTAAAGCATATTAAATATAAAACCCTTAAATGATATGTTATGCGATAATAATTACAAAGGGTCGTAATCATGAGAAAATTATTATAATACTAAATAAAACATTATTTTAAATATTCTTGGTCAAGTTGTTTCGAGAAGCGATATCAAAACATCTGTTGAGAGGAGAGTATGTAACGCTCTGTAAATGTTGGACAGTGTATTAGTCATGGCTAGCGGGGTCATCAAGGGGTTATGTACGGATAGTCATTGGAAAACTATGGACCAATTCACTCGAGAGTTTCCTATTAGTAAAAAATAACTAAGGCCAAACAAGAAATCTCAAAGTGACGATATTGAATGATTCTCTTGATTAGAGAATACCATTCAACTATAATGTGAACGTTCCACTTTGATATAGTTAAATCAAGGCATGAGTCTATCGAATAACTGTAATTGGGTCCGAATTGAAGCATTGGAAGTGAAACACTATTCAATATAATATTTTTATCCTCGATTATATGAGGTTAGTATCACAGTCAACTGTAAGCAGCTTAAAATCAAAATCTCTAGCCAGAGCATTACAATTATTAATAAGTGTTATTATTGGACCAAGGCCTTGGTGTTTGGACTAACCAAGTTAAATGTGGATGATGTTGGAATTTTGACTGAAGCCAAATTCCATAAGTCCGAAAGTGATATGTTTTGACGAAGAAATCAGTATAAATAAAGCTATTGGATAATGTAGTTAAATCCCTGCTAAAACCACATATAATCCCCACTATAGCGCATAGCGTACTTCGACGGCTACATTTCAATTTAGTGCTATTAAATGGTAGATCCGCTTTACGCCCGACCATTTTCGGCTACACCCACTAAATCAAGGATGTTTAGCACCCGCTTTAGAAATATTATTATATAATGGTTGATTTGACTAGCTCTTTTTTAATTAAACAACGAAGTAAGGCTAAAGACCTGATTTTAAGGCATAAGTGCTCAAAATAAGTTAGAAATACATTGTAATCACCAAATCTAGTCTGCATAAATCATGATATTCTTCTATAAGATTAAATAATATTTCTTTTTCCTACACAAATGATGTAAGAATGAGAATGTGTTAAATTTAAATATTTGGTTTTATATCTAATGAAGCTTTTTTCACTGTGCCTGTTTTCTGCTATATCCCCGCTATAACTTTTTGTACCTCCACCATATAAAACCGCTAAGTACTTTAAATACCCAGCTACTGGGTACCCCTTAAAATAGTAAAATTAGATTTTACTGAAAAGATGTGTAAGTGATAAAATCAGCCAAATTTTCACACCACTATCTAAAATAATGTGCGAATGTTAATATTCTAATTGTTCAATATTAATCTTTGACTTATTTTATACTTTTGAGTCGCACAACCGTAATGGTGAATACTCCAAAATACCATATGATTAATTGATTTAGAATTTTTTTAAATTAATTAAATTAGTTAATATTTATGAAATATTAATTATTAAATATATTTTTTCAGTGCCATTAGTATTTAATAAAGTGTATATAGAAAAGTTTTGTAGTTACTATTTCTATACGATATCGATAAATATTTAAATTTGATTAAATCAATTAGTTGCCAAATGGGTTTGGGAATTGTTAATGGCCTATATAGTCACAATCATGACTGACCTAAGGTGTGAGGAGAGGAAGGGTTTGAGTATTCAAAATAGGTTTGAAATGATATTAAAAGAATGAGTAAAGGAACTTTTCCTCTTTTTAAATGCCTACTTAAACACATTATTGTCATTATCTTAGGACTCTTCTCTTGTTCAATTTCAACAAAAAATTCCATGTCTTCAAGTCCATAAAATTCCCAAAATCAAAATAAGTCAAAATCAAGTCAATATAAGTTTGTTCGCCACTAGAACATAGCAAAATCCGAAAGCTGATTTGGTTAAATCTAGGAGTTAATAAATCACTCAAGATGTGAATCTCAGGCTACTACATAAGGTAATTATTCAATATCATTTTGATTATATATTACAACATTCAGTACAGTTTAGATCCCGTATCTTATAATACGAATTTATACATGCCTATGTTGTTCAATATATTGTTTGATGTGTTCTTGGAATTAATGTTTAATAACAGAAAATACTCAAAACAACAATACACTGAAATTATTTTCAAAAAAAAAATCAAATTTAATACTATTTTAACTACTTAAAGTAATTTTATAACATATTATATCTATGTATAGATATAAGCAAACTACATACATTAATTATTTGAAGTTATTTTATAAAATTGAATACAGTTATATATATATATATATATATATATATATTAATACACGCTATTTTCAAATATATTACAAATTCTATCATGTTTATTATTTATATGTATATGTGTGTGTGTATAATTTCAATACAATAATTATATAAGGGCTTTTGTTTAAAATCATAGATCGAATTTTAAATTCTTCCCAAGTTAAGCTAGATTTCAAATTGTTAATTTCAAATTTTCAAAAGATATAAAATTAGTCAAAATTAATTTCAAGATATATGCATGCATGCATGTATAATTTTTATTTTATATAATTTCAGTATAAAATCATGGATAGCAAATGCATATATAAAAGGTGATGTGTTTGTTGGGGTATAAATTCCAACACCTATAAACGTACACTTTAACCATATACACTATTTATATGTTACACTTACAATACACTCACATAAGTACATTTAAATACATTTATATATTTATGAAGTACAAATTTAAAAGTAGTAGGTGAAATTCCTAATTAATTACATATTCATAAAATTTATGACATATTAAATTGTATTCAGTAAATAATAATTTGACTCTTCACTTACCAAAATAATAACACAAAACCAGTAATCGTTACGCACATATACACATAAGAGTATATTTGATATACTTTATTTTATATAAATATTAAATTTATCAATTTAAATCAATTAGTTAAACTTATTTTAAAATAAATTATATAAAATAAGATTTTATTTGAAAGAAATTTTAGATTGGATCTAAAATCCCATAGACTTCGTAGGCCCAACAAAGATCTGAAATGGAACTTTATTTGGAATTTTTCTATTCAACCCGCTATTGACTGGCTCAGATGCTTCAACTATCACCATAACTAGAAGTCAAAACTCAAAGTTTAAAATCTATAGCGGTAGTATTTTCAGTTATTCGATAATTGTTATTATTTGTAACAAGGACTTTGAAGTTAGTCTTATAATTAACTATGGATATTTTCTGTGTTTTAGTTGTTTATCAAACTTAAGATATCTAAGTGATATAGTGATGATGAAAAGAAAGCATTACAAACATCGTTGCTCAAGGGTGTATAGTAAATTCGATTAGTATATGATTTTCCTAGACTATCTATTTGCAATGGAACTTGTGCCATAATGCCACAATGATGAGGCCAAAAATAGTGTGGCATTAGAGCCCACTTAAAGAAATGATCAGAGGACATTAGTGTCCAGAAAGGGTGTTTAACAAAGATGAAGCGAAAAAAGTCCATTTATCTTGCCTTACTTGGTCGATTGAGTGATTTGTTTATTGTTATCCCGCTTTTGAATAAAGTAGTATCTCAGTGAATCGGAACCATTGAATGGTTGTTAAATAAACAAGAAGTCTAGATGTTAGTCTAGTGCTAGAATGCAGATCGAATTCGAGAAATTAGTGTTGATCCTTGCTTGCCACGAGTAGATACTTAACTATCCTTCAGATAAGTCAAATGACAAGAAGCAAAAGATGAAACCACAAATCGAAGTCACAACTCAACACCGAGTTGTAAGTGATGAGTCAGCAAACTCCAAGTTAAGAATGGATGTGACGACCCGGCCTTCTACGCCCAGAAAACTGTTTCGTCTTGAAGAAAGAAAGGGATGAGAAAATAGAAAAGATAGAGAAGAAAGAACAACAACATCAGAATCTCACAGCGGAACGAATATATTATAATAATCACATAAGTATTTACATAATATACAACATAAATCAGAGTTATACAGATAATACATCACATACTAGACAGTTATAAACACCTGTCTAGTTAATACAACTCGATACAACTCAAACAATACAGAGATACCAACACAGCGGAACTATATATATATATATATATATATATATATATATATATATATATATATATATCTACAACGCTGAAGCCTCCTGCTCCATTGCTCCTTCAGAATTCGTTAAAGCTAACCTGAATCCCTTGGCCACCCGTAAAAATTTGGGTACCCGAGAGTTTATGAAAAACAAAAATAAACTCCGGGTCAGACATGGGTCTGGTATGAGTAACATGTTAAAGTTGCTTAATTTTGAAAATCCTTTTTAAAACAAAAGGTATCACGTAAGACTCCCCACAAATAAACATGGGTAAGTTTTTACCTTACGCTAACCAAAACATTTGATAGGAAATTCTGTGATATTATAATAGGTCTAGGGTTTTCAACTAAATAGAAAATAGCCGAAATTGTTACATTCATTAAATTCCAGCTACTAGCCACAAAGGTGAGTAATACAATCAAAACCGTTGGCACTTATTGGATTGTGGATTCCATACAATGGCAGGGCTACTGGGGTACCGCCCGTCACAGTACGTGGCCTAGATCAAAGTACTGAGGATCACTCCCGACCCCCGGCAACACAAGGCCAGAACCATTCCTTATTGAACAGTCCCGAACAAGATAAACCCTGCAGTTGTTTGCAACCAACTGCCCACACAGCTGAATAAAAAGGGACATCTAGACAGGGGAATATCCTTGTCCTGCTTGGGCATGACCCACCTAACCTTGATGCACCTCCCCTGTTTTAGCCATTCCCGGTTGATGAGGCTTGAGGATGCGATTACCTTTATAGAACATTTCTTAGAATGCTCATCGCCCACCTGAAAATGTGTTGAAAGCATTCAATCCATACAAGTTCGTTCCGGGTTCGAACGAAACCGAAGGCATTATCTCGTTACACTCATTTTGAAATCACCCTCAGAGTTAACGACAATAAACCTTGCATTCTGAATCTTCATCTTCATTTTAGATTCACGACCTACCGTTAATTTGGAATCGATGTGGTTTTCGGATGTTCCAAATGAGGAAAACCGATCCCGATCTCATCGAAATCCAAAACGCGTCTTTTAAGGCCAAGTTGTCTATTTAGTCTTAACAGTTTAATTCAATATCATCAATATACATAAATGGATAATTCATAATATCACAGTAGATAATCATATCATCATCACATACAGATAATCAATAATATCATCCAAACAGATAATTAAATATTATCATATTTAGCTATACATCCATATCACATAGATATTACTCATGTCAGATCTGAATTCAAAATCATCAAATGAAATATCAATATCATTTATAAGCAATGATTTATAATAATACCATTTGTAATTAATTTAAAATGAATTAAATTAACTACTCCTATCTCTAATTAATTTAAAGTAAAATTAAATTAATTACTTCATCTATAAATCCTGTTTATACAACCATTAATTAATTATAAATCAAATTAATTAACTAATCTTTAGATATTCATCTTGATTTAACACCCTTGGTTAATCACCTTCTAATTACAATAAGTAATTAGTCTTTATTTAATTTTACAAATTAATTATCCTAAATCATTTATAGAAATTAACATTTAATTACTTTATTTATTAATTGATTACATTTATTCTTAATTAATTACATCAATTAATCATCCCATTATTGATTATTTCTTAATTAATCAATACTTAATTTATTTTATTAATGATCTCTAATTTAGATTTAAATTGAATTTCTTTGGTTAAATTAATTACATTAAGTAATTAACCTTTAATTAAACACAATTATTAATCGCCTTCGATTAATATTAACCAGTAATTAACTACCCTTAATTACTCATATAAAGAAATTAATTATCCATAATTAATTATCTCCTTTAATTAATCCTTTGACTAATTTCAAAAGTAATTAACCAAATTACTTTATTAACACATCATCTTTACTATTTACATTCAGTAATTAACATTAATTACTTCCTTAAGTAATTATGCTCCATTGAATACATTAAGTAATTACACTTATCAATTTATCAAATGATTTTCTTAAATTAATTAAACTAAATTAATTAACTTAAATTAATCATCTTATCAAAATTAATCATAACAAGTAATTAATCTCTTAATTACTTTTATCAAGTAATTACATTTAACAATTTACAATGGATTATCTAATTAATCTGATTAATTATATTAATTAATGACATACATTAATTTACTAATAATCTTTAGTTAATTATCTTCATTAACTAATAACATTTCTTAAATTAGTTTCTTAATTAATTTCTAGTATAAATTAATCTAAACTATTAGTTTATAAAATAAGTCATTTCTTGATTAACTTATTCATTTGATCATTTAAATATCTTAATTATTCCTATGATAATCTATTTCTATATTAATGACTCATAAATATTAAAGTATATTAGAACATTACATTTTAAATTTAAATTCAAATTCCATTTTGAATTTAAGATTCAAAAATGATTATTATTCTATATTTACTAAATTTTCAATTCAATTTATAATCTTTAAATAAATGTAAATAATGTTTATTATTTACATATGAACTTATATAAGAAAAGCCTTTAAATTGCTTTAACCTTGCTCCTGTACTTCAATTTTTATTACGTTCGTAATAAAAAGTGGACGGTCCACTATAAAACCGGCTGGCCTTGCCAAAAAATGAAAAGCCTTTAAATTCAACCACTTAAATCTTTATTTAAATTTAAACTTCAAAGGGACATTCATATTTTAACAACTGATTTAAACTTACAGATTTGAATTCGAAGTAATCTTGAATCCACCAATTTAACTTTAATTTAAAACTTTGATTTAAACTTCCTTTACAAACTTGAATTAAAAACTTGATTTCCAAATCCAATCCATTTTAAAACCTTAAGGTTCGAATGTTCATTTGAAACTATACTTTAAATCTTTTAAATTAAAATCCAGTTTAAATTCTGTTTTCAAATTTTAAAATAATTTAAATTATGAAAAGAACTGTCAGGTTATGATATTGAAAAAAAACTGAAAAAACCTTCTTTTTAAACACTTTAAAACTTTCAACATTTCAAAGTCATTCTGAATTCTGACTTCCTCAAGGTTTAAACTTAGTTTAATTATCTGATGTACAATTTTTAACTCAGGTTTTAAAATTTCTAAACATACAGGCTTTAAAACCTGTAAACAAAATTTACTCGAGTCCTAGCAAAATCACATCGAGTCAAATGCAAAAAAACACGAGCCAATCCTTGGATAACTCGAGTAAAACTCGAGCATCTCCTCTCAGGCAAACCCAGAAACAATAAAACCCACAATGTTCGCCGTGCACAGGCACGGAGTCGGCGCCGGGCTCTGGCGATCGAGACCACCCCCTTCAAGTCGCAAATTGTTCCAACGTTGACCGCGAATCAACGAACAACCCTAAAGCACTGTCGTTCAAAATCGAGCATAGCTCGATAACTTCGAACCCATCACCCAAACACAAATACGCCTCGGCATGGCAACTCCGACCCCCTGCATCACCGCCCCTTTGCCCACTTGCTCATCACGACCTAGGCACCTCCTCTCTAAACCCGGCCACACTCGACGCAACAACGAAGTCGTGGCGATCAAAAATGCGTGCATCAGTAAAATTAGGTTTAGAAACTTCAATCACTCGCCGTTGTCACCACCGTGGCCGTGACCACCCACAACTATTTTTCCCATCACCTCGGCAGGCTCCTCCACTTCCTCGCACAGCCCGACCACCTCCAGTCACAAGGATCACCAAAAATCGCCCAAAACTCAACATTTGTTCAAAAACGAACTACACTTAAATCACTTGACTGAAAATCATAATAGTAATTGTAAAAATCATATTATGGTATGTGTATTTGATTCATAACCCTGAATTCACGAATTAAAATCATTGAGGTTTAACTTATTTTAGTTTTCTACTTGTAGTTTTACATTTTCCAGAACTAACACCACTGTTTTTCCTTTAAACAAATTTTAAACTTAAGTATCTGTTAATACCTGCATTTTTTTGTCAACTTATATCTTGTTAAGGCTTGAATTAAGAACAAAAATGAAATTTTGTTAAGGATTTTAAACCTGGAACTAAAGTCAGGTAGAATATGCAGAGATGCTCATCAAAATACTCATACTTAACACAGAGTTATACAAAGAAATATATCCAAC
Organism: Allium cepa; assembly: GCA_030765085.1. Classification (NCBI taxonomy): domain Eukaryota; kingdom Viridiplantae; phylum Streptophyta; class Magnoliopsida; order Asparagales; family Amaryllidaceae; genus Allium; species Allium cepa. Next base: position 191,045,732 of record CM060930.1, on the reverse strand, counting down.
ACCAACTGAATTTCAGAAGAAAAACTTGCAACAGAACCATTATATACTTAATAGTTAAATTATGATGTTACTCACCTTGATTAAAGAGAAGGAACAGAGCACCACTTTTTGTCTGAAGCAAGTTGAACTTCAAAACTGGAAAGTAGTTTGCTTCATTACCTTAATCTACTCATCTTTGTTGGATTTGCAAACATTATTCAAGTTTGTATAAATGGAAATGTTTGCCATTATTTCTTGTTTCAGTTTGGATATGTTTAGTGAACGAACAAAAGAAGAAGGTATGCATATATAAAGAAGTTTTCAGGGGAAGGTAATACCTGGGTTTGCACATGCAGGAACAATTATGCTTTTGTTTGTATCAGGCAAAATGCTTTATTTTGGAGGCTGAAAGATTTTTCCAATATTTCGAATTGACTCTAGTTTTATGCTGAGATGAAAGTTTTTAATGTGAATGTACTTTACGTCTCAACTTACTTATTTTTATGCTTAGATATTTTTGTTTATACTTTGCTATGTATTAGCTTGCTCTACAAACTATCTTATATGTTAATTTTATTTACTCTTTAGCTTGCATACCTATTTTACAGTCATGATTACTTGCCTGCATACTTATTTACAAGCTACTTGCATATGTTTATTTTATTTCTTGCCTGAGTTATATTAACAGTTTACCTTCCCTTTATTTTTATTTTTTTACTTTATGTTCAGACATTTCATTTTGCATTTCTTTTACTAGCACATATTTTTACTTTGTCTTGTAACTTGATATTTGTATTATATTTTCTTGCCTTGTATTACTAACTTACAGGCTACAAATTTGCTAATTTGCAGGCTTATCTTGCTTTATACCCCATGTGTATATATTTTACTTTAGTACTTTGCTTTGCATTTTCTTTGGCATGCATATTTTATTTATAGCTACATCATTTTGCTTTGTATTTCTTCTTGCCTGCATATTATCTTACAACATATTTATCTTACTTTGTTTATTTTTACTTTGCTTTAAGTACTTTGTTTCAATATTTGTTGTGAATTTTTAACTTATGTACTTATGTTTAATCCTAACACATGTGCTTATTTATCCTTTCTCTGCTTATTTATCCTTTTTTTTATTTTAAAACTTATACTATCAAATGTTAAATAAGTAACTTATGTACTTGTGTTAATATAAATAAGGTTTATTTTAATTTTAAACATTTTTAAAAGACTTACTTTTAATCTTTCAAATTATAGCTATTTATATAAATAAATTTGAAATAACAATTTCTATTTAAAAACCATTTGTAAAGGCATTATGATTAATAAAACTCATTATTAAATTAAAAAATTTACCTCTTTATTACTTATTTTATCAAGTTAAATTTAAGAAGAAACTAGAACAAACCTTTTTGTTAATCTTATTTAAATTCAAACCTAAGCTTAAATAAATTTAAAACAATCAATATTTATCTTAAGTATTTTAAACCATACAGTTATTTATTAAATAGCTTTTAAAAAGATATATATATATATATATATATATATATATATATATTAAATCAAATTATAATTACCAAAAATATTGAAATAAGAAAATATGTTTTTACTTGTTAAATTAAAAACAAAGCTTACCTATTTACAATATATACAATTATATACATTATAAATAGATGACAACTAAATTAGCTTTTAAAAGATAAATTATCAGTTAAATATTTGTTTAAAGGAAGATTATTAAATCAATTCATATATTATTAACCATTATTATCAAATTAATTTAATTTTTAATGCAGATTATTAATTTGATATTGCCTCAAATTTCCAGGATGTCACATTCCTCCCCCCTTAAAAGAATTTCGTCCCCGAAATTTAAAAAAAAGGTAATTTAATAATCTAGTTAAAGATTTATTTTAAAACACAAGCATATATCAATCATAAGCTAACAATCATAGCAACCAATTCATCCAAATAAACAAATCTAACTATCTAGACAAGATTCCGGATAGAATTCCCTCGAGTTTCCCAAATATAAATACCGGGATACTCGCTCTACAGATCCCAAACAATCCATACTACTAAGCTACAGAGCTTGCACTCATCTAGATCTACAAATAAGACGGGATATCAAACTACAGATAAGTCTGACTCAACAATTAAAACTTCCCGAACTTTTGGTTCTACAACCAGAAATAGATCTTACACGTACTCCCTCAGAGATACGTGAAACACAACGAATTCCAGTTATCCAAACTGACAATTCAATCTTGAAGACCAAACGCTTATCCAAATCGAATCTTCGATTTCAAAATCCAAATTCCTCCGTCTCTTATCCACAAAACTCTTCGGACGATCCTGGACCGTCTACATCCTTACTGATCTGCTCAACTCTTGCTGATGCTCCTAGAAATAAACTGAACCAAAGACAATCCAACAAAATGATCTTTCCAAGATCAACCAAACTCAGAACACAACTCTATTCCAAATCAAAAAACAGAACTTATTTCTCTCATCCGGAAAAGATAAAATAGGTGCACTCTAATCTGGTCTCAGATCTTGAAAAATTTCCTGTAAAACTCTCTAATCCAAACACTGCAACGTCCAATTGCTTCCAAACTAAAAAAGCTGCCACCATGCTTCCACTGTGCAACTCTGACTGAACAGATGAAAATGCTGAAGATGAACTCAAACACAGACTGGACAACACATTCCAAAAATAAAGTTCACATATCCAAAAATAAAACACAGAAGTTTCCCCCAAAATCTGAGCTATCCAACTCGATAACCATCCAATTACTAATCTGATCCATCGGTACCATTCCTGGAAATCCAATCGATACCAAACTCAATCACCAAATGTTAACAAATCTTTGACTCCTTGAAGACATCCAGAAAATGTCTCTGAAACACAAGAGAACGCTCAAATTATCGCAAGTCACTTTTGCGATCAATCCAGCCTAAATCCAAAGATACTGCTCTCTCTTTACAAATCAGAACAGCTTACGCTTATGTGGCCAATCCATCGAAGAAATGCAATCACTCTACTGCTTCTGAAATCACCCAAGAAAAACTGCTAAGCCAGAAGACTTCCTAATCCAGAGCCCTTCGAGAAACTCGGACCTCCAACCAACAGAAACATTTTATTGAACTCAGCTTAACACAGCCACAACCGAAACAGACACTCTTCCTTAACTTGTCCCAAAGAAACATCTTCGGAGACATCCATAGTCACTGTGTCTCATCACACAGCTACTACCCCTTGATATATCAAGATATCATGACTTGCTTCTGCCCAACCGACAGATCCAAACTCTAGCTCAACCAAACTTACACTTCAAAAGTGAACTCCGAATCTTAACAGATTTCCTTCAGAGATCGATGAAATCCTTATACCACTCAAAGCTTACTCGAGACGGTATTAGGCCTGCAGTCTCGACAATTATACTTCCAACCTCAAACATTCAAACTCCAACCATCGATAGTCGTGTTACACACACCACTACCCAATCTACCTTTATAGCTCATTGGAAAACCTGAACAGGTAACCCAACAATAGGTAGAAATATATATATATATATATATATATATATATATATATATATATATCAAAATTACAAATACGCTCTCTCAGGAAAGAAATCACTCAAGAGCCTAGGCATTCACTCAACCTAGCGCTCTGATACCAACTGTGACGACCCGACCTTCTACGCCCAGAAAACCGATTTGTCTTGAAGAAAGAAAGGGATGAGAAAATAGAAAAGATAGAGAAGAAAGAACAACAACATCAGAATCTCACAGCGGAATGAATATATTATAATAATCACATAAGTATTTGCATAATATACAACATAAATCAGAGTTATACAGATAATACATCACATACTAGACAGTTATAAACACCTGTCTAGTTAATACAACTCGATACAACTCAAACAATATAGAGATACCAACACAGCGGAACTATATATATATATCTACAACGCTGAAGCCTCCTCCTCAATTGCTCCTTCAGAATTCGTCAAAGCTAACCTGAATTCCTTGGCTACCCGTAAAAATTCGGGTACCCGAGAGTTTATGAAAAACAAAAATAAACTCCGGGTCAGACATGGGGGTGGTATGAGTAACAGGTTAAAGTTGCTTAATTTTGAAAATCCTTTTTAAAACAAAAGGTATCACGTAAGACTCCCCACAAATAAACATGGGTAAGTTTTTACCTTACGCTAACCAAAACATTTGATAGGAAATTCTGTGATATTATAATAGGTCTATGGTTTTCAAGTAAATAGAAAATAGCCGAAATTGTTACATTCATTAAATTCCAGCTACTAGCCACAAAGGTGGGTAATACAATCAAAACCGTTGGCACTTATTGGATTGTGGATTCCATACAATGGCAGGGCTACTGGGGTACCGCCCGTCACAGTACGTGGCCTAGATCAACGTACCGAGGATCACTCCCGACCCCCTGCAACACAAGGCCGGAACCATTCCTTACTGAACAGTCCCGAACAAGATAAACCCCGTAGTTGTTTGCAACCAACTGCCCATACAGCCGAATAAAAAGGGACATCTAGACAGGGGAATATCCTTGTCCTGCTTGGGCATGACCCACCTAACCTTGCTGCACCTCCCCTGTTTTAGCCATTCCCGGTTGATGGGGCTTGAGGCTGCGATTACCTTTATAGAACATTTCTTAGAATGCTCATCGCCCACCTGACGATGTGTTGAAAGCATTCAATCCATACAAGTTCGTTCCGGGTTCGAACGAAACCGAAGGCATTATCTCGTTACACTCATTTTGGAATCACCCTCAGAGTTAACGACAATAACCCTTGCATTCTGAATCTTCATCTTCATTTCAGATTCACGACCTATCGTTAATTTATGTGGTTTTCGGATGTTCCAAATGAGGAAAACCGATCCCGGTCTCATCGAAATCCAAAACGTGTCTTTTAAGGCCAAGTTGTCTATTTAGTCTTAACAGTTTAATTCAATATCATCAATATACATAAATGGATAATTCATAATATCACAGTAGATAATCATATCGTCATCATATACAGATAATCAATATTATCATTCAAACAGATAATTAAATATTATCATATTTAGCTATACATCCATATCACATAGATATTACACATGTCAGATCTGAATTCAAAATCATCAAATGAAATATCAATATCATTTATAAGCAATGATTTATAATCATACCATTTGTAATTAATTTAAAATGAATTAAATTAACTACTCCTATCTCTAATTAATTTAAAGTAAAATTAAATTAATTACTTCATCTATAAATCCTACTTATACAACCATTAATTAATTATAAATCAAATTAATTAACTAATCTTTAGATATTCATCTTGATTTAACACCCTTGGTTAATCACCTTCTAATTACAATAAGTAATTAGTCTTTATTTAATTTTACAAATTAATTATCCTAAATCATTTATAGAAATTAACATTTAATTACTTTATTTATTAATTGATTACATTTATTCTTAATTAATTACATCAATTAATCATCCCATTATCGATTATTTCTTAATTAATCAATACCTAATTTATTTTATTAATGATCTCTAATTTAGATTTAAATTGAATTTCTTTGGTTAAATTAATTACATTAAGTAATTAACCTTTAATTAAACACAATTATTAATCGCCTTCGATTAATATTAACCAGTAATTAACTACCCTTAATTACTCATATAAAGAAATTAATTATCCATAATTAATTATCTCCTTTAATTAATCCTTTGATTAATTTCAAAAGTAATTATCCAAATTACTTTATTAAAACATCATATTTACTACTTATATTCAGTAATTAACATTAATTACTTCCTTAAGTAATTATGCTCCATTGAATACATTAAGTAATTACACTTATCAATTTATCAAATGATTTTCTTAAATTAATTAAACTAAATTAATTAACTTAAATTAATCATCTTATCAAAATTAATCATAACAAGTAATTAATCTCTTAATTACTTTTATCAAGTAATTACATTTAACAATTTACAATGGATTATCTAATTAATCTGATTAATTATATTAATTAATGACATACATTAATTTATTAATAATCTTTAGTTAATTATCTTCATTAACTAATAACATTTCTTAAATTAGTTTCTTAATTAATTTCTAGTATAAATTAATCTAAACTATTAGTTTATAAAATAAGTCATTTCTTGATTAACTTATTCATTTGATCATTTAAATATCTTAATTATTCCTATGATAATTTATTTCTTTATTAACGACTCATAAATATTAAAGTATATTAGAACATTACATTTTAAATTTAAATTCAAATTCCATTTTGAATTTAAGATTCAAAAATGATTATTATTCTATATTTACTAAATTTTCAATTCAATTTATAATCTTTAAATAAATGTAAATAATATTTATTATTTACATATGAACTTATATAAGAAAAGCCTTTAAATTCAACCACTTAAGTCTTTATTTAAATTTAAACTTCCAAGAGACATTCATATTTTAACAACTGATTTAAACCTACAGATTTGAATTCGAAGTAATCTTGAATCCACCAATTTACCTTTAATTTAAAACTTTGATTTAAACTTCCTTTAAAAACTTGAATTAAAAACTTGATTTCCAAATCCAATCCATTTTAAAACCTTAAGGTTCAAATGTTCATTTGAAACTATACTTTAAATCTTTTGAATTAAAATCCATTTTAAATTCTGTTTTCAAATTTTAAAATAATTTAAAATCTGAAAAGAACTGTCAGGTTATAATATTGAAAAAAAAAACTGAAAAAACCTTCTTTTTAAACACTTTAAAACTTTCAAGATTTCAAAGTCATTTTGAATTCTGATTTCCTATAGGTTTAAACTTAGTTAATTATCTGATGTACAATTTTTAACTCAGGTTTTAAAATTTCTAAACTTAAAGGCTTTAAAACCTGTAAACAAAATTTACTCGAGTCCTAGCAAAATCACTTCGAGTCAAATGCAAAAAAACACGAGCCAATCCTTGGATAACTCGAGTAAAACTCGAGCATCTCCTCTCAGGCAAACCCAGAAACAATAAAACCCACAATGTTCGCCGTGCACATGCACGGAGTCGGCACCGGGCTCTGGCGATCGAGACCACCCCCTTCAAGTCGCAAATCGTTCCAACGTTGACCCCGAATCAACGAACAACCCTAAAGCACTATCGTTCGAAATCGAGTATAGCTCGATAACTTCGAACCCATCACCCACACACAAATACGCCTCGGCATGGAAACTCCGACCCCCAGCATCACCGCCCCTTTGCCCACTTGCTCATCTACGACCTAGGCACCTTCTCTCTAAACCCGGCCACACTCGACGCAACAACGAAGTCGTGGCGATCAAAAATGTGTGCATCAGTAAAATTAGGTTTAGAAACTTCAATCACTCGCCGCTGTCACCACCGTGGCCGTGACCACCCACAACTATTTTTCCCATCACCTCGGCAGGCTCCTCCACTTCCTCGCACAGCCCGACCACCTCCAGTCACAAGGATCACCAAAAATCGCCAAAAAATCAACATTTGTTCAAAAACGAACTGCACTTAAATCACTTGACTGAAAATCATAATAGTAATTGTAAAAATCATATTATGGTATGTGTATTTGAATCATAACCCTGAATTCACGAATTAAAATCATAGAGGTTTAATTATTTTAGTTTTCTACTTGTAGTTTTACATTTTCCAGAACTAAAACCACTGTTTTTCCTTTAAACAAATTTTAAACTTAAGTATCTTTTAATACCTGCATTTTTTTGTCAACTTATATCTTGTTAAGGCTTGAATTAAGAACAAAAATGAAATTTTGTTAAGGATTTTAAACCTGGAACTAAAGTCAGGTAGAATATGCAGAGATGCTCATCAAAATACTCATACTTAACACAGAGTTATACAAAGAAATATATCCAACACCAACTGAATTTCAGAAGAAAAACTTGCAACAGAACCATTGTATACTTAATAGTTAAATTATGATGTTACTCACCTTGATTAAAGAGAAGGAACAGAGCACCATTTTTTGTCTGAAACAAGTTGAACTTCAAAATTGGAAAGTAGTTTGCTTCATTACCTTAATCTACTCATCTTTGTTGGATTTGCAAACATTATTCAAGTTTGTATAAATGGAAAGGTTTGCCATTATTTCTTATTTCAATTTGGATATGTTTAGTGAACGAACAAAAGAAGAAGGTATGCATATATAAAGAAGTTTTCAGGGGAAGGTAATACCTGGGTTTGCACATGCAGGAACAATTATGCTTTTGTTTGTATCAGGCAAAATGCTTTATTTTGGAGGCTGAAAGATTTTTCCAATATTTCGAATTGACTCTAGTTTTATGCTGAGATGAAAGTTTTTAATGTCAATGTACTTTATGTCTCAACTTACTTATTTTTATGCTTAGATATTTTTGTTTATACTTTGCTTTGTAGTAGCTTGCTCTACAAACTACCTTATATGTTAATTTTATTTACTCTTTAGCTTGCATACCTATTTTACAGTCATGATTACTTGCCTGCATACTTATTTACAAGCTACGTGCATATGTTTATTTTATTTCTTGCCTGAGTTATATTAACAGTTTACCTTCCCTTTATTTTTATTTTTTTACTTTATGTTCAGACATTTCATTTTGCATTTCTTTTACCAGCACATATTTTTACTTTGTCTTGTAACTTGATATTTGTATTATATTTTATTGCCTTGTATTACTAAATTACAGGCTACAAATTTGCTAATTTGCAGGCCTAGCTTGCTTTATACCCCATGTGTATATATTTTACTTTAGTACTTTGCTTTGCATTTTCTTTGGCCTGCATATTTTATTTATAGCTACATCATTTTGCTTTGTATTTCTTCTTTCCTGCATATTATCTTACAACATATTTATCTTACTTTGTTTATTTTTGCTTTGCTTTAAGTACTTTGTTTCAATATTTGTTGTGAATTTTTAACTTATGTACTTATGGTTAATCCTAACACATGTGCTTATTTATCCTTTTTTTTCTTATTTATCCTTTTTTTATATTTTAAAACTTATACTATCAAATGTTAAATAAGTAACTTATGTACTTGTGTTAATATAAATAAGGTTTATTTTAATTTTAAACATTTTTAAAAGACTTATTTTTAATCATTCAAATTATAGCTATTTATATAAATAAATTTGAAATAACAATTTCTATTTAAAAACCATTTGTAAAGGCATTATGATTAATAAAACTCATTATTAAATTAAGAAATTTACCTCTTTATTACTTATTTTATCAAGTTAAATTTAAGAAGAAACTAGAACAAACCTTTTTGTTAATCTTATTTAAATTCAAACCTAAGCTTAAATAAATTTAAAACAATCAATATTTATCTTAAGTATTTTAAACCATACAGTTATTTATTAAATAGCTTTTAAAAAGATATATATATATATACATATATATTAAATCAAATTATAATTACCAAAAATATTGAAATAAGAAAATATGTTTTTACTTGTTAAATTAAAAACAAAGCTTACCTATTTACAATATATTCAATTATATACATTATAAATAGATGACAACTAAATTAGCTTTTAAAAGATAAATTATCAGTTAAATATTTGTTTAAAGGAAGATTATTAAATCAATTCAAATATTATTAACAATTATTATCAAATTAATTTAATTTTTAATGCAGATTATTAATTTGATATTGCCCCAAATTTCCGGGATGTCACAATGGAAGTCAAAGTAAGGTTCAGATAGGCGAAGGCAAGAACTTTTTATAACTCAGTATCGAGTTATAATTACAACTCGGTATCGGGTTGTCAACTTTGTTGATTTGTCCACAACCTTCACTTAGTGCTTTATGTTGGACTTAGAGAATGTGGGGAGCACATATTGGAGCTTTAATGATCTTTGTTTGTAAGTAGAAGGAGAACTGCAAATGGAAGGGAATCTTTTTGATTTGTCACCTTACTTCCCCGATTATCTGATTTTACCTCGAAACTTTATTGCATCCTCACCCAAGTTTTAGGAAACTAAGTTGTAAGATCATACTCGTAAAAAGAAAGAAAGAGTCATTAACAAAGTTGACGGTGGATGTAGGCTATTGATTTTGGCCAATGACTATAAATCTTGCGTGCTCTTGTCTAGTTAATTCTCTTAAATATTTTAAATTCCATTTATTAATCGATTGTGTTTTTGTTCCATTTTTTGTGTAAACATTTTGGTGCTTTCATTGAGAGATTTCAAGATTCTCACTTATAGATCTGTCTTGTTATGTTGGATTCTTGATTATTTAGAAAGTTGTTGTTGGAAGATCCTTGATTATTTTGATCCAAAAGAAGTCTGTCATTAGATCCAGAAGATTCATGATACCTAGGAAGGAAACAAGGAAGTTAATTACCTCAAGGCGAACCAGTGATGCTGAAAACAAAGGACATTAACATGGAGAAGGGATTAGTCAACCCTCTTCTACTAAAGTTCCAAGTTAACCGGAGATGATTTCTACGGTGGATTTGGATCGAAAATGATTGAGATGAACAAAAAATGTTATAGAGTCTAACTGTTATCCTAAAGGAAATGGAAAGGAGTATTTCTCTGATGACTCAACTACCTATGGTAGAAGTAGAGCAACAAAGAGTCGTCGTCTTCTAACTTGAAAGAAGAAAGTTCTTCTTCTTCGAGAAGGAATCAAATAAATTGAAAGCGGAAGATGAAAATGGAAGAAGCTAGGATATCAAATATGGTACATGGAAAATTCCTAAGTTACAACTTGATACTAAAACATCATGACTTGGTGCCGAGTTGTTAGGGAGAATTGTGATCCGTGACTCTGAGGATGAAGTAGATAAGAGGTTGATGTTGGTATTAAGAAAATTATGTGTGGCAGAGTTGTGGTGTTCAAGCAAATTCCATTGAGCCATCAAGGAAGGAATGTAGACAACAAAGGATCAGACGATTGGCTCTCCAAGTGATGGAGGAGCCTAGATGTTGTGGAAATAATCAAGAGTGTTTGTGTAGTTAAACACTTGGGGTTGTCCTTAACGATCGCCATCTAGTCGATCAGACTAGTCCAGAATATATAACTGACAAGGGGAGAAGGATTCTGATTTAGAATCGATAAAGAAGTAATGATGATTAGGGTTTGCCACCATTGAGGACCCCATTCACTAATATTATATTAAAGGAAAAGATCCTTGGAGATTTGTTATGCTGACGATGCCATCTTACAATGGAATAACAGATCTGACACAACATCTGTTAAAATACAAGTGGCATATGGATGGTGCCAGAGCTACTGACATAGTAAGATATAGATGTTTTGCCATTTTCCTTAAAGGAGTGGCTATGATGTGGTTAACTCAGCTCGTGTCAAAATCCATGCATTAGTTTAATCAGTTAGAAAAAGGTTCATGGAGCAGTTCAGGCTCCACGCTGATCGATCGAAGGATGTGATGTTCTTTTTGAGCATTTAATAGGGTTCCGAACAAACTCTAAAATATATTTTGAGTCAATTTAATACTATTGTAATCGAGGTGAGTAATTCGAATGAGGGCATTATATTGATCACATAGATCTGGAATACACCATGATTTGGAGATCGGTAGATCGTAAAGAGAAAACAACTATCTACCATGGAAGATTTCTATTTAAAGGCATTATAGTTACTATGCTTGGAAATGGCAGATTTGGCCATTGGACATATTGGTGGTAAATCGTTGAATGATGTTGTGTAGAGCAATGTCTCCATTAAGCAAACCAGTGATTTTGCTGAGAATGTTGCGGTCGATGTGGAAATAACAGTAATAATAAAAAAACCAAGGTGCTTGTAAAAAGAAGCCAGACATCAAGAATCTTTCGAGATATATAAAGCTGGGGATTATACCCGAATAATGAGTCTATTGAAAACATTTACCTTTTTATGCAAGGAACTAAAAATTATAAGAAGCCGCCTCGGAGGGAGGCAGAAGAACAAGAATGACGCTCAAGAAGGTGTTGTCACTTCCATGAAAAGTTGGGCATAATACCAATGAGTGCCATCGTCTAAAGGATACAATCGAGGGCGTGATCATGAAATAGAAGCTACAACGTATGTGAAAGAACCGTCGATTGGTTAGAATATGGATAGTAGACTTCAAGGGAAGATGGCCCAAAGGAATCAGGCTGGGCCTAGTGGTGATGGACCTTGGCAGCATGAAAACAGAATTGTGATTAACATTATTATTGGTGGACCACATCCGATTAAGAAAAGCCGAAATGAGATGGAAAGGTATGGTACTTCTTTGAAGCATGTTATGCAGGGGACTTCTTTCGCTTTGGAAGGTGAAACTCTGGCAAAACAACAGAAGATGATGTGCGATGATATTGTGTTCAAAGGTAATGATGTTGTCGGGGTCGAAGTGCCTACGTTTGACCTCATGGTTTATGACCATTGTTGGGCCAATGATTGTGCACCAAGTCCTAATTGATTGTAGAAGCAAAGGCTAGTATTTTGTTTAACAAAATGTTTAACCAAACAAAGATTGGTAGGCAGGACTTGAAGCCTGCAAGTCCTTATTTATGGATTTACCGGAGAAACTAAGGTTGATTTGTTAGTAGGCTGAGTGAAGGAGGCAACAAGATGGTGTTAGTGTATATGTTTTTTTGTGATTGATACATACTCGGCTTAAAATAATTTTTGGTCCGACCGGCCCTTGCTAATTTAAGAGTAGCCCTTGCCCGATGGTGTCTAATGATGAAATTCCCTACCAAGAGTGATGTAGGAGTTATCCCGGGAGATTAGAATACTGGCCATGAGTGCTACGTCATAGAACTCAAAGAAGCAAACCGACGAGAGAAGGTAAAGGGTGTAGAGAAGATTCTCTGCATCAAAACAGTTGAAGCATAACATCCTCTACCTAAGCTCTTGCTTGGCGCCATAGTAAATTTCGTAAATCTATAGACCTACGGAAATGGAAAGAAAATGCTAGGGAGAAACAGACGGAGCTGACGATCAACATCTGCTCAATGAGGATGACCCCACTTGGGCTTGAAGATCGGGTCTCAGCTTGGCATGAGGATGAAAAAGGAGTTGGTATGGTTTCTCCAGGTCATCCTAGATGTGCTTGCCTAGGCGCATTCTAATATGTGTGGAATATCATTGGAGATAGCATGCCATACATTGAATATGAACCCCTTATACCCTCCTTTGAAGCAAGAGGCATAGCCAAGATTCAAAGTGATCCGCTGTATTGTAGGAAGAAGTGGATAAGATGAAGGTGAATGACTTTATCTACAATGAAATATACCTTGAATGAATGTCGAATCCTATATTGGTCAAAAAGACTAGCGGAAAGCGGAAGACGTGTATCGATTATTCAGATATAAATTAGGCGTGCCTAAAGGATTGTTTTCCACTACCCAGAATTGACTAGCTTGTTGATGGAACCTCTAGACATGCACTATTATCTTTCATGGATGCATACTCTGGCTACAATCAAATAACAGTGCATGTTCCTAATCAAGAGCACACAAGTCTCATCATAGATTTAGGACTGTATTGTTATCAAGTAATGCAATTTTGTTTAAAGAATGCTAGAGCTAGAGATTGGCAAACTCGATGTATAAAGATCAAATTGGGTGGACGATGAAGGTCTATGTAGACGATATGCTATTGAAGTCACAATGATCGATGAACCACATGCGCAACCTCTCAGAGATGTTTACGGTGCTCCGAAAATGCGGGATGAAGCTTACCCCACTTAAATCTCTTTAGAGTTGCATTAGGCAAGTTTTAGGTTTCGTAGTAAATTCAAGGGGCATTGAAGCTAATCCATAGCAGATAAAAGTGTTAAAAGATGTTATTACCCCGCATATAAGGAGGATAATGCAGATATTGAACGGAAAGGTCATCGCACTGAGTCGATTTATTTCGAAGGCGACAGATAAATGTGTACTGTTCTTTAATGCCCTTAAAAAAAGGGAAATTTGTCTGGATGGAGAAATGTCAGAAAGCTTTCCTAGACCTACTTCATCACATAGAGATTGCCAATATTGTTAAAGGTTTAAAGCCTTTAGAAGAAGAAGACTTATTTATTTACTTGGCAGAGTCTGCTCATGCACTGAGTCAAGCTTTGGTATGTGAAAAGTCCAAAATTCAAAGTCCCATATATTGGACCAAAAAGCAGTTCACTAGAGCAGAAGAATTATTCAACTTTAGAGAATCTAGAATACTTCTTGTTGATCATGTCGAGAAAGTTGCGGTCATACTTCCAGATTCATTCGATAAAAGTGCTGAGTGATTAGTCTTTGAGGCAAATGCTACATCGACACAAGACTTCGGGGAGATCATTGAAGTAGAATATGAGCTGAGCCAATATGGTATGACCTCACATCCTATGAGGGAAATATGAGGACATGCATTGGCTGGTTTTATTGCAAGTTCACCATCTGGGATAGAACAGTAGAGGAAGATGTAATTCGACTTGCTTAGTGGAAGTTATATACAAATAGAGCATCTATGAACATAGTTTCAGGGAAGGAGTAATCTTAGAAACCGAGAGAAATAAACGATATGCTATGTCTTGAACCAGAGTTCCTAACAAAAAATAACAAAGCTAAATATGAAGCATTGATCACATGACTCAAGATAGAAGAAAAACCAGGAGTCAAAACATTGCACATACTTGGCGACCCTCAATTAGTGGTTTGTCAAGTGAAGAAGGAATTTTAAGCTAAGGAAGCTAGACTTTCCCCTTCCCTAATGAAGGTAATGGAACTGCTAACTGATATTGAATATTACACGATAATGCACATTCCTGGAGAAGGGAATATGAAAGCTGATTCACTGGCTAAAAGGCCAGCTCAGGGGATGCACAACTTATAAGACTTGTTCCATTGGAGGTTTTGTCAGCTTCGAGCATCGATCAGATGGGCGTCGACTGGTTCTTAGAGGCTGAGGTGGAGAAGTAGTCGTGGATAACTCCAACTAAAGAATATTTACTGAAGGGAACTCTCACGAATTGAGGAAACAAATGGCTAAAACTCTAGCTTAAAGTACCATGGTTTTTCATTTAGGAAGGAGTGCTATATATGAGAAATTTTTTTTCTCCCATATCACGATGTATCCATAAAGAGGAAGCTAAGAAGATTTTTTTCTATGTGCATGAAGGAAGCTACGGTGATCACATTAGGGGACAAACTTTGGCGACAAAGGTTCTTTGCTATGGAACTTTTAGCCTACAATTAATCAGAAAGGTGCTCATTACACTAGAAAGTGTGATAGTGCCAAAGGTTTGCGAACATCTTAAGAGCCCCATCCATAGAACTTATAAAAATGGTTGGCCATGACCATTTTTAGTTTGGGGAATTGACATCATCGGTGTGCTACCGATTTCGAAAGGTGGAGAATAGTATGCCATTGTAGCTTTGAAATATTTTTCACAAACTGAATCGAAGTGGAATGTTAGCCACAATCACCATGAAGAAAGTGATCAAATTTATAGTGAAAAATATTATATGCCAATTTGGAATTCAATAAGAGATTATCGCCAGCAATGGATCCCAATTCAAGATTGCCAAATTCAAAGACTTTTGCAAATGGTATCAAATTGAAAAGAAGTTCGCAGTAGTAGCACACCATAAGCAAATAGACTTATGGAGGCGATAAAAAAGATCATTAAATCCATCTAGAAGAAGGGATTAATAAAAGCTAAGGAAAATGGGTCGATGAATTACCACTAGTATTATAGGCTTACCGAATGACCCACAAGTCCAAATTCCATTCGCTTTGGCCTGCAGATGTGAAGCCATGATTCCCATTGAATTGAAAGTCCCATCTCATCGAATAATATGCTACGGTCCTGAGATGAACAAGGAGATCTTGCTTGATTCCCTCAAATTGGTTGACAAGAAACGAGAAGAAGCTGATTTAAGGGTAGCTCCACACCAAAAAAGAGTAGCTTGGTAATTCAATGCCAAAGTCAGAAACCGTAACTTTGAGATAGGCGACCTCATTTTGAAGGGTGATTTTTCTAGTTCGGTGGTACTTGGCTCAAATTGAGAAGGTCCCTATGTAATAGAACATAAGCTTGAAGATGGAACTTTCATGCTAGTGATTATTGATGGGATCTCGAATCCATGAGCATGGAATAACGAGCACCTGAAATGTTATTTCACTTGGATGTATTTCTATAAATAGTTGACTAGGCTCTGATGTAATAAGGCAAAGTCTGCCATTCTTGTGTTTATAAGAGGAATTGGATCGATGGAATTGTATACTTAAACGCCTAATTTTGTGATGTGAAAATAATGGTAGAATTGAACATTCAATGTTCTGAAAACACTAATATTTAGGTACTTGGAGATAGGTACTGATAAATTCTATTGATCCATGATCTGGTCGTTGGAGTATAATCGAACTAGGGTTGATCGAATTATTCACCCATATGCATCTGACCTATCCTAGAGATAGGCAATGTCCAAAATTTATACCTGGAGATAAGCGCCAACAAACTCCTTTAATCCATGATTGGTTTGTCAGAGTATAATCATTTTGGGTTAGATCATATGACTTGCCCAATACATTTGATCTTTTACAAACGCTTGGTGATAATTACAGTGTAAGGTTGACGCCAGAAGATAAACATTCGAAATACCGAGTCCCAGAGATAGGAACCGGTATGTAAGTGAACGCTTTGCAAGCATGACCACGTTTACGACACAATGAGACATGCTCGGCTAGCGATAAATAATAATGGTCAATTAATATTTTTGATCAAGTGCTCGAAGATTGACAAGGGTCAAAGATGGATGTTAAGAGATAGATGTCTGAAGCATCATTTCCTAGAGATAGGAAACGATGTGAGGCTAGAAGCTTTTGTGGCTACAGCCTTATTTATGATCAAACGGAACCTGACCAAAGATAAACAGATAGGCCAGGAAGTTGTCCGAAAAATTATAATTTTTTAGCTAAGAAAGAAACGTTTTGGAAGCCATAAACATAATGAAATAATGACATACCACTAAGCAATTGCAAAGACTTATTCATACATACAGAGTTATGGTAAATAACAACATTGGATAGATTCAAATATAGTCATCGCAAATTTAATTAATCCAAGTATATATTCGCACAGATACAAAGACAGAAAAGTAAAATAAGGTGAACATCCAGAAGAAAAACAACTTTATTCACATCTAAACTTTTGAAAGCAAAAGCAAGGGCCATACATGCACAACAACGACCTATATAAATATGTAAAATCAAAAGGACTAAAACACATACTACATCAGAAAACGAACTCAACTCGTGCTTCTTCTTCTCTCTCCTTTTCTTCTTACCATCTGGAGAGGCCGAGACTTGCTTTTATTGGACTCCACTTCCTTGCCCATAGATAAGCAACCCTTAGGATTGATTATATATTTAAGCTTTATTATATGTGATCTGCCTCTCTGGCATTGATGGCCTGGACATATGATCCTTGGCCCTAGTGATTGTCAATTCCTCATCTCCCTATGACATGTCAAATTCCTCCGTAATCTCTTCATTTAATGCACTGATCTTTCAGCATCATGACCCGAAGCAAACTCGATTGAAGAAGTCAGAATAAGGGTTGGAGTAGAAACGATGACAGATTCAGATGCCGGAGCTTGGGGGCCTAGGGAAAGGATCACTTTTGGAAAAGGAGCGAAGGCAGGCGGACTTGAAACTTAACAGAAAGAAAAAAAAATTAGTTTAGAAACATCCATGGGTGTCATGTGACCCTTTTCGAATATAAGAGAAAGTAGTGATATACCTCCGAAAGAAGTAGATAGAGCATGAGAAAGAGTCCCGCCCTCTCTCCTCTTTGATAGGGGACTAAGTGGCGAGCTTCAGGACAGACTTTAGTTGTGAAGTTAGGGTCCTTAGGATCATATTGAACATGAGTTAAAGATGAAGATGAAGTTGGTGCCATCGATGTCACCATAGCCGTTGAAGTTGCAAAAGTCCAAGAAGAAGGAATAATAGGTTCAAAAATAAGAGGCCCAAATGTGGTGGCCACCGTTAAATCGGTTCCCTCTATTGGAAGTCTTTAAGAAATAGGAGTCAAACTTCCCCCAAATCTTTAGATCGGATCTTGGAAGGGCACCAACTAGAACCTGGGCAGAATTAGAAGCTTCGGAAGTTAACAACACTTTCTAGTCGACCTTTAGCTCTTTAGCTCTTTCTCGCCAACCTCACCAGAATTTTTTCCTTCTTGTTTAAGGATTTCTCCTAAGCTATAGCATGCACTCTAGGGTATTTGTCTTCAAGACATTTCAAGTCACTAAATTTGATAACGTTTGCATAGAAGCGAACCAGAGTAGGCTCAATTTGAGACTTGATTTTCCTCATCTAGAATCCAAGATGTCAGCCTTTAGCTCTTTCTCGTCGACCTCACCAGAATGTTTTCCTTCTTGTTTAAGGATTTTTCTTAGGCTCTAGCATGCACTCTAGGGTATTTGTCTTCAAGCCATTTAAATCAATAAATTTGATAACGTTTGCATAGAAGCGAACCAGAGTAGGCTCAATTTGAGACTTGATTTTCCTTTTACATTAGCTGTGTGGTCTTCTGTCACCCTTTGAGCTTGTTTGGCATAGAGCGCTTTATTTATAGAATCTTCTGCCATAGTGAGAAACATATCCTTCTCTTCTTTCTCAGCTTCCATTGTAGTCTCTTGACTAAGAATCCTTGGAGTTTGTTTATCAACAGTGGTTTGGAGAGCCTCCTTTTCCATGGCAAGAGTGCGACTCTTGAGATATGTAGCTTCGAGCTACTCTTATTGTATCTTAAATTTGTCATTGTGGGCTTTTCTCTCGTCCAATAACTTTTCTCCACCACCTCAAGGGCCTTATTGTTATCCTTTAACTCTTTATCATAATTAGAAAAGATACAATCACTATATTTTTTCTTTACCTCCTTCTCCTAAATGAGTTATTGATTAGCTCTATTAAAATCAAACATGGCTTGAGCAAACTTCCTCCGACATGTAATACCGATCGTAGGCATTGTTCACACAAGCTTTGATGTTGTTAGCGACATCAAGAGGAATGTCCTTCAAGGCATATGAAAACTTAACCCCCTCAAAGTAGAATGTGGGGGAAGTTCTTTACAACACAACAAGTTGTGGATTTGAAGCAGACCCTGTGACTATAGTAGAAATGTTAGCATAAGTATGCTCTTTATTAGGCCTTTGTTTGGTAGGCACAGAGGTCGTAGAGCTAGACGGTCGAACAACTTGTTTGGAATGATGAGAATTCATTATGGGTTGTGAAGAAGGTTGAAGTGGGAAAAGTTAGAGCCTTGGAAAAGGGGACAAAATCTAGCCTTGAAGAGTACGGATCTTAATCTTTTGGAAGAGGAGAATGAGCATGATCATGGAGATATTATGCCTGATCTAGAGCAATCTTGAGACTCCTATTCACGATTATCACAACATCTATGTTCCTTTTATTTTTTCTTTCCTTCTCTTTCTTCCAATGGCTCACTAAGTCAAATTCATAAGATGATTCATGATGTCAGCATGAAGGTTGGTGCTATGATAACTGCTAGATTAGAAGTTCAAATCATCTTAAAGAATGGGGAATCCCATTGTACCTGAATAGGAAACATAACTAAGTTAAGATTAGGAAGTCCTAGGAATAATGCATGAAGTGTTAATTTGTTGTGACTTTATATGTCATGTGAAGTGTCGATGTTCCCTATTGACCCTAAGGATTATGCTCATGAAGTCGATTGAGTGGAATTATCTCCCCTGTAGCAATTGAAGGTACGTTAGCAGCCATACATATATGAGAACCAAGCTCCATAAGATTGAAACTAAAAATGTCACATAAAAAAAATATGATCAACGACACTCTAAAGAGAATAAAAAATATCATCCTTTTAGGAAACTTGATTTTTCACCCTAATAGGAGTTTGTTCTGGTTATGGAACAGGAATAGGCGATATTATCTTTATCCTTGAATGTCGAGCAGAAGGTGATGCTCGTTTAGTTCCACCCATTTCTCCCATAGTCTTGTATCTAGGGTTTACATCATCATCGTCGCCCCATCCTCATCATTATCGTCTTCATCATCTTTATTATCATCTTCGTTGTCGTCACTACATTCATCATCCCTTTGATCGACAAGACGATCCTCTACTTCAAATGAGACCTCTTGAACCTCAACAGTTGGTGATTCAGCTTCAGCCTCTTACAAAGGCCGGGCACACCAACCAGTTACACGAATAATACCAAGACTACGATCGCTATGTAACAGCTGGAATTGTTGCATCTTAGGACATGTCAAAAGAAATTTCATTTTTCATTCTTTAGCGAAGGTATCTTGCAAAACTATAGTGTGGTACTAGACCTTAGCTGCCAATCTATTTAGAATATCTGTAGATTTGAGAAATGATGGAGTTAGCAATTCGAACGGAATGTACTCTACCAAGTTAACAAATAATGATAGAAATTACGTCCTAACAGCCACTTTTAAGCGAAGCCAGCTGGGCAATGCACAAATAAATAGTTGTCTTTGAAATGGCTAAGCTTATTACAAAGACTAATAATAATACAACAGCCTTTAGATGAATCCAAATAAGTCATATAGATGCAACCAAATAAATATCTAACATCCTCTAATACAGGCACCCTACCCAAATGATGAAGACAAACCATACAGATGCAACTTAATAAAGCATAACCATTTGCGTAAAGCTGAGCAGAGGCAAGCTTCATAAATTGGAGAATGTGCCGAATGAAATAATTGAATAGAGGGACTCCCCCTGAGAGGTGCATATTACATGTTGTGTGGCTTTCTAGCTGATCATGCGCCCCATGAAAAGGCACCAGAGTTAAAAAATCTTTAAAAGGAATGTTGTGGTAATCGTAGATTCTCCTAACATCTTCCTCAGTCAAAGGAGATGACAAAGAATCTGGATGGTTATCAAGGGACTATTTGTAGAGACTGTCTATCATGATAGCGAGATGGTCGAGGTCGAGGAAATGATGAAGCCAAAGTCGAAGCTGTTGTGCTAGGATGAACTCTAAAGTGGATGGACCTACGGCCATGGAAAAGAGATGCGAAGAGCTTCTACGTTTCATAAATACAGAAAAACTCGATGGATGAGCAAGGTGGGGTAAGATATAACTTTGGTCTTCATTCTATAATTAAGCCTTGTGTAATCGATATATGAGACCCAATGGATCTCAATGTGTATTGCCAACCAGATCTCATACATTAATAGAGGCACTGATATGAAAGTCACTCTATGTAGTGTGTCCTATGACTAAAGCACGGTAAACACAAACACTCTATTTAGGTAGCTCGCTAGTTCTGGCAAACGAGCTCCTTCACACTACAGAACTAAGTGTCGGATACCCATTGTCATATGATTTACGGTAACATAACCATCATCTAGAGCGACACAAATTTTCCTTTATAAGGACATAAGAGTGAAGTGTTTGACCCAAAGCAGCAGTGAATGACTTCATTACATGCTGGAGCGTGTCTGATATGATAGTTATTCGAAATCGTCTCACCATACCACCAACCCACAGTCGACCAAGTATCGATGAAATTTGAAATTTCCCACTTTATACTTGAAGGAACTTGTCAAAAATGGTGCAACCCATGGCTATATAGAAAACTCAGAGTTGAGCCTAAAAAATAATGAATGACCCGGGTCAATCACGAAGTAATCAAGGGCTCTCGATTCGAAATTCTCTAAAGGGAATGGCTAAGCACAAGGGAGAAGATGAGACATGGAAATGAGGTCGAATGTGGTCGAAGGACATTATCAAGCATCAACAACCCCAAAGTAGCTGCAGCCACCTACCAAGGCGCAAAGGAAATGCAAGAGGCGACATCCAGATAAGAAAGTTGAGATGAAACTTTACTGAATTAGGGGCAAGTTCAAATGAATCGAGGCCAAATCGCCATAGTTAGCATTCACATTGGCGAAGACGAAGGCAGTGAAGTGGTGAGACATCAGCAATGTTAGCTACGTTCTAGATCGAAAATCGGTAAGGCCGAAGGTCGAGATTTACAAGTCAAGGAAGCAAGTAAAATGTATAAGCAAAGATGAAAGTAAGACAAATGTACTTAAGTAAATAAAATTTATAGAAAAATTGATACCAAGTTATAGCTCTCAATGGCACTGAGTTGAAGACATAACTTTTGAAAAAGGAAAAAGAAAAAGAAAAGAAAGTATTGGCCATGAAAAATGAAAAGTGAATGAGATGGGAAGATGTAATTATACCTGACCGAGTAAAAAGAAGGAACTTTCATAATTTTCAGAATTGAGTAACAACCTCAAGTGGAATACTTCAACATTTATACCATCCAAAGTATAAGAACATGCAACTGCAACAACCCGCACCTTAATGGTCCCAAAATTTTGACAAAATTGAAACTCAAGTTCATTAGAGTATGGACCGTTGCTTTTTATAACCTATAATAAACAAAAGTATATTAGAGATTGATCAAACTAAACTCACAACGGAATAGACAAAATATAATAGAATATAAATACTTACCAAGGCCACTACCTTAGAATCAATGGTATTCCTTGGACATCCAATCACCTTGTCAATATCGAGTACGAATAAGAAGACTTCTCCATCAATCTTTCTATCTTGCTCCAGTGACCTGTTCCTCTAAATCTCGTATGGGTTGTAATGAGGAGGAAGTCAGAATAATGTTTTATGGTTGGAAAGTTGTGTGCTTTATCCATAACATAAATTTACACTATTTGGTCTCCATTTAAATGTTATGTCTACTACTAGCGGCTGAACCATTTAATTTAATATATGTGCATATGATATATCTATCCTAACCTTCTCCATGGTTTACTATACTATGCATATATACACCTATGTATATATACATTCTAACAATTCTTTACCCATAAAATCGGCCACTTAACACTTCATAAAATATAAAGCTGGCCTTGTGCATCGTCATCGCTAGTCATCTATTCTAGCTACAGAGACCGACAACTCCTATATACGACGTTACTAGTAATGTATAATTTATTTTCCATACTACTACCGCAACCCAAAGACTTATCAAAGGGTTAACTAGTCCACCTCAACTGAACTAATTTTTAACTATCTTTATCATGAGGTCCTTACGTATTTCTTATGGATTGTATACTAGTAGGAAGAAAATTCCGTCAGGGTGTAACCTAAGTCTTTACTACCACTCATTTGAGATCAGTGTGTGTTCAAGCCTATATGCCAAACCTGCTACTAATATTGGTACCAACTACTAACGTAGCCTGCTGACACTCAACAGCTGACATCCCCATTTAGACTAAGCTAATTAGTCAAGGAAAATACCCCCTTTGGTTATCTACTACCTCTTATTATAGGAAGCAAACCCCATTTTCCAAAAGGAACTAAGGCATTTAATACTTCAAATCCAAGGTGAATGCCTAGGCATACTTTCCCCTAACCTATTCACAATGTAAATCCCTTTCCCACAGGTGCTAAGGTTGGAAATGTCCCACATCATTTGTAAGCATTCACAACTGCTAGTAGCCTCTGAGCGAAGGGCAGACTTCCGTTAAGTTTATAAAAAATATTTTTTTTTTAATTTACTTTTAAAAATTACTTCAAATTTAAAATAAAATCATTATTTATTAATAATTCATGACTTCAAAAATAATAAGCATCAAAATAATTCATTTCATAATCATTTTAATAAGAAATTTCTCCCGATATAATAATGTATCACCAAGTATATAATCTTTTTATCAAATCTCGCAAAGAAATAATTTCTAAAATTATCAACTTCACAAAATACTTCATCATAAATCTCAAAATAAATTATATATTTCCAAATCATCATAAATCCCAATTATTCACATTTTATCCTTAAACTCATTTAATCGTTTATAACTTCCTTTGTTAAATTTAATTAATTGCTTCTCAATATCAGGTAGTTATAACTGTACTTCAGCAAAATCCATACAAAATTCAATATATAAATTGTTTAAATATTGTTATCCCGCCTTTTGGCAAGGCCGTGATATCAAGGAACCGACTAGAAACCAAGGACAGTTCACCCCGTAGATTGATTATACGTAGGTTCACTATGAATGTCGGTAAACTTTATCCGAGTCCGGACCATGCTACAATTGATATGACGAGACAAGCAAAGTTATGAGAGCTAGCATTCTGAATTTCAAGTCAATCGAAGGTCGTATGCTCAGGATGTGATCGATGCAACCCAAGCAATAATCTAATTCGTATCCATCCAGTAACGCATCGTTCGTATCGATCAAGCGCACGACTGTTCGTATCCATCATCTCCGGCTCTCTCGTATCGATCCACCAAGGTCAACTTCGTATCCATCAAACCACTATTTCGTATCGATCCATTAACATATGCTACACTCATATCGATCTGCTAGTGATCGATGCGAATAGTACAGGGCGAAACATTGCAAAATATACTAATAATCTATCGATACGAGCAAAGCAATGACTGATCGATACGAACAGAGCAAAGACTACCAATACGGGCAGAGCTATGATAATCGATACGAACAAGATAGTTCCGATCGATACGAACAAGCCCCATGCATAAGGAAGACTAGATTGTTCGGCATAAAAAGTGGATTAACATGAGAATTTAGTACCACGTCAATTTGCAGGCACGTGCCTGAATTGATTCGAATAGATCGATACGAACAACATCGAGATGAACTAGACAGCATATGAAAAACCCAAAATTACATTGATCGTAACTCACAATCTACAAGTCCAAATACCACCAAATTTTTTCAGGAGCTTACGTACAAACTAAAGAATGTTCAAACCCAATTTCGACTTGAATGGGTCAAATCCCGATCGATACAAAATGCATTCGTATCGATTACGGACTGAGTGCAAACCTCTTGGGATCGATCGCCTGGGTCCACGCACATGTCAGAAGAGGTCTACCAAGATTTGAGCGAGTATTTGTAGCCTATGCCTATAAATACCATTCTAAAGCCTACAAAAAAGGGACTTTTTGCTCTCCTATGTCCAGACTCTGCGATACCATTTTTGCACTCCAAGATCACTGTTGTATTCGAAATTTACTGTTGTAATCAGTAAGAAAACATCAATAAAATCATCAATTTCATAGTGGACGTAGGCCATACGCCAAACCACTCTAAATCTCTGTCTTTCTACATGTTTTTCTTATTTGTTTTGAAGTGTTTGTTAGATAATCCTCTTTTTACATTTACTTTCTTCATTTTATCTCTTCAGATACTTTCGAAGAGTGTTATGCCCAATTTTTGCACAAACACTTTGGTGCTTTCACCGAGAAAATCTAGTTTTTCTCCTGCTCTTTGGATCTACTATCGATATCAGATTGCACAAATATACTAAGAAGATCCAGATCTCAAAGTTCAAAGTTCTTCCATCCTATTTGGATTTGCATCAAATCTTGGAAAGAACTTCGCCATCCACCATGGTTAGCACAAGGACCACTTCTACAGCTGCAGACCTAAAAGGACGGGATCGATAGAATCTCACACAACTCCCTCCAACTAATCAGAATGCTACTGGATCATCAGATTAGTCAAGCCCTGTCACCACGGAAGAGTTTCATATGCTACAGCAAGAGTTGACACAGTCGACAACAACTTACTGAACAACTGCACTCCAACATAGAACTGACCAACTAGCTGAACCGCCAAAGGCATAGGAGATCCAAGTGGGATCATGCTTCTTATTCATCTACTGAGAGTTCAGCTTCTTCGGACTATCACCACAGATCCACACGCCCACGGCTGGATGGGAGTTATACCAAGCTATTGGACATCAGCATGCACTAATTCTTAGGCAACCAAGAGTTGGCCCGTCCACCAGCTATCAGACTAGACCCTCTTCCCGAGGGGGTACTATTCCATATCATGTTACAGACAATTGAGCTACCACCACTGCTGCTGAGCCAGGAGTTGATTTTAGAAACCGGGCAGATCCGATCCAACATCAGCATACTCCCGAACCTTACATCCTCGAAGACTTAGATCCAAGGAGGCGAGACCAGGACCGTCGACAACATCCGGCCCAACATCGCATTGTGGATCCCGACCACACCTAAGCCATGCGCGCTCAAAATGTTCAAATGCCGGATATACCGACGATGATCTAAGAGAGTCAAGGCCTCACTAATGACGACTGGGGAATCTTTCGGAGTCATACTCCTTTTACTGATGAAATACTCTATGCTGAACCACCTCGGCGATTCAGGATGTCGACTTTGCCAGTCTATGAAGGTAACTTAGATCCCAATCAGCATATTTTGAAGTACGAATGGTTGATGGATGCTGCACGAGCTGACGATGCAGTTAAGTGCCGAAGCTTCCCGATCTCTCTAGGAGGCATAGCTATTATGTGGTTTACTCGTTTGATACCTCGGTCTATCTCCTGTTTTGATCAATTGGCGACCAAGTTTGTTGAGCAGTTTCAGATGCATGTTGCAAGGCCGAAGGATGTTAATACTTTGTCCAGTGTCATTCAAGCTCCTGGAGAGACACTCCGACATTATTTAGAAAGATTTCATCCTGCATGCGCTGAGATCAGCAACCCTAAATGATAACTCCATTCTTATGGCACTGACTAAGGGGATTAACCCCGATTCTGAGTTCGGAAACTGGTTGGCCAGAAAGCCCTCTGTGTCATTGGGCCGTTTCTATTTCAAGGCAGCCCAATTCTTGAGAAGGGAGGATGCGAAACAGTCTAGGAAACAGGATGTTGCAGGGCCCAGTATGGAAGGAATCCAGAGTAATGTAACTGTTAAACAATCCGAGGAGAGTTTCAAAAAAGTGCAATTGAATATTCAAAATAAACAGAATCAACAGAGAGGTAATGGAGATCGAAATAAGAAAAGGGATCAGAGTCATGGTCCACGATGTAGAGCTTCCACGTTTGACAATTATACTCCTCTGAATACGTCGCTGGAGAATGTATATCTACAAATCTGCAATACTATCTAGTACAAGAAGCCTGCTCCGTAGCAATCATTGGAGAGACAGATCCAAATATGGAAATTTTGTTGATTCCAAGAAAGCTATGGCCATAATACAAATGAGTGTCGTCATTTGCAAGATCTCATCGAAAAGTTGATACGCGAAAGGAAGTTAGAGCAGTTTGTGCGGGCACCACGGTCTGGAGGTGCGGGCCTATCAAATCAAAATCATGTACCTTATCAAGCGAGACAGGAGAAACTAGCTCGTACCTATGGGAGGTTAGTAATAAATACTGTAAGTGGTGATCCTCATCCAGCAGACCGAAGCTGGAAGGAAAGGGAGTCGTATGTCAGTTTTAATAGGCATGCGGACTTCGGTGTTATAGTAGTTTTGAAGATGGGGCTCCGACCAAACAACAGAAGACGATGACTAATGACATCGTGTTCTGAGATAGAGATGCTGACAAGGTCGAATCCCCCACTATTGATCCACTTGTCATATCAGCTCAAGTAGGTCTTGCTTGGAATAAGAGGATCGTAGCCGACAGTGGAAGTTCGGTTAATATAATGTTTATACGAGCCTATCACCAGATGAAGATGGAGGCTCAAGATTTGAAGCCTTGCCAGTCCCGTATTCATGGCTTCAACGGGAGTGTAACCATACCCACTAGAGTAGTGGAATTGCCAATGCAGTTAGGAACCAGAGAATGCCGAAGAGTGCGGATATTACAATTTATTGTATTGGACACAGATTCGCCATACAATGCTTTCTTGGGCCGACCAGCCCTAGCTGAATTCAGGGCTACTATTGCCCCATGGCGTTTGACTATAAAGTTCCCCGTCGATCATGGGGTTGGAGTTGTTCAAGGAGATCAGGCTGCTGGTCGAGCCTGTTATGTTGTTGAGCTGCACGAGGTGCAGCGAAAGGAGAAAGGAAAGGGCGTAGAGGAATCTCTCTGCATCCGTTTTGTTGAAAATTGACAACTGGTGCCTAGGCCCAGGCCCGGGCGCCCCAACCAATTCCGAAGAGATCTTGACTCGAGAGATAACGAAAGTGAAGATGAAAGTAAAGACTCAAGCTTCTCCGGTCGAACTGACGATTGATGTCCCGATTGACGATAGTGATGATTCTAGAATGATAAAGGTTGGGTCTCAGTTAAGCCAACAAATGTAAGAGGAATTGGTTGAATTTCTCCAGACAAACCTCGACATGTTTGCCTGGACACATTCTAACATGTATGGGATCTCGCCGGACATCTCAAGCCAACATTGAATATTGACCCGCGGTACAGCCCGGGCAAGCGAAAAAGGTGTGGTATGTATCCAGAGAGATCTGCCGCCCTTAAAGAAGAGGTAGATAAGTTAAAATTGAATGGATTTATTCGAGATGCCTTATACCAGGAGTGGGTATCCCATCCTATACTTGTTCGAAAGCCAAATGGGAAATGGATAACGTGTGTTGACTACTCAGATTTGAACAAAGCTTGCCCCAAAGACAGTTTTCCACTTTCCCGAATTAATTAAGTCATAGATTCAACGGCTGGGCATGAACTCTTATCCTTCATGGATGCATATTCTGGTTATAGCCAGATACCCATGCACTTACCCAACCAGGAACATACCAGCTTTGTAACCAATATAGGACTCTATTTCTATAAAGTCATGCCTTTTAAACTCAAGAACGTCGGCGCAACTTACCAACGATTGATTAATTGAATGTTCGCCGACCAGATCGGAAAAGCCATGGAGGTATACATGGACAACATGCTAGTGAAGTCAAGATTCTCCACTGAACACATTAAAGACCCGGAGTCAATGTTTAATATCCTCCTAGAATACAGAATGAAGCTCAATCCGTTGAAATGTCACTTTGGGGTCACATTTGGAAAATTCCTTTGGTTTATCATCAACGCTCGAGGAATTGAGGCCAATCTTGAAAATATCTGGGCAATCAGAAACCTTGAGACTCTAAGAACTATAAAACAAGTCCATAGCCTCAATGGAAAAGTAGCAGCACTGAGCAGGTTCATTTCAAAATCCACTGACAAATGCATTCCCTTCTTCGATTTGGTCCAAAAGGGAAATAGAACTTTGAATGGACCATGGAATGTTAGGGAACATTCCGAGCACTAATTCAGCACCTCTCTGCACCGCCTATTTTGTCAATGCTTATCGATTGCGAGAAATTGTACATTTACTTGGCGGTATCAGAAAACACAATTAGTGCTGCCTAGTTTGGGAGGAAGACCGAGTGTAAAAACCGGTCTACTATATTAGTAAACGACTAACCGAAGCTGAGAGAAATTATCTGAAGCTAGAGAAATTGGCTTATTGTATCATTATTGCCTCAAGGAAGCTCCGTCCGTATTTCCAATCTCATCCTATCACTGTTTACACCAATCAACTGTTACGACAGGTCCTTATGCGGCCTGAGACGTCTGGTAGGTTACTCAAGTGGAATATCGAGCTAAGTCAGTTTGACATTACTTACACTTCAAGACGAGCTATGTAAGGACAAGTCCTAGAAGATTTCATAGCTGAATTTACTATCCCACAGGACTTGCTCGAAACCAATAAATCTTTTGAAAATATCGGGAAGCAGCATACTGATGGTGCATCAAGCGATAGGTGCTCGGGTGCTGGAATTGTACTTGAAACCCTCGTAGGTTGATCTATATGTTATGCTCTAAAGTTTGATTTTCGTGTGACCAATAATGAAGCTGAATATGAAGCCCTACCGGGTTAAGACTCGCTCGAGATTTGAGAATCATTGCTGTGGAAATTTATTGCGATTTGCAATTAGTTGTGTGTCAAGTTCGGGGGAGTACCAGGCCAAAAATCAAAGATTGGCTGCTTACCTATCTTGGGTCTAGGAGATACTGAATTAATTCGATTATTATGCTATCTACTGCATCCCCTAAGTGTGCAATCAAAAATCTAATTCGTTGGAAAAATTAGCCAGTTCAGGTGAGGCACAACAAATGGGACTTGTTCCCGTGGAGACGTTATCCTTCTCGAGCATCGATCGAATTGAGATAGATTGGGTGTTGGAAGTTGTTCTCAATAAGGAGCCATGGATGACACCATTCCGAAATTATCTTGAGCATGAGACCCTACCAGAGCGTAGGAGTGAAAAGAGATAGATTCTTCGAAAAGCTTCGATGTTCACTATTTAGAATGGAGTCATGTATAGAAGATGATACTCTGTTCCTTTACTTTAGTGTATCACTCAAGATGAAATTAAACAAGTGTTATATGATGTACATGAAGGAGAATGTGGCGATCACACTAGGGGGCAAGCTCTTGCTAAGAAAATACTCCGGTATGGATACTATTGGTCAATTATAAACCGTGATGCAGCAGATTACACCAAGAAATGTGATAAATGTCAAAAGCATGCTCGAATTCCTAGAGCCCCACGTAGTAAGATAACCTAAATGATCAGTCCATGGCTGTTTACAGTATTGGGCATCGATATCATTGGCTCTCTACCTCTGGCCAAAGGTGGTGCGAAGCATGCCATCATCGTAGTTGATTACTTTACCAAGTGGGCCGAAGCTGAACCCTTTGCTATAATCATGACGGAGATGGTGATCAACTTTTTTGTTCGCAACATTATATGCCGATTTGGTCTCCCACATACCATCACACTGATAATGGGACCCAATTTGATAGTGTTGATTTTAATGATTTCTTCCAACGATTCCATATTCAGAAGAAATTTACTACAATTGTACACCCTCAAGCGATGAACAGGTTGAAGCTGTTAATAAAGTTATCAAGTCTATTCTAAAGAAACGACTAGAAAAGGCAGGGGGCAAATGGGTTGATGAACTTCCTATGGCTTTATAGGCTTACCAAACAACCCACAAGTCCACGACCGGGCACACTCCATTCTCTCTTTCCTACGGTTCAGAAGCCGTTATTCCAGTCGAGATGGAAGTACTTTCTCATCGTGTGACTTATTATGATCTAAAGAAAAATGCCATGCTACTTGCTGAATCCTTGGATTTGTTGCATGAGAAACACGAAGCGGCTGATTTGAGGGCAGTCGCATACCGAAATTGAGTCGCCCGATTATACAATGCCAAGGTTCGACCCCGAACCTTTGAACTCGGCGATCTTGTCTTCAGAACAATCTACTTGGTTCCTTCGCATATGAAACCAATGTGGGAAGGGCCATACGCGATTGAACGAATGCTCGGAGATGGCACATTTAAGTTGTCGACCGTTGATGGTCTAACTCTACCAAGAGCCTGGAGCAGCGAGAGTCTTCGTTGCTACTACACATGACAGGCTTTATTTATTTAGTCTATTTTTCATCTGCAATTCAAAATGTGAATTTGTAATAAGGCATATGACTTTGCCGTATTTTCTTATTTTAGTAATAAAATGCAATCTCTTCGAGCCAAAGCTGTGATTTATTGAATACGTCATACAACTATCACTATGCATGCAGAGCTAAGTTCCATCATATGGTGGGATATATTAAAATAGGGAGTGACTGCGACACGACCGGCCACTCACTAAGTGAAGCTCGAGCTTGCGGGCAAGTCACCACACTGAAGCCAAAAAAGGATTAATACACGAAAATCGTTTAACTAACTCCAGTCTCCCAGAGTGTGAGCTGGAGTATAAACTTATAAATGTGGTTTCGAAGAGGGTGGATCCGTCCACCTAACGACTTTGCTCGTATCTTGACTAAGTTTGAGGAGGATGGACCCGTCCATTTAACGACCTTTCTTGTTTACTCAGGGTGGATGTTAATCGACCGTCCACGATCCTAATAAATCCATCGTTCCCGGAGTGCGTACGAAATTCAAACGCCTAAACAGACGTGACTGACCGTCTGTCGGTCAGCTCCAAATTCCCAGAGTGCGAATTGGAGTATAAACATCAACTCCAAATTCCCAGAGTGCAAATTGGAGTATGAACATCAACTCCAAATTCCCAGAGTGCGAATTAGAATATAAACATCAACTCCAAATTCCCATAGTGCGAACTGGAGTATAAACACTAACTTCATATTCTCGGAGTGCGAATCAGAGTATCGACCGCGATTAACTCTAACTCCCCAAAGCACGGATTGGAGTATAAACATCGACTAACTCAAATCCTTAGAGAGTGGTTAGAGTTTAAACACAAACCGGATACGAATTGATCATTTGTAACACAACTCTGAGTCCCTTGAGTGTGGTCAGAGTATAAACATAACTCGGGTGTGAATGACCACTCGTAAACAAACTTGAGTCCCCGGAGCGTGGACATATACTTAAAACTTAAACAGGCGTGACCGATCGCCAACATACAAATGCAAATCCCCAAAATGCGAATGTGATCATTAATAAGTAAGCGAGTGTGATTCGACCACTCGACCCTCACTTGTTTCAGCATCAATTCAACGACATTAAGTTCGACGAATTGAAGGTGAAACGTAATTGCTAGCCAATCTTTACAACTCATCCCCAAAACTGGGGGCAAACTTAAGTGTAGATCACTGACTGAAACAGTGCAACATCGGAGTTCAGCCTAGTGTCCAGTCATGACTTGTAGCCGTGATTTGGGACTTAACAAATAAACTCAAAACCCGATCCAAAGGTCGAAGCTTCACAAATTTACTGAACAAGAATTCAAATGCTGGAACATTTAAGAAAATAAATGATAATTGAGTTGAAGGCAAAAAAGGATTTCATTTCAATTATTTATGGAAGGAATTTATGTACAAGTTATTTCTAAAAATCCTACTAGCGGGGGGTAAACCCACACCTATACATGGCCTACAAAAGTAAAAAAGAAATTCCTATTTACTCAAAAATGAGCCGACGAGAAGGATCTATTCATTTTTCTTCTTCGGTTTCCTGTTCGGTGTAGACCCGCTGGAGCTTTCACCTGGTTTCCTCTTCGATCCCTTACCTTTCGACGGCCGAACTCCAGTCTGAGGCATTATACCCACTTCCTCCTCCAAAATCACATGTATGGGTATGCTCCTGTAAGGCGGAGTCGGAGGGACCGGATCAACTATAGGAGATGGGGTAGGCATGTTGGTGTCAAAAACCATACCACCGGGAGATATCATCCTTAACGGAGCCGGGCCGGGTCCCGCCATTCCACCTCCAAAGCTATTGGTCCGACTGCTACTTCCATTTCAGCATTGATCTCGGCTATAATCTCCTCCTCATGAAGTGTTTGTGCATCGCCAGGAATGCCTACAGCTGGACCTGAGGAACTAGTCGCCAGTGCATTTCTGCTCATGACGAATGGCAGATCCGCAAAGGGGTCATTGTGATGAACGAGAAGTACCTCTATCATCTGTTCATAAAAGTAAAGTGTGCACCCATGTGTTCCGTCAATAGGCGTGGTAGTTGTCGTAGCGACCACTTCGGTTATGATAGCCTCCAGCACATGATGCGATTCTTGAGTGACAGGAGGTGCGACCGATGTGGCTCTGATCATTGGAAAAAAACAAACGAAACTGTTATTAAATATTTCAAGTAACACTCCCAATTATAAACAAGCATACGAAATGTTCACAGTACCTTCCTCAATTTGACTTGTTGGCAGCTGAACGATCTTGGAAATTTGCTCGCTAACTTGAGTTATCAGCGGCTGATTCGGGTTGTAAGCAGCAAAAGATTAAGAATCAACCCCAAAATTCGATTTAGATTGAGTCGACATAAGAGTTTTGGGACTTGTGTTGTGGTGCTCGACACCAGAACCCTCTCCAACATTCGAGTGCTGAGCGCCAACCTTCTCCTTCTCATACGAAATCATAGCATCATGGAGAATTTTCCTTTCATCTTTGTTCAACACTCGGTTCTCAAGCTCGAATTCATCGATGATTCACCCTGCTGGGCAGCCTTCTCATCCTCTACTAATCGTCCCCAGGCGTTGTGTAAATGTGTCGGATAGTTATCGAGCTAGGCTAGGTTCCTATGCCTCAAGACATTAGCATTATAGGTAATGAGGAGATCTTCAATGTCAGCCTCTAGCCTGGACTCCACCATTTGGACCTTCTCCTCGACCTCAGTATCCACCTCCTGGACCTTAGCCATTTCTGCAACCCATTCAGCTGTGATAATGGTGTTTCGGTGGCCTATCTCCTCCACCAGGGCAAAATGTGTCTGCCGCATCCTCTCCGTTGCCAAGTTCACCTCATCGGCCTTTTGGGTGGCTTCTATTTTCGATTTCCAAGAGGATTCAGCTTCATCGTCAAGCACTTGAATAATTCGGTCCTTTTGAGAGAGCTCTGCTTCTAATTTCTCTATGGTATTTCCTCGCTCAAAGGCCACCTTCGATGCTTTCTCCGTAGCATTCCCCCACTCCTTGTACTGAGTGCAGATATCATGAATATAATCATGCATTGTGTGCTCTACTTCCGCTGGAATTCTCTTCAAGTGAGGGGGAAAGATGTAGCCATCGAAGAAAATATTCGGATAATCCTTCTTCAATTGGGCGATCTTAATGGCTCCTTCCCCTGTAGGCTCGGTGATAGCCTACTCAGCAATAATGGGGGTTGTAGTTTCAGTTTTACAAAGGTGAGAATCAGGCCTTGAAGCGTGAGAAGATGGTCTGTGAAGTGGAGGCTCCGGGGGATGTGTGACATAAACGGAAGGCTGTGTAGGGATTCTAGGAGGTGGAGAATGGGATCGGGATCGATGTCTGTAGTCCCTGTCCCTATCTCTTTCGTATCGTTCCTGGCTAGAGTACCCATGATCGTGGTCCCTTTCTTCTTCTCTCCTACTTGATTCATAATACGAAGAGGAATCGCGAGGTTAATGAAGGCTTTCCAACATCGACCCACGTCCGGACATTATATCTACAAAGTAAGAGAAACAAAGTTAATAATCTCTAGAAGTGGACAATTTAAGACTGGAAACCGTGTAGTGCCGTGAAGTGTATATGCATGTGCAACCCCCCGACCAAGCAAAAATGTCGGCCATGCTTGTGGAAAGAGGCTCGCTTAAGTCTAAAGCACTCTGAAGCTCCTCCAATCCGGCGTCATGTTGAAGTGACCCATAATCCGGGATTGGGATATCGGCAAGCCCTTCGAAAAGGTTCTCCACTTGTGAGGGAGGAGCCTCTAAAATTCTAATACCGGGAATTGGAAAAGACACAATTACAGATTTCCATCTCAAAGATTTGTGGCGCTTATGCGCTGCAGCCTTGCCTTTTTTCCTTCCCTCGGAATTTTGAATGGTGTCAAAAGGCTCGGCTACGGGTTCATCATCGTGGGTGTATTTTCCTCATCACCCTCTTCAAATATTACGACCCTGGGCTTTTTATGCTTTACTCGCCTCGTCGGGGCTGCCCTTAGTGTTCCATCGAGTCTTATGCTTTGGCTATGCTCGATTAGCCCAACGGTTCTCAAAATTCTATCTGATAGAACCGAATCGATGTCCCTCATTTCACTTGGAACTTCTTGAAGGACCGGTATTATTTCTTTAAAGTGCACGCCTTCAGGTCATGGAATTTCGGCTGTAAAGAAAAGAAGATATTAGTTTTAACATCAACTACTATTATCTTGGTAACTACTGGAAAAGATTGCAGCACTTACGTCTGGCTAACCATCGACTGGCGAATCCTGGGGGGTACCGAACATAGAACCATTTTGTCTTTAAATAGACGGGTCTGGTCCAAGCGCCCATCACCACTTGACAATTCCTAACTTCCTATAGGAATGTGAACATATCTCCCCAACTCTTAATGTTAAATAAATATCTGATTTCGATCGGAGTCGGGGGTCGGAAAAGATGCTCCATGAATACAATGAATAGGCTTATTCAGCAGCGCATAACCATTATGGTGTAGTTCCAAGGGGGCAATTTCGAAGAAAGCCAACACTTCTCGAATGTATTGGTTGAATAGGGAAAGCATCCCAGCTGTTCACGAGTGCCTGTTAGAGGCAATAAACCCCTTTGGGGGAGCGTGTGGTCTATCACTTGGCCCAGGTAATAAGACTTCGTCCAACGACCACCGTGTCTTAGGCCATCCCAACATATCTTCGAAGACGTTGGACGACATAGAATCTTGTGGGTTTGCAATAAAAGTTGCTCCTAGAAACTCATCCGGGGCTGGATTGACGACCTCGATCATGATGGCTGGCAACTCTATTACCGGGATAGATGAACTTCGGGTTTCTTACTGTTGAGAACTTATGGATTCCATAGCAAACCAACTTATCAAAAACCATCATTAGATGATAATATGCCCATGTATCCCCCAATGTGAAGTGCGTGAATGTGTTGTGCAGTGCTACGTAATACTTAAAGAATTTCGCAAAATTTAAGAAATGTACGAACAACAAGACTTCAGAATTCAATCGGAGTGACCGTCATCACCGACCGTCACAACCGTGCCATCTAGACTTTAAAGACCGATCCGAATTAAAGTTCGTTGAAATTTTGTTAAGTTACAGTTCCATCGATGAGTTTCGAAGGGCAGTCAAAATGTGCAGTGAAACGTTTAAGTCTAATTATGCAGGGCAGAAGCTCGTCGGAGTCAAGTGTTCTAGTATGCAAGGAGTTTCGTATCGACCAAAATTAAAGCTTGGATAATTCGTATCAATCAAGTAGGAGGCAATTCGTATCGATCTTCAGTGGAGCCGTTTTGTATCGATCAACAAATAGTAATTCGTATCGATATTAAGTAACTTAAAGAGCTTCTTCATTCGATAGGTGGATCATAAATTCGTATCGATCGAATTATCGATTTCCAGATCCAAAATTCATATCGATCAAGGCATATCGATACGAATGCCATTGCTTATCAATCGATACGAATGCCACTATTAGTTGGTCGATACGAAGAGTTTGTCACGGACCAATACGAAGCATTTCCTTTGTTCGATATGAAGCTTCATCGTGCCCAGATCGATACGGTTCCTTCCATCGTCCCAGATCGATACTAATGTTTCTCTTCGTATCCCCACACTTCATCTTCTCCAAATCCACACGAAAGCCATCTTCTCTAAAGCCACCTCATTCCGACCATCCATGGGCACCACTTCACCAGAATCGGCTACGAAAGCAAATGTAATGGCAGAGACTCGAGTCTCGTCGTTTTACAATCGATTTGTTCAATTAATTACCTAAGTCAACGTACAAACTCGAGAGATTACAGAGCAACGTCAATTTGGAGACGAAGGCAGTTTTTTATTCTTTGGTTTCTTCTATCGATACAAAAGCAAGAGGAAAAGTGGAAGTAGATAAAAATTTGGTTAAGTACAAAAATATTTATACGGATAAGAGGTAAAGGCGAAAAACGATTCGTTTCCCAGTATTAAAAACTGATAGAAATGGATTTCAGCATTATCGATACGCAGAGTCTTCTTCGTATCCATCTAACTATATCGATTAGGGACATAACTGTTCGCGTCTATTAGCGATCGATTACATATATCATCGATACGAAGCATTGTTCGTACCCATCCACTCACATCAGCCAAGTATATAATTGTTCGTATCCATCGTATCATCAATATGAACAAGACAATGGAGACTAATTTGGACCATTCCAATCCATCGATAATCCATTAATGTAAAATGGTAACTTCATATCCATCAGCGAGTTACCCCTAGCTTCATACCCCTAAATTCAAGTCTCATTGATACGAAAACATTTTTTCGACCTTTAACATCGATCCAAGAGAGGATCGATATGAAGGGAAATTCCAAAACAACCATCAAGCGTTGTTACAGATCGAATTTCACATTGATTTAGGAGAGGGTCAATACAAGGTTCGATACAATTTTTTTTTGAGAAACTAACAACGACTCGTGAACGTACGAACGTTTACGGGAGTCGGGCTAATGTACATTCATGTATAATGGACTAACATTTGATTTTCAAAATCTATAGGAATTGAATGCTCACCCAATGACAATTATCACAACAAATGACAGTTTGCTATAGTTCGATACTCAGTTACAATAGTGCACATTACAACGATTAATAGTCAACAATTCCTAGTTTATGATCAATCAAGGATCACAACTTTTGACGAGAAAACAACAACCATTTGACAAGTCGGATGGAACCTTTCGAAATGAAGGTTATAGCTTTTTAAAGCACGTCATGTCCTCGCAAGACATACTTTGGGGACAAATGTTATCCCGCCTTTTGGCAAGGCTGTGATATCAAGGAATTGACTGGAAACCAAGGACAGTTCAACCCGAAGATCAATTGTACGTAGATTCACTATGGGTGTCAGTAAATTTTATCCGAGTCCGGACCAAGCTACGATTGATATGATGAGACAAGCAAAGTTATGAGAGCCAACATTCCAAATTTCAAGTCAATCGGAGGTCGTATGCTCAGGACGTGATCGATGCAACTCAAGCAATATCTAATTCATATCCATCCAGTAAGGCCTTGTTCGTATCGATCAAGCACATGACTGTTCGTATACATCATCTCTGGATCGCTCATGTCGATCCACCAAGGTCAACTTCATATCCATCGAACCACTATTTCGTATCGATCCATTAACATACGTTGCACTCGTATCGATCAGCTAGTCTATACAGCACTGTAAACTCCACCGTAAACTAGTAGGCTATCAAAGAGTACTCCATAGGTATAACACAAAACAAATCATAGTGGTTGCGTATAGGGATACAAGTATGACAAGACACATGAGGCAATATCCAAGGTAGTGAAACTACCGCTTGACTGATCCGGACTGGTGAAAACGCATCACCGCAACGATCGCAACACTGCGAAACAACACTCCTAATTCAAGGGTGCGCACCAATCAAAAACAAGTAATGAGTAGTTTATGAAGAAATGTGTCCGCTAGAGGCAGCTAACCTCATTGGCCCGGCAAGGCTCCTATTTTAGTCATTTCAAATTTGTTACAAGTGTCAAGGCTATCCATTATCGTTCTTTTTTTTTCAAATCCAGCAACTTTATCATTCCAATCACTTCATTCTGGATCACACTCCGCGTATAATAGTTATTAAAGTGGTTTTCGATTTAGACAGAGAGTATGTCCCTAACCGATCCCGGACTCTTCAACAAATACGTAATTATTATACCGATTGGTCATTTAATAAACTTTCAAAATAGTTTATATTTCAAAATCCAAAATACCATTGCCATTTCAAAACCATATTAGTACGATATCACTTCCATTTCAAAACCCGATTACGATATCATTTCCATTGTACATATATATCTGTCTTAAATATATCCACTTACAAAATCTTAGTACTTCAAAGTTATAACACTTTCTAAATCAAACTCTTTGGAAATCATAATACTTTGGAAATCAAACACTTCCCACTTAACTGTTTAAATATAATAATAGTATATATAATAAAATAGTTTATAATTTAAAATATTTTATATAAAAATGGTTATAATTTAAAATAGTTTATATTAAAATAATTTATATTAAAATAGTTTATATGAAATAAATTTATAAAGCAACATATATAAATAGTTTTAAATATAATTTAAAAATACTTTATATAATAAAATAGCTTCCTCAAATTTCACAAATCGATTCAAATCAACTCAAATTTCAAAAATTTAAATTTAGTCAAATCTCAAATCATCAATTTCAATTCAGTTCACCTTCTTAATGAATCATTATATCGATTTCAAATATAGATTTGAACCCCAAATAAACCATTTAAATTTCGATATATTCCAAAGCTTTAAATATTTCACAATCTCAAAACTAAATTTGATAATTTCATATATATCTTAATTTAACTTTATTATTATTTAGTTTTGAAATATTCACTTGATAAATCCAATGTTATTTTAAATAAAACCCCAATTTCAAATAAACTAAATATTTCCTTCAACTTATTTAAACTTGAAATATTTATTTAAATCACCTTAACCAAAATCAAGTTATAAAATTATATCCTTTAAAAATCTCAAATTCAATGAGTTCCAAATCAATTTCTAATTAGATATATTTCTTAATTAAATGCAATTTCAAATCTATTTTCTCAACCTTAATTTATTAAATTGTTATAAACTCTATATTAAAATATAATTTAAATAAATACTTAACCATATTATATTTTAATAAAATCAAACTTTATTATTAAGCTTATTTTATATTAAAACAATTTTATGCATAGCTTAAAATCAAGAATTTAACTATATATGAATAACATTTATATAATATCTAAAATCAATATTTATATAAAACCGTATATTTCCTTCCAAAACCATAGTAATCATTTCAAATTATTTATATATAGACCAACGGTGTCTATATATAATTTTCTATCCTATGGTCAAGTGGGGCGGATATTTATCGTTTCAATCCGCAATTTAAATATATACGGGTATATATATCATTTCAACCAGCAATCCCAAATTCAATTCAATGAAAATCGCTTGGGTTTATCATTTCAACCCATAACGATTTTCTCCTATTCTATAGATCGTTTGGGTATGTATCATTTCAACCCATAGGGAATTCTGTACTAACAGGAAAATTGCAGAGTGATAACATATATAATAATATAACAGGCATGTATCATCAATATAAATAACAGATAATAGTGTCAGATGTCACAGGTGAACAGATACAGGTAATAACATATGTATAACAAAGTAAATAACGAACAGCAGCATATTTCAATTGTCGTTTCAATTGAAATCAAATTAAAATATATATGAACATAAATCGTGAGTGATTGCTCACATTTCGAGGCTAGAGATATTTGACGATGTCTCGGATAGTCACACTAATACGGACACACTGAAATTTGAATTACGAATCGAAGCAAAACGAAATCGGCATGAATTGACGACAAAGCTGATAGGTAAGAATCGATAAGAACAAGATAATCAGTTATATAAACTGAAAATAGATATATATATATATATATATATATATATTCAGTATTTAATTTAAGAAAAAGATTAAAATATTATAAAAATTTCTAAGTCAATTTTCTTAAACTCAAGCATTACAAATCAAAGATTTTTATTTTACTTAAACCATTTCCCAAAACAAATTCTTAAACACATGCAATATATATATATATATGTACACATTCAAAATCCATTGTTACGGACTCAAATTTTAGCAGTCAAGCAACTACTGCAATAAGTAGCAAACAAAACTCAATGTGCAAAACAATATGGTATCTGCACAAGCTAAACTACTCATGACAACCAAATTGTGCTTTATACCATGTCATGTAGAAACGGGTAAGGGATACACTAGCAGCACTAAGTTTTTTTCCTTTTTTTTTTCAAATAGAAATATGCATTTAAAAATTAAAGATAACTTGTTTTAAAGTTACCAGCAATTAGATTTAACAAAAGAAAAGAAAGAAACAGCCTTTATAGTTTCATAACGAAGAAAGAATGAGAATCATAACTTGCTGTACTTTTCCCAGAAGGCAAAATATACATGCAACTTTATACATATAACATTTTAATATAACTATGTATAAATATGGTAGTCTAAATATAGTAGAAACATCCTATGCAGACCAACCTATACATATTAACTTACAAAGCCCTGTAGATTATATGTTAACAAATATATATAAACTTATGTACATATGAATACTCATTCGAATGCAATATATAGATATAAAACTAAGAAATCATTAAACAACATATATTTTGTATTAAAGCTAATATATACACTTGTTTAAACTTAAAAAAAATCAAAACTACTATATATAACTATAGTCAGTACAATAACTATATGTATGGAAATCATTATTTTGTAAAATATATAAAGAAATCAAATACTAACCAAATATATATAAACACAGGATAATATATATATATATATTAATATAAAAGAGAACTTGCCATTGATGAGGTAGAATCAACAGGAGTGGTCGTGCTGGGCCAGAAAAGGTGATAGGCGGAGGCGTGGAAGGATGGGTGGCGGTGCATGGGGTTGCTCGCCCTTGGAAAAAGAGGAGATAGCGGAGGAAAGTTTGATGGTGGAAGAAGGTTTGCGGGGAGGAGTTTGGCACTGCGTGATTTGGTGGGTTAGGTTCTGGAAGTGGGCTCGGCCTGGCAAGTGGTCGGCAATCAAATGAAGGGAGGTGGTAACGGCAGGCCTTGAGTGCAGTTGCTGGAGGGGGGAATTGAGGCTGGGCGAGAAGAAGGAGGGGGCGAGCTGAGGAACAGACGGCGCGGCACAAAGGCTTCGGCCATGGTGGGGATAATGGCGGTGGTGCGGAAGGACTTGAGGCCGAGGTATTTGCTTCCATGCACGAGTAGAAGAAAGGGAGGGAAGAGGAGATGTGTTTTTTGTTGGTGAGAAGCTCGCTAAAAATGGTGAGAAGACTTGGTGGTTGTAGGCATAACAAATGAAAAGGCAAGCAAACGGTAGAGAGAAAATGAACAGAAACCTTTCTCCAGATCCAAATGAAAAATGTACAGTGCACAAAATATATTATAATATATGTCTATTGGGTTTTTATTGGAATGGATATTAGCAGCTAAGAAGAGAGAAGATGAGTTGTCCATGGCAAAGTGAAAATATACAAACTTTGAAAATATAATATTTACTCAATGAAACCAGAACAAAAAATGAATTGACATAGGGAATGGCAATGATCAAGACTATTGAGTTTCAGGGAGTAATTACTGAAAATATTTATTGATGATGGCTATTGGTTTGCATGCTAGGAATTGGAAGGATATGGAACCCAAAAGACTCAGTTGCGGAACCGATACGCTAGGCGTTTCACTGATTGCACCATACACCGAACTTTGAAATGCACAAATAAGTATACTACAAAGGTCAGCACGATAAGACGATCAAAACGCTATAAAGATATCAGTGGTTCGATTGAATTATAAAAATTCGAAATTCTGCTAGGGGAAAAATGCAGCAAAAACGCAGAGAAATAAGATCGACGGAGCTAAAGAAGTCCGAATTTGAAAAAACGAAAAATGACGTCTCAGTCAGAAGATGGTTTAGAATTTTTCTATGTAAAAATATTCAGGTTTGAAAAATATTTTGTTATCAACAATTATTAACTGACTTGAATTAATAGAATTCCACAATGAAATAAACTTTCATAAAATCAGATAAAAATTTACCATCTTCTATATTTAAATATACGTATTCCAAATATAAAATTTTAATTTCAAATTTTATTATTTAAAATTTCTCCAAAATTCAATTAAATATGTTAATAAAACCATTAAAATTTTACGGGTCGTTACATTATTCAATGACGTAATCGGGTATAGCGTCTAGAACTTTCTTTAGAAAGTAAGATGATAAAGTCTTTTTGGCACTGCCAATAGAAATATGGAATAATGTTTCTTGGTTGAGAAATGTAGGGTTCTTCAATGAACCCCTTAACGGCTAATGTATGCTTTAAAAATTAATTTTTCTTTAGTTGCCAGAAATTGGTTTTCATCACTGGATTGCATGTAGATCTTTTAAATCAGACTTCCTTTTTGTCCAAGTTTTTCCCCTTCAGAATTTTAGTTTAGTGTGAGGTGATGTATAACCCTTAGTTTTCCATCTTGTTGCAATTTTTATTCCCAAATCTGCAATCCACTTTAATGAGATGTTGACATCCATAAACTAATAAACTGTTTGGTATTAAATAGTTCAGAACTCGTTTTAGTAATAGGACGATTAGAGGGCTACTATTTCCTTCTATCATCATATGCTAATAAGGAAACCCAGACTACCATCTTCTACCAATTGGAGACCTAGAATAACATCTAGTAATAGAAGATCTGGAAGACTAAAAATCCCTGATCAGAATTCCTATCCGATAATAGCATGAAAACTTTGAATTCCATAGGGA
Organism: Allium cepa; assembly: GCA_030765085.1. Classification (NCBI taxonomy): domain Eukaryota; kingdom Viridiplantae; phylum Streptophyta; class Magnoliopsida; order Asparagales; family Amaryllidaceae; genus Allium; species Allium cepa. The sequence continues at coordinate 191,002,008 of CM060930.1, read as the reverse complement.
AACCACGTACTCAACAAGAAATCCAAAAATTATAGTGAAAATAGCAAGGAGATCAGGATGCATAAAACTAGAAATTTAATAGGATGTCTTAAATTCACCATGAAAACCAGCAAGATGACCAGAATCCAAAAACTAGAAACTCAATAGGAAGTTTGAAAATCGCCATGAAAATCAGTAAGGAAATTGAAAATTCATAAAATCATAAATTCAATCAAATCCCAATCAAAAACTTTTCAAGATCTCGTCTGACAAACAAAAAACTTGAGAAATCCATTTAATAGCAGTAGAAATCAGAAAAGTGTCTACAATAGTAATTTGAGCAGTACTAAAGTAGAAATTCTTAATACTATCTAGAGCTAATTTTGTGTCTTACCTAAAATGCTACATTATAAACCTATTAGGGATTAGTATTTTGAATGGCAATAAGAATTCACGTTGCTCAAAAGAAAGTTTCCTATTAATAGACAGTTAGTTCTAAAGTACTTATAACCTACTATTATTATTGTTATATTGGAGCCGAGTAGTTCCGTAAGGCCGTTCAATCATTTGGAATAGTAGTTCCATAAAACCAGTCAATCATCCAGAATAGTAGTTCTATTAGACCAATCAACCGTTCAGCAGATACTTCCGTTCGATTGCTTGGCCGTTTAGCAGTGCGAACTCCATTTGACTATCAGTCGTTCAGCTATTCAAGTTTCATCACACTACTTGTCCGCTCAGCAGTGCAAAGGTCCAATTAACTTATTAATATTTATGATATATAATTCTTACCTTAAGACCTCCTTATTCCTAGGCCTAGACCGGATTTATCGGAAGTATGCATTGACCTATACTTTAAGTGACTTTACCTTTACCTTATCGGTAGGATTAGGCTCCTTATTTTATTCCTTTCGTCGTTCCATTAGTACTCAAATTTTTTATGTCTCTTATCTTTGCATCTTTTCAGATTTTACGCAAATTGATCTTTCTTCCTTCTTTGTACCTTTCTAATATCCTTTTTTTCTGAATTGCGGATATTTCAATGTATTTACTTAGTTTGTATCTTTTGACATTTTTGTCCTCTTCTGTGTCTTTGTTCCCTTTTGAGTTTGCCTCTACCTTAGGCTTCAGATTTCATCGTTTTTCCTTGTTTTTTTGCCCTCTTTTTTTGGGTCCATTTAACTTAGTTTCAAGTTGGGGACATCTTCACCCCTTTCTTTTGTCTATGTCCCTTTTGGGCTCTGACTTTGCCTTGAAGTGTTACAGTTTGTATTTGACTGACCTTCCTCTAAAAGGTGGCTAGTGGATGCTAGACTAGACCCTCCGTCTAAGAGGCACTCTGGACATGATGTTATAGGTACCCTTCGCCTAGGAGGTTGTGCTCTGGAGTGGACACTGGAGGCTCATTGATGCTTCGGAGTGGACGTCCGAGGCTCATTTATTAGTGCTTTGGAGTGGAAGTCGGAGGCCCATTCTCAAAATTTTCTTTTTGAAAACAATTTTTTGGTCAGTTGCAATGTTTGCGAAAGTCCTTTTTCCATGAAATCCTTTTTGGAGAAAACATTTATGGTGGAAGGAACTTTTTGATAAATTGAGTGACTATTTTTCTAAAAGGATTTGGATGATAAGCTTTTTGATAATGAGTTTTTAAACCATAATAGAACCACGATCTCAAATAAGAGACCGAGGGGACATGATTTTATGAACTAAAGTCTTTTAGTAAGAATAAGCTCTCCTAATTTAGAGCTTTTGGCCAATGAATTTTGGTAGTTTTTTAAAAGATTATTCATGGAAAAAGCGTATAAGTATTTCTTCGCTAACAACTTTGGATAGCTTTGAAAATGCTTTTGTCAGAACATGCTTAGTCAAAGATCTTTGGAGTGCAGTTACTAATGCCAAATAATATTCTTTGAAGATTTTATGAATTCATTATTGAAACAGATAAATGTCTACTTTCCCTTATCTATAAAGTAATTAGAAATAATCCTTTTTGATTCTTAAAAGTAATTTTCTTGAAGACATGATTAGTAAGTTCTCTTTGGTAACGAAATGACTTGTTAAAAATAGAGTCGGTGCATATTGCTTCCACCTTCATGTAGCATACATAGTCATGCCTCCTTAGGTTTTGTTTAGCAAAAAGAAATGTCATGTTTGCAAGTCTAAAAAACCATGATTCATGGACTAACTGATTTTTATGAACAAGAGTACGTTTTCCTCAATAATATACTCTTTCGGGAAAGTTTTGGATATCTATCTTTTACCAGGAATGATTTTATAACAGAAGTTTGACGGAATTTCACGATTCCATTGGGGTAGTTCTTTACATTGATTCAAGCTTTGAGATAAACATGAGTTATTACATTTTAGACATTTGAGTTATCTTTCTTTTGAAATTGCTAGAAATTTATTATGCTTTTAGAGTCTTTTGGATGCAGTGGATTCTCTTTTTTATCCATAAAGACACTAAAAATTTGTGCTAATACATGATCAATTTTAAGTACAAATCAAAGTACAATTTAAACTAAAAATTTCTGTGAGTAGAGATAATTCATAACGGGTGATCGCCACAAGACTTCATAGCTTGGTAGGAATTTGAATTTGAAGTTGCTAAGCCGCTCACCCCATGTAAAAGTGGTTAGTTCATTAATATCCAGACCATCCTTTCAGCATGGGAGTTTCTTTAAGTTTCTCTAATGAATTCTTTTGGAGATCCTGATTTGATCATATTTTGAATTATTCCTGTTAAGTCATGGCTGTAAAGTCCTGTTTTTCCGTACTCATTGAATTGACAATAAACCGCACATGTCCAACTCAATTTGCATGAAAAGACGGATCTTTAAGGGTAATAAAGAAAAATAGTCAGAACAGAATCTCACTCGAAAGGGGTAACGTATAATATTGAACAAATATTTTTACAGCGGAAAACTTTTAAATACATATATCAGAGTCTAACCTAAATTCAGCTTGGACAGTTAAAAAACCTGCCTTATAAATGCTGACAAACATCAAACAAAATACACTAAGTACAGCAGATAATAGAATATGTTAATACGTCGATGAATATCTCCAGCTCTTCTCTGGAAACTCCAGCCGTCTTCAACTATCCTGAAACTACTCGGATCTGACCCGAGTATTGAAAATACCCAGATCAGGCTTGATAAACAAGCGTGAGAAGAACTCAATATTTAATGACAGTGTCATATATCAGCCTTTGAATAAAATCCTTTGAAAACAAAGAGTGTCTCATAAGACCACACCCACACATTAACACGGACGGGTTTTTACCTTATGATAACTAAAACATTTTTATAACAAAACGTTTGATATTATTCTTAATGACATCTCTTTGAAAACATTTGCAAATAAACTTATTAATCTTATCCGAAATGGTTACCCATATAGCATTTCGAGGCTATTCATTATGTCAATACAAACAAAACCGTAGGTTCTTATTGGAGAATGGATTTCCATACAAATGACCAGGCGCAGGATCTACCTTCCGAAGTGGTACATCTCTAAATGGATATCCCGAGGAACCATCACAAAGCTCCTATACCAACACAAGATCGGCCTACCTCTGTAATTAGATAGTACCGAATATGTCATCCTCTGGTCGTTACCGACCTTTATCGAGGGCCCTCTGGCATACACTGCATTAATTTACACCCGATGTCATTGCGGGAAGAAATATATCTAGAAGAGGATGATCATACCCTACTTGGGAATGACCCATTTAGCCTTACTACATCTAATCCTGTTTCGGTCATTTTCGATTTGATGAGGCTTGAGGCTACGATTACCTTTTCACAAAGCACATATCACATCTTTGAATGCCACATTGTCATTTCCGTTGACTACTAATTGCCTTCCACAAAAATACAACCCTTGAGCTTGTATGTCTCAAGGAATGTGTTAAGCTAAGAGAAGTTGCCTTCTCCACCACCACTGATGTACGTTTGTAAAAACCAATGTACGTAATCGTTAGAAATGCAATGTCAGACAAACGTCCGTACAATTTGTCCAGGAACATGACAAATCGAAGGCACTTTCCTCGGCCATTACAAGGCGAGAAGCCCTTGCAATCCGCAAAATCTTCACAACAAGGAGACCACTGCTATATATAACTCGGAAGCTACCCAGAGCAAGTCAACAAGCAGTCCTCACGCTATAAAGATCAACGATCTTCAATAATCATCATCTTCAACATGTCTTCACGTTCGAACATATAGATTGGTTCGAAGTGGTTTCCGAATGAGATTTACCCAAATCCGACTCCGGTTCCTTCGAAATCCAATATCGATAGAAAGTGAATTTGGGTATACAGGATTTATTAAGTCTCTTTTTACTTTAATTCTTTTCGGTTGATTTCGAAATCTCTTTCTTTTGACTTAGTATAATTTCTAAGAAATTCATTCTTTTGCTTTGGAAAATATCTCAGATTTCCTTATTTAATTCTTGCTCTAAATTCTTTAACTTTTAGGCGGGTCAAAAATAATGTTATTTAAGACATCGTTTACGATAAACCCTAAATCAATCTTAGCAAACATTTTTGAGTCAACAAGATCATAGAAATCATTCATTTTGGAAATTGCTTAACTTTTGAATAATACAAATCTTATTTTAATTCAAAACTTAATACAATCTTTTTATTAAAAAGCATCCGGGCTTTCCCTTAGATCTGTTCCACCCCTCGCCTAAGAAAAGAAAACATAGGCCAGGTAAGTTCAAGGCACTAGTTGCTCTATCCCTAACCTAGTTAAACACCTTGTTTTATCTTCTCAGATCTCACAGGTGGGACAAATGTACTAGTCGTTTCCGCATACACAGATTTTTCAACTTATTTTGGAATTGCTTATAAATATTCCAAATTTTCTTTCAAAACGCTTAATTATCCTTTTTTAAAATATTAACAATTGATTCCGGGAAACGTCATTACATTTAAACTTATATTTCAAAAGTTATACAATTCACAGCATAAAAGTGCTGCGGAAAGGGCCGTATAAGCTTATTTGATTAAAACAACATTTAAACATTCGATAATTCATATTTTCTAATCCAAATCTCTTTTAAATCATTTAAATAGATTTATCAAATTTATTCCATATTTTTCCATAATTGAAAACATCTATCTAAACAAAATTTCTGTTACGGTCACTTAACTGCACTAGCGCGATTTTTCTGGAAAATTGATTTGGACTTATTTAAAAATCTACTTATCGAAACTTTGATTATCTTTCTTCGTATAGAAGATATGGGTATAGTAGTCCGGAATTTTCTTATCTCGAAGAATTCCAAGCCATATTCCACACTATACTCTCATTGAAACTTTTCGGCGCGAAATCGTGAACTACCGTTGCGCGACGCCTCTAGTTTTAACTTATTTTTCAATATTTGAAATAATTTATTCAAATTGGATTTCAACACTTATAAAATCATTACAAATCATTAAATCAATATTTTCACTTTTTACAGTATTTAATATATATTTTCACTATTATCATATTATAATATTATTATATTCCCATTATTTTAAAATTAAATTTTAAATTACAATTTCAATTTCAATTCTAACTTCAAATTAAACACATTTAAAACTTAGATTTAAATCTAATTTCAATTTAAACTTCAATTCAACCTCAAGCTAAACTTCACTTTTTCAAAATCGATTTAAATTTCAATTTCACTATTCATCTTAGTTTCAATTTCTAATTAACTATCGCTTTCAAATCCGTTTCACTTCAAATTTCAAATTCTCTTTCATTTTAACTTTAATTTCACTTCTAAATGAAAATAGACTTATTTTTCCACAACATCTCATATTACTAAAATATGGTCTTATTAAACAAAGGGATACTTAACTAATAGAAATTTGATGTCCAAATTATCATCACAACCATACAGCTATCGTATAACACTAAAATATCCAAAATGGTAAATGTCATAACATTACTACGGATTATCCAACATATTCAAACAATCAATCAAACATCCATTCATCAAATAGTGATTATCTAATATAACAATTAAGCATGATAATCAGTATAATTTAAAAAGCGGTTAAAATTTCTCACCTTCATATCCACTTCGTCAAACTTTAACGCAAGAATTACGTCTTTCGCTAACGTGCAATTTCCAACGTCTCGTCTTTTGCCGTTTTCTTTCCGAACGATTTTGTTTTCCTTTTCCTTTTCTTTTCTTCTCTCTTTTTTTTTTTTTTTTGGCCGAAAGATTTTGGATGGGAATAGGTGTACGGCCTTGGGTATGTGAGAGTGGAGGATTTGGGGTGTGTAGGCTTGGGCTTTGGTGAGGTGGTGCTCGGCCTAGGGATGTAGGGGCTCGGCTTGGGCTTAGGGGGGTACGACCTTGAGGTTTGGAAGGGGTAGGTGGGTGTAGGAGCTTGGCCGTGGGTTTTGGGGTGAGGAGGAGGTGGGTAGGTGGTAGTTTGGCTTGGTTTTTGTGGTTTAAGGTGATGGTTTGAAGTATGAAGGTGATAGCTTGAAGGTAGAAGAGAAAGGAAGATGTGGAAAGCCATGGAAATGGAGGTGAAGAAGAAGGAGAAAGTAAAGAAGAATGTAGTGAATGAAGTGTGAAAACTGAAAGGTATGGATGCATATTTATATTTGATCTTTGAATGGCAAATGACTAAAATACCCTTCTCTACATTTTTGACTTTTCATTTATTTTTTTACCCTTTATTTGTCCTTTGCTTAATGAAGAAGAAATTGTTTGATTTGAATTTGTACTTATGAAATGATGTTTGCCTTATTCTCTTAAAATTTAAAAAGAAGACTTTTGCTTGATTTGATTTGCATTAAATGGATTTGTAAGTATGCATTAATGGTGAGCATATGTGCCATTAATTCCTTTAGTTACTTATCTTTTCACTTTCCGTTTGCTTGAGTTCTTGGTGTATAAGTTATATCATGTGTAAGAGAAAAGAAAGTTATGTAATGATGTTGTTTTATTTGTTTACTTTTACACTATTTTGTCAAATCATGTATTAACATTATTTTTATAATTTATGTAAATATTTTCAATAATAAACTCCTTTTGCCTTTTAGTTTCAAATTTAAAGTGTTTAAATAGTTTGTAAACTTGTACAAGTTGCAACAATTTGTCGACAACTTGTTTTGGTTGAAAATGGTGTTTTTGTCGACAAATTTTACTGTCAAAATTTGACCTTTTTATTAAGCTATATAGTGAAGTAAACTAAACTTTAAAATGAACTTTTTACTTCTTTAAATAAATTAAAACAAGTCTGTTTATATTTAAAAATCGTATTAAGTAATATCAAAATCTCTATTTTTACAATGTATGTAAAACTGACAAAATGCGACAAATTTTGGTTATTTTTGTAAAACGATTATTAACATACTTTTAAATATATAAATTTACTTTTATTATCTTTATTAGATGTTTTAAATAAGATTTAACTTTTTAAATAAATATTTAAATTCATTTTTTTAAGCCTTTATTTATTATTAACAAAACTTAAATTTTGTCGATTTGTTCTAAAATCCAAATTTATACTTTTAAATTTATTAACTATAAGAATAGATAATTATTTATTATATATAACATATTTATTTTAAGATTTAAACTCCTTATTAAATTTAAAACGAACGAAATCTCTCATTTCCGAGGTAGCGAAATTACAGGTCGTTACATTCTCCCCTACTTAAAAGCATTTCGTCCTCGAAATGAAAGTTAGACAAAAGAATCTATCTCATACTCATATCCCTAAATAATTTGACTTATTTCTACTGATGATAGAAAAGAAGAAGGTTGATATCATCACAACACTAAAACAGATGATGCCAAACATACATATAAAGATTCCTCACATTAACCTGAGTATCTATCAGTACTTACGGTTATATATACATACATCAACTCAAACTTCTATCCTACCCATACTAGTGCATACTGTACACTTAAGATAATATATACAACAACCAAACAAGACTATGCATCCAAAACAACTACATTGATACTATATCAAGATAAACGAATACCACCACATAACTCATTATCTGACATGAGCATGTACTTTACCTGACGTCTATATATACATACCACAACATCAGTCCAACCACTATATCTTGGTGCCTACTATTTGAGATAACTATCCAACTACTAAGTAGACAGACCCAACACATCATATTATATGTGATATTTGATTCGATCTATTATTCGAATCCACAACTCTTCTTTTGAACTAGTATCGATCCCTCGATTTTCTAGTGCGTACTTTGATCAGACTTCTTGATCACAAACCCTTGTTTCCTTACATAGCTCTCAACTATGATAGAAAACTCGTGTACATAATCATAAACTCCCATCAACGCTCGCTGTCAAGAATCGAGTGGTAAATCATTTTCCGGATTGGTGTAAACACCTCAAAGTTATGTTCTCAAATCTTAGATCAAAATTTATGTGTTGAAATGATCTACGTTTAACTTATGTACTTATTCACATTCATCTTTACCTAACACATTTCTTCAAAACTTCTGTTAATCCAAGTTTATTTCACAACCATTGCTTTCTTCTAAATATATTATTACTTAAGCATATAAGTATGACTTAAACTTGTATAATATATCTTTACTTCCTAAAAGTATATATACATATCCCCAAACTTTAAATTGTTATTACTTCAACTAAGGTGTTTAACTAATATGAAGCTCTACTATTATCTCAAATTAATAAGTTATAAAACTCAACCCTAAGTTTTCTTTACCTAAGGATTTTATTTAGCTAATATTATTTATCCAATCCATATATTAATAAGACAACTTTACTAGGTGTACACCTTTTCCACACTGATTCTATGATTAACTACTTAACTTATTTACCTATCCATTTTCTAAATCAAATTTCTTAATCTTCAATCCATCAAATACCTTATAGTCAAATTTGCGAAACTTAATTCAAATGGAATTTATTATTTGAACATTTTTCATCCAACAATCAACTTTCTAACCAAATTATTCGAAAATATCCACTTCTACTCTTACTTCATTTTGAATTACAAATGTTACCCTAATTGTATCACTAATTCAAAATTTTATATTAGGATGATATTCCTTATCTCTCGTATTCCAAAATTTTAGTTTGACTTTTAACCTAATCAAAATGTCTAAAGTTCAAATTATCTTATCTCCTTTATAAGTTGTAGAACTTATCTTTTTATAATATATTTACAAAAAGTCTCAAATTAGGTTTATCTTTTCCTATCTTATTGATAAGAATTTTTCTAAGTATTCATTTTCTTTTGACCTTCTCTAATTATGACTTCTAGCTTCAAAATTATCATCAAATATCTTATAGTCAAATTGTGAATTTTACTTCACAAGATATTTGTACTTAGCTTTTAAATCCATCCATTATGATAATCACTTAATCATTATTATTTCTTAATACTAAATATCTAAGGGTATATGATTAAAGTTCTGAATTCTAACTTTCAACTAATTGATTCTATATGGAATATCTTATAATCAAATTGTGCAATTCTAATCATAAGATATTCATATTTTAGTTTCACTAAGCTAAATTACAAACAGTCCTTAATTTCTAACCCAAAAATAATGATATCTCCTTTAATATTTATAGTATAAACCCAAGGTAAAATTATTTCATTTACAAATTTCTTTAAAACAAAATCATTTTTTATAAAATTAACAAATACGCTCTCATATATATAATAATCTCATAACTCATTCTAGGGTGTTGCTAGCCTTATCTCTAATGAGTTACTCATCCTAGGATATTACTAATCCTATCGCTGATGAGACTTTAGCCATAGCAGAGCCAAGATTCTCGCTTAACCTTCAGCTCTGATACCAAATGTAAAGTCCCATTTTTCCGTACTCGTTGAATTGACAATAAACCACACATGTCCAACTCAAATTGCATGAAAAGACGGATCTTTAAGGGTAATAAAGAAAAATAGACAGAACAAAATCTCACTCAAATGGGATAACATATAATATTGAACAAATAGTTTTACAGCGGAAAACTTTTAAATACATATATCAGAGTCTAACCTAAATTCAGCTTGGACAGTTATAAAACCTTCCCTTACAAATGCTGACAAACATCAAACAAAATACACTAAGTACAATGGATAATAGAATACGTTCATACGTCGATGAATATCTCCAGCTCTCCTCTGAAAACTCCAACCGTCTTCGACTATCCTAAAAACTCGGATCTGACCCGAGTATTGAAAATACCTGGATCAGGCTTGATAAACCAGCGTGAGAAAAACTCAATATTTAATGACAGTGTCATATATCAGCCTTTGAATAAAATCATTTGAAAACAAAGAGTATCTCATAAGACCACGCCCACACATAAACACGGATGGGTTTTTACCTTATGATAACTAAAACACTTTTATACCTGAATGTTTGATATTATTCTTAATGATATCTCTTTGAAAACATTTGCAAATAAACTTATTAATCTTATCCGAAATGGTTACCCATATAGCATTTCGAGGCTATTCATTACGCCAATACAAACAAAACCGTAGGTTCTTATTGGAGAATGGATTTCCATACAAATGACCAGGCGTAGGATCTACCTTCTGAAGGGGTACACCTCTAGATGGATGTCCTGAGGAAGCATCACAAAGCTCCTCTACCAACACAAGACCGGCCTACCTCTGTAACTAGATAGTACCGAATATGTCATGCTTCGGTCGTTACCGACCTTTATCGAGGGCCCTCTAGCATACACCACATTAATTTACACCCCAACGTCATAGCGGGAAGAAATATATCTAGAAAAGGATGATCATACCCTACTTGGGAATGACCCATTTAGCCTTACTGCATCTAATCCGGTTTCATCATTTCCGGTTTGATGAGGCTTGAGGCTACGATTACCTTTTCACAAAGCACATATCACATCTTTGAATGCCACATTGCCATTTTCGTTGACTACTAATTGTCTTCCACAAAAATACAACCCTTGAGCTCGTACGTCTCAAGGAGGGTGTTAAGCTAAGAGAAGTTGCCTTCTTCGACACCACTGATGTACATTTGTAAAAACCAATATACGTAATCATTAGAAATGCAATGTCAGACAAACGTCCATACAAGTTTTCCAGGAACAGGAAAAACCGAAGGCGCTTTCCTCGGCCATTACTAGGCGAGAAGCCCTTGCAATCCGCAAAATCTCCACAGCGAGGAGACCACTGCTATATATAACTCGGAACTACCCAGAGCAAGTCAACAAGCAGTCCTCACGCTATAAAGATCCACGGTCTTCAATAATCTTCATCTTCAACATGTCTTCACGTTCGAATGTATAGATTGGTTCGAAGTAGTTTTCGAATGATATTTACCCAAATCCGACCTCGGATCCTTCGAAATCCAATATCGATAGAAAGCGAATATGAGTATATAGGATTTATTAAGTCTCTTTTCACTTTAATTCTTTTCGGATGATTTCGAAATCTCTTTGTTTTGACTTAGGATAATTTCTAAGAAATTCATTCTTTTTCTTTGGAAAATATCTCAGATTTCCTTACTTAATTCTTGATCCAAATTCTTTAACTATTAGACGGGTCAAAAACGACGTTATTTAAGACATCGTTTACGATGAACCCTAAATCAATCTTAGCAAACATTTTTGAGTCAACAGGATCATAGAAATCTTTCATTTTGGAAATTTCTTAACTTTTGGATAATACAAATCTTATTTCAATTCAAAACTTAATACAATCTTTTTATTTAAGAGCATTCGGGCTTTCCCTTTGATCTGTTCCACCCCTCACCTAAGAAAAGAAAACATAGGCCAGGTAAGTTCAGGGCACTAGTTGCTCCATCCCTAATCTTAATTAAACACCTTATTTTATCTTCCCAGATCTCACAGGCGGGACAAATGTACTAGGTTTTTCCACATACTCAGATTTTTCAACTTATTTTGGAATTGCTTATAAATATTCCAAATTATCTTTAAAAACTCTTAATAATCCTTTTTTAAAATATTCACAATTGATTTTGGGAAACGTCATTACATTTAAACCTATATTCCAAAAGTTATACAATTCACAGCATAAAAGTGCCGTGGAAAGTGCCGTATAAGCTTATTTGATTAAAACAACTTTTAAACATTCGATAATTCATATTTTCCAATCCAAATATCTTTTAAATCATTTAAATAGATTTATCGAATTTATTCCATATTTTTCCATAATTAAAAACATCCATTTAAACAAAATTTCTGTTACGGTCACTTAACTGCACTAGCGCATTTTTCTGGAAAATTGATTTAGACTTATTTCAAAATCTAATTACCGAAACTTTGATTATCTTTCTTCGTTTAGAAGATATGGGTATAGTAGTCTGGAATTTTTTTATCTCGAAGAATTCCGAGCCATATTCCACTCTATACACTCATTGAACTTTTCGGCGTGAAATCGCGAACTACCGTTGCGCGACGCATTTAGTTTTAACTTATTTTTCAATATTTGAAATAAGTTATTCAAATTGGATTTCAATACTTATAAAATCATTACAAATCATTTTAAATCAATATTTTCACTTTTTAAAGTATTTAATATATATTTTCACTATTACCATATTATTATATTCCCATTATTTTAATATTAAATTTTAAATTTCAATTTCAATTCAATTTCAATTCTAACTTCAAATTAAACACATTTAAAACTTAGATTTAAATCTAATTTCAATTTAAACTTCAATTCAACCTCAAGCTAAACTTCACTTTTTCAAAATCGATTTCAATTTCAATTTCACTATTCATCTTAATTTCAATTTCTAATTAACTATCCTTTTCAAATCCGTTTCACTTCAAATTTCAAATTCTCTTTCATTTTAACTTTAATTTCATTTCTAAATGAAAAGAGGCTTACTTTTCGACAATATCTCATATTACTAAAATATAGTCTTACTAAACAAAGGGATTACTTAACTAATAGAAATTTGATGTCCAAGTTATCATCACAACCATACAACTATCATATAACACCAATATATCCAAAACGGTACATGTCATAACATTACTACAGATTATCCAACATATTCAAACAATCAATCAAACATCCATATCATCAAATAGTTATTATCTAACATAACAATTAAGCATGATAATCAATATAATTTAAAAAGCGGTGAGAACTTCTCACCTTCATATCCACTCCATCAAACTTTAACGTAAGAATTCCATCTCTCTCTAACGTGCTATTTCCAACGTCTCGCCTTTTGCCTTTTTCTTTCCGAACGCTTTTGTTTTCCTTTTCCTTTTCTTTTCTTCTTTCTTTTCTTCTTTTCTTTTTTTTTATTTTGGCCGAAAGCTTTTGGAGGGGAATGGGTGTACGGCCTTGAGTATGTGAGTGTGTAGGATTTGGATGTGTAGGCTTGGGTTTTGGTAAGGATTTGGGATATGTAGGAAGGGGTAGGCGGGTGTAGGAGCTTGGCCGTGATTTTTGGGGTGATGAGGAGGTGGGTAGGTGGTAGTTTGGTTTGGTTTTGGTGGTGTAAGGTGATGGTTTGGAGTATGGAGGTGTTAGCTTGAAGGTAGAAAAGAAATGAAGTGGTAGGAAGCCATGGAAATGGAGGTGAAGAAGAAGGAGAAAGTAAAGAAGAAGGTAGTGAATGAAGTGTGAAAAATGAAAGGTATGGATGATATTTATATTTGAGATTTGGATGGCAAATAACCAAAATATTCTTCTCTACTTTTTTGACTTTTCATTTACTTTTTTACCCTTGATTTGACATTTGCTTAATGAAGAAGAAATGGTTTGATTTGAATTTGTACTTATGAAATGATGTTTGCCTTATTTTCTTAAATTTATAAAGAAGATTTTGCCTGATTTGATTTGCATTAAATGGATTTGTAAGTATGCATTAATGGTGAGCATATGTGTCATTAATTCCTTTAGTTACTTATCTTTTCACTTTACATTTGCTTGAATTTTAGGTGTATAAGTTATATCATGTGTAAGAGAAAAGAAAGTTATGTAATTATGTTGTTTTGTTTGTTTACTTTTTTACTTTTTTGTCAAATCATGTATTAACATTATTTTATCATTTATGTAAATATTTTCAAAAGTAAACTCCTTTTGTCTTTTACTTCTAAATGTAAAGTGTTTAAATAGTTTGTAAACTAGTATTTATAAGTTAGAAAATGTATCAAGTTGCAACAACCTGTCGACAACTTGTTTGGTTGAAAACAGTGTGGTTGTCGACAAATTTTATAGTCAAAATTTGACATTTTTATTATGCTATATATTGAAGTAAACCAAACTTTAAAGTGAACTTTTTACTTCTTTAAATAAATTAAAACAAGTCTCTTTATATTTGAAAATCTTATTTAAATAATAACAAAATCTCTATTTTTATAGTGTATGTAAAACTGACAAAATGCGACAAATTTTGATTATTTTTGTAAAACGATTATTAACATACTTTTAAATATATAAACTTACTTTTATTTTCTTTATTAGATGTTTTAAATAAGATTTACCTTTTTAAATAAATATTTAAATTTATTTATTTAAGCCTTTATTTATTATTAACAAAACTTAACTTTTGTCGATTTGTTCTAAAATCCAAATTTATACTTTTTAATTTATTAACTATAAGAATAGATAATTATTTATTATATATAACATATTTATTTTAAGATTTAAACTCCTTTTTAAATTTAAAACGAACGAAATCTCTCATTTCCGAAGTAGCGAGATTACGGGTCGTTACAATGGCACTCGCCAGTCTTATGTCCATTTATTTTATGGTAAGCACAATAATCTTTTCTTGATTTGGCTTAGGATGGCTTGATATTTCATAGAGAGTGGAGAAACTTTTGTCATCTTTTGTTATAGCGATAATGTGGGAAAGGGGTCTGTTTAACTTCACATAGTTAGATTCGAAAATCTACCTCTGACACTTTCTTTTACTCACATTCCCTTTGATCTTTTATTAGGATGTTCAGAGTTGAACCTTCCCTCTCTTTGATTTTGTTGAGATTCCCTTATGGTACGATGCCTCTTCTGCATTGAAATAAAAAAGTTTAGCTTGAGAATAGAAGTATCATAGATCTTTACATCCATGAATATAATGTTCCTACTAGAAAGTAGTTATCTCGATCAATCCTAAACGAACCGCAATAAGATTTTCTCTATTAGTCGCATTTTTCTATTATTAATGCTTCTATATTGAATCTCTACATGTACTCGCCAAGAATTCTCCTGGCCCTTTTTTAACAGTAGCTAATACACAAAAATCCATAGTTGGATCTTTGAATATATAAAATTATGTCACAAATTCATAAGATAATTACTCCCAAGAATGGATAGTTTTCCCTTGGTAATTCTTGTACCATTTGATAGCCGCTCCTTAAAATGTTTCTCGGAAGAGTTTGCAACAAATTGGCCTTGAAGCTTAATGCAAATCCATTCGAGTTTCAATACCTAAAATATTATCTTCTGCGTTAGTGGTTCCATCATACGTCAGTGGGGGAATTTCAATGTAAGAGTGAATTCTAATAGCCATTATTTCTTCTAAAAAAAGAGCCTTTGGAAGGTTACCCTTTTTTTCCAGGCCAAGGAGTATATCCTATACTATTTAATTGAGAATCTCCTTTTGGTCGGTTTCACCATTTATTAATCTTTATTATTTCCTTGTATTGAACTATTTGATTGCTTAAGAGGCCTTTAAGCTTGATTTTCTTAGTATTCATTTTATTTTTCATTTTGGTCCTTACTTGGAGATTGTGCTTCATCACTTCCTTCCTAACTTTAAAGATCCTTAAGGTGGAGCCGCTTTAAGAAGTTCTCGCACATCTATCACTTATTGTAGTAGATTTTGGACTTTAGTCTCATTGCTTGTCAATCTTATTGGGTTGAAGGTTGTCCAACTTCGATATTTTCTAAATTGAAGTTCGGGATGACATTGTTTTCCAAAGTCACTTGTGATGCAGCTTCTACATTTAGGATGCCATTACTGCTTCTGGCCCTTATCATTTTCTTTGTGAAATAAAAGAGCCCTATGCAACGAGTCTATGGAGAGGATTGTAAGAGATCGAAGATTTAAGCCCTCTTTCTAGCGCCAACATGTTAACGAATAAAATCATCAACACTCAAAAGTGTATGGAAAACAATTTTCTCAATAGATTGCATCTACGAAGTTGTTTGAAGTCTTTGAGGTTGTAGTAGTTTTATAGGGTTGAAGTCGATGTATTAAATAGTTTATGACCACAATGTATGCTAATCGAGATTAGAACTGATGAAGATAAACCATGTTGAGGTTAATCAGAATCAATGATTTTGATGGGTAAATAACCAACTCAAAAGTATGCAGGAATTAGGGTTATCTCAGAGACGAGCCTCATCGAGGCTAACGAAAGTCATCATGGTCATATGTCTTGGCTTAAATGTCGAGGTCTTTGATGGATCTAAGGAGGAATTATTCAAAGCAAGACTAATATGCAAGTTGATGAGGCGTGCATTAGCATGCACATCGTTAGTCAAGTTATGGGTTTAGATAAACACGACGTGCTCTATTAATTCTGAACAAATATGCAAATTGCAGCTCAAATCAGGCCAATTAGATCATCCTCTTATTAAATGAACATATTATTAGGAGTACAAGAAGTCAAGAATTACAATGAGTAAAATCCCAATTTGATTTAGAAATTAGGGTCTACATCTTTAGAAATGAATCAATGTAGAGTGAATCATTTCGATCTTTAAAACAATACCCCTTGGGTCCTTTTTGTAGAAGCAGGAAGGCGGTACTTCGACGCATGCCTTGGTTCTAGTGTCGGCAAGATTATTGATGTCGTGCTTCAACCTTGATGTCTTCGATAATGTCGGCATGAAGCTTTGCAACTTTGATGCTATTATGCTTAACATCTTGGATGATTGAGAGGATCGATAACTTTCCTTATTGATGTCGACAGAGTCCTTTGAGTGATGACTTTTTCAAGTATGAGTCAGATGACTTCATGAATATTGACAGTGCCAACTATCAATATTGTGACGCTTACTGAATGTCGAGTCTGAGTGCTATGTAGCGCGATGAGGCAACACTTGCAAAGAGCAATGTGGTTTGACGAGGCAACACTTGCGGAGAGCAACGAGGCTCGACCAGGAAACACTTGCGGAGAGAAAAAAGAATGTGAAGGGGCATCTCCATCGAAGTGCTATGATATGAAGAGTTTCGAAGAAGAAGAGTTACAAAAGGGAAGAGCTATGGAGAGACTATCTTTGACGGAGGAGAAACACTTATGGAAGGATCATTCCCATGGAGGAAACATGTTGAGGAGAATATGTACTTGGCGGAATGATTCCTTTGAAAAGCCAAAGAATTATGCTATGTGGAGTGACACTAGAGGAGAAACTCCTGGTCTTGATTCTAACTTTGTCTACAGTCCTTTCTTTTTTTCATTTTAACATCATCTTTTGTACTTTTCCTTTCTTGAGAATTATGTGGATAACAACTACAGAATAATTACACAAATTAGAGTGCAAGAGTTAATATACAAATTATGCATATCACACATATCTTTTATGTATGACTATGAAGTACCCCAAGGACTATCAAAATGAGAAAGATTTAAAAGTGCATAATAATAACGTTATCTTCCCAATATTATTGTTTGAGATTTGCTATTTATATCTATAAATATTCTATTAGGACTATATTTCTTAAGAATATTGAAATAAGAAGCAAATATGGAATGATGCAGACTACCATAAAATACGAAGTTTGAAAATTTCCAAAAAATATATTGAAATGCTTTGTTTTAAGATTATCAATGATTGATGTCCTTCAGATTGGTTTTGTATATAACTTACATATTACTTCTATGACACAAAAGTAGAGGGAAAACCATCTAGTGCTTCATTGTAAATAGAAAAGTGGAGATATCTTCTTAATAGGTACATAACAACTTCAACCAAACTTAGAATACACAATATAACTTTGGCTCTTATTTTATCTGCTTTTATGAGAAATATAAAGCTTGGAAACAATTCGATAGAATGGATCAGTGGAAAAAATAGGCAAGAGAGAAATGGTATGCCTACTTGTTACCCACATATCATTTTCATATACATACATACATACATCATAAATGTACATAAATTTTAAAAAAGCCATCTTAAGCGTAGCATACTCCTTATTTAGGGAGGTCACAAGTGCATTAAGCTTCTTCCTAAGTCTTAGTGCATAATTATTATAATTTGAAACACAACCATTGCTTCCTGATACAAATAAAGAGATCGATGCAAGAAGTCATGCTAACGAAGGCAAATTAGATACTCATATTTTCATACTCCTAGACTGTATTAGCTCTACCATGCTTGAAAATCTATGAACGAGCATTGAAGGGAATTGGTTAGGTGTGTGCAATTGCACTTGAAATTATATGGAATTTGTGAGATTATTATGTGTGTTAAACACATGGAATTTTGGTGCATTTAACTCTGCATTTCTACCTTTGGTTTTGTTATTGATATATGGTAGCTATTTGGCAACTAGAATTTTGATGCATTCAGTTCTGATTTCTGACCTTTTGAAACTACCAGTAAGTACGAAGCAATTGGATTTTTGATGCATTTTGTTCTTTTTTATTTGCATTATAGTTGATGTAGTATATTGTTCTTGACCTCTGGTCTTTTACCGTAACTATTTGCTTGATTATACCGTTTTGATAGTTTCCTCATTCTCTAGCTATGTCTTGTACCTACCTCTTTAAGTTCAAGCTCCAGTAGCCACACCTCCAGATGTCCAGTTTTGTTTAATTTTGTGTTGAATTGGTTTGCTTATATGTTAGTTCATAATTTGAAAATAATTTATTTATAGCTTAAAGGCTGTATCTTAGACGTAATTAAAGCAAGTAATTGAAGTGTGTGAAGTGATGAGCTAAAACAAGAAGGCCGAATGAGCAGGTGTACAGTAAGGTAGGTACTAGAATATGCAGACACGCAGAAACAGAAACTTAAGTCGAAACTGAAACTCAAACAAGAGCTGTTATTTAATTGAGAAGCAGATGCTACAACATTTCTATAGCAAACACTACCATGAAATCAGAATGGATGATGAGGCAAGCCATGTTAAGGATAGTGGAGCAAGACATGCTCATGGATACACCACTTTTAGTTCTCCAACTTTCTACGTGTTTGTTGTTTAAAATTTCTATTGCTAATATATATATATACATATGTATATATATATCATTTCCAAAATATCTTCATTATTCTGCTCAATATATTTGTATATGAAAAATGCTAGTAATAATGTTAGAATGTTTGATTGTGCAATAATTTAAGTATGATACAAAACTTAGGTTATTTATATGTTTGATTGTGCAATAATTAAAGTATGGTGCAATAATTTATATGTCTAATTTCAATGTGCAACAATATATCTGTATATCATGAAATTGTGTTTATATGTCTATTTTTGTGTATTGATGTATGTAATATCTATGCACTATCTCACTTCAGCTGATAATTGAATTATTAATATTTTTTGATTCATCTCACATTTACCTCAGTTGTTTCATTACAACCGAAGCAAATGACCCACTTTTGCTTCATTGGTCGTGTGACAACCGAAGCCAAAGAGGGCTATTTGATTTGGTTGTCATGAAACAACGGAAGCAAAAGCCGCAATAAATAGCTTCGCCTGTATAAAGAACCAAAGGAAACGACCCCTTATGGCTCAACAATCGAAGCAATAGGTTTTGGCATGTTGCTTCATCTTCATTCACTTCGGTTGTTGAACTGAAGCAACACGAGGTAAACAGCCAAAGAAAATGACCTTTTTGTAGTAGTGGAAAAACGAAAACAGATGGAAGCAGTTGTTGGACCGATGGAAGGAGTTGCTGGAGGAAGTCAGAACATTGTGCCCGAAAGAAAACAACTCGGTAATAAGAGGATTCAGCACGACACTGAGAGGCTTTTTAGATAGCAGGGGACATGTATTTAGTATTGAAGCGTTGGACTTATCAGACTTGGAGGACAATCTGCAACATGGTGGTGGTGATTATGCACTGGACATCGAAGCTAATGAAGCTGGAGTTCAAATAACTGCAGTAAAACCAATCCAACGTCAATGGAATACCAGAAGAGTGGTTCTCTCAAAGACTGGGGAGCCTAGATGTCAGTGGGAAAATCGAGATTGTTTACAGATCCAAACAATTGGTGAAGCTCCTGATAATTAACCTTAGGAATACTGTGCCGATGAGGAATATATAGCGGATATGATTTACCGATTCGTAGAGGAAAGCAAAGGTGAAAAAATATGAGGATTAGGGTTCCCACTATAAGAAAGTATATTATTAATAACGCCACACGATAACACAATATTCTACAATGTTATTATTTACCTTTAATTATTATTTTTTAACTCTATCTGTTTTGTTTTGTACATACGCAATGCTTTGGCTCCAAAATGAAACAACCCTTTCCAAAAAATTTCTGCCTACCAAAAAGCTTAACTATTTTTAATCTCCTCCATCCGAAAACAAAAATAACACCTAGTAATTTTTGTCTTCCTCCCAACAGGAAATAACCCTAATCGAAGTTCTACACCATCTCCAATCTTTGGTCTTCAGAATTCCACTCCATCTTCGATCTTCAGCAGTTCCCTGTTCAGTAGTTTTGAAGTCGACGACATCTAGAACCTTATCTTTAATTTTTCTCTTCATCAATTCTACTCAATCAATGATCTTCAGCATCTCCGCTTCGAAGTCGAGGGGATTCGAAGAACTCGGGTTGATTTGAAGAAGTTGGGGGCACATAATTCGGTTTGAGGTGATCATCTAGAATCCTAATTTAATGCGAATTATTCTTTTTTCTAGAACCCTAAATTCTAATCCATTTTTTATTTTCTATTTTTTGGATATTCTAAATTTATGACTTATCTACTGGATGAATCGATTTGATGTGAATTTGTTGATGTTAATATACCCACACCAATAATTGAAAGTTGAATTTGGATTTCGACAATCTAACCATTATGTATTTTTGAAGTATGAAACTTTTCCAATCATTAATCCCGTATTATTTTACTCAAATACTGTTATTTCAAAGTAACTATGAAATTAGATTCTAGTTAATAGCTTTGGAATAAATGCAGAGTTGACTAATGGGCTAATTACAGTTACTTATAACGCCCAAATGGTTATAGTGGTGAAACTACATAAAATTATATTTTGATTAATTATTTCAGTTGACTTTACAATTTGTTTTCAGTTAGCGTCTTAGGACGGTAGTATAAGACTATTTTAATTTTTGTTCAAAAAGGTATATATAATTTTTGTATATGGTTTACAACTTATACATAATCAGAGCAAAATTTTGAGAATTTTACACTAATTGTTACATTAATTGAGAATTTTGAGAATTTGACATGGCAATTACGTTTTTCAAAGCTCTGATTATGATAGTAGTGCAAAAAAAGAAATTTAATAATTGGATTTTTGTACAAAATTATGTAACATTTTTTTATCAATTATGTTAATCACTAATACATATGCTTCAAGTTATGTCAATTATGTATATCCGTGAACAAGCGAAGTATATCTTATTCTATCATTTGTTATATGTTTCAAATCCTATGCAATTATTTGAATTCAATCATGAAGTTGACACATAAAATTTCTTTCTTGAATTTATGATTATTATTTTACTTCAACTATTTTATTCTTTAGCAATTTAGATTCTCATCGGATATGCTATATACATAGGAATTGTGACGACCCGCCTTTTTGAACCTCAAAAGTCGACACTAATTTATCCACAATATTTATGCGTCGAGCATTCGAGTGCCAAAAGAACAGATTGTTGGGGTGAAAGTAAAGAAAAGATGGAATAGAGTCTCTCAACATGATGAGTAGTATATAATATTCAACAAATCTTTTACAAAAAGAAAAATTCAATATACATATAACAATCAGAGTATCTAAACTATCATTAGCCTGGACAGTTATAACAGCTCATCCTTAGAAATGCAGATAAATACAAACAAAAAATATGGTGGAAGTAAAAATACATAAATAGGTTTTGGAGGCATCCAGCTCGTCTCTTGAAGCTCCAAAACATCCATAACTAAATTTGGAAAGTACTTAGGTCTGACCCGAGTATTATAAGAAAATAACAAGGATTGGTCTGGTAAACTAGTGTGACAAACTCAAATCATGTGGATTGTTATATTTATAGAACATTTTCGAACATAAAGGTATGGTATCTCATAAGACTATGCCACATATAAAAAGGGGATGGATTTTTACGTTACGATAATCATACCATTTTATTAGAAAATCCAGTGATATTATAATAATGTATAAGGTTTAAAATGAATATATAACATATCTAGAATGGTTACCCATAATTACATTCAATGGTACTAGGTTCTACAGTTAAAATCATAAGGCACGTATTGGAAGAATGAATTCCATACAATGTAATGGCAATGTGGTACAACCTACCACAGTATATCTATAGATAAAATGTATCGAGGGCCTCACATTGAACCCCTACATAACAAGACCAGCTTACCTCTTCCTGGATAGTGTGAAATATCTCACCACTGCAGTTGCTTTACAACCTTTTCCTCGAGAGCTCTCATGCACGTACCAAATCCATAAATAGTGATTTAGAAAGATAATGACCATACCTCTATAGGTGCGACCCACATAGCCTTGCGACATATCTCCTGTTTTAGTCATTTTTGGGTGTAAGGCTCATGAGGTCATGGTTACCTTTTCCCCTTAGCAAATATCTCTCAAAGTGTTAACATTGTCCTCCAAGAAACAATGCGATGCTAGCATTCATCCATATAAGTTATTTAGGATATAAACAAACCGAAGATAATGCTACTACTACATCCTTTTAGATTCACTCTTAGGATTAGTATTAAGCAGCCCTTGCACTTCAAAGATCTCTATATTTGATTTCAATGTCATCAAGACATCACCAATTTGAACGCTTATGCTAGTTCTAAGTGGTTTTCGAATAACTCATGCTTATCCAATCCTAGTCTTCCCGAACAAATAACCAATAGTTTTAGATTGACTTAATCCCAGTCTTTCAGAAGTAAGCGTACTATATAAGAGTTCCAAGGGGATCTCCAATATACCCCTTAAAGTTCGTTTCATCGGAATGAGTTCTCCCAAGATAATTTCGAACTATATGAAATCACAAAGCTTTCATACACTTCCAAAGTAAAAATAAGTCAAGTTATTGATAGTTGACAAACCACTACTGGTGTAACTAAATAGTTTGCATATGTAAAATTGAACATCGTATACTTATCACAACTTTTCGATTTCAATCTTGCACTATCCTCAATTAACAATGAAGTCATATAATTTAGAGAACTACCCTTGCCTTGACACATATTTTTAAACTCTTGCAGATAGAATCGGGCTTCCATACCTCAAAATTTAGTGTGAATTATAAGATGAAATACCTTCCATATACTTAATTAATCATGACATATTTATAGAAATAAAATCTCATATACTTATCACTCTTCCGACAATTCACTTCTCTATCCCTCATCCAAAATCAAAGCCAGGTAAGTCAGAACACCAGTTGCTCCAAGTCTTACCTAGGTACTTTGATCTAGATCTCACAGATAGAGGAAAGTCTACTCATTGGTTTAGTGTTAAATATAAGAAGACTTTCCATAAACGTGTAAACATTTTAGCACTACTTATCACATTTGCTTTATGTTACTTAATGGCATCGACAAAGAATCCCTTGCATAAAACAAAGTCTTTTAAAAAAGATCGAAAAACCGGCTCCGTAAACTAATTTTAGTCTTCGGTTTAAAAATAGTACTTTTCGTTGGTGAGAAACGAAGCTGTTCAAGTTGGAGTATTATTACCTCCCAACCTTACTTGACATTTACTTCTAACTTTTCAAAATAGAAACAATTTTACATACCTTGAAGTCTAGAAATTAAAATAGGATTTGAGAGTTCCAAAATACTTGTTTTTTAAAAACATTTTTCAAAATCACTTATTTAAACCAAAGTTTGATTAAAAAGGCAACAACTTTTCCTTTATAAATGTGAACACTTTTTAATTGATAAATTCCAAACCACTTTAAAAAATCTTCCCTTTATACAAGTAAACAGCTTATTTAATAATAACAAAATGTTATAAGTCAACTTCCTTTTCAATTTCCCTAAACCATTTACTATAAAAAAAAATTATAGTCCACAATCTCTTTCCTTTCTCGAAAATATTTATTACAATAATAGTGTCATAATCCATTTTCCTTCCTCATTTTAAAATACTTCTTTTAAACAATCGTTTGAAACTTGTATTAAAGCATCCCCTTAAAGATGATTGCCTTTAACAAAAGTTGACTTTTGAAAGCAAAGAAGTAAAATTTAAAAATCTTGTTTAAATAACTAAATAAATTCTTAAACATATATTTAGAACTTCGAACTCCCTTTTAAATACTTAAGCAACATTTACAAAACACATCTAAAAGAGAATTTACAAAAATATCTTAGATAATTCTTTTAGTTTACTAAAAATATAGATTTCCAAACTGCATCTATAGCAATTATCGCTATATGGACCGTAACTTTTATACTTCCTTTTTGTAAATTAAATAACCCTTAAACCACATTTCTTTGTATAATTTAAACCACTTTATATCTTTGCAAAAAGGTTTTAAAAAAAGTTGAGTTCGAAAACTATTTCAAACACTTTAGGAAAACAAGCGGTAAATCGCTTAAAAGCGAGCATGGGATTTCAATGTCGCAATAAAACCAATAATAAGTAAGTTAACTATAACTAAGCAACATTTATTTTCCATATACAAAAATATTTACATAATTAATAATATATGTAAATACAAATCAATAAATTGTGGAACCCTTTCAGATCCTTCTATAAAATTTCCATTCTTCAAAGTGCTTCCATAGCGACCTATTCACTATGAAGACATTTCAACTTCCATTAACTTTGTTTTTCTGCCCTGCAACACAATGGTTGTTTATGTCATCCGTTTTCAAGTGGGAATCAACAATAAACAACAACATAAGCACATCACGACACATCTATACAAACCATACAAGTGAGCACTAAATTATTACAACATGTCATCATTTTAAAACTAAATCGAAATGAGAAATCACACTTTTATCACGACCAAACTCTACTATAAGCAACTATATTCCTACCAGTAACTAAAATAACATAAAGCTACCTCCTCTTCTTTCCTTATGGTCATGCAAGGCTCCCTTCCCTTAAATGCTCATGGCCCTAGACCAATTTAGGGAATGAACACAAAAGTTTGCATCTTTGGGTAAGTGGTGGTGTTTGCTAAGATGTAAAGAGGATTATTCTTTTTATTTGATTTGGAGAAAACTTGAAGAAAGAAAAGAGTGATATGTTATTAGGTAGGTGGTGGTGGTAGTGTTAGCTATGATGGAAACAAAAGACATGGTTTTAATAAAACAAAGTTTATTAAAACCTTCTTATTAAGTTCAATCCATTAAATATTTGTGTTAAATTATTTCTTCTCTAACCATAAGTGATATAAACTCATTTAACAAATGCATTTATCAATACACTGCTTTATCAAAATACCTTTTTATTTTGAAAACATATTTTGAAGGAAACCTAATAAATAAATTACCGGATATTTTTGTTCCTCTTTGAAATGATACAATATATTTTAATCCATAAGAAAACATTTAGACCGAGTAATATCAAAATTATACCAAGGAACTGGGTCCTACAAAATAGTGTCTTATATCCCCTTACCAAGAAGGGTAATACTTAAGAGAAGTGTTTACTATTTGAACATATCTCTTGCCCATTTTAGACACTTTCGAGCCACTCAAACTAGTTGACATAAAACACTTCTTCTTTTGTGAATCCCATTTTGAAACAATACTATATATATTTCTCATATATATATATATAATAGCTTTAGTACTTTATTTACTAAAACTTTTTTTCGGTTCGTTCTTATTCAAACTCGTTTCGATCATACAATGACATTACTAAGTGCTCTACAATGTTCATGCAAGCAAACATCCGATCATCACTTAGAAAATTATTCAGATCACGACAAAACTAATCGAGGCTCATTCCCCCAACTATTTAAAGAAAATATACCTTACTTAAAATTCTCTTTGAAATGTTTGTACTTACAAATACTTTCAAGTAATATATTATTACCCTTTTACCAAAAATCATTTGAAACATTTTTCAAAGACATTGGGAATTAAATTCTAAAAAATTCTCCTTATTCACGAAACACATTTTATAAACTCAATTTATAAAATCCTCTTTATATAAAATCATCCCTTCTTTATAGTAACCATTTTAACAAGGTAAACTTGTTAAACCAACATTATTAACGAATGCTTTATAGTCAAATCATGAAATTGAATTTACAAGGTGTTTGCGTTTAATTCAATCGAACCACAAATGCTCATAAACTGGCAAAACAAAAATAATTAGTCAACAAATGATGATAAATAAATATCATCTTTTCCTAAAAACCAACCACATCAAAAATAACTATATCTATTTTTGAAATTTATTATTTTATATATAAAATATAATTCTAACAAATATTATTTCATTACCGATTTCAAAATAATATAATTTTTTTTATGGCACTAACAAGTACATGCTCTCATATGTAATACACTCAAACTCATTCTAGGGGTCACTTACCATATTTCAAATGAGTTTACGCCACCATGGCCAAGGTTCTCGCTTAACCTTCAGCTTTGATACTAAATGTGACGACCTGCCTCTTCGACCCTCAAAAGTTGACACTCATACATTCATGGTATTCACATGCCGAGCATCCGAGTGTTGGAAAGATAGATTGTTGGAGTGAAAGAAAAGAAAGTACAAAATAGAATCTCTCAATGTGATGAGTAATATATAATATTCAATAGAAATTTTACAAGAAGAAAACATTAATATACAACAATCAGAGTATCTAACCTATCATTAGATTGGACAGTTATAACTGTCTGTTCTTACAGATGTTAATAAATACAAACAAGAAATACAGCGAAAATAAAAATGTGTAAATAGGTCTTGAAAACATCCAGCTTGTCTCCTAAAGTTCCAAAGTATCTATAACCAAATCTGGAAAAGTACTCGAGTCTGACTCAAGTAATATAAGAAAATAACACCTGGATCAGTGTAGTAAACTAGCATAAGAAACTCAAATCATTTGGATTGTTATCTCACAGGACCATGTCGCATATAAACACAGATGAGTTTTTACCTTACGATAACCAAACCATTTTATTAGAAAATCTAGTGATATTATAATAATGTTTAAGGTTTAAAAAATATAACATATCCGAAATGGTAACCCATAATTACATTCAATGGTACTAGATTCTACAACTGAAACCATTAGGCACATAACAGAAGATTGGATTCCATACAATTACAAGGCACTGAGGTACCGCCTAACGTAGTACATCTTTAGATAAAATGTATCTAGGGTCTCATATAGACCACCTATATGACAAGTGGCCTACCCCTTCCTGGATAGTACCGAATATGTCATCACATCGGTTGCTTTATAACCTTTTTCTCAACGCTCTCATGAACATAACAGATCCATAAATAGTGATCAAGAAAGGTGATGACCATACCCCTATGAATGCGACCCACATAACCTTGCGGCATATCCCCTGCTTTAGTCATTTTCGGGTATAAGGCTTGTGAGGTCACAATTACCATTTCCTTTTAGAAAATTCCTCTTGGAACACTAACACTGCCCTCTAGGAAATAATGCAGTGCCAACATTCATCCATACAAGTTGTTTAGGATATGAACAAACCGAAGGCACTACTTCTACTACATCCACTTTGAAATTACCCTCAAGATTAATAGCAAATAGCACTTGCACTTCAAATATCTCAGTCTATGATTTCATTATCTTTAGGATGCCTCCAATTCAAACTTATGCCAGTTCGAAGGGTTTTTGGATAACTCATGCCCTAAGGGGCTCCCAGTGTCCCCGAACTAACAATCAATAGTTTTCGATCAATTCAATCCCAGTTCTTTCAAAAGTAAGCAGATTTTATTAGAATCCTAAGGGGTTCTCTAATATACCCCTTAAAGCAAGAGATGTTTCGTCGGAATGAATATTCCAAGGGAATCTCAAACCGTATGAAATCGCGAAGATTTCATATACTTCCTAAGTCAAAATAGGTCAAGTTATCGACAGTGGACAAACCACTATTTGGTGTAAGTATACAATTTGTATATGGAAAATCGAACGTCGTATACTTATCACCACCTTTTGATTTTAACCCAGTAATATCCCTCATTTAGCAATGAAGTCAGACAAATTAGAAAACTACCCTTGCCTCAACGTACATTCTTAAACTCTCAACGATAGAAACATGCTTTTGAAATTTATTGTCAGGTATAATATGAATTACCTTCCATATACTTATTTAATCATGACCTATATATATATACAAATTAACTCTCTTATACTTATCACCATTCTGACACTTCGACTTCGATATCCTTCACCCAAAATTGAAATAAGCTACGTCAGCAAACTGGTTGCTCCTAGCCTTATCTAGATACTCTGATTCTAGATCTCACTAATAGAAGAAAATCTACTCATCGGTTTAGTTCTAAATATAAGTTGACTTACTTTCTATAAACATGTCAGCATTTTAACACTGCTTATCACATGTGTTTTATGTTACTTAATGACACCAACAAAGAAATCCCTTGCATAAAATGGTCTTTTTTAATAAAATCGGAAAATCAACTCCGTAAACTTATTTCTAGTCCTAGTTTAAAAATAGTACTCTTCGTTGGTGAGAATGAAGCCATTCAAGTTGAAGTATTATTACCTCCCAACCTTGACTCGACATTAACTTTGAACTTTCAAATAGAAACAATTTTCTGTACCTTAAAGTCTAGAAATTAAAACCGGATCCAAAAGTTCTGATATACTTGTTCTTAAAATCATTTTCGAAAACTACTTATTCAAACCAAAGTTTGATTAGAAAGGCAACACCTTTTCCTTTATAAAAGTAAACACTTTTTAACTGATAAATTCCAAACCACTTTAAACATCTTCCCTTTACACAAGCGAACAACTTATTAAATAATAACAAAGTGTTAAAAATCAACTTCCTTTCCAGTTTCCTGAAACCATTTACTATAACAAAATGTTATAGTCCACAATCTCTTTCCTTTCTCGAAAACATTTATTACAACAATAGTGTCATAATCAATGTTTCTTTCCTTTTTCTAGAATAGTTCTTTTAAACTATCATTTGAAGCTTGTATTTAAAACGTCACCTTAAAGACAGACGCTTTTCACGAAACCTGACTTTTGAAAACAAAGAAGTAAAATTTAAACTTCTTGTTTAAATGACTAAATAAATTCTGAAAAAAATATTTAAAACTTCAAACTCCCTTTTCAATATTAAACAACCTTTAAAAAATACATTTGAAAGAGAATTTATAAATCAACCTTTATAAACCTCTTGTTTAAATAACTAAAAACGTATATTTTCAACTATCTCCATAACAACTATTGCTATATGGACCGTAACTTTTGAACTTCGCTTTTGTAAATCAAATAACCCTTAAACGGCATTTCTTTTTAAAATTTAAACCACTCCATGTCTTTGCAAAAAGGTTTAAAAACAAAAGCCGAGTTCGGAAACCATTTTAAACACTTTAGGAGAACAAGTGGTAAATTGCTTAAAAGCGATACAAGATTTCAATGTCGTAATAAAACAGATAATAAATAAGTTAACTATAACTAAGCAACATTTACTATCCATTTATACAAACATTTACATAACCAATAATATATGTAAATAAAAATCAACAAGACGACGATTCCTTTAGGATCCTTCTACAAAATTTCCATTCTTCAAAGTGCTTCCACAGCGACCTATTCGCTATGAAGACACTACTTCCATTCACTTTACTTTTTTCCGCTACCACACAATGATTACTTATGTGAGCCATTTTCATGCGCGAATCAATAATAAACAACAACATAAGCACATCATGGCACATATGTACAACCATACGAGCAAACACTAAATCATTACAACATATCATCATTTTAAAACTAAATCGAAGTTGAATATTTCACTTTTATCATAACCAAACTCTATTATAAGCAACTATCTTTCTACCAACAACAAAAACAATATAAAGTCACCTCCTCTTCCTTCCTTTGCTCACGCAAGGCCCCTTCCCTTAGATGCTCACGGCCCTAGGCCAATTTAGGGAACAGACATAAAAGTTTGCATCTTTGGGTAGGTGGCGATGTTGGCTGTGATGTAGAGAGGATTATTTTTTATGTTTATTTGATTTGGGGAATATTTAAATAAAGAAAAGATTGAAGAGGAAGAAGCCATTAATGATTTTTTGAGAAGAGAAGGGAGAAACAAGAACGAAGAATAAAAATGTAAATGAGACAAAGAATAGAAGTGAAGAGGAGACGTTGTTTTATAGAAATGAAAAGTGGAGGATTACTAACATTCTGTTTAAATTAAAATAAATATTCTTTTTAATATTTTGAAAATACATCCTCTTATGTCACCTAAGCCATCACATCACCTTTTTCTTAATTCCTTTCAGTACTTTTAATATTCTTACACTTGGCATAAGAAGCAAATGTCTTTTCCTTTATTAGTTTAATTAATCACCTTTCTAATCCTAAGTATGCTTACTTTTACTAACCATTTTTAGTTTATAGAATCACTTATTATATGTATAACTGTATGTTACAAAAGTATACACATATGTGCAACAACGTTGTGACAACAATCTTTCGATAAAAATTCGAAAATCCGAAAAATAATTTTCGGTCACATTTCCAAATTTTCGTCGAACGTTCTATTTTTGTAAACATACTTCCAAAATGAGTTTGATATCATTACTTATTAATTAAAATAGGGTTATTTGATTATTAAAAATCATTAATTAAATATTTAAGAATTAATTAAATATTCACAATCAAAGCCGTAAAATTCTAGGTCGTTATGGGAGCTGACTATGCCAACAATATCCTCAATTTGATATAATTTTTCCAACATTGTATTAAAATCAAATATCTTTAGGCAATCAATTCTTTTTTCCCTACTACATACCCTATGCTAAAAAAATGCTTAATTACTTTTATTTGTTCAGATTGACTTGAGCGGAATGGACATATAATAGCTGATTTAAGTTGACTGATGCCCACAAATTTGTGTGTTTGATGGCTTCGGATATAAATCATTGTTGGTAGGATTATATGTTACATGATATTTTATTTGACAGTTAATTGGGGTTATGTTTGCAAATCAAAATGTTATTTTGAGCTTAGATTACTATGTACTAACATTTACTACTATATAAGTTTGCTAAAGTAGCATGCGCGCGCGCACACACACATATATGTTATATATAAGCTCAAAACAACATTTTTATTTGTTAACATAACCCTAATTAAGTGTCCAATAAAATATCATATGACATATAATCCTACCAACAATGATTTATACCTGAAGCCATCAAACATACACCAAATGTGCGGGCTTTAGTCAACTTATATCAGCTATTATGTATCCATCCATTCTGCTCAAGTCAAACTGAATAAATAAAAATGTATGTATGTATAAAAACTAGATGGATACAATGTTAAATATCTGATTTTCAAAAGAACAAGCGATATGTCTCTCTCACCTGCATTAGGTGCACTAGAGCCTAAACCTAAGAGGAGAATCACTAGACCTGTGCTTTTCTAGATTAAGAAGCTTCCTTTGGTTATGCATAGGTTCCCTCCCCTTTATCCATTTGTGAAGTCTCTTTAACAATGGCATTCTTTTACGGTATCGTTACCAACTTACCATTGATGAGCCGGGTAACCAATTCTTATGCAAAATACTACTACATATGTATTGGGTATGAATGTAGTGGTAGAAAATGTTAAATAAATTCTTCTCTTTGCTAAAATTTTCTTTCCTAGTTTAACACTTTCTTCGTCGCCTTCTTCTTTCTCTCTTTGTCTCTCCTACAGTTCATCAAATAGAGATCAAAACCGTGTCGACAAGCTTTTGAATTTTAAATTTTGAATAATTAGCAAGCATAGTTGTACTGAAAGAAATGAAGAATAGACCTACTCTTAAATATCCATGTTTAGTAGTAGAAGTTAAAGCACATGGTAAGCTTGATCAAGATTTCATTATCTTATACATTTATATTTGTCTGTCATGTTATTATATGAAAATAACAACTAACTGACACTGAAAATTCAAGTGCACGTAAACTTCGAGTTGTTACAATGCTTAATCAAGAAATAGACAAAATATTTTACCAAAAGAAAGAACTAGAAAGAAAATAGCTAATGGTGAATCACTCTCCACTAATCTCGGCTTTGGTGAGACGCTTTTTTATTTTATTTTTATTCATCATTACCTTTATTGATTTAAAAGTTTCAACAGTTAAAAGAAAAGTCACCAGAACTCCACTATTATCAGATAAACGGTAATTTTAACTTATTATGCATAGTTTTCCTTTGTATTTGATGAGTCTAAATCTAAATAATAGTCTTCAACAATTGCTTTTAAAGTGTTCAGTTTAATTTTGTGGAATGTGCTTGCACAAACGCTTTCCTGATTATTTATGCAACCATACATTTGTATGGCATGTAAACAATATCTATAGCCTAGATTAAAACTTAAAGGCTTTTGGTGCCAGTTTTCATCTATATCTTTAGGAAGTTTGTAATAGATATTTATTTGCATGTAAACAGTTTATAAATACTCATAGTTATATTTTTGATTTTGTTGCTTATAAATAAGATTATATTCTCTTGCAGGTTCAACTATAGGGAACACCGATGATGCTAGCGTTCTCTCCTCTTGCTCTAACAGTATGATGCCAGACCCACAGTGTTTGGGAAATTTAAAAGAAGCATAATAAACCGTGTTTTACTTGAATTAGTTGATGAAGTCAAAGATGAAATCTAGAAGAGGGTCAGATTTGATATTATGAAGAAGTTGGGAAATTTGGTGATACGATGTATAAAACTATTTATTCTTTGCTTGATGGAAAAAGCTACATGGTGGCATTGGAGATGCAAGTGAAGTTATGTGAGCTCTTGCTGAGACATTAGATGTAATTAGATTGTTAGGTCTTTATGAAATGGTTGATGAAAATCAGGTAACTAATTTGATCAGTAAGTTAATTATATATTTTAACATCAATGGCTAGTCATGAATCATATCCTCTTAAATGATGTAAACGTATTTTTATTATCAAATATAAAGGGAAATGACATAGATCGAACCATCATAGAAACTCTATATTCTCATTAAGTATAGTGTAAATTTATATTAGCCATTATGGCATTGCTAAGATTTTGTAAGTTACTCACCACTCTAGTGTACTCATTGCTTAATATAATAATGATTTCCTCTGCAGTCTTTTCATAGAAGATGATCTAAATGAAGCAATGGTAACATTCAAAAAAGAAGAAGATATCAAGTTCCTAAGGTAATTTAATTATAAATTGTATATTATTATGACCTCGAGATTGTCTAGTATGAAAATTTAAAACAGTTAATTTCTATGCAGTGTCCAGAAGATTCTTGTAAGCCTGTAACTGATGAAGCTCTACTTTAGTTATTAATTAGTAACTATATGGAGAAAATGTCGCATTTGGTATTATCATTGCAATGTTAAATGACACAGATAGAGCTTAGAAAGAATTGAAGATAGTTGGTTGATCTCCATCATTTGAATTTGTAACAAAAGGTTGATTCTTCCTTTTCTTTATGGTAATTTTTCTTTATAGTTTCTAGGGAATAGTAAATCCTGATATAATTTTGAAAATTAACAAGTGAGCATTCTTTTCATTTACTGAAGATGATACACAATTTATTATAGGATAAGTTTTGTTTCATCAACCTGTTCTATGACAACCATACATTTGTTCCACTTCACATTATATTCTTGGGTTTTTGTTGATGGAAATTATAAGATTTGTGATGAAATTGGTATAGCAAATGAGAAATGAAAATGAATTCTTTATTGCAGAAATGATTGAATACAAACTGATACATACTTGGTTGCTATTTAAATGATAATGAAATTCTTTATGTAAATGGGCTGCGGGTTGTCCCATAACATATACCCGCATTTAATGATAAATAAAGAAAACAATACCTAGATACAAAACATTCTCTCATACCCCCCTCAAACCTAATTTCGGCTAGGATTTGTGAGAGAGATCTGAAATCCACCACCTTCAAATTTTTCAAAAAATTCCTCGAATTAAAGTTGAACTTTGATGCGATGATATTCTACTTCACGCTTCAGCCCTTTGATGGCGCAAAAATGGAAAATTGAGAGGCGGACTAAGAATAGATGGAGGAAGAGTTTCAGAAAGCATCAAGTTGAGGCCTTTCTGTGATGTTTGTCCTCCTCATACTCTTAAGTGGCCTCGGGTATGTAATTTGGAACCTGAGATCTCTGACTGACGTCTGCTACATCCACGTTCAATTTGTGTTTAAAGTTAGTGAAGTTTTGCCTTGAGAGAGGAATTCATCCTTTTGGTAAGTAGAAGGTATGTAGTCAAATTTGATTTTTTTTTCATGACTTGTTCTCTGACAAAGTAGAGGTCGAGTTCCATATGTTTAGTTCGTGAATGTAATATTGGATTACCAGTGAGTGATATTGCACTGAAATTGTCACGCCATATAGTTGCCTTGCTGCTAGAGTTGATTTGTAGTTCACTTTGTAATGATTGTATCCACGTGACCTTGGCCGTTGCACTTGCTATGATCCTGTAGTCGGCTTCTATACTTGATCTGTAAACAGTCGATTGTTTTTTGCATACCATGATACCGGATTCTTTCCTGGAAAAATATAGTAACCAGTAGTGGATTTTCTATCATCATGACAATAGCCCAATCAACATCAGCTAGTCACTGATATCCAATGATTTGCTTGATTGCATGAGTAAGCCTTGATTTAGTGTGCCTTCGAGATATCTTAGAATACGCTTGACTGCTTTCCAGTGCTCATCTAAGGGCCTTTGCAGAAAATAACTAGCTTTATTCACACTAAAAGTGATTTCTGGCCTTGTTATAGTAGCATATTGCGGTACACCAACTATGCTCCTGTATTGCTTGTCATTTGTTATTGGTTCACCCTTGTATTTTGATAGATGCAAGTTGCTTGTCATTGGTGTAGGAAGTGGATAGGCTTTATCCATTTTAGCTGTCACCAGAACCTTAGAAATATATTTTCTTTGATTCAAATGCATTTCATTATTTGGCAATCTTTTAACTTCAATGCCAAAAAAGTAATTCAGGTCTCCTAGATCTTTGACTATAAACTCCTTATTTAGATATTGTATGATCTTTTCTATCTCTGAATTGCTGTTGCCTGTAATGATAAAGTCATCAACATAAATCAGTATATAAGTGATACTATTGTTGGAAAATTTAAGGAATATAGAGTTGTTTGATTTTGTTGAATTGTATCCATGTTTGGTAAGTGTTGATTTTAGCTTTTCAAACCACACTCTTGGTGCTTGCTTGAGATTGTAAATTGCTTTGTTTAACCTGCATACGATTTTCATTGCCTTTCTTTATGAAACCTAGTGGCTGCTCCATGTATACTTCTTCCTGCAAGACACCATTAAGAAAAGCATTATTAACATATAATTTTCCAACAGTCCAGTTCTTATGCAAAGCAATAGTTAAGATAATTATAATGGTTGTGGGTTTTACAATAGGAGATAATGTTCCATTAAAATCAAATCCATTCTATTGTAAATACTCTTTTGTCACTAGTCTTGCTTTATGCTTAAGAACTGAACCATTTGAATTCTTTTCGAGTCTGTATGTACACTTGCGTCCAACCACATTCTTAGTCATTGGTAAGGATATAAGTTCCCATGCTCTGTTCTTTATCAATGCATCATATTCTTCTTTCATAGATGTTCTCCAACCGATATCTTGTAATGCCTACTGATATGTGATGGGTCCAGTGAGTTTAGATGCAATACTATAAATTTTTTGGCTTGAATATACCACTTTTGGCCTTTGTTATCATGTGATGTCTAGTGTTTGTAGGTGGAGCAGGTTGATCCGTATTATCTGTAGTGACATCTTGTTGGGTGTTGGATGATTGAATATCATCCAATATCCGACATATGTCAGGGTGTTGGTTGGTGCTTGATTGAGATGTATCACCTAAGCTTTCAGGCATATTATTTTGTTCTTGACCAGGTTCACTTGTACACATGAGAGGATGAGGGCTGAAAGCATCTCTTTCCCGATTGCTATAATTTTGAGTTGGAGCAATATCTTCAGAGAAGAGAGTTATTAGAGGTAATAAGTATCTAGAGTTGTATATCTTTTGAGATGTCTTGATTGCTGCATTACCGAAAGGAAATTCTTGTTCATTAAAGATTACATATCTTAATATGTATACTTTTCCTCTACTATGAAGACACTTGAATACCTTTTGTTTTGATGCATATTCTAGAATTGTACATGGATGAGATCTAAATTCTAATTTGTGTGGATTATATGGTCTTAAATAAGGAAAACATAGACATCAAACACCTTTAGATTTTAATAATCTGGTTTGACTTTAGTTAGTGTTTCTAATGGACTTTTGTATTTCAAAACTTTTGTGGGTAGTCTATTAATCAAATAGACCACGGCAGAAAAGGCATCAGGCCAAAATTTTATTGGTAGTGATGCGTGTGCTAATAAAGTCAAACCAGTTTCTACAATGTGTCTATGTTTTCTTTCTATAAGACCATTTTGTTCTGAAGTGTAGGGACATGATGTCCTCTGTGTGATCCCCTTCTTTTGAAAATAATCTTTTAGTGGCAGAAACTCTTTTCCACCTTCTGTTTGAATAACTTTTACCTGACACCCTATTTGTCTTTCTGCATTAGCTATAAACTGCATCACTGCATTGTTAGTTTTAGATTTGACTTTAAGAAATATATCCATATATTTCTAGAGTATGCATCGACAAATGAAATGTAATACTGGTAACCATAATCAGTACTTATTGGTATGGTCCCTACAGATCGGTAGCAATTAGTTCTAAGGGTTCATGATATACAGTCTATGAATTTGGAAATGCAAGCTTGTGACTTTTACCCATTTTACAATATGTACAAGTGTAAAATTTTGGAATATTATCAGTAGAAATGTCACTGCAATTATTTACAACATGCTTCAGAATTTTTACACCGCGATGACCCAGTTTAGAGTGCCAGGTATTGAACTTCTTGCAATTTTCATCAATTTTCATTTAAGAAACATGACACCAATTTTTTTTACATCCAGCATATCTTGAATTTGCAACATCAAATTTGTATAATCCCTTATACTCTTTAATCTGTAAGAGAGTTTCTCTTGTTAGTATATCTTTTTACAAAGCAGTATTTTGAGTAGATTTCAAAATAAACATTATTATCTTTTGCAAACTGAGATACACCATTAAAAAATTTCTAATAAGTGGAACTCTCATTAAATTGTTGAGATAAAGTTGTCTTACACCTTTTATACTTGCATTTCCAGTGTGAGAGATCTGAATAGATTTACCATTACCTGAGTATAATAATTGTGTACCTTTGTATTCTCTATTGCCAAGATTCAAGTTGCTTAAATTACTAGTCACATGGTTGGTATCTCTAGAGTAAGGATACCAACTATCATCATGTATGTCTTCAATTTTTGCCATGTCATTATTTGTATTTTTAGCCTTGACTCTAGCTGTACATTGACAAAATTTGCACTGGGATTTTGAGTTCTTGAACTATTACTGCCTTATTGTGTTGGAATGAAATTTGTATCAAATCTAAAGTAGCATCTATTTGCAGTGTGACCATATTTTTCACATATCTGGCATCTTGGTCTGTTTTTGTAATTCAGCCTACCTCCTCTGCCTCTAGAACTGTTAGATTGACCACCCCTTTGATTACTGTTGGATTGATTTCTATTTCTGTCGCTTCTTTCTTGATTTTTGTTTTTGCTGTTGGCAATATAGTTGATAGAATATTCTGAGTTAATTGACTTCTTTTGTTCCAATCTGCCATCATGAGCAAGAAGTATGGAATGAACATATTGTAGTGATGGTAATACTTCATTAGAAGATATTACCGCCACTACCACCTCATACTCTTCATCAAGACCATTCAATACAGATAAAACTTGCTTAGTATCAAACACTTTATTCCAGCAAAGGCTAGTTAATCACATAATGTTTTTGCCTTTGATAGATATTCTCTCATACTTTGGTTGTTTATTTTAAGTGGTGTAATTGTATTTTATATTACATGATTCTTGCAGTAGATTGTGAACTAAAAACTTGTTCAATTGCATCCATATCTCACGTGTTGTTTTGCGTCCAACAAGTTGTGGCAACAGATTAGCACTGATAGATGACAGCAGCCATGAACTAAACAAACTATCTTGTCTTTGATGTGCTATTTAATCCTTGTTACTCAATAGCTTGCATTCACGATCTATAGTGAACTTTGGTGGGACACTTTGAGTTCCAAGAACACAATCCTCGAGCCCATATCCTCTGATTACAGTCTCCATCTGAAATTTCCAAAGAAAGTAATTTAATTCCTCCAATCAAATGGTGAAAACTTGACTTTGCGGTTAAATGATGGAATTCATGAGTCCTTGGGTGATGACGGATTGGGTTTGAGTGGTTCTTGGAGTGATTCTTGGTGCTGAAGATGAGGATGCTGCAATATCCTCTTCGTCCATGATGAGATCAGTTTGTAACAAGAATTAAGAACAGAGGGATATGAGAAGCACAGGTGAAAATGATGAAAATGCTCTCTGATTCACCTTTCAGGCTGATGCAAACTAGGTAAATTTAATGGATATTAAGCTTCTTTGATGGTTTCAGATACGGCTAGTCAGATGGTGGATGATAAACACTGACACCCTCTGGCTTGGCATGGAATTGTAATCAAATAATAAATTGGAAGGGACAACAAATATAGATTGAATTAACAATCTTATGTGACTAGAACTAGCGTAGTTGTTGTACATACAAAAAAATGTTCATAATTTTGTATTATTTATTGATTCCAAG
Organism: Allium cepa; assembly: GCA_030765085.1. Lineage (NCBI taxonomy): Eukaryota > Viridiplantae > Streptophyta > Magnoliopsida > Asparagales > Amaryllidaceae > Allium > Allium cepa. The sequence goes on along the minus strand of CM060930.1, from coordinate 190,962,906 downwards.
GTCCGGTTGAATACAAATTCAAGCAATAAAAGTGAAATGCTACCTAGTAGATAAGTCGGAATAAATAGTACTTGCGTATGTCGTAAGCAGCAATATTTTGAAGTTCACATTCTGGGCTCAAGGGTCGAACCAATAAGGCGGCTGTAGAGCTTGCTGAAACTGTACCACCAGCAGCCCATCTCAGAATTCTTAGAGCCATAGCCCTTGAACCTAAATTATAAATATGCATTACGGCACGCGCTTCGCGCATGATGAAGGCATCATAGTTGTTTTTTTGCACATTGTATTTGTTCAATACGTTCAAAAAAAAATTCCATAGATATTTAGTCATATATTTGTGTATAATTAAACGTAGTAAATTTGAAATATTATTTCTAAGTTGCAAAATATAATTTTTTATTAGTTTAAATTTTTATTTTATTATTAATTAATAAAAAACGAATTTGTAAAGTAGTTTATCTATTAGATCCAATTTTTAAGTGATATTAAGGCTTGTTAAATATTTATAGAGAAAATTTTGAATTTATAAAGAAAGCTTAATTGTCAGATCCTACTACTTTTAACTGATGTTTTCATACTGATACCAAAAGAGTGTGACAACAAATATATTACAACTATTACTAAAGAAATATATATAAAGGGCAATTTTGAAACTTTGTGGTCGAACCAAAAAATTATGGTTCCAAGCTAACTATCAATAAAGTTTAGGAATTATAATCAAATTTTGTGGCTCAAAAACTCCTTTATGACATTTTAAGTTTAGATGTGCCAGTCCAATGCGAGACTAATGGCATATAACATAAATTACCCGAGTAGCCATTTTAAGTTTAGATGCGCCTTATTATCGTTGTTGAGTGTTAGTGCTTGAATCATATGCATAACATTCTATTTAATTATGTTGCTCTAATCGGTTGCATATTTTTGTCTCGTTTGGTATTACTGTGAAAGAAGACTACGTTTTAAGGGTACAGATGAACTACTTTATGTTTTGTAATACGTACTTGTTCTCAACTAAACTTAAACAACTTTTTGAGTGTACTTAAACATTTGCTGCTACTTTTTGGTATGTGCTGAAAACATATGTAATGGATATTATATATGCATGTTTGATCATGTTTAAAACCATGTCTGTGTATATTTGGTATGTTTGATATAAAGTGTTATATTTTATTATTATTGTATTCTTCGATTCTTACATTGTTCATACTGTTTTGTGTTTCAAAAAAAATTCATTTTTGTTATGTTATTAATATATTGTAATATATAGCCGGACGCAAAAACATGAAAAAATTATGGCGCCTAAAAAACATTATAATTATATAATATAAGCGCTATAAATAAAAACATAATGTGGATCCTTACTGTCAAAGTATAGCGGCAAATGTGTGCTATGTTTAATTAACACAAAATATATTCAGCCGCTATGATGAAATGCAAATAGAGAGGAATAGAGCGACAAAATACTAATATTTAGCAATAATATGTTGCTATAAAAAGGCTATTGCTTTTTGGAACAGGTTGAACAGAGATGTTTAATAGCGGCTGCAGTGCGCCGTGCTCTATGAAAATAACACATATTATGTCACTATAAAGAAAATAGCATAGTGGCATAAAAGCCTGTGAAATTCGACTATCTTATAGTGTTTTTTTCTATAAATACGTTATTGGTTTTTATAACGTGTCGATACATAGCGTTTATCGAACTGCTATAGTTTTCATTTATAGCATTTTGTTGTTTCTATTAATGACTCTTTTTATTGTAATTCCATACTAAGCAGAACTTTGTTTACATAAAACATTCTGGGAGAGGAGTATCCCAGATAGTTTACGATGTCGATAATGCCATTGTATAATGGGACTATTAATTCTAGTTGGATTTTATTCAAGTATGAATGATACATGGATGGTGCCAGGGCGACGGATGTTGTTCATTTTATGTGTTTTCCTATTTTCTTAAAATGTGTTGCATCGATGTGGTGCATTAGGCTCGCATCGAGATCCATATCAATTTTTGATGAGTTAGCAAGAAAGTTCTTCGAGGAGTTTCGGCTCCATGCTGCACAACCTAAGGATATGATGTCCTTGTCAAGTCTGTCTCATGGACCTAACAAGTCGCTAAAAGGGTTCTTGAATCTGTTTAATGTTACTATTATAGAAGTAAGTAATCAAAAGGAAGATCCAGTATTCATGGCAATGGTCTAATGCATACACCCAGACACGAATTTTGTTAGATGGCTAAGAATGATGCAACCTACGACAATGGAGGAGTTCCATCGTAAGGTTAATCGGTTTCTGTGATTGGAAGAGATGAGTCTAGCTTTTGGAAAAATTTATGGTAGGTAATCGAAAGAAGTTATCCAAAGCAACGTGGCGATAAAAAAAGCTGGAGAAAGCTCTGGTAATGCAGCGGTGAATGTTGGAAATTCTGGTAAGTAGAAGAAGAGGAATCATGGCCCTTCCGGCAAAAGTAACAAAATTAAGAAACGCCCAAGGAATATGGAACCAGAAGACTATATGCTCCTGAATGATACACTGAAAAACATATATCTTGCTACTCAAGGGACTAAACGATATAAAATGTTGTCCAAGAAGGAGATAACCGAGCGGTAAAGGCGATCTTGAAAATTCTGTCGTTTCCATGAAATTCAAGATTGCAACACGAACGAGTGCCGGCATTTGAGGGATCTCATTGAAAAAATACTTAGGAGAAAGAAGCTTTAGCAATATGTTAAAGAACCATAGGAAAGTGGTCAAGCTGCAAGACCCAAGAGCCGCACGCCTAAGTGGGTTAGTCTAGACCAAGCGGAGAAGGGACCAGGCGAAATGATGGAAGGTTGGTTATCAATACAATAACTGGATGATCTAATTCAATAAAGAAAAGCAGGAGGGAAATGTAGCGATATGCAAACTTACTAAAGCATGTATCACAAAAGGGTTTCTTTATCTTAGAAGATGGAGCTCCAGCCCAGCAGTAAAAACTGATAACGAATAATGTTGAGTCAAAGCGCCAACTTTCGACCCCATGTTGATAACAACATGTATTGGACCGACAACTGTACATGTGCCTTAGTGGATACTGGAGGATCCTCGAACATGCTATTTGAAAGAACATTCAATCAAATAATGATTAGCACAAAGGAGGTTAAAACTACTAAAACCAAGATCCAAGGGTTTACAAGCGAAGCAAAGAAGCAAATTGGGCCGATCGATCTACCGATGGAGTTGGGTGAAGGAGATCGTAGGATAGTCCAGATTCAAAAATTCATCATTCTGGATGAATACTAGGATATAGTGTTTTTTTAGGTTCAACGGCCCTTTTCGATTTTTGAATAGTGTTGGCTCCTTGCTGTTTAATAATGAAGTTCCCCACAGAAATGGAGTCGGATCAGTAAGATGAGACCAAAGCACAAGAATGAAATGCTACATCACAGAGCTAAGGGAAGCGAAGCGACAGGAGAAAGACAAAAATGTGAAGGGAAATCTTTGCATTTGAGATTTGCAAGCTATAAATTAAATCCCAAACCCTGGCTGGAGAACTATAGCAGGTTTGATAAGGCTATGGATTCCAAGAAGAAATCAAGGGAAGAGCGAACAACATCGGCAGAGTGATGATGAATGTGCCAATAGACATGGATAGTCCTACATGGGTTCTAAAGATTGGATTTCAGCTAAAAGTTAATTTAAGGAAGGAATTGGTTAATTTCCTCTAACGAAACCTAAATGTGTTTATTTGGACACATTCGGATATGTGCGGGATATCGTTGGAGATAGTGTGTCACACACTAAATATCGATTCTAAGTTTATAACAGTTAAATAGAAAAGGCACGATCTGGTTGTGGAGCAATCCACTATGCTGAAGGAAGAAGTTGATAAGCTAATGGTAAATTGCTTTATCCGGGATGCTTTATACCCCAATCAAGCATCCAGTCTCATGTTGGCTAATAAATCTAATAGAGAACGGCGAACGTGTATCAACTGTTTGAATTTGAATAAGACATACCCGAAGGATGGCTTTCCTTTGCCATGGTCGAGCAATTGATGGATGGGATGGCAGGACATGAATTACTCTCATTCATGGCTCATGATATAACTAGATACCGATGCATGTATTGGATCATGAGAACACCAATTTTATAATGTATTTAGGATTGTACTACTATTGAGTAATGTCGTTCGATTTGAAGAACATCAGGGCTATATACCAAAGGTTGGTAAATTTTATATTCAAGAATCAAATTAAATGGACAATGGAGATATACGTGGACAACATGCTTGTGAAGTCATGAGTATCCCGAAATCATTTGGTTGACTTTTTTGAGATATTCGAGGTTTTACGAAGATACAGAATGAAACTAAATACAGTGAAATGTTTATCTTGGAGTGCTATGAAGAAACTTCTGGGATTTATTATTAATGTGAGGGGCAGCGAAGCCAATCTAGAGAAGATTCCCCTAGAGGAATGTGAGGGCCCCAACCACGAAAAAGGAAATTATAAATCTAGAATGGGAAAATTGCTACTTTGAGTCGGTTCATCTCAAAGGTGGTAGAGAAATGAATACCCTTCTTCGGCCTCAAGAAGGGAAATAAAAACTTTAAAATGAATCAAGATTGTCAAAACACCTCTGATAAATTATTGAGGCACATGGAGACACTTCAATCTTATCCAAATCGCCAAACGGGAAGAAATTATTTGTTTATTTATTATTTTCCACTCACACATTGAGTACAACACTAGTGCATGAGGAGGCAAAGATCTAAAGATCAGTCGACAACATCAACAAGTGGTTTACATAAGCTGGAAGGAACTACCTGAAGTTGGAAAATTTTCATACTGATTGTTGATCGCATCAAGGAAGCTATGACCTTATTTTAAAGCCCATCGTATCAAAGTGCTGAAAGGTCGGCCTCTTAAGCAAGTGTTGTACCAACCCGAGACTTCGGGAAGGTTACTAAAGTGGAATATAGAGTTAAGCCAGTATGTTATTACGTACCATTCAAGGAGAGCGATAAATGGGAAGGCGTTGGCGGACTTTATCGTCGAGTTTACCATGCATGGTGGTGAGGAAAAGGATGATGCGGTCGCAGTTTCTCATTGGAAGTTGTCAGAAGATGGTGCCTCAAATGAATATAGCTCGGGAGCAGGAGTCATGCTTGAAACTCTAAAAGGATAGTCAGTCTATTATGCATTAAAACTAGAGTTTCCCGCAACTAATAACAAAGATAAGTATGAAGCATTAATAGTGGGTTTGAAAATTGCAATATAACTAGGGATAAAGACATTGAAGATATTCGGTAATTCCCAGCTAGTGGTTTGTCAAGTAAGAAAGGAATATCAGGATAAGGGTGTGGAACTTGCTCCCTACCTGACAAAAATGATGGAACTATTGGAAAACTTAGAAACTTTACAAATGTGCATATCTCTAGAGAGGAGAACATGAAAGCCAATTCATTAGTTAAGTTGGCCAATTCTAAGGAAGCACAGTTGATGGGTTTGTGAGTTGTGGGATTATGGATCTTAAGGTTAATTGACTACTAGAAGGGGGCAAATAGTGTTTTCTAACTTATGTAAATCTTTCAAATTTATTTCAAGATTAAAGTTAAATCATAGATTAACAACACAAAATTATACTAACAATCAGTTATATATGCAATCACATATAAAAATAAGAGCAATATAGTAAAGTATGAGTTAGGGAGATGAAACCATGGATTTTATACAGGTTCGGATTTCTCCTACATCTAGTCCTGTATAATTTCTTGTACAGAGTTATTTTCAAATGCCTACTTCAAACAGGTAGCAAGCAAACCCATTACAGTATCAATTTCAAAGCTATAGGATACACCCTCATGATTTCGGAGTTCAAGGTAAACTCACTTGATTTGAACGGACTACAAGAACACTCAAACAAATAAGAGTAGAGTTTGTTGATTTCCAGATAAAAAAGTTGTACTTAGGATACGAGATATCCTATAGCTTTTCTAATAGTAGTTTGATCCTTGATTTAATTGGAGAAAGATCGTAAATTAGAGCATAATTTGAGGAGAATGATTGTACTAAAATCAATATTTAAATTTAACGAATTTGAAAAATATATAAAGTAGATTTTAAGAAATCTTTGAAGAGAGTTTGGAGGAAGAAGAAGATAAGAAATATATATTTGAAAATTTGTTTGGATTCCCCTTTATATAGAGAACGAAAAGATGTAACCATTTATGAAGAGTTGTGTCAAAGAAACATTTCTTTTTGAATTTTAAAAAACAATCCATGGAAGGAGGATATGTCGACATATCCTTTAAATTCTGCAAACGATTTTTCTTTTTAAATTGTTTTCAAACTTATATATTATTGTAAAATAATTTAAACATAGTTTTTAAATACTTCGAACATACAAAAGCTTTTGTAAAATTTTTGCAAAAATATATTCTGAATTTTAAAATTATTTATTTTGATAAAAATATTGAAGATCATAAATTTGGAGTAAGGATCAAAATCTGCTATCAGGGGCTTTAATAATTTATTCTAGTGACTTATAACTATATACTATATTTTGAAATAACAGATATGCTACGATGCATATGTATAAATAAAGTAGTCCGACTAAGTAGCCTGGTCGATGGCTATAATAGTTCTGTAAGTAGGTAGTAATATATAAACCCTTCATAAAGACACCAGTGCATGCACAACATAGTCCAATATAAAACCCAGCAAAATATAATCCATCCTACAGCTTAAGAGCATCATAATATACAAACAGTCTTAAATTGCAGTGCCAAAGACAAAACCTACTAGCTCCCCTGATTATTGCTCTCAGCCGATTCTGGCTCCCAAAGGAAGAACTGGAGTCTTCCATGAGCTGCACCTATCCAAGCGTTAAATAAATACATAACTTTGTAAGACATCATTAGATAAGAGTGAGATTTGTAATTGAAGCACCAATAGTCTCTTTCTAACCAAACTATTTATTGGAAGGTCAGGGCCAGCAAGGCCTCGACAGATGAGGAAGAGCAAGTCACCTAAAGGCACTTAATATTGTGTCCAGATAATAAGTTTTGAATATGCAGGTTGGATGCACACAAAGTCCAGACCCAGAAAGAGAAGTCACATTCGAAGAAGATATGATTATAGGAGTCAACATAGTTGGAGCATAAAAGGCAAGCCCAGACTTATAACTATAAACTTAAGTATTGATCTCTTTAAATCTTTGTCTTTAAACTCATGAGTTTACGTATCTTTGTATTGAGTCTTTATACTGTACAATCTTCTATTCTTCACCTGTGTAATATTCTACACTATATACTATATAACTTGGCAACACATTAGCATCTATATTTCATATAGTTGTATATGGTCGTCGTCATCAAAATCAATAACCGATGGATTAACAGGGTTAAGTTCTAGTGGAGGATATGACAGCGCCAAGAATCGATCAAATGGATGTCCAGTGGATTCTGGCGACTGCGATGGAAGTGGAGTCATGGATGACCTCGATAAAGAATTATGTGCTTAGAGGAATCCTCCTCAAAGACATGAATGAATAGAAGAAGCTCCTTTAAAAAAGCACCTTGATTCATGCTGCAAGAAGGCTTTATATACAGAAGAGGATTCTCAACCTCATTGCTTCGGTGTGTAACCAAGGATGAGGCTAGGAAGATCCTCATGGAAATCCATAAAGGCGGCTATGGTGATCACATCGACGGGCAGGCTTTAGCAAGGAAGATACTACGTTACAGATATTTCTAGCCACCAAGATACAGATGATTACAAAAAGTGGTGTGATCATTTTTGGATATTTTTGAAAATCTCGAGAGCCTCACCTTCAGAACTTATGCAAATGGTTAGCCATGGCCATTTGTAGTTTGGGGAACCGATCTCATCGGAGTGCTACCGATTGCGAAGGGAGGAGCAAAACATGCAATATTCGTAGTGGATTACTTCACGAAGTAGGCTGAAGTGGAACTTCTTGCCACGATCATAATAAAAAATTCAATTAACTTCACGACATAGAACATTATTTGCAGGTTCAGAGTACCTCAGAAAATCAACACGGACAAAGGAATCTAGTACGGAGTTTAAGGATTCTACAAATGATACAGAATCGAGAAAAGCTTCTCAACGGTATCACACCCCTAGGCAAACAGGCAAGTTGAGGCAGTGAATAAGATAATCAAATCCACCTTGAAGAAGCGATTAACTAAAGCTAAAGGCAACTGAGTTGATGAGCTTCTGCTAGCATTATAGGCATACAGAACGACAACTCGGCAACTAGACACTCTCCATTCACATTTTTTATGGACTAGAAGCTATATTCCTAATAGAATTGGAAGCTCCTTCTTATCGTAAATGGGATTTCGATCCAAAGGTGAACGATGAACTCTTTCTTGAGTCCCTGAATTCGGTTGATGAGGAAATGGAAGAAGCGGAACTGCGGGTAGTAACTCACCAAAAAATAGTAGCATGACACTTGAACGCCAAGCTCCAAAACCAAACTTTTGAGGTAGGAGATTTCGTTTTGAAAAGAGTTCTCTTAGGTACAAGGGCATTCAGTCTAAATTGGAAAGGCCCATATGCAATTGAACGAAAGCTTGGAGATGGAACTTTCAATCTAGCTATGCTTGATGGAATCCCAATTCCACAAGCATGGAACAATGACTTGTTGCGTTACTACTATAATTAGTTTTAATTATTTTATTTTCACAAATAAGTTGCCCAGGGATTCTGGGGGTGGTATAATAAGGCAGAACTTGCCGTGATTTTCATTTGTAATAGTTAATTAACTTCTCGAACCAATGGAACTGTGTTCTTGTAAGCAAAACTCTCATACTGCGTGATTAGCAGTACGAGAAGGAACATGTTCCTTAGGTCTCGAATCATGGACGAGGACCATCGTATCAGGAGCTAATCAGATAATTCAACCCTGACCTTTAGGAATCCAGCGTTGCCTAAAGATTGCAAACGTTTGGAAAGAAAGCCCATTTAGGTTTCAATCAGATAATTCGACCCCGACCTTTAGAAATCTGGCGTTGTCTAGAGATTAGCATTGTCAGAAATATATGCATCGATCGGATAATTTGACCCCGACCATCAGGAATCCAGCATTCCCCGAATATTGGCAATGTCAGAAAGGAAAACCCATTTTGGGATCAATCGGATAAATCGACCTCGACTTTCAGAAATTTTTTGTTGCCTGGAGATAAGCGACGATAAGAAGTTCCAACACTCTCAAGGGAGGATTGGATAATTTGGCCCTGACCTTCAAGAATGTGGCATTTCCTGGAGATTGGCAATGTCAAGAAGGAAAGCCCTCTTAAGGGTCGATTGGATAAATTGGCTCATACCTTATAGGTATTTGAAGTTGTCCGGAGATTGGCAACATCAAAATGGAATGACCAATCAGGGGTCGATTGGATAAATTGGCCCCAGCCTTACAGGAATTTGTCGCTACCTAGAGTTTTAAAAGCAATGCAAAGTAGGACTAGCCATGCAGGGGTCGATCGGATAATTCGACCTTGGCTTTAAGGTACTATTCGCTGCCTTGATGTCCACGGCATCTAGAAGGAACTTTCGAAATTAAGCTGTTAAACCAACTATTCCAAGGATAGGAACTAGTGTCTGAAATGGATTTCCTCAACCGTGCAAGCAACCCAGCGAGAAACGCTAGACCGAGGATAAGCGAGGATAATCTTTGAAAGCCAAAAAACAAGCATTATCCAGTTTTCTTGATCTAGGATTTGGAATTAGGAAAGTGCAATTGGAGTGGGGAAAATCGAATAATTTGCCCTATGATGTTTATCATCTACTCATGCCTAAATTTTGGCTTTTGGAAAAACAAGTTTTATGAATATTACAATTGATGCTCCCCGAGGATAGGGAGCAACATTTAACTTGCACCAATTGCAACGTAAATTGGTTGAAGGAAACTCGACATAACACGAACAAGAATAATAGTATAGTTTTTTAAACGATGGCCCCGTTTCGCCAAGAGAAACATTATGGCGACTAAACCAGGGTAAATAACTAGTGCAACTGTAGAAATTTTACTTATGTGTACAGAGTTACAGTAAGTAAAAGCATTGCACAAGAACATGCATACGAGTATAATATGAATAAATTATAGGATAAGCAGTTACGTTATATCAAAAAACAGTTACATATAGGAATGTATGTATAATAGAAGTACGGAAAGTAAAATGGAACAGAGATTACAGAACAAAACAATCTTTCATTACTTATACTTTTCTGTGCAAGATCGCAAGGGCTGCCTCTAAAACATGGCATACCTATAATAAGAAGGAAAAAGCAAATAGTATAGCCAAAAAGAGCAACCATGCACATAAGCTTTAGTAAATTTCCTAATTTTTCTTCCATTTCCTTCCACCTTTGCCACCGGAACCGCCCGGGACGCCTCTTGTGCTTCCATTCATCTTTGATTACACTTCCTTTAGAATATTTCCCTCGGATCGAGTAGTGTCACCTCCAGTGGCAGTATGAGGCTCATCGGACTTCTCAATAGGGGTTCTAGAGGGCTTGGTCTTCGAGGGCCTCAGTTTTATTGAGGGAAGCTTGAGGGTAAGTCTTGTAGGCACGGAGATAACAGATTCTTTTTCATTCTCGGATCCTTCTTGATCTTAACCTTAGAGAGATGAATCTTCAATCTCTTCACCATAGTTATCTGATCAGTTGGGTCTGTAACACTTGCGATAGCGATGTCTTGCTCCAGGAATAGGGAAAAACCTCTAAGTGCTCCAGAATAGCTATCTTCTGTAGTTAGCCTCTGGGTCGAAACTAGGAGGAGCGGTAGGAGTGATAAGTCCCATGGAATCAGAGGTCGATGTAGATAAGACCACCCGAAGGACCCAAGCCTTGATTAGTCAATGGTAGAGGAGAAAGATGCAGTTGACCTATAAGTAGCAAACAGAATAACAAAGGTCAATAATGGATTCACGCGAGAACTGAAGTTTCTCGAACATAGGTAAAATAGGAGATATTCCATCACTTGGAATATCTTCTCGTATTCAGGCCCCAGGTCGAAACTAGAAGGAGCAACGGGCATGATATGTCCTATGGAAATAGAGGTTAATGCAGTAAAGATTATTGAAGGACCCAAGCCTTGAATGACTGAAGGCAAAGGAGAATGTTGCGGTTGACCTTGGCAAATAGAATAACAAAGGTCAGTGATGGATTCACGTAAGAACTATAGTTTCTTGAACACAGGTGAAACAAGAGATATAACTTTGCCCGGAATCAATCAAGAATTAAGGGACTTGAAAATTTCACCCTCTTTGGGAGAGTATTGAATTGACCAGTCCATGGAAGGAGGAATATAGGGCTCAACGCAAGTGGCTAATGCTAATGCAGGAATTGTCTAATTAGTCACAAAGCTGCCCCCCTCGGTCCTAGGAAAATCTGTCGTGAGCTCCTTGGATTTTGGAATGGATGATTCTGCTATGCCCGATGCACTTGGGGTAGCGGGAACCTCGACAGCAGCAGCAGCAGCAGTGGCTTCTTCTGTAGCGAGCATGGCCTTTCCCTTCTCAAGCTTTATTATGTCTTCGACATCCAAGTACTTGGCCATAAGCTCTTCTTCAGTGAAGCCTTCACTGGCTATGTTAGAGGAACGTAACACCTCCTCCAAGGCAACGGCTAGGATCTCGGCATATGTGCTTTCCAGCCACTTCAAGTTCTTATGTATAACAATGCCTGCGTAGAAGTGTTGGAGAGTATTATTCAACTCCTTACTTTCCTTTGCCCTCTCTTCTTTAAGCTCTATAACCTTTTGCTTGGCAACAATCAGCTTGATATCGGTATCGATTTTCTTAGTTTTCAAAAGGAGCAAGTCATCGATAAGCCTCTTATTTTTTGCATAAAGCTCTTGGAGTTCTGCTGCCCACTCTTTGATAGTTTGTCCCTAGCTCGAATGATTTCAGTTTTTGTAGTGAGAGCCAGATTTTTCTTGATAATCTATGTCTTCAGGGAGATGCCCTCTTCGTGAGCAGTCTTCAACATGTTTTACAACATGATCGCATCAACATCATGTGCCTTTCTCATCTCTATTATCATGCTACCAGCCTTGGCCTTGGATTCTAGAGTGTGTTCCTCTCCGCCTTCATCTTCTCTAGGTCCTTTTTATAAGCTTCGATAATTCTCTCATAGGTCTGCTTTTCAGAATCGAAGGAATAGATATTACTATAGTTGATTTGATTAACCTTGAAGAGGGCAAAGCAGAGTTTTTTCCATTTATTTCTTAATCAATATGCTTTTGAACTCAAAGGACATCCTAATCCATCTCTTCCTCCGGAATGGTTTTGCTATCCTGATCAAACATGACCCTTGCAAGAAGAGGTCAAGAAAATCAGCTTGCAAACTGAGAGGCAATGTGAAGAGAAAATAAGGGAATAAAGCTTCACTTAGAGTCCAATGGAGTATTAATAGTCAAGGATTTTGAAAGGGAGCTTGCTGATAGGGAGGAAGCTGAGATTGAACCTAGGATAGAGGACCAACGAAGGAGGAGCCATAACAGTCTTGTGATCCTTTGTGTCATTTTGATTGATCGGAGGACAATCTCTCTTTAGTGTGCCTTTTCTTCCTTTCTCTCTCAGCAATGTGGTCCTCCTCTGTTTCATGTTCCTTCCCGTTAAATCTTTCTTTATTGGTTTCATGACGATCCCTGCGCCAGAGCGGGACGGATGTAGATAGGGGATCTATCTCCTAGACTCATTATAGTTGTGTTGGAGCTTTTGTTCTCTATCTCTAGCCATAGAACCTAAAACAAGGAGAAAATTATATGTGTATCAAAATTCCTAAATACAAGTGAATGCATGGATGTGTGTTCGTGATCCTAATGAGGTGTATAGTGCCGAAGACCTCCTGTATCTCTAAAGACCATGTTCGCATGGAAGTAGTGATGATGTCTTGCCACTTGCATATGAGTTATCTCCAGGTAAGAAGCTAAAGTTTAGAGTGCCCTCGACAAGGAGATAACCAATGGAGATATCAAAATCACTTAAGCCGGTCAAGACATCTCCAAAGGAGCTTGGGCAGTTTCGTCGCTTCAAGCAATGTACTTATCTCTGCAGCCTTTTTTTGGATTTTGGCTACGGCATGCTTAAGATAGGGTGAAGCAGGGAGTTTAGAGCCTTTAGGAAATGTCTCACCAAACGAATCGTATCCCCCTAAACTGCTAGCATACTAACTATCACTGCCATTAGTTCTTACTTTCTCCTTCTCGCTCTCTTCGTCCACTCATCTCATCTTTCCCTTCTCTCCTCACTGCTCGTTCACTCTCCTCCGGGATCGATGGCATCCTAGCTCCTTTATCCTCTTCTTTTGGGAGTTCTACTTGCAGCTGGTTCTTTTGTTCCTCTCCCAATAGGCTCTTCGGCATGCACTGTTCCTGGTGGACCTTTAACTTCCCTCTATATATTCTCGTTGGAGCTATGAGTTTGGATGAAAAAGTACTGCAAGAGCAAAGAGGAAGGGATCTTACTTCTAGAAAGCCAACGCCCATTGAAGCCATACGGGCACTAAACAAAGAAGTATTTTTTCTTGAAATAAGAATGTTTTAATGAAGCTTTTCAATGACCTTGCACTTGCACCAAGCCACAATAATCATAAGTGACGGCGATTCATGCCTTTGCTTGAAGTGCAAAAGATAAGTAAGTTGGTGGAAAGTTAGAGATTGTTAGAACCGATTCATGAGAAGCATGAATAGGGAGCTCAAGTGAGCATACCAGTTTGGGTAAACTTAGGATGGAACTAACCCAAGATCTTAAAGAATATGCATAGTAATGGATTAAATGGCGGGATAGTATTGCCTAAGCACATGTATCTGTTGCATGCTGTATATCCTCATGAAGAATAGTGTGCTCGTTCACCCTGTGTTAGGAGAAGTACATCACTTCTAGGAATCCCTTGTTGTGACATATGCTTTGGAGCAACTTCGGAGTAAGAATTATGGGCGTTTATTCTGATGTATCATCTAGGATCTTAGATCGACAAATTTGTTTAGAGTGGGAGGCTGATTCTGCGATAACTTCATACATATGACTACGCCTTATAACTCAGCAAAGGTTAAGCGACTGGGTTTGATAGGTATGGAAGGTGAAGCCTGAGCTGTGGAGGGCCCAGTTTTGGGAGGAGTAGATGTTTCGACACTGGTGTAGAAGCATGGCGATCGATGAATCATTTTGGAAAGGAAAAATTGGTGTTCAACACAGTCAGGTGTTCTTTATCATAAACATTAAAGCCATGTGACCAGTGCCTAAAACCTAATGGACGTCAACTTGTTTTGACCAATCGAATTTTGAATGTCGAATGGGGCAAAAGAAAGTGTTAATCTATGCAATATGACTCCCGTATCCTGTATATGATGAATGGACCATCCTATGTAGATAACCCACTTGTGCTAGAAAACAAGTCACTCTGCACAATAGAACTGCTGTCCGAAGCGGCGTGGAAGCTCTTCTTTTACAGGAACACAAGAAGTGCCGAAATAGAAAAAAGAAATGTAATGGAATCGTCCAATACGACCATTCTTGAAATGAATCATCTTATCAAAATCCAAACACGATGCGTGGTCTGCCGAGCTTTGAAGGAGTTAGTTGAAGTCGAGAAGCAAAAGATCGCTTTGGAATGACTTGAGCACATCCTAGACCAAACTTAATCCATTCAAGGCTGGACTTGAGACAAACCCAAACCAAACTTCAGCTAACGCCCATCATCCTCATCATCGTCTAGATCGCCATCCCTGATGTAGAACGCAACATTATGAAAAACTTTGCCAAACCTTAAAGTTAGGTAAGGACCTAGAATTGGATCTGGAAGCAAAAGGAGTCAACGACGATTATATGTCTTCGTCAGAAAAACAAGCGGCGAAAATCTTTGGGTGCAGTGGAAAACTTGAACTATCGGTAGCTGCAAGCTGAAGGTGGTGCCAACCCAACAGCAATCAATGGCAAACGATTATCAGTAAAGGAAGTGAAAGCTTGAGCACTTGGTAGGAAGTAATGGCCACGAGTAGAAGAGTTCAAAAGGAGAAGTGAGGAGAAAGTTCTAAGTCTCGAGTACTTATAGTACTCAGGGTTAAGTGAAAGTTTTTGGTACCGGGAGGAATCTCTCGGTATCGAACGGAATTTTAGAGCCAGAACAGGGTAAAGCCAAAGATGAAGAATGGCATGCTTGGACAGTTCTACTATCTCCTCAGCGTAGAATTCATCCTTAGCACAACAGAATGGAACCTCACCTATGTAAAAGCAGTTAAGAGAACACCCTTAGAATGAAAGCAATACATCAAAGTAATTCTTGAATGAATAAAAAGAAGAAACATTTAGTACTTTTCTTGATCTAGAGCACTCATTGTTCTCAACGAAAGCATACTCTAGTGGGCAAGTATTAACCGGCCTATTGACCAAGCAGATTTTCATCGGAAGTAGAATGTTAAGATGAAGATGTAACGATTCACGAACTTAGGAACGTGCTTAAAATGGCTGTAGAAGCATATTCAATAAGTTGCAAGGGAAAAGCGACAAAGTGGACCACTCGGTACCGAGAGCTTTTTGCTCCACTTTGGAGTCCAAACCACTTGTATGTGAAGCCACAACTCAAATAGTCGCCACGATGTACTTTTCTTCAGGGACATATTAGCAATTCCAAGGATTCATGAGAAGAAAGAAAAAATAGCATAGTTGAACAAAGCAGTATTAGGAACCTCACAGAAATAGCTCAATCTTCAATGAAAAGTGTTTGGAATTTAGCAGACCGGAGATATGAGGCAATATGAAAGAACGAGGGTAAGGTTCCACCAACAAGAACCTACCAGTACTGAGTGGGTTCTACTATAGATTGGGCCGACTTACACCTCTAGACCTAATATTTCATGGGCCTCCGATTCTACTGGCAAGTTCCCTTATAAACACAGACCCTATAGCAACCAAGAGAAGACTTCTAGGAACTTCATTTTTTCATACCTATCTCCCCTCATTATAGTCACTAAGGAAGACATTGTTGGTAGTTCTAATCTTAGGAACTTGTCAATACTTTGTACCTGTGGTTTCTAAACCTCTCCAATCCTATCAAATTATCTCCCAAATCAATAATCAGAAAAGATAACGGTGGACGCATGCCGGAGATTGCCAAACCACTATAGAAATCTTGGTTTCTTGTTATTTTTCTTATGTTTCCTACTAGACCTCTATATTTCAACTGGTTTTTAAGTGTTGTGCCACTTTTGCTGACAACACGCATAAAGAGAAATTGTGAATTTTATTAATGTTGAGAAAAGATCTTTCTCGGTTTTATATAAGCAATTAAGAATATCGACTCTACCATGTGACATGGTGCGTATATCCAGAATGGATTCCAAGTATGTTATCAAAAATATGATTTCAATATTGATTACCGAAAGGACTTGATCCATTGACCACAAAAGTGTCTTTAAGTAGAAGATCAACAAGATTGGAATATATGCCATATTAATAAGAATAAAATCATACTTTTCAGTTGTTGAAACTAACACAATCTAATGTGCTTTAATTAATTCGAATTTTCTCGTAAAATTTATTTCTTAGTATGACTTTCAATTCGGTACATATAATTTGAATAGAAATATTAAATAATTATTTAGAATAATTCATTTATGCATAATAAGCAAAATGTCTCAAAATCAGTGGGAGCAATAACTGAGTTTGTGAGTAATGGATATGATCAAAGAAATGATATGAAAGTGTTATTCGGTTAGAATTAGAGTTAAGCAAGTATTTTGATAGAAAAATATTTTGAATTTCGGTCAGAATACAAAGGAAGCGTGTGTTTACAAGAAAGAATATTACTAGGTAATAAAAAGTTTCTGAAAACAATAAGTAAACAATGAACTTATGATTGTTAATGATGTATCCATGTTAAAATCATTTTAGTTTGGTTGTTTGATTCCTAGTATAGGACTTCAAAAGGCATCTATTATAATCTATATAAAAGGATATTGGGAATGTCCCAAAATGATATACACATGTTATATTAATATGTAATGTGGAGCATTTAAGATGTGCCCCTTATGCATTGTAACAGGAATTATGATGCACGCTATATGGTCTAGAATATCAAATTTTGGTTATGTAATCGATACATGGGCTAATTAGATATGTCATTTAAAGGAGGTAGTAACACATACGCTAATTAGATGTAAGCTTGTAATAGCACATTGTTTATTAAGATGACAACCAAGGGGCATGTGGCCTTGCACTAATAATTACACGGAATAAGGAGGACAGTTTCCAATTTAAAAAGACTAAATTAGCCTTGAAGAAAGGCTAGGATGATAATTTCATTTGATTTTCATACTTCCATAAGTTTAAAAAACTAAACAAAAGTAAGAAAATAAGGAAGATCCTAGGGAAAGCCAAAGAGTTAAACCATAGGCTGAAGCTATAATCACCATGGTGAGAAAACTATCTAATTTCAAATTTTCAACTCATTCCACAAAGCGGTGTGAGACTTATAACATGTGTAATCTATTAGTTGCGATATTTTAATCTTTATAGTGTTTTATTGAAACTAATACTTTAATTGCTGATTATATAATGTTTACACAAAAAGGAGTAGTAGGAACAAATAATGGTAGGAGTTTTACATAATGCTTATGCTAAAAAACCATCTTATATTCCCTAACTATCCCCATAACTAATGAAATGAAAGCACAAAAAAACAACAACAAGAATAAGGTAGGTCTATCAAGTAAACAGGTGCGGTAAGTAACTCATACCAAGCCAGCAATTTATCTATGAGTTCTTACTGGAATTTAATAATCTAATCCCAATAATAAACTAAAATTAGGCAAACTTCATTTAAAGTTGAGCCTCATCGGCAAATAATGGCGACCAGGCGATAAGCAAAGTCCGCCCCTCGACCCATCGAGCTAGAAGAAATGGCTCCTCAAGGATCCGACATAGTGATGTTGCTCCTTCTACTACTTGATAGGCTTGGCTTGACTGAGGATTAAGCTTGACTAGGGATCTGACAAATTGATGTGGTTATTAATCCTCCAGTTACGAAATCTGTGATGATGGACAGAGGATCTTTCACTTTAGCTTGATTGAGTAGATCAGAGAGAGAACTGAAGAAAGATATCCTCTAACCATTTTATCTCACATGTTTTGATTTTTGCATGTTTTAATAGTTCTCTATAATGTGAAAAAATCAATTCGAGTTGAACATATGTAGGAGTTTCAAGACTTCAAAATATTCTAGAGGTGCATTCAATACAAACTTGCCATACTAATACTGTAATGGCAATGTCATTTAGCTTTTGATAAGAATTATTAAAATTAGTTGAGCAAAAAACTGATCAAAAACTCTATTAATATTCGTGTCATTGTTGAATGTAGTCTAGAATTTGTTAATTATATTGTGAAGCAAAGCTCTAGAGTAATGACAGTGAAAAACCAAGCGTTTCTTATTTCATCCTCCTGATTACACAGTTTGCACGTCGTGTCTATATCCGCATTCCATTTGTGTATCTTTTCTTTAGTGTCTGGTCTTCTAATTTCTCCAAAGTGCATAAAGACATCTTTGGTGCACATACATAATTCTAGATTTGCATGTGCCATTCCCTTTCATTATACTTGTCCCTGACTTGATTCCTAGCTGATTTAAATGAGAATTCCCTGTGTGTTTTGGGGTGTCCATGTCCAAAAATCATTTTTATAATGCCAAAACAACAGAATCCCATAAATTTGCTGAACTATATGAGAAGGCGGACTGGAAATATCTTCTCTCCACTGGCCTTCAGTCACGAAAGAAGATACCTTCCTATGGGGCCCCGGATGATGGAAATATCTTGCCATCCTAATAAATCCTTCAAAGATCGACCATTGAGTCAGGGTCGAGCCATAAGCTTGTGTTATGTCCATTGTTATTTTCTTTTCCATTGCTCCTTTTGAGACTGATCTAGTTTTAAGAAGTGATTTCAAAGTTTACAATGAATTGTTATCTTCAATGATAGTCCAAAAAATTTTGTCCTTACAATATATGTTCCTCATCCTTTGAGCTCAAATGCAATCGTTGTTTAAGTATGTCTACGTAAGTTTTAAAACTGCATTCATATTGTCTTCAATTTTTCTTAGTCCCATGCCTCCTTTAGCCTAATTTGATATAAATCATTCAGCTCATGTTGTGATTCTTGTTCTTCCACACAAAATTAGAGCACACTGAATTTATTTTTGTAATGATTGACGTTGGTAGCTGACATAATTGAGCCTAGAACATGATCATTGGGTAAATCATCGTTTTAAATAGTTCAATTCTGTCAGCTATGTTCAACGTCCTATTTTTCCAATTATTGAATTTGTTATTTATTTTATCTAATAATACTCCAAAATCTTTAGATTTTAGTTTACTGTGAGATAATGGAATTCCTAGATAATTTAATGGAAGATTCCCAGATTGGACATTCAAGATTTCAACAATTTGGTCCCTCTCTTTGGCACATTACTAAAAACAAAGTGGTTCTATGTTCATTTATTTCTAGACCCACAGACTCCTTAATGATTGAAAGACTTTGGCAATTATATGTGCATTTAAAGTGCTAGCTTTTGAAAAAACTAAAATATATATCATATGTATTTGGTAAGTATGTTAGTGCTGGTTTAATAGAAAAATTGGATTGAAATTAGCCTAATAAAGTTCCATGTCTAAAAAATTGTAACATATTCCATAGCAATAGCAAAAACAAATGGAGAGAGTGGATCTCCTTGTCTTTGCCCTTGTTGCTATTAACGTACCCTAAGGGGTAGCCGTCAAAAAGAATTGAGAAGGTGGGAGTGGATATACATTCATATATAATATTTGCAAATTTTATAGAAAAACCCATACTTAACAGCATATGATATATGAATTTCCTACTCACTTTGTCATAGGCTTTGTGCAAGTCCACTTTCATGCATAAATTGTGAGCCATTTTATATTGAACCCTCTTACCATTTCATATGCAAGAAGAAAGTTTTCTGTTACAAGTCTATTGAGATGAAGGCATTTTGATTAATTGAAATTAAATTGTTTAAGTATTGCTTCATCTTATTGCATAATACATTTGCCAAAACTTCATAAATAACATTACATAAAGTAATTCGTCTATAATCTGAAAGGGTCCATGGATCTATTTTTTTGGGACTAAACATATGAAAGTATGATTAAGCTCCTTAAGTATAGACGTATTTTTTGTTATGTTTGTTATTTCTGACAACAACCATGCGTATATGATTGACGCTTTAGTTATTTGAAAGAAAGAATAACCTATATTGGTTTATGATTATAAATTATTTAGAAGAACCTTATATATATACTTATGATTTGTGGTTTTTTACTAGAACATTAACTATGTTGGATTTCAGACGAATGCGGTAAAAGAGAAAATATCTAGGATAGTGCATTATTACTTTATTTCCATACTATGTGTTAGGAGATAGAGTACAACCATATTGCTTGTTAGGATGCCAGCTGCGATAGGATAATAGTTTCCAGGGTCTAATTCCTTACTCTGTGTTTGGTTTAGATCCATATGCGGTCAAAATTGATTTTGACGTGGATTTTAAGTTTTTTGTGTTCCCAGTTTACAAAAGATATCAACATATGTCGAATGAGTTTTGACAAATATGTTTGAAGAAAATTTACCTATTTTAATTATGTAATATATGTTTGATATGTTAATATATCTTAAAATATGGTTTAGGCATCTTGGAGAATTTTGTGATATGACATGTGATTTAGATTAAATAGATTCCTCATTGGGTCAGTGTTGCTTATGATGCTATACATAGGCATTTCATGTTTGAATAATTAAATTTGGATTTTGGGACTTTTCATGGAAAACTAGAAGTGAAGAATTTTTCTTAGCTTTTGTTTAGTATTGTAAATCTTGATGTATATATATGGATAAAGATGAAAACAGGACTATATGTAAATTATCTTGTAAAACAAGTGTAAACGTATAATATTTCTTCCACGTGAAATCATTTACTTCGAATGATTTGAGATTCTGGCATTTTTCCTTGTGAACTTGGGACACTAATATCATAGCACCACATAATGAGGGTAGCACTACTAAGTCCGGCCAAGAATGTTGGAGTGGGGTGTTACAAAGTGATATCAGAGCCTAGGTTTAAGTAGTACTTCATAGACAACCGTTTATTGTGTCAGAAGAATAAAACCTTATAGTTTGGGTTTTGCCAGAATAGGAAGTTTATACTAATCATTGACTGTTTATAGTTGTTATAATTATAAAAAATGATACGCCAAAAGACAAGGGTGTTAGAGGTTTACGGGGAGGGATTAAGTGTACAACATCTTCCAAAGAACATTTTGTTAGAACCTCTATTCTATGATTTCGATGACAAAAAATATACAATCATACACATACAATATATTCTGTCTATTTGCGGAAAAAAGCTTTCAAAATTCAATGAAGACGACTAGCAGAGTAGAAAAATCAATGGTATTAGAAAAGCTATTATAGTGTGTTATTATCGTTATTGTCGTGGATATATAACTTGTAAAATCTCCTTTAGTAGCTTTCAACACATACATCGCACTAATTTTTTTAAGTCTTCATTATCCCAAAAAAGGTTAGCTGTAGAAAATAACACAAGTCAAACGTCTGTTTGTAGATACCAGACGTCTGACTATGGTCTTTGGTTTAAACAGCCAATGCAGAACAGATGTCTGTCAATACTACTCAGACGTCTGACTATGGACGCTAGTTATATATATATATATATATATATATATATAGTGTACAGACATACACAGAGACGTCAGAATGTTATAAATAGACGTATATGCTGTGTAATGGACCAAAACAATGAACAGTCGCCTGCTTCGTTCTAACGGTTGCTTCCATATCTCGTCAATGCATCTCTTCCTCCTCAATGATTGAAACCTTTAGATTGAAATAGATAATACTTATGGATGCTACTCTTCAAGAAAACTCTTCAACATGTATAAATATGTAAAGATTCTAAGAAACGAATCACTTGTATTTTCTGAATCTCATATCTATACTCTTTGCATACTCTGATTTCTAGAGGCAAACAATATATCAGTTTTATCACTTTCTAAAAGGAAAGCTTCACGTACACATACTACTCAAAGGAGATTATAGGAAGATTTGTGCTGTGCGGACAAGATCGGTGTTTCTCAGAACACATACTTGTCTTGGAAAGATTTTTGTATCAAGCCTATTCCTCAAGGCAAAGCGAGGGTTGTTTACTAGTTAAAGCCGAAGATGAGCTTTAGGACTGGACGTAGGACATGAGGTCCGAACCAGTATAAAACCTCTAGTGTGATTGTTTCTTTGCTTTTATTAACTTTACTCTACTAGTTACAAGTTAGCTTTTATTATACTTGCATATTAGATATAAATACAAGATCCATACACTCTTTCGTTTTGGTTAAAAACCCAAAGTATCATACTTTCGAATATTTTGTTCAATATGATTTATACTAAATATTAGAGATAATCTTGGAAATTTTAATTCAAAAGCCGATAAAGGAAAGTTTTTCAAATACTCAGATCGTAGCAAAGCTTATAGAGTATTTAATAAACATACTAGTACTATAGAAGAAAGTTTACACGTTTCTTTTGACGAAATTTTTTCCATTAATATAAATAGTGATGATGATGAGATTTTAATAGAACCATCTAAAAATAACATAACTATACATAACAATATTGAGAATATCGTTGACAATTATACTACTTTAAGATCACTGCCTCATATTTTGAATGACCATCTAATTAACAATGTAATTGGTGATATAAATACAAAATTTCTACCAGACATCAATTGAATCAAATGAGTCACATTTCATTTATTTCAAATTTTGGACTGTAAAGAAGCATCACATGACGAATCATGGATTATTGCGATGCAACATGAACATAATCAATTCAAAAGGAATGAAGTATGGGAACTTATACCGAGACCTACGGATCAATCCATAATTAGAAAAAAATGGCTATATCAAAATAAAATTGATGAAAACGGCAAAATTATTCGTAACAAAGCATGGTTAGTAGCACAAGGGTATAATTAAGAGGAAGGCATTGACTGTGAAGAAACGTTTGCTCAAGTCACACGTCTAGAAACCATTCGAACGTTACTTGCTTTTGCATGCCATCATAACTTTAAACTTTTTCAAACGGACGTAAAAAAGTGCCTATTTAAATGGTTTTAAAAAAGAACAAGTTTATATTAAATAGCCTCCATTGTTCATACATGAAAAATATCCAAACATGTATATAAATTAAAGAAAGCTTTATATAGCTTAAAATAAGCACCTCGTGCTTGGTATAATAGACTAAAACTCATCTTATAAACTTTGAATTTCAAGTTGGAAAAATAAATACAACCTTGTTTATAAAAAGAAATCATAATGATATTTTAGTTGTTCAAATATATGTAGATGACATAATATTTGGATCAACTAATGAAAATCTACGTAACGAGTTTGCAGATATCATGAAAAATGAATTTGAAATGTCCCATATGGGGGAATTATTTTTTTCTTAGGATTATAAATTAAACAATTAGAAAATGGTATTTTTATAAATCAAGAAAAATATTGTCAGAATTTTTAAAAAAAATTGTAATGGAGAAAACATCAAGTAAACCAACGCCCATGAGCACAAGTACCCATTTAGATAAAGATGAAAACAAAAAGGATTTGATCAAAAATTATATCGAAGTATAATAGGATCACGATTATACTTAACGGCTAGTAGACCCGATAACATGATGAGTGTGTGTCTATGTGTAAGATTTCAAGCACAACCTAAAGATTCACACTATCGGGTAGTTAAACGTATTTTATGTTACTTAACCTTTACTACGAATTACGGTCTTTTTTATCCTGAAGACAACTCTTTTGAACTTGTATCCTATAATGATGCGGATTTCGACGGTTGCAAAACAGATAGAAAAAGTACAAGTGACACCTGTTGCTTTATTTATCAATCTCTAATCTCTTGGTTTAGTAAAAAAAAGAATTGTGTATCACTTTCAACCTATGAAGCAGAGTATATTATTGCAGCCTTAGCTTGCGCTCAAGTAATATACATGCAACGAACACTTAAACATTTTGGAAAAATAATTAACAAATCGCCTATATATTATGATAACACTGGTGCTATAAACCTATCTAAAAATCCAATAAATCATTCTCGCACAAAACATTTAGATATTCGTCACCATTTTTTAAGAGATAACGTTGAAAAAGAAATAATAACTCTACAATTTGTAAATACCGAAAATCAAATAGCCGGCATTTTTACAAAACAACTAAGCGAACAAACTTTTATTAAATTAAGACGAGAACTAGGTATTATGTCGTTGCACGATTTATAATGTAATCTTAAAATATAAATTTTTATAACACATGTCTTGATTTTATTGACAACCATATTTTTTTTAACAAACCTTTACTGTATTTTCATGGCTAAAGTTTTTTCTAATACTTTTTAACCTCTTAATCTTTCACTTGTGGCTGACATTCTCTAAAAAATAATAATCTTAACTTACTTTTCTTAACGTAGCATATAAATTGAATGTGTGTGTGTGTATGTGTACCTAATAACAGTTTTTATACACTTTTATAATTATATAAAGAATCAACTTTATAAACAAATATATCAAAAAATGTCTTCAGATCACGATTCCACCTATCCCGCAATTGACTACGCCTCCTTGTCTTCTGGCAGCACCTACGTTGCTCCCACAAAGGTCGCTCCTACATCATCTCCATCTCTCCACATCATCCCTTCATCGACTTACCATATCGGCTTCTCTCCAAAAGGTAAGAAAGCTAAGCATGGAATGACTTACAATCATCGTCTCTCACCGACAAAGTCGACGACATTCATTATTATCAACAGGAAATGATAGGGGTTCAAAGAGATATGTATTATGAACAACATCGTCAAGGAGCTCATCTATACTTTCTTGAAAATTGTATCCTCGCCATATGTGGTCATTTACTAACAAAAGACTACGTACATTAGATGTCTCCATGTGCACGAGAAACTCCATCAAGAGCATACAAGATCACTCCAAAAAAGTTACGGGGAGAAGGAACATCGAAGATAGAACATAGTCCTGCTCATTTTTACTGGTCTCCACTCAGGCCATCAACTGAGCACACCAAGATGAACCGAATTCATGAGAGAAACAAAACTATCGTTCTCCTGATTCTCCGGCTGATAGCTAAAGAAGTATGTTCATAAACATCGAACGGTTAATATATATTAAATAAATATGTTTATTTATAATCATTTGTAATTCTTTTGTTTTTAATAAATTTTTAATAGAAAAGTACACAAAGGCAACAACAAAAATTATATATGATCAGACGTCTAATAAAAATAGCCAGACGTCTCAAAGCATGCCAGTGAATATTTTTTTACAGCTCAGATATCTAACATAACTTCAGTCTTCTAAAAACCAAGAACAAAAATTTGTTCTTCAGCATAGTCGTCTGAAAAAAATATCAAACGTCTATGAAATCTCTTTGTCAACCAAAAAACCATACGGCTTCAGCACAGACGTCTGAGGAAATAATCAGATGTCTGCCGATAATCTCTGGAAAAATAAGTTTTCAAGGACAGACGTTAGAATTTCTTCTCAGACGTCTGTATAACCTCTCTGTCTACAAAATCGTCCACGCTCAGACGTCTGGTCACCCAATAACAGACGTATGAATTCAACTGATACCACACTTTTTAATCTCTCTATATATATTATCTTTTAGCCCTTCATCATTTTTTCACTATTCTCTATCTCCAACCATCAAACACCCTAGTTCCTAAATTCAATTTTTGTTTTAAATTTTCGAAATCAATGGCTTCTAAGGCTAAAAATCCCGTTCGAAAATGTTCTGCCAGGCCAAAGTTCACAGCCACCTTCTCAACAATTCGCCACTGACCATCACATAGAGGGGTGGATTATGGAAAAGGAAAGTGGCAAACAAAAGTTGTAAGAATTGGAGAAGAAGTCTTTCCACACCGGTACATTCTATCCTATTCGCCGTTTCATCCACTACGATGAAATGAATCTACTTGAGGATGCTAAGCTCTACCACCTAGTCAACTACGATGACTATGC
The DNA here is from genome assembly GCA_030765085.1 of Allium cepa. NCBI lineage: Eukaryota > Viridiplantae > Streptophyta > Magnoliopsida > Asparagales > Amaryllidaceae > Allium > Allium cepa. Next base: position 190,936,763 of record CM060930.1, on the reverse strand, counting down.
TGGGTAGATTGACCAACTAGCGGTATTTCTCTTAATATTTAATATTTGTTCCTTAAGCCTTTGGAATTCTTCCGATGAGGATAACCGGATTTGGACCGGTGTTTGTAGTCTCTTGATAAAATTTAATGTTGAAATGCTTGGGAAAATCCTCAACTGTTCTTATGTGGGAATTCGACTACAAGAAGTTCCCAATACATGCTATGCCCCCAAAGATGCTATTACTCATCTTATCTAGGAAGATGACATGCGAAAGTTAAAAACGTCTAGTTTCTATCCACGAGCTCGACTTCTTAACCGAATGCTCACAAATACGGTCATCCCTAGGTAGGTAGTCAAGAACAAGTGTACGAAGGCGATCATAAAGCTTTATATGCTATTTTTGGTCAAATTAAAGTTAATTACGCACAATATGTTTTTGACCAATTAAAATCTTTTGGACATCTACCCATCTTAGCATTGTTTACGTTCCCTACATAATGAGGATTCTACGGTCATTAGGAATTCCTTTATATCTCTCCCAATATGAAGAAATCTCCGTAAAAGATTGTGGCGTTTGATTTCTTTCCTTGATGCATCTTCTAGAAACACCACCAAATATATTTCCCTTTTCATAGTACCAACAACCTCAACAACATCAACAAGCACCTCAGACTCGACCTTCCCAACCTGCTAGAGCTTCAGCACCTACATAGTATTACTTTGATTCCAAAATGCAAGAAGCCAGAATTGCAACATGCCCAGGAGAGAACTATCGAGATGTTGCACTTCAAAATCAACGTCGCCTCTCCTTAAACCAACAGGTGTTAGATTAAAAGAGGTCTCATTTTGAACAATTTTTTCTACTCGCATGACCAAAGTAGAAAAGACATTAGAAAAGGTCGTTTTAACTCTAGAAAAAAGTTCTAAGAAAGGTTCGCAGATGTTCCTCGTCTCGCTCTTCATCTTCTCCATCCCCTACACCACCACCACCATTAGTGTTACACTTAGGACCATTTTTAGGTGCAGGGCCTTCATAAGAACCACCACAACATTCTCGTCAGGGCAAAGCGCCAATTTGTCTTGATACCAAAGAAAGTGAAGGTATATCATTTCCTTATGAAGATCCTTAGGCTCTGCAAGACCTCCTAGACTATTATTACTATACCTCATTCCAAGGACTCTCTATTTAAGAGGACGAGGAATATAATGACGAGTCTTAATGGCAACAAGGTGCATATGATGAAGACCCGTCTAACTTCTGGGATTACTACTACTATCAGTAAACTTTTCTTTTATTTTAAAATCCGGTATCTTTTATGCACTAAACGATGTGCCTATATGACTACTAAAACTTATCTATGATTGTATGTGAACTTCTATTCTTTATATTTTCCATATTTCATTCTTTCTATATTTCTTTTTAATAATGCCAATGGGTGAGAAATATCATATTACATGAATATAGGGGGAGGAATCACATTTAGGGGGAGTTATGTGTTTTTATTCGATAAAGTGATTGTATAGTGGTCATCGAAAAGGGGAAGAATGTTAGAACCTCTATTCTATGACTTCGACGACAATAACTATACAATCATACACACACAATATATTCTGTCTATTTGTAGGAAAAAGCTTTCAGAATTTGACTTGAAGACGACCAGCAGAGGAGAAGAATCATCGGTATTTGAAAAGCTATTATAGTATGTTATTCTCATAGATCATAGCTTGTAAAATCACCTTTAGTAGCTTTCAACACAAACATTGCATGAAATTTTTTTAAGTCTTCATTATATCAAAAAAGGTTAACTACAAAAAATAACATAAGTCGTCTATCTATATATACCAAATGTCTGACTATGGTCTTTGGTTTAAATAACTAATACTGATCAGACGTCTATCAATACAACTCAGACGTCTTAAAACACCCCACACCCCTTAGTATTCCCAAAAAAGGTGCACCAAAGGATTTGGTGCATTACAGGTATAGCTAAAGCATCATAGAAACTAAGATTCAAAAGAAAAATAAGTAAAAACAACGGAAACATTTAAATAATAAATTTTCATTCAAAATTAAACTTCATCTCAAAATAACATATCGCAAAAAATCTCATGTCTCATGAAAACACATCTTAGTCTCGTAAAATCAGAGTATAAAGATAACAATAATAATAATCCCTCTCACAAGTTCCAATCCATCATAAGCCAAATGAAAAAGATGAAAAACAAAAGAATAAATTTGAAATGAGGAATCTCCGAAAATAAATTTCCAAGCAACCTGAATCAACAATCCTCAGCTCTGCTGGCCTACTGGGGTAAAAGGAAAGATAGAGGAGTCGGTCAGACAATAAGTCTAGTAAGTGAAAGTAATTACTAGCAATTCTAAGCCAGATAAAGATAATGGCCTAAGCTATAGTTCTAACATGAAAGGAAAATATAGAAAAGATAAAACTCGGATAAAATACTATTTCTGATTACGTTTGACTGTTTGATTTGATTGTTTGTACTTATCTTAAACTATAGTGATTAGGCTGAAATCCGAATCCTGTCTCAACTGCTAACTTGATTAGGCTGAAATCCTAATCCAACCCATTGATCAGCCTTTCCTATCTCTGTTGTGCTACTATGAACTCATCCAGTTGGTCATAGCAAAAGACACCTCTTTAGCGCTTAGGACGCAGTAGCGAATTATTTACCTTAATCGATGACGCACGCTTGGTCATCGTCGGTACATACTAACCGTCGCCCCTATTTGACCTTTTATTTACCCTAATCAGCATAAGCATGCCCAACCTCACCTACGTGTGAGACCATCAATCCTCAACCTGAAAGCGAATGCTACCGATACTAGTCCTAACAAACAAATCTTCTAACATTGCGTCCCTTGTCAAATCCCTAGATTTGAGCCTCTATCTGTTGGCCACTAATTTACCCTAATCAGCATTAGCGTGTCGCAACCTTACCTACATGTGAAACCATCAGTCCTAGACCTAAAAGGGAATGCTGCCGGTAAGGGCCCTACTTCTATATTTGCTTATTAACTTAATCCAAGATCTAAGGTTTAAAATAAGCCTCTTCTGTTATCTCTTATTTCTAATTATAACCTACGTGTTATACTTATTTTTGCAACTATCACTCTTCTATTTTCTCTTTTTAGTTATAACCACTTGTTATAATTATGCTTGCAAATATCTTAAATTTTCCTATTTTAGTCCATCTCTATTTTTATTTTCAGTTTTTCTCATTTTACATCTAATTTCTGTAAATTTAGTATTATTCTATTTTAATCCATATTTGCGAATTCTTCTCTTTTTAATATTTTATTCGCGTCAAAAAGGATTAATATCTTAACATTCATAGGCTAAATTCCAACTTAAAACAAATGTAAATAACAGTAAATAACTGCAACTAACTGTAAATAACTGAATAAAATAACTGAACAAAAATAGATTTAAAAGAACTTCTGAAATTTACTTAAAAACTGATTGTAAATAAACTTATATAAAAACCGTCTCAAAATTGTAGAAAATCAACAACCGTTGAGAACCCTATTATTTTAAATTGGTCACAAATCTAAAATAATTACAAAACACTCACCTATGGTCCTTAGCTTTAGCCTTGGGCCTTCCAGGATCCACTGCTAGGGCGTTGAATATTTTTATCGAAAAGATTTCCTCCCTAGAATTTTTTTCTATTTAGGGTTCAGCCTCAGGCAATGAACCCAATTGGAAGAAAATCTGAATGAGAAAAATAGCAAGGTCTAGGGTTTTATTTATATCGTGTCTTAGAGATCTCAGGCCGTCGGATTTGAAGATTAAAATTAGTGCAACCACGTCATAAGCTCACTAGGAACTGTTGGATGCAGCTACGAACACACAAGATTGACCAAAAATCAAATATTAAGGTGTTCAGCTCGTACCTGGACGTTTTCACGTCCAGGAAGTTTTGCGCGTCAAGCTATGATCTTTTGGGGGTCGACCTATAGGTCGACCTGACCATAGCATGGATCGACCCGTGCCCTTGTATTTTTTTCGTTTTTGTTTATTTAATTCTAATTCTTGTTTCTCTCATAATTTCTCCAACTCACTCAGATTTCAACAAGTTATATATGAAAATTGATCAAAAAATCATCATGGACCCAATGGTGCAACTCCGTAGCTCGATTATGACAATTTCACAAACTTATTTTATTGTTTAATTAATTCGTTAATTAATTATTATAGCTCAAATTTTGGATTGTTACATTCTTCCCTCCTTAAAGGATTTCGACCCCGAAATCTCCAAGGACAGAAAAATGAAATAAATATTTTCATCCAGATTCCACAACCATATATTCAACCATCATCCATTACATCCATTATCCTTGAGCTTTCTAATGCAATTTATGATATTTGCAATAATGTAGTGTCAATGTCTCTACCTGGCGCAAAGGCGGTCTAGTGATTCAGTCGACCTCCTTTTTATGTGCTCATGTCCGTGCCATGTATCAAATAAATGCAAATTTCCTAATGACAACTGATAATTCTATATGCGTGTTACAATCATTATCCAAATGCAACAATCATATGATAATCACCCATTCATAGCAACCATGAAATAAAAAATGCAAGTGCACACACATCCATATGCATATGCTTTAGTGACTTAGTTAGATCGATCTCTAAGAGATAATAGTGCCAAGTGTGTATATATGCGTCCATTAGCATCCACTAGCAAACACTTGCAACCACTAGCATCCATCATACATAACATGTTTTAGTAACAGGTTTACATTAATCCTACCATACATAGGTTAAATCCTAAGATCTACCCTCCCAAAGGATACTAAAGGAAAGAAGCTATTCAAACCTATAGATGGAAATAGGAAATTCAATACGTGCCATCAAAAAGATTCAGATAAAAGGTACAGATTTTCTCGTTAGCCTCCCACGCAGCGTCCTCAATACTATCTCCCCACTGCACCTTAACCAAAGGGACTTCCTTGTTCCTAAGCTTCTTGATATCAAGTCCAACGATCTTGGTAGGAATGCGACGAACCGATGCTTCTCTCTCCACTTCAACTTCCTCAAGTAGGCTAGGTTCCACTATCTCTGCTGAATCATGTAAGCATTTTCTCAAGTGTGGAACATGAAAATTCCATGAACTCCCATGAGCCTCTCCGGTAGCTTTATCCGATATGCCATCTTCCCTATCCTTTCCACAATGGAGAACAATCCTATGAATCTGAGAGCAAGTTTCTCAATAGATCAAAACCTCACTACCTTTCTTAGCAGAGACACCTTAATAAAAACCAAATCTCCTACCTGGAACTCAATATCCCTTCTCCGCTTATCCGCATAAGATTTATGTCTATCTTGGGCTGTCTTCATTCTTCTTCTAATCAAATCAGTCTTTTCTGAAGTCTTTCTAACCATGTTAGGACCAAGTAGCGATCTTTCTGTAGACTCTAACCAACACAAAGGCGACTTGCAAGGTCTTCCATAAAGGGTTTCAAAAGGATCCATTCCATTCTAGCCTAAAACTATTATTATAAGCGAATTCCACTAAAGGAAGGTGCTCCTCCCAAGTTCCTCCCAAATCAAGAATGCACATCCTCAACAAATCCTCCAGAACTCTATTAACTCTCTCTGTTTGTCTATTTGTTTGAGAGTGATATACCGCACTCAATCTAAGTTGTATCCCTAAAGCCTCCTGTAAGCTCCTTCAAAACTCGCTAGTAAAGATAAGGTCTCTATCGCTCACTATGCTAGAGGGAACTCCATGAAGTCGGACTATCTTACAAACATATATGGATGCCAAGCAAGGTGTTGTCCTCTTACTCTTGACTAGAATGAAGTGGGCGCTCTTAGCCAGACGATCTACAATAACCCAAATATTGGTATTCCCCTTCCTAGATCAGGGTAAACCATCTAGAAGTCCATCAAAACACTATCTCACTTCCATTCAGGTGCATCCAATGGTTGAAGCAATCCACCAGGCTTCTGCCGCTCCACTATTTTTCCACTCCATGAACATTGGACTACGGGTTGCTCTCTTCCTGCTTAATTCATCCGCAACCATATTCCCCTTGCCAGGGTGTAAGCTATCTCAAAGTCACACGATGCCAGAAACTCCATCCAATGCTACTACCTCAAGTTTAAATCCTTTTGTGAGAACATGAACTTCAATGATTTATGGTCAGTGAATAGGTCGAACCCCTCTCATAGTAAGTAATGTCTCCAAGACTTGAGCGGGAAAACAATAGCAGCCAACTCAAGATCGTGGGTGGGGTAGTTCTTCTTTGAGTTCTCAATTGTCTACTCCTATAGCATACTACCCTTCCCTCCCGCATCAATACTGTCCCAAGGCCAGTCCTACATGCATCAGTATATACTATAAAAGGCTTAGCTTCGTCGGGTAAAACAAAAACACTAGTAAGGGCTCTCTTTAGCATCGTGAAGGAATCCTCACAATCCATGTCCCATACGAATGCCGCATTCTTCTTGGTGAGGCGAGTAAGCGGCGTTGAAATCTTAGAAAAATCTCTAATAAATTTCCTATAATAACAGGCTAAACCTAGGAAGCTTCTAACTTCAATAGTGTTCTAGGGGCATTCCAATCCCGTACTGCTACTATCTTAGCAGGATCCACAACTAACCCTCTCTTGAGACTACATGCTTCAAGAAACGCACCTCCTCACGTCAAAATTGACACTTTGAAATTTTTTCTTTCAACCGACGAACACGAAGTGTGCGAATAACCTCCTCAAGGTGAATAGCATGCTCTTCAATACTCTTGAAAAACACTAGAATGTCATCCAAAAATACTACAACGAACTTATTTAGGACATCTCGAAAAACACGACTCATCGAATTTACAAAATAGGCTGGGACATTGGTCAGCCCAAATGGCATAACCAACCACTCAAAGAATGCATCGGGTGTCTTAAGTGCTATCTATCGATGCTATCGTCAACGACCCTAAGCTGATAAAATCCAGTGGTAAATCAAGCTGAGAACATACTGAAGAGCCAACTAACTGATCATAAAGATCGTCTATCCTAGGAAGTGGGTAACGGTTCTTCTTCATGAGCTTTTTCAACTCTCTAAAGTCTACACAAAGTCGGAGGGAACCATTCGCCTTTGTAGTGAAGACGACTAGCGGCCCCCACTCAGATATGCTTCATCTGATGAAGCCTTTCTCTAGTAGCTCACCAATCTACTTACATAACTCCTTCCTATCCCTAGGATCCATATGTCTCATGGAAAATGCCACTGGCTTAGCATTATCATTCAGATAGATCCTAAAGTTGATCACTCTCTTAGGGGGCAGCCCCCTAACCTCCTCAAAAAACTTTTGGGAAATCTCTAACAATTGGAACTGAATCTAACTCTCCAAGTGATGAATCAAGGAATTAAAGGAATCTCAACATGACTGGCCCCTATGGGTCGTAAGAAATCTCGAGAGACCGTCCGCTACATTTCTCTAGCCTAACGACTCTCCTCTCACAGTCCAACATCGCACCATAAGTGGATAACTAGTCCATCCCCAAAATCATCCCACAACTCGAAAATCTTAGTACATAGGCATCACAATCAAACTCTACGCCTAGTATAAATTTTTTCAAACCCCTACAAATCATGGATAAATGTGCCAATCCTCCTATAGGCTCTACAACTAGAGAAATATCTAAGTGTAAACAATTAACAAAGGAACTAGAAATGAAAGAATGCGATGCTCCGAAGTCAAAAAGAGTTCGAATAGGAAAATCCAAAACAGAGATCTAACCTTCTACAGAGACATTCCTACCTCGGCCCGGTTCACTATTAGAAGGTGCTGCATCCAAAGCCTATACTTATGATGTAGGTGCGCCTGCTCTCTGCCCCATTTTTTGAGGACAAGCACTACTAAGGTGTCTAGGCCGCTCACAGTTGTAACACCTACCCTTCATCGTGTCCTTCTTACAGTCCTTTGAGTAATGCCCAACCAATCCACAATTATGACATTCCTTACCCTTCTCGATCTGTCCCTTTTGAGGTCCTCCTCCTTTCTTCTTATCCTTATCCTTCTTATTCTTCCACCACTACTTCTTAAGGTTTTCTGATTTAGGTACCTCCTTAACCTCTTCTTTCTTAGCAACACCTTATACGAGAACCATTTCCACAAGTGATTCATACGTTGCTCCCATAGGTACATGTGTCCATGTCAACCCTTGGAGGGGCTGGTTCAAACCCTTAGAAAACTTGATGGCCTTCTTATGCGGTGTATTAACAAGCTCCATCCCCAACCGCAATACCTTATTAAACTGATTTATGAACTCTTTCACCAAAAGACTCCCCTGCTTTATACTAATAAACTTCTCCAACTACATGCTTTCCTCCTTGAGACAAGAACTTTCTCTCAAACCTTTCTCAATATCCAATCCAACCAATATCTCTGCCATCCATTTTTGTAATCTCCCACCAGTAAGAAGCCTCTCCCTTCAGCTGCCAAGATGCAAGCTGAAATCTCTGCTGGTCCTCCAATCCTAATAGCCTAATTATCCACTCTGTATTCCTCAATCAAGCTCGTGCCACTACAAAATCCTCCATGCCAGAAAATGTCTTGCCTACTAGACTAGAAAAGTCCTTTCATAGCTTAGGAAAATTGGCTACTATAGGTGGATTAATGGGTCCTCCCGTCGATGTTGCATTGGGCTCTTGTCCTTACACCTCTGGTTCCATAGCTTGGAGGTATCTACGGAACCAACCAAGGACCTGGACACCCTCTGGAAGATTTGGGGCGTCTACCATACTATGCAAAGAAAATAAAATTTAGGCTCGAAAGAATCGAAAGACGGTTGAACTGGACTTTGAGGGGACTTTTATAAAAACTCTTTTATACTTGAAAACTATTTCTATGATAAGAGTTTCTTTCTGAAATATACTTTCAGTTTGAAGATATGTTACCTTTCAAAAATACTTTACTTTTAAAACATGTTTTTAGGAATCCTGTAACCTTAGACTCTGATACCAAATGAAACACCCCACACCGCTTAGTATTCTCAAAAAGGGCACACCAAAGAATGTGGTGCATTATAGGTATAGCTAAAGCATCACAAATACTAAGATTCACAAGATAAATGTAAAAACACTAGAAACATTTAGATAATAACTTATCATTCAAAATTAAACTTCATCTAAAAGTAACATATCTCAAAAACTCAAACTGTCTTATGTCTCATGAAAATACATCTCAATCTCATAAAATCAAAGTATAAAAACAACAATCCCTCTCACAAGTGCCAATCCATCATACGCCAAATGAAAAGGATGAAAAGCAGAAGAATACTTCAGAAATGAGGAAACTCCGAAAATGAATCTCCAAGCAACCTGAATCAATGGCCTGTTGGGGGAAAAGTAAAGATAGAGGAGTGAGTATGCAATAAGTTTGGCGAATGAAATTAATTACTAGCATTTCTAAGACAAACAAAGATAATAGACTAAGCAATAGTTCTAGCATGAAAGGAAAATACATAAAAGATAAAACTCGAATAAAATACTGTTTCTGATTCTGTTTGACTATTTGCTTTAATTGTTTGATTGTTTGCACTTATCTTAAACTATTGTGATTGGGATGAAATCCTAATACTATCTCAACTGCTAACTTGATTAGGTTGAAATCCTAATCCTACCCATTGATTGGCCTTTCCTATCTTTGTTGTGTCGCTGTGAACCAATCCTGTTGGCCACAGCAAAAGACATCTCTTTAGCTCTTAGGATGAAGTAGCGGATTATTTAACCCAATTGATGTCGCATACTCAATCATTGCCAGTACACACTAACTTTCGCCCCTATTTGACCTTTTATTTACCCTAATAAGTATAAGCATGCCCAGCCTCACCTAAGTGTGAGACCATCGGTCCTCGACTTGAAAGGGAATGCTGTCAGTGCTGGTCCTAACAAACAAATCTTAGCTTTGTACCCCTCATCCAAATCTCTAGATTTGAGCCACTATCTATTGGCCACTTATTTACCCTAATCAGCATAAGCGTGTCCCATCCTCACCTGCATGTGAAACCATCAGTCCTAGACTTGAAAGGGAATGCTGCCGGCATGGGCCCTACTTCTATATTTGCTTATTAACTTAACCCAAGATCTATGTTTTCAAATAAGCCTTCTGTTATCTCTTCTTTCTAATTATAACCTACGTGACACAATTGTCCTTGTAACCGTTACTCTTCTATTTTTTCTTTCTAGTTAAAACCACTTGTTATAATTATGCTTGCAAATATCTTAAATTTGCCTATTTAAGTCCATCTCTATTTTTATTTCAGTTTATCTCATTTTTCATTGGATTTCTATAAATTTGGTGTTATTCTATTTTAATCCATATTTGCGAATTCTTCTCTTTTTAATATTTTATTTGCGTCAAAAAAGATTATATCTACAAAACTAGCATTTACAGGCTAAATTCCAACTTTAAACAAATGAAAATTACTGTATAACTGTAAAAAATTGCAATTAACTATAAATAATTGAATAAAATAGCTGAATAAAAATAGACTGAAAAAGAACTTCTGAAATTTACTGAAAACTTGACTATATACTTACATAAAAACCATCTCAAAATTGTAGAAAAACTGCAACTATTGAGAACCTTATTGTTTTAAATTGCTTACAAATCTAAATTAATTACAAACACTCGCTTGTGGTCCTTAGTCTAGTCCTAGGCCTTCCTAGATCCACTTCTAGGGCCTAGAATATTTTTACCAAAAGGATTTCCTCCCTAGAAATTTATTCTATTTGGGATTCAGCCTCAGGCAATGAACCCAATTGGGAGAAAATCTGAATGAGAAAAATAGTTAGGCCTAGGGTTCTATTTATAGTGTGGCTTATGGATCTCAAGCCGTTGGATTTGAAGATTAAATCTAGTGCAACCACGTTATAGGCTCATTTGGAACCGTCGGATGCAGCTACGAACGCACACGATTAACCAAAAATTAAATTTTAGGGTGTTCGACTCGTATCTGGACGTATTCATGTCTTGGAAGTTTTGCGGATTGACCAATGATCTTTAGGGTTTCGACCTACAGGTCTACCTGACCATAGCATGGGTTGACCCATGACCCTGTATTTTATTTTATTTTCGTTTTTATCAATTTAATTCCGATTTATTGTTTCTCTCATAACTTCTCCATACCGACTCAGATTTCGACAAGTTATATATAGAAATTGATAAGAATCGCCACAGACCCAATGGTGCAACTCCCGTAGCTCGATTCTGAAAATTTCATAAACTTATTTTATTGTTTCATTAATACGTTGATTAATTATTATCGCTCAAACTTTGGGTCATTACACGTCTGTCTCTAGCTGCTGGTTAACAATATATATATATATATATATATATACACATACACATATACATATACATATACATATGTGTGTGTGTGTTCATCGACGTCTGAATGTTATGGATAGACATCTATGCTATGTAACAAAAAAACAATGAACAGTCATTTGCTTCATTCTAGTGGTTGCTTCCATATCTCTTCGACGCATCTCTTCATCCTCAATGGTTGCAACCTTTAGACCGAAATATGTAACAATGATGGATGCTACTGTTTAAGAAAATTCTTCAACATCTATAAATATGTAAAGATTCTAAGAAACAAATCACTTGAATTTTATGAATCTCATATCTATACTCTTTGCATACTCTGATTTCTAAAAGAAAACAATATATCAATTTTATCACTTCCTAAAAGGAAAGCATCACTACATATACTACTCAAAGGAGATTTCAGGAAGATTTGTATCGTGCAATCAAAATCAATGTTTCTCAAAACATATACTTGTCTTGGAAATATTTTTGTATCAAGCCTATTCTCTGGGCAAAAGCGAGGATTGTTTGCTAAGCCGAAGAAGAGCTTCGGGACTGGACGTAGGATGGTCTGAACCATTATAAAAACTCTTGTGTGCTTGTTTCTTTACTTTTATTTACTTTCCTCTACTAGTTACAAGTTAGCATGTTATTACACTTGCATATTAGATATAAATACAAGATCCATACTCTTTCACATTTAACTCAACCTTCCTACAAATCGGGAATTTCTCAAAAGGTGAGGTGAAATTCCAACACTTATAAGACCTATATGAACGAAAATGGTCCCAACGGTATATTGAAGACAGATGGATGAAGTGAAATAAAAATACCAAAGATCAATCGAGATCTCCTAAGAAGTTACGGGACTTATGGAGATCTGTAACCAATCCATTTAATAATTTATTGAGTCATTTAACGAACTTACATTTAGACAAATTTATTGAAGATACTGGTCCATTTAAAGCTGAACAACGGGTCTAACATTTAGATGACATCTTTAAAGTGTTGGATTGTAGTGAAATAGAGAAAAGGAAGTTGTTTGTTTTTCAATTAGTGGGAGAGGCAAAGAATTGGTGGGAGTTAATCAGGACTATATCTGATTCAAGCGTGATGGCTTGGACTGATTCCACTAATAAGGAGACATATAATTGGTGATCATCGCAAGAATTATGAGGTAATCATATATGAAGCTCTTACATCAAAGAAGACTACATTCAACTATATCAAGAAAGGAATCTTTTGAATAAGAGAAATCCCAACAACAAAGGGAAATCCAATAATAATAATAAAATCAACGGGAAGAAGCCATGGTATAACGAGAAAGGGAATCAATGAGGGCTACAACAAGGAGAGGGTCTAAACAAAATAAACATATGTTATAATGCAATGAGAAGGGTCACACTGCTCCTAATAGTCCAAAGGAAAGAAAAGGGATTGTATGTTACAATTGTAATGAACCTAGATACATCGGCATTGACTGTGAAAATCCAAAAAAGGAAAACAGAGCAACAAATCAAGCCAGGGAATATGAAGTAGTTTCTGAACAAAATCGTAGGGAATGCACCTTATTTTTTTTATTTTCAAGCTAAAGTTTCATTTGATCCATGTGCTACGTATTCCTTAATACCTGTAGTATTCACTACTAAATTAGGATTACCAATTGAGCAATTAACAAATCCCAATTGAGCAATTAATAAATCCCCTAATAATAGATAACTTGGTAGAAGGACATACTGAAATTTGAGGTATATGTAAGAATTGTCCTCTTTGTATCAAAGATAAGGAAATACCTGCAAATTTTTTCCTTTTCCCAATGATTAATTTTTCTCTCATTATTAGAATGGATTAGCTTTACAAACATTATGCAAAACTAGATTGCCATGACATGACTATAAACTTTTCCATTCTAGGATACAAGACATTCATATATTCGCTTAGTATATTTGGAAATGCATTCATAACTGAATACCTAACACATAAAGACATTAAAAATATGGTCCAACAACTAGACCAAATCAAAACGATCGATGAATTTGAAAAGGTATTTTGGGATATATTAGGATTATCACTCAAAAGAGAAATTGATTTTTGCATTGAATTAGTCCCTGTCACGAACCCAATAGAAAAAAAACTTTTTGTATGGTTGCACTAAAAAAATCAAGAAATAAAGAAGAAAATTAAAGAGTTAGAGGATCAGGGATTATTAAACCAAGTAAATCACCTTGGGAAGCTTTAGTATTATTTATGAAGAAGCATGACAGGTCCCTAGATTATACATTGACTATCAAGAACTTATTAAAGTTAAAATTAAGAATATATCCATTACCTCGGACTAATGATCTATTTGATCCACTCCAATGAGTAACCATATTCTCATAGATAGATTTAAGGTCTGGTTATCACTGGTTAAGGACAAAGAAAGAAGATATTCCAAAGACAACTTTCAAACATAGTATAGACACTATGAGTTTTTGATCATGCCTTTTGGACTAATAACGTACCAATAGTTTTCATGGACCTTATGAACCATGTATTGTATCCATACATTGATCAATTTTCCATAGTATCTATTGATGGTATCTTATTTTACTCTATGTCAAGAGAAGAGGATAAAAAACAATTTGGCGTATAACTTTACAAACATTAAAGGAACACAGTTGTATGCCAAGCTAAATAAATGTGAGTTTTGGTTACAAGAAGTAAAATTTCTCAGGCATGTTATTTCAAAAGATAGGATAGGAGTAGACCCATCAAAAGTTGAAGCAGTTTTGAAATGGAGTCCTCTAAGAATACCTTTGTAGATTCAAAGTTTTCTTGGACTGGCTAGTTATTATAAAAATTTTATTCAAAGTAAGCGCTCCACTAACTAATTTAAAATGAAATGACATAATTTTTTTATAGAATGAGAAATGTGAGGTGGAATTTCACGTATTGAAAAGAAAGTTAACTAAATCATCGGCTCCAACATTACCAGGGAGTGGAGTATGAAACAAAATATATTGTGATGCATGCTGCTAGAGATTAGGATATGTATTGATGCAGGAAGATAAAGTTATTGTTTACGCCTCTCAACAATTAAAGAAGCATGAAGTAAATTTTCCAAGTCATGACTTGGAGTTGGTAGCAATAGTGTTTACATTAAAGATATGCAGACGTTTTCTTTATGATGAACTATCTGATATTTATTGTGACCATAAGATTTTGAAGTATTTATTCTCTTAGAAGAAACTTAATATGAGACAAGAAAGTTGGATAGATTTTCTAAAGGATTATGACTTCACAATGCATTACCATCCTGGAAAAGCCAATGTGGTAGCAGATGCATTTAGCGAAGGTTATATGGAGTTACTGCTAGCCTAATCATCGCAAAATGGAGAGCTTTGGAAACTTTAGTAGAAATGAATGCTCGGCCTAAGATAATTAACTAAATAAATAGATAATAAAGGCCCTTATATGCAATATGGTCATTTAGCTTACTTTAGTTAGTAGAATTATACAAGCCCATGGACAAAATGGAAATCAAAGGATTCTTTTATGAAAATGAAAGACAAGGACCCAATAGATTGGAAGGTAGGAAATGACTAAGGATATAAATATGGAAATAGGCTTTGTATGCCAAATCAAGTAGAATTAAAGAATGAGATTCTAAATGAGGCATATCATTCAAGGCTCACTAAACATCCTGGAAGCATGAAGATGTATTGAATTTAAGGGCGTCAATTTTGGTGGATTGAATGAAGAAGAATGTTGTCAGATTTGTTTCAAGGTGCCTTACATGCCAACACATTAAGGCCGCGTAGCAACAACCATCTGCTCTGTTGCATCTACTTCTTATAGCAGAATGGAAGAGGAAACAAATTTCAATGGATTTCATTGTTCGACTCTCAGAGGTTGAACCGGGATCATCATGCAATATGGATAGTGGTGGATCTTTTAACAAAGTCACCTCCTTTTATACCCCATTACATGAGATATTTGTAACGATCCGCAAATTTTATGCTTTTAATATTAAAGTAATTAAAAATAACTTTTTAACATAAGAGTGAATTGGGTGTCATATATTTAATTATTGCGAAGATCTTTTTAAGCTGATCGATTTGATACATAAATTTGATATATTTGGAGTTATAATTTGCGAATTAGTGGTGTTATAGTGTTTAAATAACGTACGTAGCTGTTTCGGGTCAAACTGGATATGCAGCTCATAACCCAGCCTAAAAATTATATAAATAATGCTATGAAACCTTAGCCTTCATCTCTATCTTTAGTTTTCTTCCCTAACCCTAAAATCAACCCTAATTTCTCCCTAATTGTGATTACTAAATTAATAAAAAGTGACTAAAAATCAGAGTATCCAAACCCTATCGAATTATATATCGTTGGAAAGCTCTCGGCGAATGGAACAAGTAGTAATCATTCATTTTTTGGGTACGATGTTCAAGGTTCCTAGAAATTAGCGATTTATTCTTGGCCATTCGTTCTAGATCTTGGTGATCGATGGTGAAACGATAACTTCGAGGCGATCAGCGGGTACATTTGCGGAGAAGAGGACATGTGTAGTCGATCTACTTGGTTAGATCAGGGAGAAAGCTCTTGGATTTGGGCCAAAAATTCAAATAGGGTTAGGGATTTAGGTGCGGCTACAGGTTTCTTTGGCGACGTTGATGATGTTTGTGGGAGTCGGCCGGACGTTGGGCGAGGCGTCGGAGGCTGGGGTGACTTTGGATCTAGCTGCTGCAACCTTGGTCGATGGTGGCAATGATGTGAAAGTGACGGCCAAGCATCGAATGGAAGAAGAAGGTACTGTATATGCTTTATTTCTAGTATTAATTTACAAAAATACCTATCATTTCTATTTCTCTTACATACGAACCCTTATTCATAAGTGGTTTCTTCTGTAGGACTCACATCGGAATTCCTGTGGATACAGCGCTGGATTTGTTGAGATTGAAGACTATTGGAAAATGCACATTGTTACGATTTATTTAATTTAATTAATTTGATTCTTCGTTATAAAATAGATATTTTTTGATGGAAAATAATAATTATCACTATATGTTGTGATGATGATTATGGATATTTTGTATGTGTTGTGCCTTAATTGGATAATTGTTGTTGATGTCGTATTTTGGGTTTTTAATTATAACTAATTGTTAATTTGAATTGAAAATAGTTAGTTGAAATTAGGTGGGTAAAATTGTGTAATAAGACGAGAATAAGATAAACAAATAATAAACATGGTTGTTTATAGTTTATGTGAAATATTTTAAATAATAGTGTTTAAATGAAATAAATAAGATTAATGGGATAAATCTAATACAGTTATTACTTATGGATTTCTGGGGAAATTCATAAATAATAACTTTTTTAAAACTAAGATTGGAAAATTTATTATTATTATTATTATTTAATGAACTTATGTTTTATCAATAATAATATGGTTTTTATGAAAAAAAATGTTTTTGAGGTAAAATGCTATGTTTGTAGAGATTTGAAGTAATGAGATTAAATTAAAATATTTTAAAGTATATTATTTATTTGGAAGAATTAATATTGCTTTTAGGATATATAAATAAAGGTGAATTTACAATAAATAATAATAAAATGATTTAAGAGAATAATAGATGTACATATATTATTTTGTTGGTTGTTGAATGCATGATTGATTGTTTTTTTGGCAAGGCCAGCCGGTTTTATAGTGGACCGTCCACTTTTTATTACGGACGTTATAAAAATTGAAGTACAGGAGAAAGGTAAAAGCACCTTAACTACTAAAAAAGGATAAAATACAGCACAGGAGTGTGACAGACATGCCACAGCTATACAAAATACCTAGACTATACCACCTCAGAAGAGGTGGAGGCACCAACGTCCACCGTCAAAAAAGTAGAAACCGCAGGGGGATCCCTAAGATGACCAACATAGGGGCGAAAAAGGATAGCAAGGCAAGGATCATAAACCACTAAAACTGGAGAGTAAATGAACGATCCCAGGAAGAATCAGAAAGCATGTCAGAATTCGATCTCGCATAACGACCATCCATATCAAGAATTAAGGAATCACCAGAAGGTCTGTAATGAAGGCATCTAAGGTCCAGTTGATCATCAGAAACAAATCTAAAAAAGGAATCATTCACGGGGTTAAATCGCATATCAGATTTTAGATCAACCCAACACCGCTCGGTCTCATCCCAAACAATACTCTAAGGAACAGAAACAGGAGCAGCAATAGGAACAGATGAAACAACACTAGGAGCCACTGAGGCAGTAGGGGAGTCAGGCCTAGCAAGAGAGCACGGACGCGGACGCGGGGAAGACAATGGGACAACCAAGGGATGGGCAGACGAAGAAACCTTAGGAACCCATTTTTGAAGCGGGGGGCGAGGAAGAGGGATCTTAGGAGCAACCGTAGAGATAGCAGAATGCGAGCAAGAAATAGCCAGGTGGCCAAAGAAGTGACAAGAGGTACAAATATCTGAAACCCAACCAAAGCAAACACGGACTTCCATCACATGTCCAACAGCAAGCTGAACAGGAATAGAGGAGGGTAGAGGCTTATCAGGGGAAATCTCAATAAGAGCCTTAGCATACACCAATTTTTCATGCGCAACAGTATTAGAGTCAAAACATTTCAATTTTCCAACACTACAAGCAAGCCAATTCAATCCAAGTAAAGGTTGAAGAGCAGAGGGAATTTGTGAGAAAAAAACCCAAACGGGGATTGAGAGAACTTGCTCCCGAGCACTAGCGACAGTTGGAGACCAAGGAGTGATAATAAATGGCTTCGCATCAAAAAAGGAAGGCCCAGCCTCAAGAACACGACGACGTTCCTCGTCGGAGGAAAACTTAAGAAAATACACGGAGTCAACAAATATAACTCGTAAATCACCAGGAAGCTTCCAAGCATGACGACAAACAGTAGACGCATCAAGAAGGCGATGATTAGGATCAAGAAGAAACCAACCAGATAATCTGACCAAAACTCCATACCGGCCTGCATAACGATTGGAAGAGGAATCATCACACCATTCTCCTCAACGATATCAAATTCAACCGACTTGTAATCACCCGCATTACGGGGCAGAGAAGAGAACAGAGAAGACCATGGTTTGGTGCTAGCCAGAGAAGGAGCATAGAGATTATGAATTGATCGACTAGGCTGCTCCAAAGCAATGGAAAGACCAACAGTGGCAGGTTCAACATTCTTAGAGGAATTAATACAAACACCTAAAGTGCATCGGACATTGCCAAAAATAACAGCAGAATCAATACAATTATTGCTGCCAGACAAATTAACCTTGGCACCAACTTCATCAGATACAACGCGCACAACAGGCGCACCAACATCACCAGACACCTTGCGTTCAACAGGCGATACACGCACATCAAATTCAGACCAACGTTACCCAAACTACATTTTGAAACCACGACAGAGATAGACAAACCACTGCAATCAATAGGAGACGAAGACTGCAACCCGAACACTGACGACGTCGAAACCCCATGCACAGTTTGAAGGGCAGAACTAAACCGACCAAACTTGGAAGACTCCTGGGCAGCAGGATTTGAAGCATGGAGGGGTGGAAATTCGAAGGCGGAATGTAGGAGAGGCATGGGGCGCACGGGTACAGAATTGAAAATGCGTCCAGATCTAGTAGATGAGGGAGAAGAGGGAAGCGAAATAGAAGGGGGTGATGAGGAGAAACAGGCATGGAAGGGGAAGAGAGGTAGTGAGGAGAGAAGGGAACGGGATGAAGAGAAGAAGTCAACGGGAAGAGAGGAAGGGAGGACCGTAAGAAACACGGGAGCGAGAACAGGAAGCCATTATTTTGAAACAAACATGAATGCATGATTGATTGTTAGTTGTAATTATTACATATATTTGATGTTTAATGATGATATCGCATTTTGATGAGTGTGCAATATTTTATCATTATGACTACTAGTTGATATGAAGTTAATTATGGTTATTTGATGATGGATGCTGTGTTACTAATGTTGATTGAATTAATACACATTTAGTGATTGATTTATGCACCGCTATAGGGTGATTAGCACACATTTGATGGTTTATACTTATAGTTATGATGTGTTACTAAAATGAACGATCAATACGTATGTAAGTATACCTGTGTTATTATCTTTTTGTTTGATGATTGGGACTCGTATTGAATGTTGTTGATGATTGATGGATGTATGCCATTATTATTTTTATTATTACTTTTACCTCATATGATGACTAGTTGAGATGGATGAGTAGGAGTACTATTTTCTGCTTTTACTATTTACAATGGTTGTGATGGTCGCTATAGTTTTAATGAAAGGATACTCAGTTTAAAATATTCATTTTGGCTAGAATATTTAAATGGGAACATTTTAGTTAAAAAGATTCTTTAATTTGGGAACATCCTTTGACAAACGTAATTTTAACCTCATTATGAGTTAGAATTCTTGCAAAAATATTTTGATGAGAGCTAGTTTGGAAAGAAATATTTTCTTTAAAATGATATTTAAAGTTTATACTGTAAGATTTGAATAATGTTTATTAATAAGATGTTATAAAGTGGATAAAACTATTTTGATGATAATATAGGATTTGAATTGTTTTTCAAACTACCTTGTTAGTGAATATTTAATGAGAACAATTATTTTAAAAGAAAAGCATATTTTGTTGAAACATACTTTACAATGAATATTATATTTGTTAGAGAAGATTTAATATGAGGAGATTATTTCCACAAAAATATATTTTATTTTGAAGGATTTATTTTCTCAAAAGAAGAAGTTCGATAATAATACAGTGGAAATATTTTTATTTGAGAAGTTATATTATTGGTTAAAATATTTGAAAATAACTGATGGAAGTAATATATTTGGAAGTATCTTTTGTGTAAAGAATGTAATTAAATATTTATTTTAGTGGAAAATTTTATCAAAGAAGTATGTTTAATTTTAGAAATCTTTATTTGAAACTTGATTTTGTTATAAGGATTTTTCAGGTAATGGTACTATTTGAAAAATGATATTTATAAAGAAAAGCATTCTTAGGTAAAGAGTTTCGGTAGAAAAGATCTAATATGAAGATCATTTCATTGAGGATATTTTTGGAAATATATTATGAAGAAAAGATATATATTATAAAGTATATAGTTTTACAACACCTTAATAAAATATTGATGAGATGATTTGGATTGGAGTTAAAATATTTAATTAAATAACAAACTTTGAAGGTATTTTTTGAAAGGTATTTTATTGAAAAGATGTTTTTCTTGGAAATTGAATTGAGAACTATGAAATTAGACTTTATAACATAGGGTGTAAGATGACTGGGTAGGATGAGTTCTGAGTTGCCCAACATCCCCTATGAGGATGTTACATTTACGACTATTATATTCGACTTTACCTAAAGAGTAGTAGGGATGTCTAGTTATTCCCTTTTATAGAGAAGGAGATAGTGTGATGTAGAGACTGCCCATTTTGATGTATGGCATAGTGACCTTATGCCTGTGTTGGCTTGTTTTGGTTGATTTGTTTGTATTGCATTATTGTTTGTTAAATTATTCAAAATTAAGAAAATTTTGCTATATATTACTTATGTCTTATAATTAATTTATGGTGTGCTACTTTAAATTAATTTCTTATGCTTGTATTATGTTGTTGAAATTGTTTGTTTCATAATGATTGATTTTAATATTTGTTTGTTTACTTGTTTGTTCTATTGATTTGTGATGTGCTCATATATTATGATGTGGTGTGTACCTTGTTTGATTGCTTTTAATTATTTGATTATTTTCCAATGCTTGTATTATGTATCTTGTTTGTTTGTTTTACATTTGATAACTACTTGTTTGTTTGTATTATGATGTGCTCATGTCATGTTTGCTGGATTAATCTATTTTGCTTGATTGGTTGTTGTTGATTATCTGTTTACTATAGTTAGATTGTTTTTTGCTTTTTGTTTGTTTTTATGCTATGTATTATAACTTTATGATGAAGTAGTTACCCAATTTGACTTTAAAAAGAGTTTACATTGGAGAAACTAGTAGGATGTTAAGGGAGATATTTAGTTTAGTCATGATGGGATAGCATAGTTTTCTAAGCTGAGGAAGACTGGATATTAGATTGACTAAGAGGCATGAAGATGTTCCATAAAGATGTAGTAATAATGATTAGAGGATTTCGATGATTAAAGACTTGGTGGGTACCATTGGGGAATCAAGACAATGGGCGACAGGTTTGCCATTCAAAGGAATTTTCAAACATGGAATTCGAAATTTGTTTTATGCAAGAAATTACCAACTTCCATAAATGTTTTTCAAATAAAGGTTTTCTATTTTGGAGGGACTCTTACATTCTAAAATTCTAATAAAATTATGTTCTCCCCATGATTATTTTTAATTGGCTTAAAATGGCGAAAATGATTTGGGAACTAATTTATAAAATAATGCCAATATTTTTAGGAAGAAAAAATATTTTAGGTTTTAAAGTAAGATGGAAGCTTTGATTTGAAAAAAAAGTGTTATGGTTAATGTTTTTCTTCAATTATGTATTGGAACTCTCCTCGCTGGCATATCCCTCATTGGTATTTTGTGAGTCATCCCCATCATCAAATGAAGAAATCGCTATAAGAGGATTTTGCAATCTAATTTTTTTGCATGAACTGAAGAATGGAACAAGATGAGTTCTGATAGGGATACATACCAAGATATTGTTGATGACCAAAGCCATTGATGAATGCTCGTAAAGAAGGGGTATTTGGGGATGCTCACTTAGGCATACGAGAAGCCTTGAATCGCATAATGTTTCGATCCATTTTACCTTAGGCAGTCTATGAGGGTGCAATCTAGTTCTTGACCATCTAAGTGGCAAGGTTTCGAGTATTCATCTAGCCGTGATGCTCTTCTAGAGATGAGTATTAGTTGACTTACGGGAGTGATCAATTTTGTCATCATATATCCAAGCGTATTTGGTACGATGCATAGACCTTACGGGGATGGTCTAATTTCCTAGCCTTACGAACTGGTATAGATTCAAGCATTAATGAGACAGTGATGTTGGAAGGTTGTCGATCGTACAAAGTAACCATATAAGCTATCATAAGTACAATGCTCTTACGATGTTGGTTTGAGAATCGAGGATTGATGCAGTTGTGGCATGCGTAGATGGTTATATTTTTTTGATGTAGTCATGAGAAGTCATATATTGTTCTGAATATGTAACCATGAGTATGCATATGAATTATTTTGAAAGGTGGGAAAATGGAATTACACACCGATAATTATGAAGATGAGACTATGAGAAAGTTCACTGATAGTTTTGAGGATACATATATTACAATGGATGCGCAGTCAACATAGGAATTAACAAACACATGTTATTGGTTGATAGGATGGCAAATATACCGTATTATTTTGAGTATGTGTGTTTATTTTAATAGACTAAACTAGTTATTAGCTTATGTGTGTTCATTTATCTATATATGTGTCTTTTCATTAGTTTATGTTTTGTTGTGGACTTTTGCTATGGTTGAATTATGGAGATGTATAATATGTTATTCTACGGTTGAGATTGTTTCGCCTTTTTGTTGATGGAGTGTTATTTTTGCACACTGTAGTTTGAATTGTATGATTGAAGAAGTGCATATGGTATTATAGAATGCAGAAAACTGAATTCAGTGCTGTATGAATTGCATAGTGTCATAATTAATGGTGTTATATGGTCTTATATGTTATTTTTATGTTAACTTGTGATAGAAATATTTCCACATATTTTATGATTAAGTCCACGGTGAAACTTTATTAATTTGGTTGAAAGTTGAATTCTTGGAATTACAAGGGTGCAATTATTTTAAGGGGGAAGAATGTAATGACCTACAAATTTTATGCTCTTTACATTAAAATAATTAAAAGTAAAATTTTAATAAAAGAGTGGATATGGTGTCATATTTATAGCCGTTGCGAAGGTCTTTTCAAGCTGATCGATTTGACATATAATTTTGAAAAATTTGGTGCTACAATTTGCAAAAAGAGGCGTCATAGTGTTTAAACACCATATGTAGCTGTTTCGGGTCAAATTGGATACACGGCCCATAACCCGGTCTGATAACTATCTACGAAACCCTAGCCGCCATCACTATCTTCAGTTTTCTTCCCCAATCTCGAAATCAACCCTAATTTTTCCCAAATGGTGATTAGCAAATTAATAAAAAGTGATAAAAAAAATCTAATTATCCAATCCCAACTGAATTATATATCATTGAAAAGCTTTCGGCGAATGGAACATTCGAAAATCGTTCATTTTGGGTACAATCCTCTAGGCAGCTAGAAATTAGTGATTTAATCTCAGCTATTCGTTTTAAATCTTAGTCATCGACTATGAAAGTATAACTTTGAGGCGATCGAAGGGTAGAGTAATGAAGAAGAGGTCATGAGTAATCGATCTACCATGTCCGATCGAGGAAAAGGCACCCGAATTTAGGCTGAAAATTCAATTAGGTTTTAGGATTTAGGTGCAGCAGCAGATTTCTTTGGTGACGCAGATGATGTCAGGGAGGTCGGCCTGGTGGAGGGCGAGGCATCAGAGGCTGTGGTGACTTTGAACTTGGAAGCAGCGCCTTGGTCGATGGTGGCGACGATGTGAAGGTGGCGGTTGCGCATCGAACGGGAAAAAGAAGGTACTGTGCATGCTTTATTTTAATTGTTAATTATTAATTTACAAAAATGCCCATGTAACATCTAACGTCTATTTCTCTCACATACAAACCCCGATCCATGTGCGGTTTCTTTCATTGGTCTCGTATCGGCATTTTAAACGATATGGCACTAGTTTTGCTGAGATTAAACTATTGGAAAAAGCATGTTGGTATGATTATTTTATTCAGTTAATTGATTTCTTAACTATAAATAGATATTTATTGGTAGGAAGTTATAACTATTCGTATGTGTAATGACTTGGAATTTCGAACACTTCGTATTTAAATATCTGAATTATTTCAATATTTGAATATTGAATTAAATATTATTAAAGTGATTTAATAATCGTGTTAACTCTCTTTAAAATCATAACTAAAGATGATAAACTGGTTTTAGAAAAATGTTTATAAAAATATATACTATGAAGAAATATTGACAATGTGACCGAAAATCATTCTGTCGACAAATAGCATTTTACTCGTCGGAAGTTGTTCAAACATTTTTGACATACACTTATTTTCTTAGGAGAACATTAATATGAAATAAAAATATTTTTCCAATTTTGGAAAATAAAGTATGGGTGATGTCATAGAAGATATTTTGTGTGTAAGGGTAAAAGGGTAATTTACTAAGGAAAATTGAGGTGTGAAGTAAAAGGATCATGCAAGGCACATGGGAGGGTTCTTGGCTAGTAAAGGAGGGGTTGGACTTGTTTATTTCATTCTTTACTTTTCAAAGCTTGAGAATATCAAAAAGAACAAAAATGGTGGATCCACTTTATTCTTCACTAATCTTTCTCTAATTATCTTAAATCTTCTCCAAACTCCACCAAACTTTCACCAACTCATTAGGAAGCATGGATCAAAAGTAAAAGTGGAATAGAAGTGAAGAGGGTGGGGGATTCATCTTGGGCCATGAGCATTAGATGATGGAAGGTGGAGAGCTTGCTAAAGGTTGGGTCTTTAGGCTTTTGGTGATGGTAGGACGTGGTTTTTTTATTTTTGTGTGTTTGAACTTATCGTAGGCTTGGATTTGGGTGAGTTATCTCATATATCTTATATCTATATATTGTGTATACATGTTGCGTGCTTGAAATATAAAGTTAAAGTGACATTACTAATTAAAATTATAAACTTTGAACCCATCTTGCTTTTGAAAGAAAATGACAACTTCTATTATATAACATCAATCCTATTACCTTCTATAACATGTGGTATGTCCTAGACTTTGTGTTTACATGTTCGGTTGGCTTGAATGTTGAATTGAAGTATGTTTGAAAGTGTTTGTAGTGAGAATAGTCGCTATAAGTGAACTTTGATATCCCTTAACTTTGACTTGTGTAAATGGAAGATTTGTGATCTTAACATAGGATAATTTAATTTGGTTGTTCTCAGCGTATATTTTGCTGTACATGATAGCAAGTAAATGGTTTATAAGTTATCGAAATTGTGAACTAAAGCCGTGAAGTTAGAAGCAAAACGGTCGCTATGGATGCACTTTGAAAATGTTTTGTGTTCGATGATTTTCAAAGCCAAATTTGAGAGATATCCTAAGAGATTCTTTACATTTCTGGTAAGTACTATAATTATACTTCCTAATGGAAAATTATGAATGTTTAAAGCATTAATTACCTGTGCAATAAAGTAATAAAATGTTATAGCGAGAAGAAGGGCGCTATATGAGCACTTTAAAATACCTTGTTTTTTAGAATTTTGTAATTATATGGAAAGATATCCTTAGGCGTTTCTTTACGTTTTTAATAAGTGTTATATGTGTAATTATTATTAAAAAAATTGAGTTTAAAAGGTTTTGAAACTGGTCAACTAAAATGGCTAAATTTGGAATAAAAATGGCGCTAAACGAACATTTTAGTAAATACCTTGTTTTCACGAACTTTTATAAATATATCGGTAATTATCCTTAGGGGTTTCTCTCCATGGATTTTAAGTACCCTAAGGGCAGTACTTATTGTAAAATTTTCAAATCTTAAATCATTTTTTAAGTGGCTAAAACTGGTTGTAAAGTTCATGTTTTTTAATGTTGTTCTGTAACTAGAACTTTTAACGACATTTATAAATACGGTAGTACGTTGCTTGAGATTTTAAGTATCTAAAATTAATGTTTAAATTTGGTATTTTTTTTCTGGGGATGTTTTCTAACCTATTTTGCTATATTTTAAAGTTGGTTTGAAGTTTAAATATATTTTTAGTATTTATTTGTGAATTTTTTAGCAAAGAGGTTTTATAATTTAAAACATGTTTTTCATCAAATTATTAATTAGTTATTTTCAAGTAATATTTTACATAGATATTTAAACCTATATACAAGTATTTTTAAAGTGTTATATAAGTATTGACAAAATGTAATTAACTATGCTTAACACTAAAAGTTGATGAAGTAGACTTATCTATTTGCGAGAGTTAGGATTAATGATCGAGTAGGGATAGAAGTAATAGTGCTCTAACCTACTGGATTCCTCTTGATCAAGGAATACTTTAGTTGGGAATGTCAGAAACGTATTAATCATGTTGTTTACTTGCTTGTTTATGGAAGTCATTTATACTATACTTAACACTAAAAGCCGACGGAGTGGACTCGTCTATCTATGAGAGTTAAGAATGAAGTGTCTAGGTAAGGCTTTGATTTGCAAATAGTGCTCTAACTTACCCGGCTTCACTCTTGACCAAGGGATAACATAAGTTGGAATGTCAAAAACGTGATAAGTATACTAGACTTAGTTTTCATATGCGATCGTTCTCACGTGATAAGTATACTAGACTTAGTTTTCATATGCGATCATTCTCGTTATTGTTGAATATGATCAAATTCATCGGTTCAGTCTTAAAGAGACCGGGATTGGTAAGTGTTTTACTTATCAAAAACCACTTTAAGTAAGATACTTGATCTATCTCTTGGAAGTCGATTTGTTTGGGATGCTAGAATCTATGTGGAGATTCGAGATCTATTCGAGAAGCTCGAACCCATGTGGAGGTTCGTGATCTTTTCGAGACACTGAAATCCATTTGAGAATTCGTATTCTGTTCAAGTGATGAAGATTTGTTTGATAAATGTTGTACATGACCTCGACATAAGAAATGGCTAAACATGGATTAAGATGCACAATCTTGGGTTTAGCTAACTCATGAGGTTATATCAAGTCCATTATCTAGAGATGCTTATAGATAATGCTAGCGAGAGTTATTGATACTTGGTTCCATGCAGTTGATACTATGTTCTGCCGATGGGCTAGTTGTGTTTACCTAATGGTATATTATATCTAGAGATATATGATTCTCGAAAGGTATTTCTGATCCTTGTGCATGAGTTCGAATCTGGCTTGATCCAAGAGATCTCAATGGAAATCCTATAAAATTATACGAATGCGCCTTAGCGGTATTGATTGTATACCTGTTACTGTTGTGGTATACAAGCGGCATAACTATTTTTTGATTTTTAATCTTCGTTCAAGACATTGTATATTATAACACCTTATGTACTTATTAGATGGTGGTTCTTTTGAGGGGATAACCATTATGGTATTCATGTTGTCTCAAAAATACCATTATATGTTGGCCGTATATTTCTTGAGTTCCTTGTTCCCGACTTATGTCTGACATGTGGTTTTTGTTTTCTTTAAATTCCTCGCATGCTCTTTCGAGTAATTTGAGAAAGGTAAGTTTTCGTTTCATTGGAGTTCGAGGAGGCGAGCTGAATGTTTCAGCTATCATTGTATTCTTATTTCTGCTGCATTACTATATTGCTTATATCATAAATTGTGAGGATAGGTTGTTATAATTATCCAAGCTGATAATAGTATTAGAAATGTAACTTTGAAATATTATATATCTTAGAGTGAAGATTGTACTGTTTTTGATATTATATGCTATCGTTTTGTTGTGAGATTCTGATATTCTATTCTCTTCTTTCTTGTCTTATTTTCATTTTCTTTTATTTTACCTTAACAATCCGTCCTTCCGATACTTGGATGCTCGACACATGAATACCGTGGATGTATTAGTTTCGACATTTGAGAGTCGAAAAGGCGGATCGATATAGTATGTCCTGTGATTGTTTGATAACTACTGCTATTTTGTACATGTTGTGACTTGATTAAATAATTATGTTGATTGTCATATTTTGGGTGTTTAATTATAATTAATTGTTAATATGAATTGGAAAATAATTAATTGAAATTAGGTATGTAAAATTGTGTAATAATGCGAGAATTAGATAAATAAATAATAAACATGATTGTTTATAGTTTGTGTGAAATATTTGTAAATAATAGTGTTTGAATGAAGTAGATTAATGGGATAGATCTAACATGGTTATTACTAATGCATTTCTTAGGGGAAATTCATAAATAATAATGAAAAAGTATTTTTTGTAAATTAAGATTAGGATGTTTGTTATTATTTAATAAAATGAGATTTTATAAACAATAATATAGTTATTGTGGAAATAACTAGTTTTGAGATAAAATGCGATGTGAAGAGATTTGAAATAATGAGATTATAGTAAAATATTTTGAAGTGTATTACTGTTATGGAAGAATTATTATTGCTTTTGGGATAACTAAATAAAGGTGGACTTATAATAAACTATAATAAAATGACTTAAGAGTACAATGGATGTAAATAAATTATTTTGATGGTTGTTGAATACATGCTTGATTGTTATTTGTAATTATCACGTGTGTTTGATGTTTGATGATGATATCGTGTGTTGACGAGTGTTCAATATTTTACCATTATCACTACTAATTGATGGGTGGTGTTATGGTTATTTGATGATATATGTTGTGTTACTAATATTAATTGAATTAGTACACATTTGATGAATAATTTATGTCATTATTATAGGGTGATCAACACATATTTGATTGTTTATACTTACGGTTATGATGTATTATATGTATGTATATTTGTATTTCTATCTTCTTTTTTGATGATTGGGACTGGTATTGAATATTATTGATGATTGGTGGCTGTGTGCTATTATTATTATTATGACTACTCTTACCCTATATAATGATTTATTTACATAGATGAGTAGAAATATTATTTTCTACTTTTTGCATTGGTTGTGAAAACTGCATTAGTGGCATTTATTGCATTGTTGGTGACATTGTGTGGATGTTAGGGATATAATATACTAACAAGTATTTGAATGAAAAAGAAGAGCATGGAATAGAACTACGGGTTTATCCTACAAAAGGGTGCATAGGCAGTTTTTTCTATGCAACAGCCACTAGTTCGCTTGTGATCGGGGTGCATAAAAATTGGAGCAGTCCCAAACATAGTTGAAACCTTTATTGCTCTATGTATATGTCTATTTGTAGGTTTGTAGGTGAAAACAAAGAAAGGAGAGGCTTTGGAAGGAGTTGTATCTACATGAGATTGGTATATATCTTACATTATAATTATGAAGATGTTATATGTGGTGTACTTTATTCGAGTAATATTTGAATGTTAAACCGGTATATGTGTATATGTATACAATGATGCTTAAATTCTGCCGCGAGGCTCCCTTTTATTTAAAGTTTATTTTTTTTATCTACTCACAGTCAACTATTTTTAATATCTAAAATTCGTTTTATGCGTATTTTGATGTCATATATAATTGGTTTTAGATGTTAAAAATAATGGATCGTCACAATACTCAACAGACAAACTAAGTAGAATCTATTTACAAGAAATTATTAGATTGAATGAAGTCTAGGTCACAATTGTTCAGACAGAGACTCGTGATTTACCTCTAGATTTTGGAAAAGTTTCCAAAGGATTTGGGTACAACGCTCAATATGAGTACTAAATTTCACCCTCAAACAGAAGGACAAACAGAAAGGTTAAAGCGAGTAATAAAAGATATGCTAAGATTTTGTGTAATGAAATTTGAAAGTACTTGAAAACCACATATACTGTTAATTGAATTTGCATATAATAATAGTTACCACATAGGTATTGGTATGCCCCATTTTAGTCATTCTCATATGGTTGTAATTTTCATATGGTTGTAATTTTCATATGGTGGAGAGTTTTTAAATTAGAAGTTGGGGAACGAGTTCATTTAAAGATTTCTTTAATAAAGGGTGTAATGCAATTTGGAAAGAAGAAGACAAAATTGTCACCTAGATTTATTGGACTGTTCCAAATCATTGAAATAATATGTAAAATTGCATATCAACTTGCATTACCTAAAAAATTATCAGATATCCATAATGTTTTCAATATATCAATGTCATGAAAGTATATTCCTGACCCACTACATGTGATTAATTTGAGTAACATCGAAGTCAAGAAGTGTACCTCATACATTAAATGACCAATTCGAGTTCTCGATAGAAAATTCAATAATTTTCAAACAAAAGATTCTCTCCGTAAAAGTTTAATGGAATATTGAGAAAAACGAGGCATCATAGGAGCTTGAATTAGAACGCTTAAAGATTATCCAACGTTATTTGAAGTCTAGATTTCGAGTACGAAATCTTCTTTTAAGGGGGATGAAATGTATGAACCTGATCATCTTACATTTTTGTGTGTTTGTAAAATTTGTAAATCAAAATGAAATGATATTATAATAGTTTGAAAGATGAATGTAAAGACCTGCCTTTTTGATCCTCAGAAGTTGACACCAATACATACACGGTATTCACATGCTGAATATTCAAGTGCCAGAAAGATGGATTGTTAGGGTGAAAAGGAGAGAAAAGACAGAACTAAATCTCATAATGTAATAAATAATAAATAATCTCCCAAATTATCTTTACAAAAGAAAACCCTTAATATCAAATAACATCATAGTCTAACCCTTCATCAATATGGACAGTTATAACAACATGTCCTTACAAATGCTGATAAACACAACAAATAAAAACACAGTGGAAATAAAAACACGGAGACACGTCCTAAGCATCCAACTCGACTACTAAAGCTCCAAAGCATCCAAAGCTATCTTTGGAAAAATACTCGGGTCTGACCCGAGCATTATAATAAAAATTCACCTGGATCAATCTGGTAAACTGACGTGGGAAACTCAAATCATTTTAATTGTTATATCTTATAAAACCTTTTCAAATAAAATGTATCACGTAAGACCATGCCACACATAAACATGGATGACCTTTTACCTTACAGTAACCAAAACACTTTTATAGAAAATCTAGTGATATTATAATTATGTCTAGGGTTTAATATAACTATTGAATTATAGCCTAATTTGTTACATTAATTAATTTCCAACATAAGAGGTATACAACTAAGTCCATAAAGGAACGTATTGGAGAAGAGATTCCATACAATAACAATGCTACTGGGGTACCGCCTGCCATAGTACACCTCAAAAAAAGAGACCGACATACTCCTTGCTGGATAGTACCAAATATTTCATCACCCCAATTGCTTTGCAACCTTTTTTCAAGAGTTCTTATGCACAACCAAATCCATAAATGTATCTATCTAAAAGGGTGATGACAATATCCTAGTAGGTGCAACTCACACAGCCCTGAAGCATATCCTATGTTTTGGTCATTCCCGGTTGTTGAGGCTTGAGGCTACGTTTTAGCTTTTTAGCAAATTCCACTTGGAAGGCTAACATTTCCCTCCAGGCAACAATGCAATGTCAGCTTTCATCCATATAAGTTGTTCCGGATATAAACAAACCGAAGCCACTCTGCTACATCCATTTTGGAATCACCCATGGGTTAGTAGCAAGTAGCCCTTGCACTTCAAAGAACTCCATCTTTATTTCCATCATCTTTAAGATGTCTTCAATTCGAATTCTTAAGTTGGTTTGAAGTGATTTCCAGACAATTCATTCTTATCTGATCCTGGTCTCTTCGAATCAACGATAGTTTTGCAATAAACTCAATTTCAATTCTTTTGGACATAAACAAACAATACATAAGAGTGAAGATCACTCCTAACCGTTTAGTGGATGGATTTTCTTATCAGTTTCTTAGTAGAATACATGAATTTGTACGTACAATATAACGTCACCCAAGATAATGTACTATAAAGTTCCTGTGTTTCCTCTAGATATTTCCAGAGTTGAAAATTGGTCAAGATTTGATAATCAGTTATTTAACTATCAAATGAACAAACAATCCAATATTGGTTTAATCCCATATAGGATCCACTAAATCTCTTTAATTAATCTTCATTAATTAAATCTCTTTAATTATACACAAAACTATTCATATACTTATCTCACCAGTATAAGTATATTCTTAAACTATTTACTTTCTATGTTTGGGAAATGTAACATCCCGCCTTTTCGCACACTTTAAACCGACACACGTACCAATTCAAAGCATACGCAAGGGCGGATTGTTATGGGGTAAATAAGAAAAACAGAGAAGAAATAAAATAAAATAGAATCTCACAGCGGAAGGATAAAATATAATAATAAATATACAGTTCAAAACAGTTTACAAACACTTGATTTGCTTTATACAATAAATATCAGAGTTACACCTACCAATACAATCAATGCAGCGGAACAGTATGAGTATGGTGCAATACTATAGATAATAATAATACGACTCCTTCGTCTTCGTCCTTCAAAGCTAAAGTCTTCGATCCTGAAACGCTCGGACTGACCCGAGCGAATTTGAAAAGACAAAAAACACTCGAGTCAGAACTAAAAGATCTTATGTGAGTTAAATTAACAGAAATAAATATGAGTACAGTAACTCAAGAGATGCTCGGGATTTACATCTCCTAAGGATCCGTTAAACTATTTACTATGTAGTATATTGCGCTATTATAATAGTGTCTATTTATAAAATAAACTTACTTTTTAATAGCGTTAAGGGGTTACCCATATAGCCCTTAACACAAATAATGCCAATAGTCTATACAGTACCGTAATACCTCCTGATCGGGAAGCTACCAGAGGATACTCCATAGGTACGACACAAATAGAAACTCGTAGTAAAGGCTCGGTATGGTAGGTGACACGACACAACTAGGCAATGCCAGGGTAGATATACCAATTGCTATCCAGGCTGGTGGAAACGCGTAGCCGCAGTTACCGCCCACCTCGGACTAACTCCCCAAAATCAAAATATAGAAGTGGCCACTGAATCAATCCAAAATCAAAGTATAATATCGAAGAGGAGGGTCCGATCAGAGGAATGACCTCATTGGCCTGAGAATCGCTCCTGTTTTAGCCACCTTATGCCAACTCACGGGAGTCGGGTCCACGTATTTACCTTACAGGAAACGTCGCCACCACCTATTTCATTCTGGAATCTCCACCGCGTACACGGTTAGTCAAGTGGTTTTCGATATCGACAGAGAGTATGTCAGATATCCGATCCCGGTCTCTTTGCCAACCCATCGTTATTATAACACCGCGGTCATTTAAAAATAGGTTATACTTTAAAAATGAGAATAAACACTCCATTTCATAACCATGAATACGATATCATTTCAAAACCCAAAACCATATTTTATCACTTATCCCAAATATAATTCTTTTCCAAAATCAAAATGCTTTAACTTCATATCGTCTGAAAATCAAATATTTTCAAAGCATAGTATTTCGAAAATCATAATTTAAAACCATAACTTCTATAAAAAAACTTGAATGGTTTGGACATTCAACGGTATATGAATTAAATGGTTTAACTTAAATGTTACTTTGTAAAGAAAATAGTTCTCATGGCTTTACAAATACATTTCTTTATTAAAGTCTAAACCAAAATTTATATTATCTCTCTCAAGTTCCAAAACCACTTCAATTTATTTATATATACGTATATCCATTTTGAGTAACAATATTTCAAACTAAAATTGGATTTTATTCTTTCAACAGATCAATTTTTCTATTAATTAGTCTTGAATATTCACATAAAATCCATAAATAATAAGACTTCAATTTCTAGTAATAAAATATATATATTTTCCCAATTCAAATTATACTAGAATATTCATTTCAATTTATTTTGGGAAAAATCCAATTATAAATATCATATCTTAAAATTTCCAAACTTAACATTTAAACATATGATATAAATTATTAAACTCCATTTTCTTAATTTTTTTCCATTTTTAAATAAAGATTTTTATACACCTTTTAATTTCAAAATTTTCAACTTCATATGTATATATATGGAAGAATAATATTTATACAATATAAAATTTAAGATTTTTAGAAACCGTATTCCATCCAAACCATAGAAATCACATTAAAATAGTTATATATAGACCGCGGTGCCTGTATAAAATTTTCTATCCTATGGTCAAGTGATACGGATATTTATCATTTCAATCCGCAATTTAAAAGATATAAAATTTTGCGGTTGTATATCATTTCAAACCACAATCCCGAATGAAATGAAATATGCACGATAATTCGCAATTTTATGATATTCAATAAACATCCATCAACATCATCCATCATCCAATCAAAATCATCAAGCAATATCACTCAATAACAATTTATATTTGATAATAGATAACAGGTAATAACTGGCAATTTTATTCAGATTAAATTTAACAACTATTAATCTAATAGTTTATATTCAGTAATAATCTATATAACTGTTAACTAGCAGTTTATAGGCAAACAAATAAATTCTAACTATCAATTAATACGCAATAAATAAATTAAATTAACAGTTAAACTTAATAAATGCAATTCAACAAATATGAGTGAAATAAACATGCCAAATACTCATAAATAAATTGCTATTCATTTCTAAAATTAATTTAACAAACATAAAAGCTTCTAGTAGTTGTGAGTGGGTTTTAAACACTCACCTTTGGAATTTAAATCGAATTTAAATTCAATTTAAACTCAAAATTTTGACGGTCTCCAAATCCATCCAAACCAGCGTCAAAACGTCAGAAATTCCGATACGATCCCAGCAAAACAAACCGCGCGTGAATCCGAGTTCGTATGCAAAAGTTATGGAAATTTGAAAAATGGAAAAATTCTGGTCCTGGGTCGACTTCGGGTTCGACTTCGGTGCGCCGCCTCAATTCCCCGGTGCTTGCTTGGAGTTTTCGCCAAAACGACCCGGAGCGACCCGAGTCATTTTCTTCCTGACCCGAAATTGCTCTAGGGTTTTCTCCCCTGAAACCCGAAGCGCGACCAGAAGCTGCTGCATATCCGAATTTTTTTTTTTTTTGAACTGACTGGATCTAGGGTTAGCACCCATTGAAGAAGAAGAGGAACTTGAAGAAAGTATACGCTCAGATGAAAAGAAATTAGGTGGAGGCTAGGGCTTGTAGCTAGGTTTATATAGAGGGGTTAGAGATAGAGTAGATAGACCGTAGAATGAACGTGCGGAACAAACTATGGCCCAAAAAGCCAGCTATGCCTCCGGAACCGAATTTATTAAATCTATATATCCAAATAGGTAATTTAAAATATTCTGAATGCGATGGAAAAAGTTTCACGTCCAAATTTGATCGTATGAAGAAGTTATGCTGAAAACAAAATTTCCAAATTGATTCAAATTGATTTTAATTAAATTTGATTTCAAGGCGTTTCACGCCCGTACGATCAAACGACAAGTCCGATCGATACGAAACTTGAAACCCTATAATAATTTACCGATACGGATCCGATGAAACTGGTTTCATCGAAATCCGAGTCCGTGACAAAAAAAGGCTATTTTTATATTCATTAAATAAATCAAAATAAATTACAAAAATCCAAATTTTATATTATATTCTAAAATTGTCCAAATTTTATTACTTATATAATTTAATCAATTTCAAATGATTTAACAAGCTTGGATGTGAAATAAAATTATAAGTATATCAATTTGCACTGTTAATTTCTGCACTTTCCTATATTTAAGAATTATAAAATTAAATGCTCAAAACCCCGTATATTAGATTTTAACTTTTATATACTCATTCTTTATCCAAATAGGGATGCCACATACTTTGGTTCATGATTCACAATATTATTCTTAAAGTTCATTTTAAATTTCAGTAACGTAATATTTAACGTTAAATTCCCTTTATTTATGCAATAAGCGCAATTATTGAATTTGATACTCAAATTGATTTATAGATTCTGCTTTCAAAAAATCTATATCAACATTTTGGTCTAATTATAAATAGAATAAGTATTAACCTCATCTTATAGAATTAATTATTGCAATAAATCCAATTTACCATATCTTAAATCCAAATTAATAGATAAAGCTTGATTCCTTTATTAACTCCTTTGGTTTTCAATTAACCTTTTATGGTGAATATAAATTCCAATGTATAATTGAAACCTTATTTCCATTTGATTTCACTATTTCA
Source organism: Allium cepa (assembly GCA_030765085.1). Taxonomy (NCBI): domain Eukaryota; kingdom Viridiplantae; phylum Streptophyta; class Magnoliopsida; order Asparagales; family Amaryllidaceae; genus Allium; species Allium cepa. The sequence goes on along the minus strand of CM060930.1, from coordinate 190,900,478 downwards.
TTAAAAATCCTCATATTCCAGCTAAATTTCAACTAACGTATAAATTAGCTATTTCAATTTCATTTAATTGCGATTATCATACTATAGAAATTAAATTCCATTAAATAAATAAATAAATGTTGATTCCCATCTATTTACATTATATTACATTGGTACTTCTATTTACAACTTAGCTTTGTATAAATGTTTGAATGTAGAATCTTGTCTATTTCACGTATTAACTAAGCCTTAAAAATCAATTAATATTATATCCTTGGTCTAACCTCATTTTACCCATATTTATATTAATATATCCTTTGAATTAGGTAAATTACCATTGATTATCTACCTTAACTTATCAGACTCCACTAACGTAATGGTTAAATTTTAATTCCATTTGAAAAAAAAAACAATCCACAAGATTTGCATTTCACATTGCAAATGAATTCATAAATCTTGGCTTTCTTTTTCTTTGCTTCTTAAAGGCCAAATCAAACTACCCTATCATCACTAATTTATGGCAATTAATTGCAATTGATTCTTCATTAAACTACATAAGTTATCCAATTGAAACCTAAGTGAAACATTTATTTATTTAAAAATCCTACTGTTTAAAAGAGTATATCATCTACGGTATAATTTACATTTGACCTGATTTCTCATATATTTCACACAACAGTGAATTCCAATTTCTACCAACATTATGTTTAATATAAATTGGAAATCCAAATCATTGGTATTTCACAACCTTATTGCGTACATTTACGTATAGTTACACTAAGTCCATACACTGTTTCATGAATTCATTAATTAATACACAATTTGCCTTTGTTTTCTTATATTAAGTTTATTACCGTTTTTAAGTACATTCATTATCGAACAATATTCATAAAAAAAATTATCTACACTTATTGCATTGGTTTATTCAACGGTCACCAAATGAAACAATCCTACTATTTATTTTAATATTAAATGAATCCCATTCTAGTAAATATTTTATTAATATTCACTAATTCAACATTTATTGGTTTCTTAACATTAACTTTTAACAAAGTGTGACAATTACATTATCCAAAACTATTGTCATAAAAATTAAATTGTTACATTAAATTCCAATTACTATAACAAATTACTACATTTTCTCAAATAAATCTTAAAGCCTTTTTTTTCTAAATCAGGTTAGAAATTATATTAATTTAACTCATTTAATATTATTAATTTAACGGGTCGTTACAATCTTCCCCACTCAAAACTTTTCGTCCCCGAAAAGGAAAAAGAAGGGAGAAGGAAGAATAAAACATTACATCTTATTTCAAATATTAACTTATAAACAATAATTTACTAAATTAATTTCCTTAAATGAGATATGCCCGTTTTATAGTCATTATAACCTTTTATACTTAAATCATTAAAGTTTGGAAAATATTCAACAAAATTCTAAGTCCAAAATTTACGAAAAATTTTGGCAGAGTCTCCTTTGTACGGAGAGACTCTGGAGAAAATATAATATCAAAATATACAAATATATTACATATATTATCAAAATATTATCCCAACACGGGCAAAATTATAAAATAGCGCTTTAAACGTAATCCGAAAATGTACCTATTTGTCGGGCAATACGCTTATTATTAGGGAACCAGAGCAGTAGCAGTGGCTTCCATAGCCTGCATTTCACTTATAAAATCTAAAAGGTTAAATATTTATTTTAAAGTGAACTATTCAAGTGGATTCAATCATTAATCAACCAAACAATTCAACAACCATCAACCTTACAAACAACATATATACACACACAAAGCAATCATTTAATCCATCAAACAAATAGTTGTTTGGGTTCAAACTTGAAATTTGAATGAAATGAAATTAACTATAAAGTGCATCCTTTACTCAACAGTCTTAGATGGAACAAAGATAGATTATTTATTCATCCAACAACTTCAAGTTCCTTACCCCACAATCATAAATCAAACAATACAATTCAAACCAACAACCAAATTAACTTATTGTACATTTATTTCATGCTTCAGTGGTTTGATTTTCTTTCTTTCATTTATGGAGGGGTTTCTTTATTTCTTACAATTTTCGTTTTCCATTTATTACAAAATTCATTATATTTGCATTCCAATTTATTGACTAAAGTTTATATCATCTATTTATACTACTTACCTTTACTTATATAGTAAAATTTCCAATTTAACTTAAGTTTATACAATTAATTCTCATTAATAACAGCAAATTTATTGAATACCTTTATTACCTCAAGCTTCACTTGTAAGATTTCCCCTTACATTTTCTTACTAACATTGCAACTTTTATTATATGGTAAGTTATGTATGTTTTAAGAATGTAAGTGAAAATTTACAAGTTTCTTTTCATTCCTTTAATTAATATACATTTGTTTTATAACCTACAATTTCAACTTACCTTTAATCTCATTCATTTATTTAATGTTGAAGTTTCCATTATATTTAATTACAGTAACCCTCTACTTACACTTAATTTTTTTTTTGGCAAAGCCAGCCGGTTTTATAGTGGACCGTCCACTTTTTATTACGAACGTAATAAAAAACTTGAAGTACAGGAGTAAGGTAGAGACACCCTAACTACTAAAAAGAGGGGAATAAATACAGCACAGGAGTGTGACAGACATGTCACAGCTACTAGAAAAAACAGACTAAACTAAGACTCCTCCAAAGAGGAAGTGCCACTAGCATCAACTTCAACCTAGGAAGATACCAAAGAGACATCCCTAAGAAGACCATAGTAGGGGCGAAATAGGAGAGCAAGCGAAGGATCGTAGATGTCAACATCAGATGAGTATAGAAATGATCGATCCCAAGAAGAATCAGCAAGCATGGTGGAATTTAAATCAGCATACCTACCATCCGAATCAAGAACCAAGGAGTCACCAGACGGTCTGTAATAGAGGCACCGAAGGTCCGAAAGATCGTCGGAAACATATCTAAAGAAGGAATCATCCAAAGGGTTGTAACGCAAGTCAGAACATCGATCAACCCAACATCTCTCAGACTCATCCCAAAAAATAGGCAACTGAGACGGAACAAGATCCGAAATAACAGTGGAATCCACAGGAACAACATCAGGAACAATGGATGCAACAGGGGAAGCTGGCCATGCAGAGCAAGACGGCGATCCAGGGACAGGAACAACAGGAGGTGAATCCTTCGGCACCTTGGGAACCCATTTCCTGATCGGAGGCCGCGGCAGTGGTATCTTAGGCACAGAAGCGGAAGCAGCAGAATGGGAGCAGGCAGAAACTAAGTGGCCAAAGGAGTGACAAGAAGTACATATGTCGGGGATCCAACCATATCGAACACGAACATCAACTACATGGCCAACCGCTAACTGAACAGGAATAGAGGTAGGGAGAGGCTTAAGGGGGGTAATCTCAATCAAGGCCTTAGCATACACCAGCTTTTCACGCGCAACTGTATTCGCATCAAAACATTTCAGCTTACCAACGTTGCAAGCAAGCCAATTCAAACCCAGAAGAGGTTGAAGTGCCGAAGGAATTTGAGAAAAATAAACCCAAACAGGGATAGATAACACTTGTTCACGAGCACTAGCAACCGTAGGGGACCAAGGAGTAATAATAAACGGTTTCCCATCAAAAAAGGTTGGCTCCGCCTCAAGAACACGGCAACGTTCCTCGGCGGAGGAAAACTGTAGGAAATACATAGTGTCGACTAGCTTAACACGGAGATTACCTCGTAGCCTCCAAGCCTTACGACAAACAGTGGACGGTTCATGTAGTCGTTGCTTAGGATCCAAAAAGAAACCAACTAAATATTCGGACCAATAGTCCAAACCCGCTTGCATGACATTTGGAGGTGGGATCATCACTCCATTCTCCTCTACAATATCAAATTCCACAGGTTCGTAAACCCCCGCGTTACGGGGCATTGAAGTAAAAAGCGAAGACCAAGCTTTGGATCCTATATGAGAAGCAGCTGGTTGAACGGCATCCAGAAAAGAACCACCGCCAGAAGACGCAAGCACAACAGTGGGGGAGGCCGCAAGAAACGTACCACCAGTTCTTAAAACACTGCAATTGGAAACTTCCTTCTCATTGGACTTGTGACAAACACTTGGAGTGCGTTGTGGCAAATTCGATATTTTAGGATCAGCCGAAAAAATCTCACTTCCAATCACTCCACTGACCACACCATTATCATCAATATCACCAGCAACATCAACTACTTTCGCAAGTGAATGCATGGAACCATTGTTAGTCAGACAGTCCTGACCCACCAAAACACGCTCAAGACTCACAGATGGGCACGCAATGGCCACTGTGCTCGTCTGGGCAGATGGGAGCGGAGGGAACTCCGTCGTGGAAGGTAGCGGAGGGAACTCCGTCGCAGATAGCAAGGCCGGCATAAATTTATTCATTACCAGGGGTACCTTAAAAACTTTTCCAGAACGAGTAGAAGAGGGGGAAGAAGAAGGGGGAGGGGCTACGGGGAGAATTGGAAAACAAGGTGGGGAGCTCGGCATGAACACGGACGGGAGGGAAGATGATTGTGAGTATGGCTACGGCGATCTGGAAAAGAGAAACACGGTTCTGGAAAACGCGCAGGAGAATGCCATGGAAACTCTCAAACGCGCAGGTAAACTTTGGGGACTAAACTTTTTACTTACACTTAATTTATTAACCTTATAACTTGCATTCCTATAAGTGAAAGATTTTACTCATTCATTAACTATGGATTGCAGTCATTTATATTTTTCCTACTTTCTATTATATTAGAATAGGGGAAATTAAGGCGTACTTAAGTTAATAACCTTACAATCAAACTTTATAAATTAAGGAATTTCATTTTTTACTTTCTTACGGTTAAAATCACCTATTAATAATACAACCTTTAATTTTAGTAAAATTCCAATCATCACTTAAGTTAATACCATTAAATTCTTATTTATAACAGTAATTTATTGAATACTTCATTATTTCCAAAAATTCTACTTGCATAATATTCTATTCCACTCTTAATTCACATTTCAACTTTTTATACTTGGTAAGTTATTTATGTTAAAGAAAAAGCAAAAGAACTTATACAAGTTTAATCTCAACCCTTTTAATTCATTGATTACTTAACCTTTATTTTACTAACCTCAAATTTTTTTTTTTTTTTTACAACTAATTAATGGAAATTCAAGAATTAATACCGGGTCAAATTCCAAAATTACTTTAAAATAATAGATAATTAATTTCTTACAACTTTTATATCTCTAATTACCTTTAAACAATTAAAATTTTAAATAATTTCAAACAAATCTGCAGTAGAACTTACTACAGTGGCCTTTCCCTTCGAAACTCGAAAATGAAAGTCGATGATGCGGCCGTCATCACCGAAATTATTTTCCAGCGACAGAGAGGAAAGTACAAACTTATTTTCTTCAAAATCCTCTTCAAACCAATTCCTTCGAATTATACTAAATATTTATATAAGAAAATATTTATAAACCAAATCATTATATTTCATAAATCCTTTGAAAGCAGATTTCAAAATCCCGGACTTAAGTTCAAAAATCTCCAATTTGATTTATTATAATTTCAGCTTAGCTTCAATTATTATAAATATTTTATTACCTAACACCCAATCTATAGAAACCAAATATATATATATATATATATATATATATCTTTATAAAAATATTTTTATATATAGAAAATATAATAGGCAAAATTATTTCATTCACCTATATTAAAACAAATATTATGTCGGTCTGTCCTAATTAAGTGTTTAGAAATCCCTATTGATGACATAGCGTCACATGCATCAACCAGAATTTATAAATACAAAGTGGAACAGATTAACACAATATCAAAATCTTTTTATAAAACTAACAAATACGCTCTCTCATATATATACTCTCAGCGACTCCCATAGGATATTTCTACCGTATTAAGAAAGAGTCAAACCCCACAAAGCCAAGGTTTATCGCTAAACCAAAGCTCTGATACCAACTGTAACATCCCGCCTTTTCGCACACTTTAAACCGACACACGTGCCAATTCAAAGCATACGCAAGGGCGGATTGTTATGGGGTAAATAAGAAAAACAAAGAAGAAATAAAACAAAATAGAATCTCACAGCGGAAGGATAAAATATAATAATAAATATACAGTTCAAAACAGTTTACAAACACTTGATTTGCTTTATACAATAAATATCAGAGTTACACCTACCAATACAATCAATGCAGCGGAACAGTATGAGTATGGTGCAATACTATAGATAATAATAATACGACTCCTTCGTCTTCGTCCTTCAAAGCTAAAGTCTTCGATCCTAAAACGCACGGACTGACCCGAGCGAATTTGAAAAGACAAAAAACACTCGAGTCAGAACTAAAAGATCTTATGTGAGTTAAATTAACAGAAATAAATATGAGTACAGTAACTCAAGAGATGCTCGGGATTTACATCTCCTAAGGATCCGTTAAACTATTTACTATGTAGTATATTGCGCTATTATAATAGTGTCTATTTATAAAATAAACTTACTTTTTAATAGCGTTAAGGGGTTACCCATATAGCCCTTAACACAAATAATGCCAATAGTCTATACAGTACCGTAATACCTCCTGATCGGGAAGCTACCAGAGGATACTCCATAGGTACGACACAAATAGAAACTCGTAGTAAAGGCTCGGTATGGTAGGTGACACGGCACAACTAGGCAATGCCAGGGTAGATATACCAATTGCTATCCAGGCTGGTGGAAACGCGTAGCCGCAGTTACCGCCCACCTCGGACTAACTCCCCAAAATCAAAATATAGAAGTGGCCACTGAATCAATCCAAAATCAAATTATAATATCGAAGAGGAGGGTCCGATCAGAGGAATGACCTCATTGGCCTGAGAATCGCTCTTGTTTTAGCCACCTTATGCCAACTCACGGGAGTCGGGTCCACGTATTTACCTTACAGGAAACGTCGCCACCACCTACTTCATTCTGGAATCTCCACCGCGTACACGGTTAGTCAAGTGGTTTTCGGTATCGACAGAGAGTATGTTAGATATCCGATCCCGGTCTCTTTGCCAACCCATCGTTATTATAACACCGCGGTCATTTAAAAATAGGTTATACTTTAAAAATCAAAATAAACACTCCATTTCATAACCATGAATACGATATCATTTCAAAACCCAAAACCATATTTTATCACTTATCCCAAATATAATTCTTTTCCAAAATCAAAATGCTTTAACTTCATATCGTCTGAAAATCAAATATTTTCAAAGCATAGTATTTTGAAAATCATAATTTAAAACCATAACTTCTATAAAAAAAACTTGAATGGTTTGGACATTCAACGGTATATGAATTAAATGGTTTAACTTAAATGTTACTTTGTAAAGAAAATAGTTCTCATGGCTTTACAAATACATTTCTTTATTAAAGTCTAAACCAAAATTTATATTATCTCTCTCAAGTTCCAAAACCACTTCAATTTATTTATATATACGTATATCCATTTTGAGTAACAATATTTCAAACTAAAATTGGATTTTATTCTTTCAACATATCAATTGTTCTATTAATTAGTCTTGAATATTCACATAAAATCCATAAATAATAAGACTTCAATTTCTAGTAATAAAATATATATATTTTCCCAATTCAAATTATACTAGAATATTCATTTCAATTTATTTTGGGAAAAATCCAATTATAAATATCATATCTTAAAATTTCCAAACTTAACATTTAAACATATGATATAAATTATTAAACTCCATTTTCTTAATTTTTTTCCATTTTTAAATAAAGATTTTTATACACCTTTTAATTTCAAAATTTTCAATTTCATATGTATATATATGGAAGAATAATATTTATACAATATAAAATTTAAGATTTTTAGAAACCGTATTCCATCCAAACCATAGAAATCACATTAAAATAGTTATATATAGACCGCGATGCCTGTATAAAATTTTCTATCCTATGGTCAAGTGATACAGATATTTATCATTTCAATCCGCAATTTAAAAGATATAAAATTTTGCGGTTGTATATCATTTCAAACCACAATCCCAAATGAAATGAAATATGCATGATAATTCGCAATTTTATGATATTCAATAAACATCCATCAACATCATCCATCATCCAATCAAAATCATCAAGCAATATCAATCAATAACAATTTATATTTGATAATAGATAACGGGTAATAACTGGCAATTTTATTCAGATTAAATTTAACAACTATTAATCTAATAGTTTATATTCAGTAATAATCTATATAACTGTTAACTAGCAGTTTATAGGCAAACAAATAAATTCTAACTATCAATTAGTACGCAATAAATAAATTAAATTAACAGTTAAACTTAATAAATGCAATTCAACAAATATGAGTGAAATAAACATGCCAAATACTCATAAATAAATTGCTATTCATTTCTAAAATTAATTTAACAAACATAAAAGCTTCTAGTAGTTGTGAGTGGGTTTTAAACACTCACCTTTGGAATTTAAATCGAATTTAAATTCAATTTAAACTTAAAATTTTGACGGTCTCCAAATCCATCCAAACCCGCGTCAAAACGTCAGAAATTCCGATACGATCCCAGCAAAACAAACCGCGCGTGAATCCGAGCTCGTATGCAAAAGTTATGGAAATTTGAAAAATGGAAAAATTCTGGTCCTGGGTCGACTTCGGGTTCGACTTCGGTGCGCCGGCTCAATTCCCCGGTGCTTGCTTGGAGTTTTCGCCAAAACGACCCGGAGCGACTCGAGTCATTTTCTTCCTGACCCGAAGTTGCTCTAGGGTTTTCTCCCCTGAAACCCGAAGCGCGACCAGAAGCTGCTGCATATCCGAAATTTTTTTTTTTTTTTGAACTGACTGGATCTAGGGTTAGCACCCATTGAAGAAGAAGAGGAGCTTGAAGAAAGTATACGCTCAGATGAAAAGAAATTAGGTGGAGGCTAGGGCTTGTAGCTAGGTTTATATAGAGGGGTTAGAGATAGAGTAGATAGACCGTAGAATGAACGTGCGGAACAAACTATGGCCCAAAAATCCCGCTATGCCTCCGGAACCGAATTTATAAAATCTATATATCCAAATAGGTAATTTAAAATATTCTGAACGCGATGGAAAATGTTTCACGTCCAAATTTGATCGTATGAAGAAGTTATGCTGAAAACAAAATTTCCAAATTGATTCAAATTGATTTTAATTAAATTTGATTTCAAGGCGTTTCACGCCCATACGATCAAACGACAAGTCCGATCGATACGAAACTTGAAACCCTATAATAATTCACCGATACGGATCCGATGAAACTGGTTTCATCGAAATCCGAGTCCGTGACAAAAAAAGGCTATTTTTATATTCATTAAATAAATCAAAATAAATTACAAAAATCCAAATTTTATATTATATTCTAAAATTGTCCAAATTTTATTACTTATATAATTTAATCAATTTCAAATGATTTAACAAGCTTGGATGTGAATTAAAATTATAAGTATATCAATTTGCACTGTTAATTTCTGCACTTTCCTATATTTAAGAATTATAAAATTAAATGCTCAAAACCCCGTATATTAGATTTTAACTTTTATATACTCATTCTTTATCCAAATAGGGATGCCACATACTTTGGTTCATGATTCACAATATTATTCTTAAAGTTCATTTTAAATTTCAGTAACGTAATATTTAACGTTAAATTCCCTTTATTTATGCAATAAGCGCAATTATTGAATTTGATACTCAAATTGATTTATAGATTTTGCTTTCAAAAAATCTATATCAACAATTTGGTCTAATTATAAATAGAATAAGTATTAACCTCATCTTATAGAATTAATTATTGCAATAAATCCAATTTACCATATCTTAAATCCAAATTAATAGATAAAGCTTGATTCCTTTATTAACTCCTTTGGTTTTCAATTAACCTTTTATGGTGAATATAAATTCCAATGTATAATTGAAACCTTATTTCCATTTGATTTCACTATTTCATTAAAAATCCTCATATTCCAGCTAAATTTCAACTAACGTATAAATTAGCTATTTCAATTTCATTTAATTGCGATTATCATACTATAGAAATTAAATTCCATTAAATAAATAAATAAATGTTGATTCCCATCTATTTACATTATATTACATTGGTACTTCTATTTACAACTTAGCTTTGTATAAATGTTTGAATGTAGAATCTTGTCTATTTCACGTATTAACTAAGCCTTAAAAATCAATTAATATTATATCCTTGGTCTAACCTCATTTTACCCATATTTATATTAATATATCCTTTGAATTAGGTAAATTACCATTGATTATCCACCTTAACTTATCAGACTCCACTAACGTAATGGTTAAATATTAATTCCATTTGAAAAAAAAACAATCCACAAGATTTGCATTTCACATTGCAAATGAATTCATAAATCTTGGCTTTCTTTTTCTTTGCTTCTTAAAGGCCAAATCAAACTACCCTATCATCACTAATTTATGGCAATTAATTGCAATTGATTCTCCATTAAACTACATAAGTTATCCAATTGAAACCTAAGTGAAACGTTTATTTATTTAAAAATCCTACTGTTTAAAAGAGTATATTATCTACGGTATAATTTACATTTGACCTGATTTCTCATATATTTCACACAACAGTGAATTCCAATTTCTACCAACATTATGTTTAATATAAATTGGAAATCCAAATCATTGGTATTTCACAACCTTATTGCGTACATTTACGTATAGTTACACTAAGTCCATACACTGTTTCATGAATTCATTAATTAATACACAATTTGCCTTTGTTTTCTTATATTAAGTTTATTACCGTTTTTAAGTACATTCATTATCGAACAATATTCATAAAAAAATTTATCTACACTTATTGCATTGGTTTATTCAACGGTCACCAAATGAAACAATCCTACTATTTATTTTAATATTAAATGAATCCCATTCTAGTAAATATTTTATTAATATTCACTAATTCAACATTTATTGGTTTCTTAACATTAACTTTTAACAAAGTGTGACAATTACATTATCCAAAACTATTGTCATAAAAATTAAATTGTTACATTAAATTCCAATTACTATAACAAATTACTACATTTTCTCAAATAAATCTTAAATCCTTTTTTTTTCTAAATCAGGTTAGAAATTATATTAATTTAACTCATTTAATATTATTAATTTAACGGGTCGTTACAGGAAACTTTACCATATACTTATATAATGGTATAAGAATATTCCCAAGGCATTTAAGAAAGATATCTTATTTCAAAATCAAATTAAATGGATCAAAAACAATGTCATTCAAAATATTGTTTGTTATGAACACAAAACCACCAATCCTTCATTGTTAAGTATATAAAATATTTACATACCACCAAAATTAACAAGGATTATTCATTTAACTCCATAAACTTGATTTTCATATTTGATTCAATTCATATAGAATGAAAGTTTTATAACCCAAAACTTCCTTACCAAATGTCCAAGATCTCTTTCCAATTTAATACTTTAACGATCTTCTGTTTAAAATATATTTATCTTTATAAATAATTTATTACTTTAAACACTTTTTATTTAATAAATTGATCACCCTTTAAAAACCTCCCTAATAAATAATTTATTTAGTTTAAAACATTATTACTAAATAAATTAATTAACTTTAAAATAACATTATTTACAATAATTAATTAACCTCAAAACATTTTATAAATAAATAATTAATAAAAGTTTAAACATTTTATTAATAAATAATTAATTAACTTTAAACATCATTATTATATAAATAATTTAACTCTAAAATATCATTTATTAAAATAAATAACAAAATGATTAATTAGCTTTGAACACCATTCTCAATATAATTAATTAACCTTTAAAAACATCATCAATTAAAACATTAGTTATTTAAAAATGTCATTTATAAAATAAATCAATTAACTCAACCGTTCAAATATAAAAACCACTTTACTTCGAAATATTATAAAGTTAAGGTAAGTTTAAAACCATTTCTTTTAAATTTTGGAAAGAGGATCAACAACCACAATGGCACTTAAACAAGTTACCATTTATTTTTAGTTCAACATTTCCAGTAATATCACTGATATTTGCATAAGCATCATATATGTAAATGAAATCCATAATTAGCAAACGACCGATAACACATCATCTATACAGATCAACTGACGTATAAATAAATTTTCAAATTGATAAAATAGCAGAACGGTGATTTATTTTGCTAAATAGATATCCAAAAATATATTTTCAGTTTAAATACAGTAAAACGGTGTTTTATTCTGCTAACAGAATGTCGGTGATAAAATAAAGTTTCCAAACAACATAATTATTTCTATGACAATAAATTTTTTAATCTTTTGTACTTCAACAATTCTGTCGAATAATTGTACAAATGTGTTTAACGTGTCAAAGTCCGCGGATTAAACAGACTTCATAAGGGTGTGTTATTATTTGTTAAAGTTTAAACTCTTTAATTTTAAAAAAAATTTAACAAATTTACTTAAATAAAATGCTTGGCTCATGGCACCATAACCCAAAATCAAAACTCATGCTTCTTCTCCCATCATTTACAACCTAAATTCAGATTGATTAAATCAAAGAAACAGGAACCTAAAACACACGGTGCACCTCCGTACACTTGTGCACATGTACCGCCGTGGCCCAAATTCGATCAACACTCCGACCCTACCAACAAACTCATTTGGGCTCCCATTTCTCGCCGACCCATCACTATCTCCTCTGATCACCCTTCTGAAAATATGGAGCTCCCGCCACCACCACGACCGTTGCTAGCCACCGCCCATTGTTCGCTCGCTCCTCCTCACCCTAGCACACCTCAAGCCAGCCCTACGTCAACCTCGATGCTATCCTGAGCCACCACAAACAAACCAAAAATAAACCCAAATCAACTACCTTAAACCCTAACCCGGGCTTAACTGAGCATCTCTGACCACCAGAGATCACGCAACCACTTCCCATGCTTCGTCCATCCCTCAACCTAGCTTCCAGCGCAATTGCTAACCACCTCGACACTATGATTGTCGGAATTCCAATTTTAGACAAAATCAGTTCATCTCCTCCCCTCTACTAATCCCACCCACCTAAAATCATGCGACTAGGCATAAACTCACCATTTATGGATACAAATATGCATGCGAAACCCATTCTTGATTCGTTTAAGTTGAAAAACTGACCTTGTTCAAGCAATTACCATAATTGATAGTGTTCTCACCCCATACCTGATGAAAACAACCCATGACCATTTAAAAAAACTAAAAACCCAACCTTACAACTTTACATTTAAACCCCTTGGCTATTCTAAACAGTTTTGGAGAAAATTATTTTTGAATCTAAGACATGAGTTTTATTTTTAAAAACAGAGAATGGAAAATAAGGAGGATGAAAACCTGTAACTTGTATATTTATATCCCTGAATATGTTCATATATAGTAACTATATTTTTCCAATCAAAGCAAAGAGTCAACAAGGCTATTATTTTAAACAATATCATCAATATGTTTTTTCCATATTAAACCAAAATTTTGAACAAACTCACAACGTTTATATTTCATAAAAATACTAAAAGAAAGATTTAGCATCTCCATATTATTTGCAAATGTGAAAATCCAAGTCCAAGCTTAAGTTTTAAAGTTTTGATCTTTGAGTAAAGCAACAATTTTTGAGTTAAAAAGGAGGGATTTTTTCCAAACTAAAAAAAGTACAGATGATAGAAAATGGAGTTAAGAAGATGAAGTATGAAATGAAATATAAAATGGAAGATGTATACATATAAGATGAAATAAAATATAAAAATAATAATAATAAAGGAGGCAAATGGCCAAAATGTCCTTAAATCACAAATTCAACTCTTACATCAAATCTAAGCCACCTAGGTACCATTTCATATGAAATCATGTTGGATAATAGAGTGATACATGTGCCCATAGTTAACTTAATTACTTAAGGAATATTTCCATTTCACATCCTTTATTTCAAATTCAAATTATTATTACTTTATTTGTATTTTTCAAAATACAAATGTATTCCTAAACATTTTAAACATTGTTTTCGTTAGCCCACCTTTTGCCAAGGCAATATACAGGCGGATTTAACCAAAAAGACTTCACGATTATCGAGGCCGATGAGTCTAGAGTTATGATTGTGGGACCTAGAAATCAAGTACAAATAATAACATGAAGTCGAGATTGAATGAAATTGATAGATATATAAGGCAGAATGTTTGAAGTATGGAATATGGTTCAACACATAGTAGCAAGTGCATTTCGATAGAAAACAATTAATAACTCAAAAACCACAAGAGGAATCGAAGTGAAACTCTAGGAACAGGAAGAGGGGATTCTAAGGAGTTCATCCTAAGGGTTGCACCCCAAAACATGCAATTTGAAGGGATCTGTGTCGATCCCTCTATAAGGGTCAGCACTCTTCCCTTGTAGAGATCGGCTATATTCAAATTCTGGTAGTGATTAGCTAATATCTCAATATCTAATGATCTAATTAGCATGAAACTTAGAGCAAAAGCTAATTATAACATATGGTATACCCCATAGGGATCGCATATCATTTGGAGCAAGTTGGATGGATCGGTACCTATCACTCCATAGGGATCAGCTATAATCAGCCTTCACAAGTTATTGCAACAAAGATTGATCAATAACTCGAGTTTTACAATTGGTGTGAAACTTTATGGCTAAGCATAATACAACATAAAGATGCTTCTCTAAGGAGTGCATGGCATTTGGAAGAGATTGCGGGGATCGGTACCTATCCCTTTAGAGGGATCGACATAAATCAGAACCCAAGCAACACCACTTCATGGAAAATGCGATGTCCCACAAACCATAAGTCAAAATGGCATGAAATTTAGGGGGAAAGTAGCTAACATCACGGAGCACCCCTTTAGGGATCGCAGACTATTTGGATACACTAATAAGGATGGGTATCTATACTTATTGTGGTCCCTAATGGGCCTGAAATTTTTTAGGTGGCCCCGTCTTAGTCTCTCGAATCTTCTATAAAATTTCAGCCCGATCCGTGCACATCTTCCCATATAAATACAGCAGGCATGGCATGAGAAAAGGGATCTTATTTTTGCTTCTCTTTATCTTCAACCTATTACACTCTGCCAATTTTATTATTAGATTTTGGATTGTAATTGTAAACGAACTTTAGTATAATAAAAGAGATTATTTGGGAGTAGATGTAGACCGGAGTTAGCCGAACCACTATAAATCTTGTCTTTTTTCTCGCTTTCTGATTGTTTTAATTTTATTTTTCATTTATTTCTCTTTATATTTTTGTGATCGGATTGGATATTGGTACTTTTACATAATTGAGTGTTGGTGGCCAATTTTGACGCCAAAATTTTGGTGCTTTCATTAAGAGAAGCTACCCCATGGATTTGGAGTTCAAAATTGGAATCAATTAGAAAGCTTGGATTTGGAGCCATAGTGAGACAACCAACAAGGAGACAAGTGGTGGATAGAAGCCATCGTGAAGGGAGTCACGAGGCTTCCTTAGGAGCTGGAGCTAATCAAACATCTATCTACATCACCTGAGATGAAACGAGAACAATGATGGACGTTGTGCATGAACGAATTCTAAAAAGACAAAAGGAGATGATATAGAATCAACCCGGACATATCAGACAGGCTAGAGCTATAGGAGCTGTTAGAATGCAAAACCAAGGAGTTGGAACGATAGGAACCAACAGAACTATGGATCAAGGATTTGAGGTGGTAGGAATCGCTGAAAATCAAAACCGGGAACATGGAAATAGAGCCAATGGACGAAAAAGTGGAGTAGAGCAGCCGAGGGGAAGTCCCTGACCATCTTAGAGGGATGAGAAACAATCCCATCAGAGGGATCGTCATCGTTCCCTAAAGGCTAAATGCATGCCTCCGGGTCTGGTTAGTCGCGATGATGGAGGGCATGTAGTCGATCCCGTGGAGCTTGGTGTGAATCAGAATTTGGATGCTCATCCAAAGGAATACCTTCTAGAATTCCCACACAGACTCGGGGGCAGCTTGGACATGATGATAGGAGACTACAACTGGAAGACAATGATAGGTTTGCAGAGATTATCAGACGAGCTATGCATGGAGGATTAGTGAACAGGAATATGGAGGATGTAAATAGAAGTCCATTCACTCCTATTATCAAGAATGCTAGGAATCCACCAGAATTCAAACTACCAACACTGGAAACTTATGATGGAAAGTCGAATCCAACTATGCATATGGTGAGATATACACGACACATGGAAGTACTGGGGGCTTCGGAAGAATTCCTAGCACGATTCTTTTTCCCATACTTAACAGATGTAGTTGCACAATAATTTAGACAGTTGAAGAGAGGTTCTATTAGCACACGGACGAAATTGGTTAAAAGATTTATGAAGCAGTTTCGGGTTTACATTATAAGACATAAGAATGTGACGACATTGACATTAGTAAGGCAGTGGGCAGGAGAATCACACAATAATTTCTTAACCAAGTTCAATGTAGCAGTTGTTTCGGTTGATCAAATAGATCCATCGATGGTTTTGGTGGCGGCAGTGTCAGGAGTTGCAGATAATTTAGATTTTAAGATATCGCTGATACAGGATCCACAGATGGATCTCAGAGAATTCTTGTATGAAGCAGAAAGGCTTCTATGACAAGAAGATGTGAAAGCTGATAAAGAGGCAACATAAGTTAATACGGTACGGGGTGAAGAACCGCCTGGTGAGAGCTTATAAAAGGACAAGGGTATACGGAATATAGATAATAGCTTTAATGGATCGAAGCAATGGAGGGGGGAACCAAAATTCTCTTCTTACTCGGAATTGAATGAAACCCTAGAACGGATATATCTAGATACTGGAGGACACCTTCCATATCGAAGGTCGGCAATGGGGAACCCTCCGAACGCGAACAGACATTAAAAAAGCACTGCCTATTCCATGAGCTGGATGGGAACAATACGAATGACTATAGGCATTTGAAAGATATTATTGAAAAATACATAAGGACTGATCAGTTACAAGAAGTCAGGCTATGGTGGTGGAACAGGAGTAGCCACTATCCACCTCGAATGAAATGGCACTGAGTTAAGGCATCATCATCAACTTGTCATCAATTGATCGGGATGACATGGAATAAGTAACAAACACCACACTAGGATGGCTAAGTCAATTACACATGTACGGGATCGAGAATGGTCTCTAGGCATGCTCTGAGATTACGATAAACCATAGTGCTCGGGTTTGTGAAATTTTTTTTCTTTTACTTATCTTTTCTTCTTGTTTGCTTCGAACTTTACTTTATTGGTTGTGCAGACTCTTATTGTATATTTTGACAAATGGACTTAGGAATATTTAATTTTGGATCATTGTAATAGATAACATATGTCGTCGGGTATGGACTATGCCTAGCAAGGGGTAGGTCGCTTCGCTCAAACGCGATGGATCGGCATACAGGTCATTGAGTGTGGACTATGCTCGGCAAGGATCCATAGAGGTCAAGGTCGTCGGGTATGGACTATTCTTGGCAAGGTGTAGGTCACTTTGCTCGAACACGAAGGATCGGCTTACTCAAGTCGTCGAGTACGGATTATGCTCGGTAAGGATCCGGAGAGATCAAGCTCATCATGTATGGACTATGCCTGGCAAGGGTAGGTCGCTTTGCTCGAATGCGATGAATTGGCCTACTCAGGTCATCAAGTATGGATTGTTCTCGGCATGGATCCGAAGAAATCAAGGTCATCAAGTATGGACTATGCCTAGCAAGGGGTAGGTAGCTTCGCTCAAATGCGATGGATCAGCCTATCAGGTCATCGAATATGGATTGTGTTCGGTAAGGATCTGGTGAGATTGAGGTTATGGATTTGGAAAATCACTGTAAGAAAATGTTCTGTTGATAGCAAGCAAATATAGCACGAAAACATGGCATGGCCTTATTAAGTAGTTTGTGGTCCTTTATGGTAAAAAGACAGCACGTGTTCAAGCTATTATTAACAAAAATGGAAAATTGGCGGTTCAATTTACAATTCCCTCCATCCTATTCCTATGCCACCAATAATTCCTTTTTTCTCCTTCACTTCCCAAATCTAAAATTACATGACCGACTACCTTACAAAATTCACCATCACTTGCCTATTCACTGACGAATCCCTCCTTACTTTAGTTGAAACTCGATTCCTCCACTTAAGCGCAATTCCTAAGCATGATGTCATTTCCTCATTGAAACAAAGCTAAAGCGTGATTCTTCAACATCGCTTAAGCATGATTCCACAACAAAGCTTGATTCCTCCACTTCGATTAAGCGTGGTTCCTCAAAGTTCGACTCCTCAATGAAGCTGAAGCGATTTGTCAACTTCGAATTGGCACTTTAGGTATATTTTTCAATTTCTAGTTTTTTAAATGGAGCGTATTAGTATGAAATCTCCGTTGTTTCATTTGTTTTAAATGAGAATAAACTGATGCTTTTATCTATTATATACTTTGACTTAAATTGTCTCATTTTTTTTACTAAGAAATTCCATGTGAACAAGTTTTAGTCTGGTAAATGTTGTTTTAATGTTTTCTTTCTTCAATTTGGAATATCCGAAATTAGGGTAGTTGTATATTGAGCATTGCTTTGATTAAAAAGAAAAAGGATATATCTTTTCCATAAACTCTTTTGTCACTTTCAATCGTATACAGAAGGATTATCTCGTAAAACTTATCTCAATGAAAGGGTGATTGCATCTTCTTCTACTTTAAAAAATGACTACGTTTCCAATGGTGATGAGTTGAGTTCTAAGGAAAGGGAATCCACTTTTTAGAAAAATAAAGGGGACGCTGTCAAGTCCTCGGTCTGGAAATAACTTTTCGATTCTTTATCAAAAGATATAAATATTGCTGATACCATGAATAAGTTGTTTTTATCCTTTGAAA
Organism: Allium cepa; assembly: GCA_030765085.1. Taxonomy (NCBI): domain Eukaryota; kingdom Viridiplantae; phylum Streptophyta; class Magnoliopsida; order Asparagales; family Amaryllidaceae; genus Allium; species Allium cepa. The sequence goes on along the minus strand of CM060930.1, from coordinate 190,881,517 downwards.
TTTCAAAATATTTGAATTCTTTAAAGAATATCAACTGTAAAAAGGTGATTTTAAATGGGATTTCAAATGATATAAACAAGTTGAAGAAGGAAGAGCTTATCTTGAAGGATAATTCAACTAATTTAGTGTTGATAAGGGTTTTAATACTTCTATTTCTCATAAAACTTAGGCAACTAAGTTTCGATATTGAATGTAATAATCAGTTCAAAGTTCTTGCATTGGATACTAATAATAAGTCTGGTGTTGGAGAAATGGATGATATAGTATTTGTTCACAAAAGGTGTTGGGAGAAGATAATGAAAAGCATGGTGTTGTACAATTCTTAAAACTCATTCAATCAAAACCAATGAAGAAAATGGATTTGTTTATAAAGGCTCTTAGCAAACTACAAGAACAAGTTAGGACTGTAGATTGAGTTTGGCAAAACTTTATTTGATTTCAACAGAGAAGGAAGTGGATGAAGTTTCTTATGATGTGCACAATGATACAAATGATATGCACATAGTTGTGAAGGTGAACAGGTTGGATTCTATGGAGAATGGTTTGGTTTACATAACTGTAACCGAGGTATGGGTGATTGTTTTTTCAATGTCGGGTTTATCAAAATCAATGGTATCATAGGACCTATTATGAGTCCTATTGTCCAGCCTAGAACCAGAGCAATAAATCATTCCATGTGTCTTGAATACATCAGATGCTCAATGATAAATGACTCTGGTTTATTCAAGTCAAGTTGAATGTATTTGATTAATCAATATGCCTCTACTCTGAAAAATTTAGAGGAAAACTGATTCTGCAGTTAGGGGTTTGGCTCTTCTGCTCCGAATTTCCAAAATAGGTGTCCACCAATATATCAGTTCCATTCACATGTCCAGAATAAATCACAACCACTTGATGATAAATGATTGTGGTTTATTCAAGTTAAGATGGAGATATCTAATTTATCGGCGTACCATGCTCTAAAAAATTCAGAGTAGTATAGAGGTACGCTGATAAATCAGTTCCAATCATGTGTTATGAAAAAATATAGCCACACTTACTGATAAGTCACAGGTAGAAACCTAAATTTAGTAAAACGATTAGGGCACTGTTCTATCAACGTATTCATGTCAAATAAGATCAAAGAAGACCATCTATTTAATCATGGAATTTAAGATTGCAAATTGCTTAGGTGCAGCTGAAGGCCTGTCTCATTTGCATGCAGGATTAGTAGTTTGGGTCATTTTTTACCAGTAACTATTGTCTTCGCTAAATGGTTAGAGTTCTTTATTTTGTACAGAAGGTTTATAAGTTCCTTTACCGAACACTAATCACATAATTGGTAATTAGTCGACTGATTTTTTTGTTGCTTGTGTCCATTGGCCAGAAAGATTTTCTGCAAACCAAACTTGTAATTCAGAATCCATAATGGGTATAACACATATAATTTTCTATCTTCTACCACAGATTCATCGTTTAATCATCCTTTGTTCAATCAAAGTTCTATGATGTAACATACAGAACGTTGAATATCTACCATCAAATGATGAACACTTGCTGCTGGTAAGACTGCTTTCAATGGAATTTTATCATTATATCTTTATTTTTGTACTCTATTACCATTTTATTTTTTTATTTTTTTGAGATGTGACCACAATGTTACAAAGTTGGCTGACAAATGTCTAGCTGGACTTCTAATAGAAGATGGAAATGAGTGAAGTTGTAAGGTGGTTCAAAAAAATAGTGCAGGTTAGTGAAATTCAATTGGGAGTAGAAGCATATAGAAAGTGATGATTTGATTCTTCTTAAGTCATGATTTGACATTGCCCCAAGTTCTATCCCAGTGCATGTCTTATCTCTAATAGAATGTTGTTATGTAGCTAGAATTGTTAAATATTGCTCAATGATTGATTTTTACATGCAAACAGTGGTGAACTAAGAACTAATTTGTGGCTAAAGTTCTACACAAGTTGCAAAATTGATTGTTTTATATTCAAACCCCCATAAGAAAATATGCTTTCGGTTTACATGTTTAGCAGTGGCACATAACCACATAAATATCAATACTTGACCTTCTAATTGGTGTATGAAAATTCTAATATACCAAGATAACGCAAAATCTATTTAGGATTATTGCAAAAAATTAGAGTTGAATTTTTAATGAGAATTTACTCATAGGAACTCAAATTTTGTATACAACATTAAAAATGTCTTGGACAAAAAATAACAATGTTAAACAAGTTTTATTAAAATTAAGCACAACAATAACTTTAACAAAAAATTAACTAACTTTGACAAAAATTAATGAATTTATATAAAAATTTAACTTACTTAACCAAGTTTTTAAAAATAAACTAATTTTATAAAAATTAACTCATTTTTATAATATTTAACTAAGTTTTATAAAAATTAAATAAGTTTATATTAAGTACCTAATTTTATAAAAATTAATTAAGTTTTAAATAAAAGCTAAATTTGTAAAAATAGCCAAGTTACTAATATTAAACTAAGCCACTGCTACTAAGTTAATAACCAAACTAATAAAATAACTGAATCTGAAGAGCCACTGCTACCACTTAAGCCACTGCTACTACTTGAACTCTGTTGAATTGCTCCAACTCCACTACCACCACCAGGTTCATCTTGTGTTGCTGCAATTTCAAAGTCGCTACTAGCTGTCATGTTTGGAATTGCTTGGTCATTGGTCAAGCTAATTAGTATGATCGGTACCGTGAGTGAAGAAACTAGTAAGTTCTCTATACCCATAACACTTACTGTTATTGATATTTGATGAGTAATGATGATGAAATGAGGTTACAATACATATAGCACTACACTGCAAGTAACTTTTCGATCAGATGTCTCTATTCTTTGGATCAGATGATTTATCTATTAAAAATCAGGTTTATTCAGGGCACTCTTCGACTGCTATCATGCATGCTCCCAGTTAGTACATCAACATACGTTCCTATGCATTCAAGGTACTCTTCGACTGCTACCGTGCCTTCTCTTAACTAGTACTATCAAAATACATCCTAGAGCATTCAAAGCACTATTCGACTACTACCATGTATGCTTTTAGCTAGTACTGTCAAAATAAATTTTTAGTTTATATTGGCATGTGATGTTAATAATAAAAGTTATAAGTAGATGTAACTAATTGTCTTGTGTTGATCATTCGTCTAATGTTATATTATTTACATAAATGTCGATATTTTCGACTTATCAAAAAATCAAGCTTTCCCGGAGCTGCTCTGTTATAACTCCAAGTTGCCTACATTTTCCCAGTGCTGCCTCTCAAGAGCCAGCTGCTCCACCACCTACTTCACCTCATGCTCGGCCTATACCTAAAATCAGTACTCATTCTGTGACGACTCAGAATTTTAGACTTTTGAAATAAAAATATTTAATTGATTTTAAATATTTGAATGTTAATTTAACTTGAATTTCAAATATCAGAATGAATTTGGCAATTTAATTATTGAATTTAATTATTAAAGATGGGTAAAAATTTGAGTCTTCAATTTTAAGATTGTTAAAAATAGTTTGATGGCTTAGACAATTCATATTGATAATACTAAAGATAATGGAAGCTTCAGACTTGGATTTGAAAGTATTTTATTCAATTTTGAATTTATATCGTTTAAATCGATATTTAAAAATAACCTTTCGGGGCACGGCCTCGGAATTCGAGGAAACTAGTTCCATTGGATCCCTAATATTATATTATTATTGGATTCCAATTTTCGTAGTGTTTGGAGTGATCGTTTGGCCGTGTGATAAGCAAACGCGCCGGAATTTATATCGAAATTAAATTAAATAGTTGGATCTAGAAAGCTATCTTCTCCATACGATCGAATTTGGATTCAAAACCTTTTCCAGTGCATTCGAAATAGGGGTTTAACATTATAAACACCTAGCGGCATGCCTCGATTGGAGATCGAGATTGTGAGTTGCGATAATTAAGATGTTTAAATTTGAATTTAAATAAATAATATTGTTGCATTTTAATACTGTGTCCAACCCTTGCATACACGTATAGGAATTTTAACCATGTGTTAGTTTGGTATACATGTGTCTTCTTCTTTATTATTATTATAGCCGTGCTTTTCTTTAAAGAATAAAAAAAATCGTCAAACAAAAATCAATTCTTCAATTCAAAATAAAGATGGCCGCTGGTACCCTCTCATCCTTCACGTCCTCAATCCGTAATCCCCTTTCGTTCAAAAAAAAGATCGAATTCAGAAAAATGGCTCCCTTTTCTTTTTAAATCGCGTGTATCCCCTTCAATTTACCTAACTAAAAATCACGAGTTTCATTCTAACTCTTAGACCAATTTAGGGAAATTAGGAGAGTGAGACGATGGGAAAGGCGACTTCATCGCAAAGTTGAGCTCAAGGTCATGTATGCAGGCGCGTCGCTGGTGAAGGTGTCGGCACGGTGAGGCGATTCCGATCGCGGCAAGTGTACATGCATGCGTGGCATCTAGGTCGAGGCCAGGCGGGTTGCGATAAGGTATCGAGGTGAAGGTGTAGCTTCGTTCGATTTAGGGTTGTTTGCTAGATATTAAGGGTAAATTATTTTAAAGCATTTCAATCTAATAATTTTTTCGAGTTTAAAATTTTAATTCAATCTGTTATATTATTTCATTTGTCAAAAAGCAGAAAAGGAATATGAACAGTAAATATATGTATATATCAGATTTTGGAAAATATAAGAGTTATATGAAGTTATAAAAACAATACATATATATATATGTGTGTGTGTGTGTGTGTGTGTGTGTAAGATATACGAAAATAGAAATTTAAATGGTAATGTAGGTCATTTCATAAATATACGTGTTTTCAAAATAAAAATAAAATTAAGTAAATAAATGATAGTTAAATGTTCGACTAATTCAAATGTTAATAAATCGTGAATTGTTTATATTAGGTCAAAATCTGTAAAGAAGTAAGCCGATTCGAAAATGTATTGCATGCATAAGCAAAGGTGAGTTCTTCTCACTCAATTGAAAATATTAGAATTTCAGTCATTGATTGATTATTTGGTTGTATGTGTGTGTGTGTATGTGTGTGTGTATTTAGAGTGATTGATTTCCCGCATTATATAGCGGATGAGACCCTATACGCTGCATAATAGCGGATGATTTGATATAATCCCACATACCGCGATATTCCACCTCGAAGTGGAATTGGTATTTAATTGTTGTGCTAACATCTGTGGATGGAGGGAAACAGGTTGGAAGGATCCAAATGGATTTCTCAAATATTTAAATTTGTTTCATATGTTGTGTATTGGTTTATTAATAGTCAATGAATGATTATATTGGTGGTTGAAATTTATTGAAGGCTATAGTTTAGCCGAATACATTTTTGGGATCGTAGGATACCAGAAATATAAAATTGGATTTTTGGAAATTAAAGCAGAAGACTTTAAGTAAATTAATTTTAGAGAATTGAATAAATTTAAAAGAAAGAATTTCAAAAGAGTAAAGATTGATTTTTGAAATCCTATTGATTAAATTCCAAAATATGAGAATAGGATTTTAATAAATAAATTTTAAGTTATATTGTTTAAAAGTTGAAGAATTTATTTAAAATACGAATTTTAGATAGTTTGGGAGAAATAAAGGGATTTATTTTAAAAGGTAATAAATGTTTAGAAAATCAATTTGGAATTTTATTTGTAGTTTGAAATAAATTTGAAAATCATTTTGGAATTTGATTTGGTGTTGGAAAGTGAATATCAGCGAATCGATTTGAAAATTTGTATAACAATGGATATTTGGAAATTCAAATTCACAATGGGAATTTATAAAGGAAAGAGAAATTTGTTTAAAAAATAAATATTGGTTTATTTTTAAGTGTGGAAAGAAATTGACGGATTTAGAATGTAAGTTTAAAATAAATCAAAAAGGATTTATTAATTGATTTAAAATGACCATTTTGAAATGGAAGGTGTATTTTTCCTGAAAAGCCGAGTATGTTTTCAAAGTAGCTTTTAGAATATAAATTAAAAGATCTAGAATTGGATTTAAAAAAAGAATATTGTTGGAGAAATTATTTTTGGAAATTATTTTTAAATCTTTAAAGTTAATATTATTAAATTGATAATAGAAGTGATTATTTTAAAGATTGAATTGGTATTTGATTTAGAAAATGGTTATTTTAATCATTACACTTTATCTAATAATTTTATTTTTTAAAATTATTTGAATTTGAGTTTTATATGAGATATTGAAATAAAATTTCATAACTAATGTTTGAAATAAAATGTTTTAAAATAGTTTTTATTCTAAATGTTCCCAAGAATGTATTTTTGGACAAGTGATTTAAATTATTTTAAAGTATTCGAACTTGGAAAATTTTCAGTGGAAATATATAATATTTGGAAATTTATTCCGCGTAAAGAAAGTGATTTGAATTTTTTTTCAAGGGTGGAAGCATGAAAATATATCTTGCGAAGATACTTTGAAAATCAATAATTAGGGAAAAATTATTTGAAATTTTGTGATTGTTGTGAATATTGATTGATAGTTAAATAACCGACTATCAATATTGGCCTTTAATTGGAATTTGAATTTCGATGCGACCGGGGGTCGGATTCCAAATGGTTAACCGAAAACCACATCAAATCTTTGTGATGGATCTTTTGTTTAAAAGATCAAAGTGGAAATTTGTTGCAGTTTACTTGAAACCTGAATGTAATACTTATTTTTAAAATATGCGCTCATTACGCGGATTAGCCGAGAGAGGACTTTGTGTCATAAAACCCATTCCGAATAATGATACGACAAAATTGGATTGCATTTGAAGATGCTGTTGACGACCGGGTATTTTCGAAAATGAAAGGATTGCCTGTTGAATGTCTCTACACTAAGTTGCTTCGGTATAGAGATTTTATTACCCTTTGTGATGGGGAGTCCGGACGTGATTAGTGAATATCTGGATTTGCAAGGGCTTCTTTGAAGTGCCTTCGGTTCCGTTCGATCCCGGAAAGGACTTGTATGGATGTGTGTCTGACGTTACACTTTGGGATGTAAAGCTAGTTTCTATCAAATACATTTCTGTTGGTGGTGGAGAATTTATTCTCTTTACTTAACACCCTTCTCTGAGACGTACGAGCTCAGAGGTTATGTAATTGATGGTTACTAGTGATACATTCCCAATTTGGTAATGGGGCATACAAAGTGCTTCTGATCATTTGTTGATCGAAGAGTGAAATTTGTGAAAAGCGTAGCTTTGTGGACAAGACCTTGTCGGACCTCACAACCCAGGAATGGTCGAAACAGGAAGGATGCAGCAAGGTTTTTTGGAGGTAGCACCCTCTGGGTATGTCCATTTCCTTCTGGGAAAAGGTGGTATCATGGTATGGAGCTCTAATATTTAACCTATGTGGTTGCTGCAAATTTATTACTTTGTCGTTGTTGCTTTGTGGTTGAGGATCCTTGTATAAAGGTTGGTAATGACTGGGGATGACATACTCGTGTGTGGAGTTATCTAGTTACAGCTTCATTGCACCGGAAGTATGAGGTAACTCGGCCTTGTGTTGGCAGAGAGCTGGTTAAGTTCTCGGGTCGTCCCTCCAGAGGCGTTCCCATGTGGCCCAGGAAGTTCCTTAGCCTGACTATTTGTTGGAAATCCAAAGAAACAATATGCGCCATATACGTTTTTAGTTGTATAACCTACTATGAAATGTGGCGGTAACCTGCTGTTGAACATGGTAGCTATAGTAGGCATAGTATGAAATGTCTATGCTGGCTAAGATTAATATTATACTTTCGAAATGTTTTCTGAACTATGCACTATTGATAATATTAAAAAAAAATTGTGTATCAAGCATGTTTGACTATCATAAGAAGAAATCTCCTCCAATTCTGCGTTTGCATTGTGTATGTGGCGGGAGGCCTTATGGTAGTTTCATTTTCTAAAAGCATAGCGGATTCTTTTCCTTTCTTTGTGAAAATAACTGTTTTTAAGATCTCCCACCGGTCTCATGACTGACATGGAGTTTATTGTTTTCATTCTAAACTCTGGGTGCCCATAATTTTCCACACGGGTAGCCTAGAGTCAGGTTATTGTTATTCTAGAGCGAAGTCGGGAAAGTATGCTGTGGAGATCTGGAGGCAAGCTGGATGGCGAGACGTATCGCTAGTATAAAATATTTCTTTTTCGCTGTTGTGTTGTTGTAAACTCTGATAATGTAATGTAAAATTGATATAGTTCTTTTGTTTTAAAGATTATTCATTTATCTATTATATATTGTTCCCCTGCGAGATGTGAGATTCTGGTATTGTTTCTGTTTCTTCCTCTATCTTCTTCTTCTTCAACCCTAACAGTTCAGTTTTCCGGCATTCGATTGTTTGGCATTTGATACAGTGGACGTATTGATGTCGACTTTCGGACGTCGAAAAATTGGGTCGTTACATTTTGGTATCAAAGCATTTGGTTAAGCGATATTCTTGGCTCTGGTGGGGATTACTCATTAGAGATAGAGGCAGCAGTACTCTAGAGTGATTTTGAGTGTAATAATACATATGAGCGCATATTTGTTAGTGAATATAAAATGTTTTATATTGTGTTGACTTATCGGTTAATTGTTTATAAATTCTGGTCGGTGCAGTTTGGCCAACGTATCGATAGGGGTTTATAAACTTTTAAACAAGATAAACCGACACAGTATTGTTTTAAAATCGGGTAAATGAAATAATTTTACCCAAATTATTTTTGTATATAAAAGGAATAATTTTCCGTAAATTATTATAGTATATGGTTGCTTGATTGTTAGGAAGTGATAATATTAAATTATTATCATTCAAGGGTGAAATTGAATAAAAAATTGAAAACATAACCAAAGGTTAAGAAAATATTCATATACAAATGAGATTTCTAGGTGTAATTTATAATTTGAAATAGAAATTCCAGTGGAATATTTAGAAATGTTTTTGGAAAAGATTTGAAATTTGGAAAATTTGGAAATTAAATTTCTTTGAGTTTGAAAATGGTTTTCAAAGGTTTGGAAAAAAATAGTGAAATTATTTGGGAAAATATTTTTAAATTGGATTTGAAATCTGGTGGTGTTTGGAATAAAAAATATTTGAAAATGTTCTTGAAGGAGTAAATGCACTAAACTCTTTTCGGTCGCTGGAAAATAACTTCGGTGATGACTGCAGCATCATCGATGCTCATTTTTGAGTTTCTAGGAGAGGAATTGCCGCCAAAATGTTTTAGATTGAAATTGTTTAAAAACTCTGGAATCATAAGTGATTTGATAATTTATTAAATTAGGAAATTTTCTTGGAATGGAAATAAGTTGGAAACTTACAGAAGTTAAAAATTTAATTAAATTAAAAGTGTGGAATAAATTTGTAAGTAAACAAATGGATTTACATTTCTAAGTAAATGAAATTGGGAATTGAATTTAATTGAGTTCAACAAAGTGAAGTGGAAATTTTGTCAAGTTGGACAAAATGAAGCGAAGTATTAAAATGAAATTAGCAAGTGAAACTAATTGAAGGAATGACAAAATAAATATGGTTTGAAATGAATTGAATTCAATAATTATAAATGAAAGATAAATTGAATTCATATGGAATTTGAAATCCAGTTTAAATATAAGTCGATATTAACCGAAGTGGCGAATTGAGAACAAATTTAAGAAGTATATAGAATATTTATATTGAAATTAAGAAATAAATGGTGAAATTCTTAAGTAAATTTGGAATTGAGAAAATCATCTAAGTTAATAATTGAGCGAAATTTAAACTGGAAATTATGAAACGACGATTGTGAATAAGTGAATGAAAAATGAATGTGAATAAAAAAAGAAAATTGATATAGATAATAATTAGTTGGAATTAATGCATAGGATATACATATATTATTTTATTCGCATAGCAATTTGTTTCAAAATTCGAGCATAAAATTTTGAGATAATTATATCGATCCGAGTTGGGATTTTTCACTCGATTTTCAACGGCAAACCTTGGATATGGATTTTTGGTTGACTCTGGAAATTCTATATCATAGTTTACGGCTATGCAAGGAAAATGATGGTATTTGATCAAGAAACCAGATCTGAGTCCGCACTAGGAAGTCGGATGGACGATACTAGTTCGGAAGTGAAATTGTGTGATCGAGTGAGTGATCGAATTTGATATTGCATCGTACGGATTTGAATGAAATAAATATTCAAACTTTTGAAAAGAAAAATATAAAATTATTTTTAACGTTAAGATTGGACATTATTGCTAGTAGGATATACGGGTGATTTAATGCAAAAGGAATTGGGATTTTGATTTCAAAAATAAATATGAATTGTTCGAAAAGGTATGAATTTAAATTTTAGTATGAAATTTGATGATTTCCTTGTATAGCCACTTGGCCTTTTGTTTTCTTTTTGAAATCTGCGGGCCCGTGGTGGCATATTGTAGTCGTACCGAGCTAGCCGCGCAAAGGAGACGCTGGCGAATTTTTTTCGAAAATTTAGGGAGTTAGAAATTTTTTGAGAATTTGGATAATTTGAAATTTGAATCGTTGAGAAAATAAAGTTGTTTGGAACCTTTGGAAAGTAAATAGAAGTGATAATGGGTCTTTAACTAAAAAGATTTGTTTTGGAAAATTGATAAAATTATTTGGTTTTTGGGAAAATAGTAAATGTGTTAAGGATCATTCTTCTTAAATAATAATTTCGGGACGAAATTCTTTTAAGGGTGGAAGAATGCGACGACCCGGAATTTTGGTCTTTTGAAATAGGAATATTTAATTGATTTTAAATATACGAATGTTAGTTTAACTTGAATTTCAAATATCAGAATGAATTTGGCAATTTAATTATTGAATTAATTATCAAAGATGGGTAAAAATTTGAATCTTCAATTTTAAGCTTGTTAAAAATAATTTGATGGCTTAGAAAATTCTTATTGATAATACTGAAGATAGTGAAAGCCTTATAATTGGATTTGAACGTATTTTATTCAGTTTTGAATTTATATTGTTTAAATCGATATTTAAAAATAACCTTTCGGGGCACGGTCTCGGAATTCGACGAAACAAGTTCCATTGGATCCCTAATATTGTATCATTATCGGATTTCAATTTTCATAGTGTTTTTGGCCATAGGATAAGCAAACGCGTTGGAATTTATATCAAAATTTAATTAAATAGCTGGATCCAAAAAGCTATCTTATCCATACGATCGAATTTGGATTCGAAACCTTTTCCAGTGTGTTCGAAATAGGGGTTTAACATTACAAATGCCTAGAGGCACGCCTCGATTGGAGATCGAGATTCTTAGTTGCGATAATTAAGACGGTTTAAATTTGAATTTAAATTTAAATAAATAATAATGTTGCATTTTAATACTATGTCGAACACTTGCATACACGTATAGAAATTTAAACACGTGTTCATTTGGTATACACACATCTTCTTCTTCATTATTATCGTAACGGTGCTTTTCTTTACGAATAAAAAAAATTTATCGAACAGAAATCAATTCTTCAATTCAAAATAAAAATGGCCGCTAGTTCCCTCTCATCCCTCACGTCCTCAATCCATAATCCCCTTTCGTTCGAAAATAAAACGATCGAATTCAGAAATGGCTCCCATTTCTTTTTAAATTGCGAGTATCCCCTTCAATTTACTTGATTAAAAATCATTTCATTCTAACTCTTAGACCAATTGAGGGAAATAGAGAGAGCGAGACGATGGGAAGGGCGACTTCATCGAAAAGTCGAGCTCGAGGTCGTGTATGCAGGCGCGTCGCTGGTGAAGGTGTCGGCATGTTGAGGCGATTCTGGTCGCGGCAAGTGTACACGCATGCGCGGCATCTAGGTCGATGCTAGGCAGGTTGCGATAAGGCATTGAGGTGAAGGTGTGGCTTCGTTCGATTTGGGGTAGGCATTCACGATGGAGGGCAAAGGCAGTGGCTGGATATTAAAGATAATTATTATAAAGCATTTTAATCTAATTATTTTTTTGAGTTTAAAACTTTAATTCAATTTGTTATATTATTTCATACATCAGAAAGCAGAAAAGGAATATAAACGGTACATATGTATATATCGGATTTTGGAAAATATAAAAGTTATATAAAGTTTTAAAAATAGTGTGTATATATATATATATAGGTAAGATGTATGAAAATAGAAATCTAAATGGCAATGTAGGTCATTTCATAAATATACGCATTTTCAAATAAAAAATTAAATTAAATAAATAATTGGTAGTTAATTGTTCGACCAATTCAAATGTTAATAAATCGTGAGTTGTTTATACTAGGTCAAAATCTGTAAAGAAGTAAGACATTACAGAAATGTATTGCATGCATAAGCAAAGATGAGATCTACTCACTCAATTGAAAATATTAGAATTTTAGTTATTGATTGATTGTTTCACTGTCATAGTATATATAGTAGGATATATATATTTGGAGTGGTTGATTTTCCGCATTATATAGCGGATGAGACCCTGTATGCCTCATAATAGCGAATGATTTGATATAATCCCATGTACCGCGATATTCCACCTCGAAGTGGAATTGGTATTTAATTGTTTTGCTAACATCTGTGGATGCAGGGAAATAGGTTGCAGGGATCCAACTGAATTCCTAAAATATTTGAATTTGTTTCATATGTTGTATGTTGATTTATTAATAATCTGTGAATGATTATATTGGTAGTTGAAATTTATTAAAGGCTATAGTTTAGCTGAATACATTTTTGGTATCGTAGGATACCAGAAACATAAAATTGAATTTTTGGAAATTAGAGCAGAAGATTTTAAGTAAATTAATTTTAGAAAAGTGAATAAATTTAAAAGAAAGAATTTAAAAAGAGTAACGATTGATTTTTGAAATCCTATTGAATAAATTCCCAAATATGAGAATAGGATTTTAATAAATGAACTTTAAGTGATATTGTTTAAAAGTTGAAGAATTTATTTAAAATTCGGATTTTAAAAAGTTTGAGAGAAATAAAGGGATTTATTTTAAAAGGTAATAAATGTTTAGAAAATCAATTTGGAATTTGATTTGGTGTTTGAAATAAATTTGGAAATCCAATTGGAATTTGATTTGGTGTTTGAAATAAATTTGGAAAAATATTTGGAATTTGATTTGGTGTTGGAAAGTGAACATTTGGGAATCAATTTGAAAAATTGTATATCAATGGATATTTGGAAATTTAAATTCACAATGGGAATTTATAAAGGAAAGGGAAAAAAATTTTAAAATAAATATTGCTTTATTTTGAAGTGTGGAAAGAAATTTATGGATTTGGAATGTAAATTTAAATAAATCAAAAAGGATTTATTAATTAATTTGAAATGACCATTTTGAAATGGAAGGTGTATTTTCCCTGGAAAGCCGAGTATGTTTTCAAAGTAGCTTTTAAAATATAAATTAAAAGTTCTAGAATTGGTTTTAAAAAAAGAATATTGTTGAAGATCGAATTCCTCACGTCCTCAATTCGTAATCCCCTTTTGTTCAAAAAAAGATCGAATTCGGAAAAATTGCACCCTTTTCCTTTTAAATCGCGAGTATCCCCTTCAATTTACCTAATTAAAAATCGCGAGTTTCATTCTAACTCTTAGACCAATTGAGGGAAATTGGGAGAGTGAGGCGATGGGAAGGGCGACTTCATCGCAAAGTTGAGCTCGAGGTCATGTATGCAGGTGCGTCGTTGGTGAAGGTGTCGGCATGGTGAGGCGATTCCGATCGCGGAAAGTGTACATGCATGCGCGGCATCTAGGTCGAGGCCAGGCGGGTTGCGATAAGGTATCGAGGTGAAGGTGTAGCTTCGTTCGATTTAGGGTAGTTTGCTAGATATTAAGGGTAAATTATTTTAAAGCATTTTAATCTAATAATTTTTTCAAGTTTAAATTTTTAATTCAATCTGTTATATTATTTCATTCGTCAAAAAGCAGAAAAGGAATACGAACAGTAAATATATGTATATATATCGGATTTTGGAAAATATAAGAGTTATATGAAGTTTTAAAAACAATATATATGTGTGTGTGTGTGTGTGTGTGTGTAAGATATACGAAAATAGAAATTTAAATGGTAATGTAGGTCATTTCATAAATATACTTGTTTTCAAAATAAAAATAAAATTATATAAATAAATGGTAGTTAAATGTTCGACCAATTCAAATGTTAATAAATCGTGAATTGTTTATACTAGGTCAAAATCTGTAAAGAAGTAAGCCGGTTCGAAAATGTATTACATGCATAAGCAAAGGTGAGTTTTTCTCACTCAATTGAAAATACTAGAATTTCAGTTATTGATTGATTATTTGGCTGTGTGTGTGTGTCTATATATATATATATATATATATATATATATATATATATATATATATATATATATTTGGAGTGATTTCCCGCATTATATAGCGGATGAGACCCTATATGATGCATAATAGCAGATGATTTGATATAATCCCACATACCGCGATATTCCACCTCGAAGTGGAATGGGTATTTAATTGTTGTGCTAACATCTATGGATGCAGGGAAACAGGTTGGACGGATCCAACTGGATTTCTCAAATATTTAAATTTGTTTCATATGTTGTGTATTGGTTTACTAATAATCAATGAATGATTATATTGGTGGTTGAAATAGCCTTGAAGGCTATAGTTTAGCCGAATACATTTTTGGTATCGTAGAATACCAGAAATATAAAATTGGATTTTTGAAAATTAAAGCAGAAGATTTGAAGTAAATTAATTTTAGAGAATTGAATAAATTTAAAAGAAAGAATTTAAAAAGAGTAAAGACTGATTTTTGAAATCCTATTGAATAAATTCCAAAATATGAGAATAGGATTTTAATAAATAAATTTTAAGTGATATTGTTTAAAAGTTAAAGAATTTATTTAAAATTCGAATTTTAGATAGCTTGGGAGAAATAAAGGGATTTATTTTAAATGGTAATAAATGTTTAGAAAATCAATTTGGAATTTGAATTGTAGTTTGAAATAAATTTGAAAATCATTTTGGAATTTGATTTGGTGTTTGAATTAAATTTGGAAATTATTTTTGTATTTGATTTAGTGTTGTAAAGTGAATATTTGGGAATCAATTTGAAAAATTGTATATCAATGGATATTTGGAAATTTAAATTCACAATGGGAATTTATAAAGGAAAGGGAAATTTGTTTAAAAAATAAATATTGGTTTATTTTTAAGGGTGGAATTTTTTTTACGGATTTGGAATGTAAGTTTAAAATAAATCAAAAAGGATTTATCAATTGATTTAAAATGACCATTTTGAAATGGAAGGTGTATTTTCCCTGGAATGCCGAGTATGTTTTCAAAGTAGCTTTTAAAATATAAATTAAAAGTTCTCGAATTGGATTTAAAAAAAGAATATTGTTGGAGAAATTATTTTGGAAATTATTTTTAAATCTTTAAAGTTAATATTATTAAATTGATTATAGAAGTGATTATTTTAAAGATTGAAATGGTATTTGATTTAGAAAATGGTTATTTTAATCATTACAGTTTATCTAATAATTTTATTTTTTAAATTATTTGAATTTGAGTTTTATATGAGATACTGATATAAAATTTCATAACTAATGTTTTAAAATAAAATGTTTTAAAATAGTTTTTATTCTAAATGTTCCCAAGTATGTATTTTTGGACAAGTGATTTAAATTATTTTAAAGTATTCGAACTTGGCAAATTTTAGTGGAAATATATAATATTTGGAAATTTATTCCGCGTAAAGAAAGTGATTTGAAATTTGTTTTCAAAGGGTGGAAGCATGTAAATATATTTTGCGAAGATATTTTAAAAATAAATAATTAGGGAAAAATTATTTGAAACTTGGCGATTGCTGTGAATATTGATTGATAGTTAAATAACCGACTATCAATATTGGCCTTTAATTGGAATTTGAATTTCAATGCGACCGGGGGTCGGGTTCCAAATGGTTATCCGAAAACCACATCAAATCTTTGTGATGGATCTTTTGTTTAAAAGATCAAAGTGGAAATTTGTTGCGGTTTACTTAAAACCTGAATGTAACACTTATTTTTGAAATATGCGCTCATTACTCGAACTAGCCGAGAGAGGACTTTGTGTCATAAAACCCATTTCGAATAATGATACGACAAAATTGGATTGCATTTGAAGATGGTGTTGAAGACCGGGTATTTTCGAAAATGAAAGGATTGCCTGTCGAATGTCTCTACACTAAGTTGCTCCGGTATAGAGATTTTGTCACCCTTTGTGATGGGGAGTCTGGACGTGATTAGTGAATATCTGGATTTGCAAGGGCTTCTTTGAAGTGCCTTCGGTTCCGTTCGATCCTGGAACGGACTTGTATGGATGTGTGTCTGACGTTACACTTTGGGATGTAAAGCTAGTTTCTATCAAATACATTTCTGTTGGTGGTGGAGAATTTATTCTCTTTGCTTAACACCCTTCTCTAAGACGTATGAGCTCAGAGGTTATGTAGTTGATGGTTACTAGTGATACATTCCCAATTTGGTAATGTGGCGTACAAAGTGCTGCTGATCATTTGTTGATCGAAGCGTGGATTTTGCGAAAAGCGTAGCTTTGTGGACGAGGCCTTGTCGGACCTCACAACCCAGGAATGGTCAAAACAGGAAGGATGCAGCAAGGTTTTTTGGAGGTAGCGCCCTCTGGGTATGTCCATTTCCTTCTGGGAAAAGGTGGTATCATGGTACGTAGCTCAGATATTTAACATATGTGGCTGCTGCAAATTTACTACTTTGTGGTTGTTGCTTTGTGGTTGAGGATCCTTGGATAAAGGTCGGTAATGACTGGGGATGACATACTCTTGTGTGGAGTTATCTAGTTACAGCTTCATTGCACCGGAAGTGTGAGATAACTCGGCCTTGTGTTGGCAGAGAGCTGGTTAAGTTCTCGGGTCGTCCTTCCAGAGGCGTTCCCATGTGGCCCAGGAAGTTCCTTAGCCTGACTATTTGTTGGAAATCCAAAGAAACAATATGCGCCATATACGTTTTTAGTTGTATAACCTACCATGGAATGTGGCGGTAATCTGCTATTGAACATGGTAGCTATAGTAGGCATAGTATGAAATGTCTATGCTGGCTAAGATTAATATTATACTTTCGAAATGTTTTCTGAACTATGCACTATTGATAATATTAAATAGATTTTGTGTATCAAGCATGTTTGACTATCATAAGAAGAAATCTCCTCCAATTCTGCGTTTGTATTGTGTATGTGGCGGGAGGCCTTATGGTAGTTCCATTTTCCAAAAGCATAGCGGAATCTTTTCCTTTCTTTGTAAAAATAACTGTTTTTAAGATCTCTCACCGGTCTCATGAATGACATGGAGTTTATTATTCTCATTCTAAACTCTGGGTTCCCATAATTTTCCACACGGGTAGCCTAGAGTCAGGTTATTGTTATTCTAGAGCGAAGTCGGGAAAGTATGCTGTGGAGATCTGGAGGCAAGCTGGATGGCGAGACGTATCGCTAGTATAAAATATTTCTTTTCCGCTGTTGTGTTGTTGTAAACTCTGATAATGTAATGTAAAATTGATATAGTTCTTTTGTTTTAAAGATTATTCATTTATCTATTATATATTGCTCCACTCCGAGATGTGAGATTCTTATATTGTTTCTATTTCTTCCTCTATCTTCTTCTTCTTCAACCCTAACAGTTTGGTTTTCCGGCATTCGATTGTTCGGCATTTGATATAGTGGACGTATTGATGTCGACTATCGGACGTCGAAAAATTGGGTCGTTACATTTTGGTATCAAAGCATTTGGTTAAGCGACAATCTTGGCTCTGGTGGGGATTACTCATTAGAGATAGAGGCAGCAGTACTCTAAATGATTTGGAGTGTAATAATACATATGAGCACATATTTGTTAGTGAATATAAAATGTTTTATATTGTGTTGACTTATCGGTTGATTGTTTATAGATTCTGGTCGGTGCAGTTTGGCCAACTGTATTGATAGGGGTTTATAAACTTTTAAACAAGATAAACCGACACAGTATTGTTTTAAAATCGGGTAAATGAAATAATTTTACCCAAATTATTTTTGTATATAAAAGGAATAATTTTCCGTAAATTATTATAATATATGGTTGCTTGATTGTTAGGAAGTGATAATATTAAATTATTATCATTCAAGGGTGATATTGAATAAGAAATTGAAAACATAACCAAAGGTTAAGAAAATGTTCATATACAGATGAGATTTGTAGGTGTAATTGATAATTTGAAGTAGAAATTCCAGTGGAATATTTAGAAATGTTTTTGAAAAAGATTTGAAATTTGGAAAATTTGGAAATTAAATTTCTTTAAGTTTGAAAATGGTTTTCAAAGGTTTGGAAAAAAATAATGGTGAAATTATTTGGGAAAATATTTTTAAATTGGATTTGAAATCTGGTGGAGTTTGGAATTAAAAATATTTGAAAATATTCTTGAAGGAGTAAATGCACTAAACTCTTTTCGGTCGCTGGAAAATAACTTCGGTGATGACTACAGCATCATCGATGTTCATTTTTGAGTTTCTAGGAGAGGAATTGCCACCAAAATATTTTAGATTGAAATCGTTTAAAAACTCTGGAATCATAAGGGATTTGATACTTTATTAAATTTGGAAATTTTCTTGGAATGGAAATAAGTCGGAAACTTACAGAAGTTAAAAATTTAATTAAATTAAAAGTGTGGAATAAATTTGTAAATAAACAAATGGATTGACTTTTCTAAGTAAATGAAATTGGGAATTGAATTTAATTGAGTTCAACAAAGTGAAGTGGAAATTTTGTCAAGTTAGACAAAATGAAGCAGTATTAAAATGAAATTAGCAAGTGAAACTAATTGAAGGAATGAAAAAATAAATATGGTTTGAAATGAATTGAATTCAATAGTTATAAATGAAAGATAAATTGAATTCATATGGAATTTGAAATCCAGTTTAAATATAAGTAGATGTTAACTGAAGTGGTGAATTGAGAACAAATTTAAGAAGTATATAGAATATTTATATTGAACTTAAGAAATAAATGGTGAAATTCTTAAGTAAATTTGGAATTGAGAAAATATTCTAAGTTAATAATTGAGTGAAATTTAAACTGGAAATTATGAAACGGCGATTGTGAATAAGTGAATGAAAAATGAATGTGAATAAAAAAGGAAAATTGATATAGCTAATAATCAATTGGAATTAATACATAGGATATACATATATTATTTTATTCGCATAGCAATTTGTTTCAAAAATCGAGCATAAAATTTCGAGATAATTATATCGAACCGAGTTGGGATTTTTCACTCGATTATCAATGGTGAACCCTGGATATGGATTTTTGGTTGACTCTGGAAATTCTCTATCATAGTTTACGTCTATGCAAGGAGAATGATGGTATTTGATCAAGAAACCAGATCTGAGTCCGCACTAGGAAGTTGGATGGACGATACTAGTTCGGAAGTGAAATTGTGTGATCGAGTGAGCGATCGAATTTGATATTGCATCGTACGGATTTGAATGAAATAAATATTCAAACTTTTGTAAAGAAAAGTATAAAATTATTTTTAACGCTAAGATTGGACATTATTGCTAGTAGGATATACGGGTGATTTAATGCAAAAGGAATTGGGATTTTGATTTCAAAAATAAATATGAATTGCTCGAAAAATGTATGTATTTAAATTTCAGTATGAAATTTGATGATTTTCTTGTCTAGCCACTTGGCCTTTTATTTCCTTTTTGAAACCTGGGGGCCCGTGGTGGCATATTGTAGTCGTACCGAGCTAGCCGCGCAAAGGAGACGCTGGCGAAATTTTTTCGAAAATTTAGGGAGTTAGAAATTTTTTGGGAATTTGGATAATTTGAAATTTCAACTGTTGAGAAAATAAAGTTGTTTGGAACCTTTGGAAAGTAAATAGAAGTGATAATGGGTCTTTAACCAAAAAGATTTGTTTTGCCAAATTGATAAAATTATTTGGTTTTTGGGAAAATAGTAAATGTGATAAGGATCATTCTTCTTAACTAATAATTTCGGGACGAAATTCTTTTAAGGGTGGAATAATGTGACGACCTAGAATTTTGGTCTTTTGAAATAGAAATATTTAATTGATTTTAAATATACGAATTTAGTTTAACTAAAATTTCAAATATCAGAATGAATTTGGCAATTTAATTATTGAATTAATCATCAAAGATGGGTAAAAATTTGAATCTTCAATTTTAAGCTTGTTAAAATTAATTTGATGGCTTAGAAAATTCTTATTGATAATACTGAAGATAGTGGAAGCCTTATAATTGGATTTGAATGTATTTTATTCAGTTTTGAATTTATATCGTTTAAATCGATATTTAAAAATAATCTTTCGGGGCACAGTCTCGGAATTCGACGAAACCAGTTCCATTGGATCCCTTATATTGTATTATTATCGGATTTCAATTTTTGTAGTGTTTTTTGCCATAGGATAAGCAAACGCATTGGAATTTATATCAAAATTTAATTAAATAGCTAGATCCAAAAAGCTATCTTCTCCATACGATCGAATTTGGACTCGAAACCTTTTCCAGTGTGTTCGAAATAGGGGTTTAACATTACAAATGCCTAGAGGCACGCCTCGATTGGAGATCGAGATTCTGAGTTGCGATAATTAAGACGGTTTAAATTTGAATTTAAATTTAAATAAATAATAATGTTGCATTTTAATACTATGTCGAACCCTTGCATACGTATAGGAATTTTAACCACGTGTTCATTTGGTATACATGCATCTTCTTCTTCATTATTATCGTAACCGTGCTTTTCTTTAAGAATAAAAAAAAATTGTCGAACAGAAATCAATTCTTCAATTCAAAATAAAAATGGCCGCTAGTTCCCTCTCATCCCTCACGTCCTCAATCCATAATCCCCTTTCGTTCAAAAATAAAACGATCGAATTCATAAATGGCTCCCATTTCTTTTTAAATTGCGAGTATCCCCTTCAATTTACCTGATTAAAAATCACGATTTTCATTCTAACTCTCAGACCAATTGAGGGAAATAGAGAGAGCGAGACAATGGGAAGGGCGACTTCATCGCAAAGTCGAGCTCGAGGTCGTGTATGCAGGCGCGTCGCTGGTGAAGGTGTCGGCATGTTTAGGCGATTCTGGTCGCGGCAAGTGTACACGCATGCGCGACATCTAGGTCGATGCTAGGCAGGTTGCGATAAGGCATCGAGGTGAAGGTGTGGCTTCGTTCGATTTGGGGTAGGCATTCACGATGGAGGGCAAAGGCAGTGGCTGGATATTAAAGATAAATTATTTTAATGCATTTTAATCTAATTATTTTTTCGAGTTTAAAACTTTAATTCAATTTGTTATATTATTTCATACATCAGAAAGCAGAAAAGGAATATAAACGGTAAATATGTATATATCGGATTTTGGAAAATATAGAAGCCATATAAAGTTTTCAAAACAGTATATATATATATATATATATATATATAGGAAAAATATATAAAATAGAAATTTAAATGGCAATGTAGGTCATTTCATAAATATACGCATTTTCAAATTAAAAATAAAATTAAATAAATAATTGGTAGTTAATTGTTCGACCAATTCAAATGTTAATAAATCATGAGTTGTTTATACTAGGTCAAAATCTGTAAAGAAGTAAGACATTACGGAAATGTATTGCATGCATAAGCAAAGGTGAGATCTTCTCACTCAATTGAAAATATTAGAATTTTAGTTATTGATTGATTGTTTTAATGTTATAGTATTTATAGTAGGATACATATATTTGGAGTGGTTGATTTTCCGCATTATATAGCGGATGAGACCCTGTATGCCTCATAATAGCGAATGATTTGATATAATCCCATGTACCGCGATATTCCACCTCGAAGTGGAACTGGTATTTAATTGTTCTGCTAACATCTGTGGATGCAGGGAAATAGGTTGGAGGGATCCAACTGGATTCCTCAAATATTTGAATTTGTTTCATATGTTGTATGTTGATTTATTAATAATCTGTGAATGATTATATTGGTAGTTGAAATTTATTAAAGGCCATAGTTTAGCCGAATACATTTTTGGTATCGTAGGATACTAGAAACATAAAATTGGATTTTTGGAAATTAAAACAGATAATTTTAAGTAAATTAATTTTAGAGAGATGAATAATTTTAAAAGGAGTAACGATTGATTTTTGAAATCCTATTGAATAAATTCCAAAATATGAGAATAGGATTTTAATAAATGAATTTTAAGTGATATTGTTTAAAAGTTGAAGAATTTATTTAAAATTAGGATTTTAAATAGTTTGAGAGAAATAAAGGGATTTATTTTAAAAGGTAATAAATGTTTAGAAAATCAATTTGGAATTTGATTTGGTGTTTGAAATAAATTTGGAAATCCAATTGGAATTTGATTTGGTGTTTGAAATAAATTTGGAAATAAATTTGGAATTTGATTTGGTGTTGGAAAGTGAATATTTGGGAATCAATTTGAAAAATTGTATATCAATGGATATTTGGAAATTTAAATTCACAATGGGAATTTATAAAGGAAAGCGAAATTTGTTTTAAAAATAAATATTGCTTTATTTTGAAGTGTGGAAAGAAATTTACGGATTTGGAATGCAAATTTAGAATAAATCAAAAAGGATTTATTAATTGATTTGAAATGACCATTTTGAAATGGAAGGTGTATTTTCCTTGGAAAGCCGAGTATGTTTTCAAAGTAGCTTTTAAAATATAAATTAAAAGTTCTAGAATTGGTTTTAGAAAAAGAATATTGTTGAAGATCGAATTCCTCACGTCCTCAATCCGTAATCCCCTTTCGTTCAAAAAAAAGATCGAATTCAGAAAAATGGCTCCCTTTTCTTTTTAAATCGTGAGTATCCCCTTCAATTTACCTAATTAAAAATCGCGAGTTTCATTCTAACTCTTAGACCAATTGAGGGAAATTCGGAGAGTGAGACGATGGGAAGGGCGACTTCATCGCAAAGTTGAGCTCGAGGTCATGTATGCAGGCGCGTCGCTGGCGAAGGTGTCGGCATGGTGAGGCAATTCCGATCGCGGCAAGTGTACATGCATGCGCGGCCTCTAGGTCGAGGTCAGGCGGGTTGTGATAAGGTATCGAGGTGAAGGTGTAGCTTCGTTCGATTTAGGGTAGTTTGCTAGATATTAAGGGTAAATTATTTTAAAGCATTTTAATCTAATAATTTTTTCGAGTTTAAAATTTTAATTCAATCTGTTATATTATTTCATTCGTCAAAAAGCAGAAAAGGAATATGAACAGTAAATATATGTATATATATCGGATTTTGGAAAATATAAGAGTTATATGAAGTTTTAAAAACAATATATATGTGTGTGTGTGTGTGTGTGTAAGATATACGAAAATAGAAATTTAAATGGTAATGTAGGTCATTTCATAAATATACTTGTTTTCAAAATAAAAATAAAATTATATAAATAAATGGTAGTTAAATGTTCGACCAATTCAAATGTTAATAAATCGTGAATTGTTTATACTAGGTCAAAATCTGTAAAGAAGTAAGCCGGTTCGAAAATGTATTACATGCATAAGCAAAGGTGAGTTTTTCTCACTCAATTGAAAATACTAGAATTTCAGTTATTGATTGATTATTTGGCTGTGTGTGTGTGTCTATATATATATATATATATATATATATATATATATATTTGGAGTGATTTCCCGCATTATATAGCGGATGAGACCCTATATGATGCATAATAGCAGATGATTTGATATAATCCCACATACCGCGATATTCCACCTCGAAGTGGAATTGGTATTTAATTGTTGTGCTAACATCTGTGGATGCAGGGAAACAGGTTGGAGGGATCCAACTGGATTTCTCAAATATTTAAATTTGTTTCATACGTTGTGTATTGGTTTATCAATAATCAATGAATGATTATATTGGTGGTTGAAATTTATTAAAGGCTATAGTTTAGCCGAATACATTTATGGTATCGTAGGATACCGGAAATATAAAATTGGATTTTTGGAAATTAAAGCAGAAGATTTTAAGTAAATTAATTTTAGAGAATTATATAAATTTAAAAGAAAGAATTTAAAAAGAGTAAAGATTGATTTTTGAAATCCTATTGAATAAATTCCAAAATATGAGAATAGGATTTTAATAAATAAATTTTAAGTGATATTGTTAGTTGAAGAGTTTATTTAAAATTCGAATTTTAGATAGTTTGGGAGAAATAAAGGGATTTATTTTAAAAGGTAATAAATGTTTAGAAAATCAATTTGGAATTTGATTTGTAGTTTGAAATAAATTTGAAAATCATTTTGGAATTTGATTTGGTGTTTGAAATAAATTTGAAAATTATTTTTGTATTTGATTTGGTGTTGGAAAGGGAATATTTGGGAATCAATTTGAAAAATTGTACATCAATGGATATTTGGAAATTTAAATTCACAATGGGAATTTATAAAGGAAAGGGAAATTTGTATAAAAAAAATATTGGTTTATTTTTGAGTGTGGAAAGAAATTTACGGATTTGGAATGTAAGTTTAAAATAAATCAAAAAGGATTTATTAATTGATTTAAAATGAACATTTTGAAATGGAAGGTGTATTTTCCCTGGAAAGCCGAGTATGTTTTCAAAGTAGCTTTTAAAATATAAATTAAAAGTTCTAGAATTGGCTTTAAAAAAAGAATATTGTTGAAGAAATTATTTTCGAAAATTGTTTTTAAATCTTTAAAGTTAATTTTATCAAATTGGTTATAGAAGTGATTATTTTAAAGATTGAATTGGTATTTGATTTAGAAAATGGTTATTTTAATCATTACACTTTTTCTAATAATTTTGTTTTTTTTTTTTTGAATTTGAGTTTTATATGAGATATTGATATAAAATTTCATAACTAATGTTTTAAAATAAAGTGTTTTAAAATAGTTTTTATTCTAAATGTTTCCAAGTATATACTTTTGGATAAGTGATTTAAATTATTTTTAAAGTATTCGAACTCGGTAAATCTTTAGTGGAAATAAATAATATTTGGAAATTTATTCCACGTAAGAAAAGTGATTTGAAATTTGTTTTCAAAGGGTTGAAGCGTGAAAATATATCCAGCGAAGATATTTTGAAAATAAATAATTGGAGAACAATTATTTGAAATTTGGTTATTGTTGTGAATATTGATTGATAGTTAAATAACCAACTATCAATATTAGCCTTTAAATGGAATTTGAATTTTGATGCAACCGGGGGTCGTATTCCAAACGGTTATCCGTAAACCACATCGAATCTTTGTGATGGATCTTTTGTTTAAAAGATAAAAGTGGAAATTTGTTGTGATTTAGTTGAAATCTGAATGTAACACTTAGTTTTAAAATAAGTGCTCATTATTCGGATTAGCCGGAAGAGGATTTTGTGTCATAAAACCCATTCCGAATAATGATACGATGAAATGGGATTGCGTTTGAAGATGGTGTTGAAGACCGGGTATTTTCGAAAACGTAAGGATTACCTGTCGAATGTCTCTGCACTGAGTTGCTCCGATATAGAGATTTTATCATTTTGTGATCGGGAGTCCGGACGTAATTAGTGAATATCCGGATTTGCAAGGGCTTCTTTGAAGTGCCTTCTGTTCCGTTCGATCCTGGAACAGACTTGTATGGATGTGTGTCTGACGTTACACTTTGGGATGTAAAACTAGTTTCTATCAAATACATTTCTATTGGTGGCGAAGAATTTATTATCTTAGCTTAACACCCTTCTATGAGACGTACGAGCTCAGAGGTTATGTAGTTGATGGTAACTTGTGATACATTCCCAATTTGGTAATGTGGCATACAAAGTGTTGCTGATCATTTGTTGATTGAAGCATGGCTTTTGCGAAAAGCGTAGCTTTGTGGACGAGACCTCATCGGACCTCACAACCCGGGAATGGTTGAAACAGGAAGGATGTAGTAAGATTTTTTGGGGGTAGCGCTCTCAGGGTATGTCCATTTCGTTCTGGAAAAAGGTGGTATCATGGTATAGAGCCCAGATATTTAACCTATGTGGTTGCTACAAATTTATTACTTTACGGTTGTTGCTTTGTGGTTGAGGATCCTCAGATAAAGGTAGGTAACGACTAGGGATGGCATACTCGTGTGTGGAGTTATCTAGTTACAGCTTCATTGCACCGGAAGCGTGAGGTAACTCGGCCTTGTGTTGGCAGAGAGCTGGTTAAGTTCTCGGGTCATCCCTCCAGAGGCATACCCATGTGGCCCAAGAAGTTCCTTAGCCTGACCATTTATTGGAAATCCAAAGAAACAATACGCGTCCTATACGGTTTTAGTTGTATAAGCTGCTATGGAATGCGGTGGTAACCTGCTATTGAACATGGTAGCTATAGTAAGCGTAGTACAAAATGTCTATGCTGGCTAAGATTAATATTATACTTTTGAAATGTTTTCTGCACTATGCACTATTGATAATATTAAAAATATTTTGCATATCAAGCATGTTTGACTATCATAAGAAGAAATCTCCTCCAATTCTGCGCTTGTATTGTGTGTGGAGCGAGAGGCCTTGTGGTAGTTTCATTTTCCAAAAGCATAGCGGATTTCTTTTCCTTTCTTTGTGAAAATAACCGTTTTAAGATCTCGCACCAGTTTCATGACTGACCTGGAGTTTATTGTTCCCTTTCTAAACTCTGGGTGCCCATAATTTTCCACACGGGCATCCTAGAGTCAGGTTATCATTATTCTAGAGCGAAGTCGGAAAAGTATGCTGTGGAGATCTGGAGGCAAGCTGGATAGCGAGACGTATCACTAGTATAAAATATTTCTTTTTCTCTATTGTGTTGTTGTAAACTCTGATAATGTAATGTAAAACTGATATAGTTCTTTTCTTCTAAAGATTATTCATTTATCTATTATATATTGTTCCACTGCGAAATGTGACATTCTGATATCATTTCTATTTATTCCTCTATCTTCTTCTTCTTTAACCCTAACGGTTTGGTTTTCCGCCATTCGATTGTTTGGCATTTGATACAGTGGACGTATTGATGTCGACTTTCGAACGTCAAAAAATTACATCGTTACACATTCTCAGCCAAGCGTAAGATAAAAAGCTCCAAGTATCAATATCCTATGACTGTGAATCTATATGAATTTTATCTCCACTGTCCTATGACTTTGAGTCTATTAAGTTTTAAATTTTTTACTATGTTTGATCATGCAATTTACAAAATCACTCCTCTGTTTTCACGTTGGTACCCTGTTGAAAAATTTAAGTTTTTTTTATAGTACTATCATTAATCTTATACAATACAATCTCTATCATGATTAATCATCGAACTTGGTAATTATACTTAAATTGCATCAAGTTATTACAAATTATAGTTGAAAGACAACAACTGCAACAATTTGTATACTTAAAAAATGCATCAATTAGAAAAACAACAGTTAGTATTATAAAAATTTAAATTAACTAAGTTTTATTACATTAAAATTAAGTTTTATAATAATTAACTAAACTAACTAAGTTTTTTAAATAAAGGTATGCTTTTTTGTACCTGTATTACATGCATTATTAGATATCTATATTGTAGAAATATCTCAGGATCCATAGGGAGTTATATATAAAAAAAATTGTACTTGGCAGTATCAATTGCATAAATTAAAAAGCAAACCTTTATCATTTATTTACCTTGGTAGTGACTTGTACAACATGTGACTTACAAAAACTGGACTCTACTTAAATTCTTTGAAGTATGTTGAATGTTATAACAGGGTTTTAAAAAGGCCATCAAATTGTATCAAAAAATATAAAGCACAATTTATTGCAACAGGTAAACGCTGTAAATAAATATCACAACCATGAAAAAACGCTATAAAAATAGGACAATTAACAGCGTTTTTGAAACGCTGTAAAAAAAAGTTCTACCAAATTAGACCAAACGTTGTTAAATGATTTCATGACTCCAGACAAACGATGTAGAAAAGGACATTTAACAGCGTTTATTCCTTGTCATATATATCTCTGACATATAACTACACGTCGATATATATGTAAAAGCGTTGTTAATAGCTTTTACAGCGTTTTTGAAACGCTGTTAAAGGTCCTATTTATTGTAGTGAATAAACTCGTAAGATCACAAATATGGCTTTTGGCTTTGGATAGATATGGATACGGCTAAGGATTTGGAATGTATGCATAATTGGATATTGACTCAAAACAGTCATAGATATCACTAACGATCCGGAGATCCTGGATTTGGATTGGCAACAGATTGGATTCTGGATTGAAAAATACGGCTATCAATAGATTATATTTTGGATTTTCGCAATTTAAAACACATCTTCCTATCGTAAGGCATATTTTTGAGGGCAAAGTGTTAACCCACCTTTTGCAAAGGTAGTATACAAGCGAATTTAACCAAACAGACTTCATGATCATTGAGGCCGATAAGTCCGGAGTGATGATTGTGGGACCCATAAATCTAGTACGGATAATAAAATGAAGTCGAGATTGAATGAATTTGATAGATATGCAAGGCAAAATGTTCGAAGTATGTAATATGGTTCAACACATAGGAGCAAGTGCATTCCGATAGAAAACAGTTAATAACTTAACAACCACAATAGGGATCGAAGTAAAACTCTAGGAACAGAAAGAGGGGTCGCACCCCCAAACATGTTACTTGAAGGGATCAGTACCGATCCCTCCATAAGGGTCGGCACTTTTCCCTTGTAGGGGTCGGCTATATTCAAATTCTGGCTGTGATTTGTCAATATCTCAATACCTACTGATCCAATTAACATGAAACTTAAAGCACAAGCTCATTACAACATATGGATCACCACATAAGGATCACATATCATTTGTAGCAAGTTGGAGGGATCAGTGTCTATCCGTCCATAGGATCGACTATAATCAGCCTTCACAACTTATTGCAACAAAGATTGATCAATAACTCAAGTTTTACTTATCCAATTAGCGTAAAACTCAAAGGCTTAGCACAATACAACATGGAGAATCTTCCCTAAGGATTGCATTCAATTTGGAAGAGACTGGATGGAAAAGTACCTATCCCTCTAGAGGAATCGGCAGAAATCGGAATTCAAGCAATACCACTTCATGGAAAATGCAATATCTCACAAACCGTAAGTCGAAATGGCATGAAATTTGGAGGGCGGGTAGCTAAACGTCATGGTGCACCCCTTATAAGGATCGCAGCCTATTTGGACACACTATCCTTATTGTGGGCCCTAATGGGCCTGAAAATTTTGGGTGGCCTAGTCTTGATCTCCCGAACCTTCTATCAAAATTTCAGCATGATTCGTGCACGTCTTCCCCTAAAAATACAGCAAGCATGGCATCAGAAAATGGATCTTCTTTCTACTTCTCTTTATCTTCAACCTAGGATAAACTCCGCCACGTTTATTCTTGGTTTTTATAACTGTAAAAAACTTTAGTATAATAAAAAAGATTATTTGGGTGTGGACGTAGGCCGGAGTAAGCTGAACCATCACAAATCTTATCTCTTTTTACTCGCTTTCTGATTGTTTTAATTTTTGTTCTTCATTTATTTCTCTTCATATTTCTATGATTGGATTGGATATTAGTACTTTTACATAATTGGGTGTTGGTGTCCAATTTAGACGCCAATAGTTTTGAAGTATAAATAAAGGTATTATAATCTTTTACAAATTATTGTTTCATAAAAACCTGAAAATCCCAAAAATGGGTTTTGGTCACATTTTCAGTTTTTCATCGAACTACCTATTTATGCAAACAGAATTCAAGAATGAATTTTCTGTCATTAGTTATAAACTAAAAGAGGGTTATTTAATTATTAAAACCATTAATTGAATATTTAAAATAAAATAAATATTCATAAACCAAAGCGATAAAATTCTGGATCATTACAATGATATACTAAGTTACAAATTAATTTCAGAGATCAAAAGGTAATCTTGTGATCTGAAAGGCTTAAAATGATTTAGAAATAGAATACCAAAACTAGGTTCGGATAGTTCGAGAATGAGAAAATAATGGTCCCAACCATATAATTTACGTTTTTATTCAAAATTTTGAAATTTAAAATAAAAATTGATAAGAAAACGCATAAGTTAGCATTAAGTATGTCATTTAAAGGAGTAGTGACATATAGGCTACTTAGGTAAAAGCTTGTAATGTCACCTTGTTTATTAAGATGATAACCAATGGGACATGTGTCCTTATACTAATAATTGCATGGAATAAGGAGGACAGATGTCCAATTTAAAAAAACTAAATTTGCCTTAGAGAAAGACTATAAATAGGATGGTAATTCCATTCGATTTTCATACTTCCATAAATCTAAAAAACTAAATAAAAGTAAGAAAACAAGGAAGATCTTAGGTAGATCCAAGGAATTAAACTATAGGCCAAAGCTATAATCACTTAGGTAATGAAAACTATCTAACTTCAAATTTTCAAGTCATTCCATGAAGTGGTGTATGACTTATAACATGTTTAATACATATATTGCATTGTTTTAACACTTTGAGTAGCATAGACGTATCTTTTGTTGTGTTTAAAATTTTGGACCTTAATCTAGTGTATATGATTAATGATATGGTAAATTAAAATAAAGAATAACTATAGTGGTTTATGATTATAAAATATTTTGAAGAATACTTATATACAATTATGATTTGTGATTTTTGACTGGAACATTAACTATATTGAATTTCGAACGCGTTAAAAGACAAAAGATCTAAAAAGTGCATTATTACTTTATTTCTGTTAGGATGCCAACCATAATGGGATAAAAAATTTCCAAGATCTAATTCCTTACTTCGTGTCGAAATAAATCCATGTGTAATCAAATTAATTTTTACATGGATTTCAGGTTTATTATGTTCCTAGTTTATAAAAGATTTCTACATATGTCAAATGAGTTTTGACAAATATGTTTGAAGAAAATTTACCTATTTTAATTAAATAATACATGTTTGATATGTTAATATAGTTTAAAATATGGTTTGGACATCTTGGAGAATTTTGTGATATTGCTTGAGATTTAAATCAAATCGATTCTACACTGGATCAGCGTTGCTTATGATGCAACATATAGACATTTCAGGTTTGGATAATAAAGATATCAGGACAACCCCGTAATGAAGAATATTTCTTATCTTTTGTTTAGTATTGTAAATCTTGATGTGTATATATATATGAATGAAGATGAAAACAAGATTATATGTAAATTATCTTGTAAAATACGTATGAATGTATAATATTTCTTCATCTTGAAACCATTTACTCTGATTGATTTAAGATTTTGGCATTTTTCTTTGTGAACTTATGACATTAAAATCATAGCACCACATTATGAGGGTAGCACGCTTGGCCAGCAAAGAGTGTCTGAGCGAGGTGTTACATTGATACAACTAAAGGGTACATACATCGCCTTCAATAAACGCTACAACAAAAGAAGTATAAATAAATGCATAAATTTATAACCGAGCGGAGGTGATTCCAAATGTTAAGCATCTTACGACAATGTTATATAATAACAATGTTGCGTTAAAGTTCACAAAAGAACTTAAGGCTCACTAAAAATCGAGTGACATACTCTAAATAGTTCCACGTGATAAAAGCAGTTTATCAACATCAAAGATAGTTGATTGATGTGGTAGATAATTCAAAAAAATAGCATATTCATTCACTAAATCACTGACCCTATTAGTTTTTCGAGAAAACCGATCAAAGGAGGTGGAATAAGATTCCATAATTGACCCCAAGTGTAAGTAAGAGATTGATAGAGTTAGGAGTATGCCTTAGGGGGAATTATGCAATTTGTTACACATACCTAACTCGATAACTAATCTTGTTCATAAACAAAAGGTGTTTTCCTTCTATTATTACTTATTATATTATGATATAATCAATTAAGTAATTAATTTAAAGTGTATTAAATAGAAAATACTTAAATTATATGTCATGTGACAGTAATTACAATGTGTTGTAATCATCAAAAATTTATCACATTAAAAATAACATATTATTATAAATATTCCTAGTTATGATGTTTCGAGATGGACATCGATACAACCATTGAGACTAAAGTGCACACTCTCCAAATTTTGGATTATTTATTACTAATGGCTATTAGGGGAACCAAGAGGTTACGTACTGATAATTATTGGACAACCATGGCACGACTTACTTGAGAGTTTTCTGTTGGTTAATATAACTAAGGTCAAATAGAGTATCTCGAAGGGATGATGCTACATAGTTTTCTCGACTTAAGAATACGGTAGAACTTCAATATGGAGATTCCACTTTGATTATGGTTAAATCATGACATGATGCCCATTGAACGACTAGAATTGGATCTGAGTTGAAGCATTGGAAGTGAAAAACCATTCAACAGAGAATTTGTCTACTCGGTTATATGATGTTGGTATCATGGTTAACTATAGTCAACTCAAAGTCAAAATATCTGATCAGAATAGTGCAGATAATAATAATAAATGTTTTTACTGAACCAGTGACATTGTTTATGGACCTAAACCAGTGACATTGTTTATGGACTAACCAAGTTGAATATGGATGAAGTTGGAATTTTGACCAAAACCCAATTCCATAAGATATAGTGTGATATAGTGTTGAAAAGAGAACCGGTGTACTTAATCATTACTACTGGGTACCGCTTATAACAAGTAAAATTGAATTTTACCGGAAAGATGTGTAAGCGATAAATTCAGCCAAAATGTCACACCACTAGTTAAGATGACATGAATGTTAGCATTCAAGTAGTTTGATATTAATCGCCACCTGAATTTATACCTTTGAGTCGCACAACCAAAATAATGAATACTTCGATAAAACCTGTTAGCGCTAAAATTGGTCACTAACACCCAAATCCAAGTGAAAGTACCAAACAACAATCACAGTTCACAGGTAGGATGTATGTAGAGGTCATTTAATATGAAGAATAACAGAAATTAAAATGAAAGCGGTAAAGACACGGAATTTATAGTGGTTCGGCTAACTCTGGACTACGTCCACTCCAGTAATTTCTTTTTTTATTGCTGTAACAATCGATTACAGTTACAAAGTGATAGGCTAGCCTTAGCCTTAGGGGATAGAAAGTTAGAGAGCAGGAGAGAGAATCAGGATCCCTTTTCTGAACCCCCACATGCTGTATTTATAGGCAAATCCTGAGTTGTTGGGCCTTTGCGTGATTTAGGCCCACCGAGTTTATGGCCGGTCCACATATGCCAAGCCATGTAATGCCGAGCCATCAATGCCGATCCGTTCCATGCCGAACGAAGCGTCTGGAGGAAGAATGCCGAACAAAGCCTGATAGAATAATGCCGGTCGAGGCATTTGAGTGATGCATGCCGATCGATGCTGGGGTGAGGTGTGCCGAGCGTACTTTAATTCTGAGTTCAAATGCCGAGTGGAAGATGCCGAGTAAAAGAATGCCGGACGTACTTCAATGCCGAGTACAAATGCCGAGTGGAGGAATGCCGGACGTATTTCAATGCCGAATATGCCGAACAAACTATCATGCCGAACATAACTAGGTGCCGAACAGACCTAAATGCCGAACACAAGCAAATGCCGAATATATTTAACATGCCGATCATACATAAATACCGGACCTATCTTCATGTCGAACATAGTTAGCATGCCGAGCATAATTAAGTGCCGAGCACACATAAATGCCAGACATATACAAATGCCGAACATACTCTCCTTGCCCAATTTCATAACTGGTCTTCTGCCTAATCAATTCATGCCGAATGATTGCCGATGCCGAACCATATTTCCTAGACCCAAACCATAGTTGATTCATCTTTATCCAATCATATTTCCATCTCCTAAGCACGTTGCGTCATCCATCCATCCAGTCGACTGAATCCATCGTACACCAGCCTTGACGAACGTACAACCGATTAAGTTAAACCCGCACGTCCATGGCCTGGTAAAAAGGCGGGTTAACAAAACCACATGATTTAATTAATTTATAATCGTTGGAGATTTACTAAATTACTCTATTTGATGTTTGAATACCATTAGTATTTGATCAAATGCACGCAGACACATACATACATACATACATACATACATACATACATACATACATACATATATATACATATAATGTTGTGCGTATGAGTATCGATATAAGATATCGGTATGACAATTAAATTGAAATGGAATAATACTAATTGGGTTTTGAAATAAACTGAGGCACATTCCACTCATGCTATGGCCGGCCATAGAGAGGGGAGGAGATGAGGATATTTTGAATTTGAAACAAAAACTAAGAGATAATTAAGGGAAGGAAAATCAACCCCCTCCACCCTCTTTACTAATCTTTTATTGCCTCCTTTATGAGATTTCTTAATCCAGTAATTTCACTTTTTGTGTTGTATTCCTATCGAATTTTAATTATAGCCTAGGGAAAAACCTTTTGAAATCAAAAAACAAAAGGTGGTTCCTATCATTTGATTTTTTAAAAATCCAAAGATCGATTCAACTGAGTTTAGGAGCATCAATTCATCGTATCAAGGTATGATTTTTTTAGCAACACCCAAGGTAATTATTTGATATGATTTATTTATATTACTCGCATGTTTGATTTTCATATGATTTAACTTATGTTTCTATGGTTTATTTTACAATAAGTAACTCAAACTTTTTTATGTCCGTCTCTATTAAAAGTATGTCAATTATGTTGATTTAATTCAGATATACTTTTGTTCTTCCTCTCTTTTCAAAATATGTTCATTATTATTGATATGATTTAGATACTCTTTCTCCTTTGCAAATTTGTTGTTGTTCTCTATGTTATTTAGATTTGAATGTTATTATTATGAATTTACATATGCCTAATTTATCCACTTCTTGTCCGGTTGTATTCAAAATTTTGTTGATGAAAAAAAATTGAAGTTTGATTGAGATATATTTTACAATTTTATAATATTTACATACATAAATGTAAATAAACTGTTCATATTAATTTCTTAACTTTCACCTTAAAAATTTAATTCCTTTTGTTACATGATTGATATTTTGAATATGAATGATTTAAATATTGTTTACAAAAAAAGGTTTTTTCTTCTTTTGATCTAAAATTCATGAATGGCCTTTTGTGTAAGTTCTAAATCTTTTATCTCTTTTCAAACTTCAAAGCTTTGTGTAAAATCCTAACTTTAGTTTTCTTTCTAAACTAAAAACTTGACGTAAATATTAATTTTAAATTCTAAATATATATGTATGTATGTATGTATGTATATCTATGTGTGTGCACATGTTAAATTATGAATGTTTGCATATAAATAAATTATTTTAAATTCCAAAACATCAGTTGTAATATATATATATATATATATATTGAAAATGATATATATATATATATATCTGTGTGTGTCAGTGGGGTAACATACATGTGTTGGTTTAATTCAAAATTACATGATGGATCATGTGTAATAAATGTAATATTTAATATCAAATCTTTCTTTAATTAAAAACAAATTCACCATTGGTAATTTTAAATTTCAGATCATATAAGATTGTATAATATGTTTTCAATGCACGCACATACACTCTTTTACACATATATTATTTATAAATAATTTTAAATCAAAATCTTGGACAACAAAGGCATATGTAAAGGGGAAATAAGTTTATTGCGGTATAAATTTCAGCAGCTACATACGGTCACATTAATTACGGACTCTTCTTATCTATAGGAAGTGCACTTCACACAAGCTAGTGTATTTGATACATTTTAAACTCAAACTTAAAAAGACTATATATATATATATTATAATTTCTTTTAACCAAATATTAAAATAAATATTTATTTAAAAAGTTATTAGATTACATCTAAAGTTCATCTAGGCTTCATTGACTCAACTAATATCAAAATGGAAATTTATATGAAATTCACCCACTTAACCTGCTTCCGACTGGCCAGATTACTTCATTATCATACCTTATTGTCTCCAAAAGTTACTAGCTCTAGTTTACACCTTTCTATCGTGAGTACGCTACTCTCGGCAATCGTCACATTTAGTCTTTTTTCATGAAGCCTATCTTAATTTATCTTTAGTGACGTATGAAATTTAATCTTTAAATTTTCGATATCCCCTCCTCTTCCCATAATTTCTAGATAATTATCAACCTCCTTCGAAGTACCTTTTATCAAACCTTAGTTTCCATACTTAAGTTTTTACTCTTATGATTTTTGTGTATTTACTTTTCGTTTGGCTCTACCTCTTTTGGCATTGGCCCTACGGTATATGTTAGGAACTGCCCCCTTCTAGGGTTTACCGTAAATACCATTAATAAAAGATTTTTTAGTTTTGGAGATAATATATATAGGGTTTACCTCATTTCGAACTCCTTCAACGGCCAAGTAGGAGGAATTAGCCTTTGTTTTATTAATAAAAAATTATAAATGGTTTTTGAATAAACTATTTGTAGTACAATAGGGTTTTAAAACCCTGTAAACTATTTTTAAGGTACCCATTTCTTCCCCTCTCATTTTCAACTATCATATCGAGTCGTTGACCTATCTTTCAATTTTTTTTCAATTTTCAAACAAAAATCAACATGAAACATACACTTTGATCAATCTTTACAATCTCATCTTTCTCCCATTCAATTTTATTAACTTCAGCCTCTAAAACCCTTATCCTCAAATTCTAGGATCTGGGAAAAAACCTAATTCTAGCAATTTTGATGATGGATAATGAAAACTTAGAAGGCTCTAGCTCTGCTGCTCCTGCATGAAGGAGGAAAACATCGGTTCGACATCGATGACTATGGATATGGAGTAGGTTTCCAAATGTAATTTCACCAATATGCATGTTTCGATCAGTCATAATGCTTCAAGAAGGAGTTTATCACATTTTCACGTACGGGAAAAAGCTCGCAGATTATCGATTATTATTGTTACGATTTATTAATGCATTACTTTCTTTTAATATATTACTAAATTGTTAAAAACAATACTATAGGTAGAATCATGATGA
Organism: Allium cepa; assembly: GCA_030765085.1. Classification (NCBI taxonomy): domain Eukaryota; kingdom Viridiplantae; phylum Streptophyta; class Magnoliopsida; order Asparagales; family Amaryllidaceae; genus Allium; species Allium cepa. The sequence continues at coordinate 190,844,536 of CM060930.1, read as the reverse complement.
CCATTCACAACAATGTTGAAATGGTGGGAAAAAATTAGTTTACATCCCTATAGTAGAGCCCGGTCGTTAAGGTATTTGGTAGGTTTTATTCATGTTGTAGTTGGACGACGGTGGCCGACAACACATATATTTTTTGAATGCTGGGATTGGTTTTGTACCATCTGATTTAACCATGTTGACATCTATAACTACTAGGTTGAACACACTTAGTATTTGATATGATGAGAGTTGGAGCCAGTTTGGCAATGCTAGTAAATTTCTTCTACTACTTGTTGACTCTGATATCAAGGTTGGAAATGTTGTTATCTCATCTTGTAAAATATTTTGATGAAAACTATCTAATACAAAATTTAATTTGGACCGCATTGCTAGGGTATTTGTGTTGTATATGATAAAGACTCTTTTTCACAATAACAAATGACACAGTTAGTCTTGGGTATTGGGAGTCGATTCTTGATTTGGAATTAGCTCAGTAATTTGATTGGAGTCAACTATTCTTGGATATTTATACCAAATTCTAGATGTATCCCTAATCAAGGGAGATCATGTCATTGGTTTTATCGAGTTGTTACAGATACATTTACTTTTGTATAATTGATTTCTTATATCTTAGTCGAAAAATTATTCATTTATTTAACATATTTTATTTATTTCTTGTACTGGTTCTTCGAATGTATGACCGTATGCGGCTATACTGTGAAAGAAACCATGAAGCAATAATATTAGTAATACTCAAAGCATGGAAAAAAGAGAACAGATCTAAAACACATGATACTGCAGCTCATTTGTTTTCCAGCACACATTATCTTATTGATCATAGACTGGCTAGTCATATCAGTTGAAATCCATGGGACATATAGGTCGCATATGATCTAAATAAGGAGGTGGTTGCTTGAAACTTACCATGAAACGACTGCCTCTGCTTGTTTCTCCAAGAGCCTTTTATCAGTTATATTTAGGAGAAAGGTGCATGCTGCAGTTGACCGACCTTATAGCTATCCATGTAGATCCTCCTCTACACATGTCATGTAGAATAAAAAATATAGGTAAACAGATATTACCGACACGCTTGAGATTGTTAGTCAAATTACAACATATAGTGTAACGTTGCGACTTTTCGACGCTCGAAAACCGACATCAATACGTCCACTGTATCAACTGCCACATAGTCGAATGCCGAAAAACCGTACCGTTATGGTTAAAGAAGAAGAAAAAGGTAGAAGAAGAGAGAAAAAGATAGAACAGAACAGAAAGGAGCAACAGAACAATATCAGAATCTCACAATCGCAGCGGAACAACATATAATAGATAAATGAATAATCTTTAAACAAAAGAACTATATCAGTTATTACATTACATCGCATTACATTACATTACATCATCAGAGTGTATAACAACAAACAACAACAAACAGCGGAAAAGAAATACTATATACTAGTTGATATACGCCATGTCATCCAGCTTGCCTCCAGCAACTCCTGAATTCCAGAATATCTTGATAACCTGACTCTAGACTGCCCGTGTGGACATTGGTGGGCACCCAGAGTTTAGGAAGGAAAACAATAAACTCCGAGTCAGTCATGGGACTGGTGTGAGAACTTAAAACAGTTTATCTTTAAAACAAAGAACAGGATAATTTCAAAATAGATTCGCAATGCTTTTTGGAAATGAGACTACCATAAGGCGTCCCGCACACACACACACACACAATGCAAACGCGGAATCGGAGGAGATTTCTCCTTATGATAGTGAAAGATGCTTAATACGCATTAAAAAGAACATTTGATATTATTACTAGTGCATAGTGTAAAAAAAATCATTTCGAAAGTAAAGATATAAATCTTAGCCAGCATAGGCATTCCGCACTTATGCCTACTATGGCTACCATCCAAACAGTGGTGACCACCATAAGTGAATGATAGGTTCTACAACTAAAACCGTACAAGATCATATTGTTTCTTTGGATTTCCGACAAATGGTCAGGCCAAGAAACTTCCCATTGACACATGGGTACGCCTCTGGAAAGACGACCCGAGAACCTAACGTTATGGTTAGATCTCTGCCAACACAAGGTCAGGTTACCCTTCAAACTGGGTAACTACTACACGAATATGTCATTCCCCGATCGTAACCGATCTACATCCGAGGATCCTCGATTCCAACAACCACAAAGTAATAAATTTGCAGCAACAACATAGCTTAAATATCTGGGCTCCATACCATGATACCACCTCTACCCAGAAGGAAAGACATACACTAAAGGGCGCTACCCCCGATAACCTTGCCCCATCCTTCCTGTTTTGACCATTTCCGGGTGTGAGGTCCGACGAAGTCTCGTCCACAAAGCCACGCTTTATACAAAAGCTATGCTTTGTTCATCAAATGCTCAACAGCAATTCGTATGCCACATTACCAATTTGGGAATGTATCATTAGTAACCATCAACTACATAACCTCTGAGCTCGTACGCCTCAGAGAAGGGTGTTAAGCTAAGAGAATAAATTCTCCGCCACCAACAGAAATATATTTGATAGAAACCAGCTTTACATCTCAAATTGTAATGTCAGACACACAATTCATACAAGTCTGTTCCGGGCTCGAACAGAACCGAAGGCACTTCCAAAGAAGCCCTTGCAATCCGGATATTCACTAATCATGTCCGGACTTCCCGTCACTAAGGGTGATAAAACCTCTATATCGGAGATCAGTCGATGCAGAGTCATTCGACGGTAATCCTTCTGTTTTCAAATATATCCGGTCTTCAACACCGGTCATCAAATACAATCCATAACGACGTATCACATATTCAGAATGGGTTATACGACCCCAAGGTCCTTTCCCGGCTAACCCGAATAGTGAGCGCTTATTTTAAAAAGAAGTGTGGCATTCAAATTCAAGCAAATCACAACAAATACCTATTTAAAGGTAAATATTGATAGTCGGTTATATAACTATCAATAGGCATGCTCAACATCACCAGATTCCAACTAATTTCCCAAATTATTTATTTTCCAAAAATATTTTTACTAGATATATAATTTCCACACTTCAACCATTTGAAAACAAATTTTCAAATCACTTTTCACCTTTACCACTTTTGAAAACAAATTTCAATCATTTTCCTTACGCGGGAATACTTTCATTTCAAAATGGTTCATTTAAACCAGTTAAATAAATCCTTACCAATTTACTTTATATTTACGTTTCAAATCCGTAAATTTATTCCCACACTTTAAAAATAAATCAACGTTTATTTTTAAACAAATTTCCCTTTCTTTTATAAGTTCTATAGTGAATTTACAATTCCAAAATATCTATGAATATACGATTTTCAAATCGATTTCTAATATTCATATTCAATTTATCTTTAAAAGATAAAATCTCAAAACATTCACTTCATATTGGAAAACATTTCCATACTTATTTAATAATAAATGATTCACAAATCCATTTATTTTCAACACTTGGAAAATATTCAATATACTTAAATCGAAATTAAGTATATATTTCATTCTTTAAAGGAAACATCCTTTCAAACACATTTATTTGGGTCAAAACGAATGTTGCGTAAAACATCGTTACGACGACCCAAAATCACTAGTATAGGGATTTGAAATTAAGATAGATATATAAATCCCAATACTATATAAAACATTTCCTTTCGGAAATCATTTATTATGACAACAGTGTTATAGTCCACCATTTCCTTCCGCTTCTCGAAAACGTCTATTTCAACAATAAATGTTGAAATCTATGGTTTCGATAGTTAATCCATTTTAAAACATCTTTAAAACAATTAACTTCATTTTATAATATCACTTCCCCAAAAACATATCCATTTTATTTAATAATATATTCACTGTCCAAAATCGTGAATATACTTCATTAACCAAATTCAATATTTTCTACACATTTTATTTCAAGGATAATTCGCTATCCGAAATCGCGAATATATCTCCTTTAATAACCTTCTATATTAAATTTATCAAATTCAATTGATTTCGAATTTATAAATAATGTTTATAAATTCCATTCCTATTTATAAAAACTTCAATTATAAAATTCCTTTTAATAAATCAATTCAATTTATAACTCAACTTTATACCCAAAATCCGATTTATAAGTTAATTATTTATAAATCTTTTATTTTACAAAATCTATTCATTTCATAACTTCACAATTTATAAATCTATAAATTTTATTCACTTGTGAAATCCATTTATACTTCATTTTAACACTTAATAAAACTCGTTTCACAATTCCTATATTTTTAATTTATAAATATAAATCTTAGAAATCTTTTATATAAACCGTTTATAATAATTCAAAAATCTCAATTTAAATAAACCAATCCTTTTAATAATTTACAAAATGTTATTTAAAACTTATATAACTCCAAAATCATACTTAAGTACTATTTTCCAAAAATATAGCTTTTATAACAATAAAATTATAATGTTTATTTATTTTAACAATTCAAAATTTAATAAAACGTATACTTTCAAAAATCACTTTAAAATTCTTTTTAAAATCAAAAATAATTATTTTAAAACTTCAAAAATGGATCCGATGATGCAACAGCACCAAATAGTCAATCACGAGAACAAAGACATCATATATCAGTATATGATAATCAACAAATATCACAATATCTGTAATCAAATAAATATTGGTGAGGAATCCAGTTGGATCCCTCCAACCTGTTTCCCTGCATCCACAAACATTAGCACAATACCAATTCTGTTCCAGTATGGAATTATCGCGGTATACGGGATTTATAAATTATTATCCGCTATTATGCGGCGCAATAGGGTCTCATCCGCTATATAATGCGGAAAATCAACTCCAAGTACATATATAATACCAATTCCAATCAAGATGGAATTATCGCGTTATATGTTTTTAATAAATAACCACCGCTTACTAACGGCGTATAATGCCTATATTTAACAATCAATAGATAACAATCATCATTCAAACATACAATCAAGAATTTTAAATCTAACTATTTAAAATTTAAATCGAAACTGATTCGATTGAGTGAGAAGTTCTCACCTTGAGTTTCCGATAATAGTTGTAGCGTTTTATTTTGAATAAAATTAAACGTGCGTTTAATTTTACCTGAAATTTAAACTAGATCCAAATGACTCCAATCCAATTCCATAGCGTAATGCTCGTCCATACGAACCCAACACAATTCGTTTCGTGCGTTTTCGACCTCGTATGAAGAAGTTATGACATGTATAAGTTTACACGAATTATTATACACATAAATTAACAAATTTATTTTAATTTTTAAACCAAACAAATCTGGGCCGCTCATCCTTTAAACCCTCAAATCCTGGCCGCACTTTCATCATCTTCCCAAAAACGAAAATGTTCCATTGAATGCCGAACCCATAGCCGCCAATCATTCTCGAATTTTTTGCAACCAAACGACTCGATTTCACGACGATCAGGATACGCCACTACGACGAGCAATGTTGACTCCACCTTCAGCCAAGAGCATAGCAAGCTCGGCCCTCTCTAGTGCATGAAAAACGATGATGAACGACCACGAATGCGCCCCCCCTATCGACCTCTACACGGCCCCAATTCAGATCACCACCGTTGATCTTGTAGTCCTCGTCGAGCCTAACGTTTTTCATTTAGGGAGTTTCCGATAATACTGAGTGTACTGAGAGAAAATAGAGGTGAAAAGATGGAGGATTTCGGCCATTGGTTTATATAAGTGGCGGCGGCTCTGATAAACCCTAGGGTTTTGATTTTTGTGAAATAATGAAGTTAAGGGGTCCTTTTATAGAAATTTACGCAAACACTATTCATCCGATTTTTTCCGAACTCCAAACGAAACGTGCCGGTTGGCGTTTCTAAGGTTTACCCCGCGTTCCGAACACAATGGAACATGTTTCGGAGGCTAATTCGATCATCTGTGCGAGTTACGGAAATAAACGATCAATTTTAAATTAAATCGATTTAAACAAATTTCTATGCATTTTAGCTTGCCTCGGACAAATCGTAAGTCCGATTGACACGAAATTTGAAACCATACAATAATATCACATTACGGATCCGATGAAACTGGTTTCGTTGAAATCCGAGACTGTTTGAAAAATGACTATTTTAACTCGTCAATTAAATATTAAAATATTCAATTTTTCACAAATTAACTTTTAATTCGATTTTAAAAGTTCTATAACATCATTCTAACTCTAATATGATATAATAAAATTTTAAAAATCATTTTCAATCGTATTTAACCCAATTTCCAATTATTTCTGTAATTTCAACTATTAAATTATCGATTTAATTATCCAATTAAATCCAATTATTCGAAATAAAATTTATTCGACTTATAAATTTCACTTATTAATATTTAAAATCAATTAAATATATAAATTTTAATTGACAGAAATTCTGGATCGTTACAAACTTCCCCCCTTAAAAGAATTTGTCCTCGAAATTACCAAGTAAGAAAAAGTTACAGAATCCATTAACTTTCCCAAAACAAACCGTTCAATTTAGATTTTTACAAATCTCTTATGTGTTTAACTTTTCCAAAATTCATATTTAAACTTCTTACAAAATATTTACTAAGTTTCCAGATCCAAACTTAGTTTTCAAAAATTTCCTAATTTTCTTAAAAATATTCTAACGCCTTAAATTTTCGGAAAAATTCGCCATAGCCTCCTTTGCGCGGCTCGATTCGAAAAAAAAATGATAGTATATATATCACAAATATACATCTCATCGAGTGATGAGGCATCCCACAGGGAAAAAGTGTAAAAGTATGATATTTAATCCGAGATATGTACCTTATATTTTATTAGCGAGCATATACGGCTAATATAGCGCGAAAGCGAGCTCCAAATGCGAAGCAAGCGCAATCCGCACCTACTAAACACTCAACAAACAAATGAGAAACATGTATATGCGAAAATAATATCAATATACATCATATAACAACACAACAACTACATGTGCCAACATTGCAATGCATTCAATCAACAAATACAACCACCAAATCAATATAAATTCACTTTTCATTAATATTCAATGAATTGATTTTCCAATTGAATCGTTAACATTGGATTTAATTAACATTCATTCATTCGTTTCCAATTAGTTTACATTCACTAATTAAATTCACATTAGTTCACTTTCAAATCAAATTCAATTCTATTCAAGTTCATTTTCTTCCAAGTTGGATTTAATGATTTATAGCTTTCAATTTCGCTAATTCAATTTCATTAACACTTAATGAATTTATATACAATCAACTAACATCCATACCACAACCAATGTATATTCAACATAACCAAATTATTTAATTTACGTTCAATTTGGTCCAACACTTTTAATTCCAATTGGTTCATATTAAATTGACTTCCATTCAATTATTCAACTTCTCAATAACATTAGCTTTTAATGAATTAACACTTACATTCATTATTCCATATCAATTTATTTACATTCGATTGATTACTTTACTTCGATACCAAAATCAACTTCATTATTCAACATTACTTAAGTTATATTCCATTTCAAAATCATTTGTTTAACTTAACTTAAATTTCCACTTATAAATTCAATTCAAATTCCAATTCTAAAGTAAATTCTATTTAACTTTTTACCGAAGTCAAATTCCACCACTTATTCAAATTCCATCTCATTTTGCTTAACAAAATTGTTTAACCACTTCAATAATTGGTTTTACTTATCCTTTCCCATTCTATAAGTTATACAACTTATTTATTAACTTTCAAATCCATTAACTTATCCAAAGCTAAATTTATTATTCATATTATAAGTTCAAAAATCATTTCACTTATATTCATCAATTATAACTTGGATTTTAATCGATTCACTTATACTCCCTTTAACTTAACTCCATCCTTTAAGTTAAATTTATTCTATCCAAATTCGAATTGTATAAGTTATTAACTCATTTATCATTCCCATAATATTTAAATAGGATTCCAGAGTCTTTTCAACCTTTCAAAATCATTTTTGAAATCAATTCAAATTATCCTTTGAATTTCAAAACCCAAACTTAAAATTTTCCAAACAACTTTCATTTAAAACAATTTGGCAGCAATCCCTCTTTTGGAAACCCGAAAATGAACACCGATGATGTCATGATCATCATCAGAATTATTTTCCAGCGACCGAAAAGAGTTTAGAGCTTTAATTTCTCCAAAACAATTTTCCAAAATATCAAATCCTTTCAAAACACTTCTTTGGAATTTTATTTTCAGATTATAAATCACATTTACAAACCTTTTACTTATATATTTTCACTTCTTATATATAAGATTATTTCACAAGTGTAAATCATTTTAATTATAACTTCATACTTATAATTCATTTGCTTATACAATTATTCTTTTACAGCTGTTGTTTTTATTTAACTTATTCAACAACCAAACAATCTTTCAATTAACTTATATATATTCTTACATTTTTTTTACGACCAAACAACCAATTTATATACACTTTAATAATTCTGAAAAATTATTCTTTTGTATATAAAATATAACCAAGGTAAAATTATTTCATTTACCCTATTTTAAAACGATATCATGTCAAATTGTTCTGTACAAGTGTTTAGAGATCCCTATCAATAACGTTAATTACTCGTATTGACCAGAATCCATATACCACTCAACAAACCAATCATCACAATATAAAATAATTTATATTCATTAACAAATACGCACTCGTATATATTATTACACTTACACTCATTCTAGAGTACTACTGACTCCATCTCTAATGAGTAATTCCCAACAGAGCCATGGTTGTCGCTTAACCATATGCTCTGATACCAAATGTAACGTTGCGACTTTTCGACGCTCGAAAACCGACATCAATACGTCCACTGTATCAACTGCCGCATAGTCGAATGCCGAAAAACCGTACCATTATGGTTAAAGAGGAAGAAAAAGGTAGAAGAAGAGAGAAAAAGATAGAACAGAACAGAAAGGAACAACAGAACAATATCAGAATCTCACAATTGCAGCGGAACAACATATAATAGATAAATGAATAATCTTTAAACAAAAGAACTATATCAGTTATTACATTACATCATCAGAGTGTACAACAACAAACAGCGGAAAAGAAATACTATGTACTAGTTGATATACGCCATGCCATCCAGCTTTTCAACCATCGCCAGCGGCTAATAACCGCCGTGGCTTACACCGGTATCCCAAACTTGCTTTTACGGCCAGCCTTTCGACTGTCACAGCTTACGCCTAACCAACCCCTATTCACTAAGAGAGGACATGTAGGGGTAAGGGTCTCCCGTTCGCCACCTAACCGCGAAGCGAGAACCCCCATCACATTTCACTAAGATAAGCAAGTATCGTCCACAAAGCCACGCTTTATACAAAAGCTATGCTTTGTTCATCAAATGCTCAACAGCACTTTGTATGCCACATTACCAATTTGGGAATGTATCACTAGTAACCATCAACTACATAACATCTGAGCTCGTACGTCTCAGAGAAGGGTGTTAAGCTAAGAGAATAAATTCTCCGCCACCAACAGAAATATATTTGATAGAAACCAGCTTTACATCTCAAATTGTAATGTCAAACACACAATCCATACAAGTCTGTTCCGGGCTCGAACAGAACCGAAGGCACTTCCAAAGAAGCCCTTGCAATCCGCATATTCACTAATTACGTCCGGACTTCCCATCACTAAGGGTGATAAAACCTCTATATCGGAGATCAGCCGATGCAAAGTCATTCAACGGTAATCCTTCCGTTTTCAAAAATATTCGATCTTCAACACCGATCATCAAATGCAATCCAAAACGACGTATCACATATTCAGAATGGGTTATACGACCCCAAGGTCCTTTCCCGGCTAACCCGAACAGTGAACGCTTATTTTAAAAATAAGTGTGGCATTCAAATTTAAGCAAATCACAACAAATACCTATTTAAAGGTAAATATTGATAGTCGGTTATCTAACTATCAATAGGCATGCTCAACATTACCATATTCCAAATAATTTCCCAAATTATTTATTTTCCAAAAATATCTTTACTAGATATATAATTTCCACACTTCAACCATTTGAAAACAAATTTTCAAATCACTTTTCACCTTTACCACTTTTGAAAAAAAAATCAATCATTTTCCTTACGCGGAAATACTTTCATTTCAAAATGGTTCATTTAAACCAGTTATATAAATCCTTACCCATTTACTTTATATTTACGTTCCAAATCCGTAAATTTATTCCCACACTTCAAAAATAAATCAACGTTTATTTTTAAACAAATTTCCCTTTCTTTTATAAGTTCTATAGTGAATTTACAATTCCAAAATATTTATGAATATACGATTTTCAAATCGATTTCTAATATTCATTTTCAATTTATCTTTAAAAGATAAAATCTCAAAACATTCACTTCATATTGGAAAACATTTCCATACTTATTTAATAATAAGTGATTCACAAATCCATTTATTTTCGACACTTGGAAAATATTCAATATACTTAAATCGAAATTAAGTATATATTTCATTCTTTAAAGGAAACATCCTTTCAAACACATTTATTTGGGTCAAAACGAATGTTGCGTAAAACATCGTTACGACAACCCAAAATCACTAGTATAGGGATTTGAAATTAAGATAGATATATAAATCACAATACTATATAAATCATTTCCTTTCGGAAATCATTTACTATAACAACAGTGTTATAGTCCACCATTTCCTTCTATTTCTCGGAAACGTCTATTTCAACAATAAATGTTGAAATCTATAGTTTCGAAAGTTAATCCATTTTAAAACATCATTAAAACAATTAACTTCATTTTATAATATCACTTCCCCAAAAACATATCCATTTTATTTAATAATATACTCACTGTCCAAAATCGTGAATATACTTCACTAACCAAATTCAATATTTTCTACACATTTTATTTCAAGGATAATTCGCTATCCGAAATCGCAAATATATCTCCTTTAATAACCTTCTATATTAAATTTATCAAATTCAATTGATTTTGGATTTATAAATAATGTTTATAAATTCCATTTCTATTTATAAAAACTTCAATTATAAAATCCCTTTTAATAAATCAATTCAATTTATAACTCAACTTTATACCCAAAATCTGATTTATAAGTTAATTATTTATAAATCTTTTATGTTACAAAATCTATTCATTTCATAACTTCACAATTTATAAATCTATAAATTTTATTCACTTGTGAAATCCATTTATACTTCATTTTAACACTTAATAAAATTCGTTTCACAATTCCTATATTTTTAATTTATAAATATAAATCTTAGAAATCTTTTATATAAACCATTTATAATAATTCAAAAATCTCAATTTAAATAAACCAATCATTTTAATAATTTACAAAACGTTATTTAAAACTTACATAACTCCAAAATCATACTTAAGTACTATTTTCCAAAAATATAAATTTTATAACAATAAAATTATAATGTTTATTTATTTTAACAATTCAAAATTTAATAAAACATATACTTTCAAAAATCACTTTAAAATTCTTTTTAAAATCAAAAATCATCATTTTAAAACTTCAAACATGGATCCGATGATGCAACAGCACTAAATAGTCAATCACGGCAACAAAGACATCATATATCAGTATATGATAATCAACAAATATCACAATATCTGAAATAAATATTGGTGAGGAATCCAGTTGGATCCCTCCAACCTGTTTCCCTGCATCCACAAACATTAGCAGAATACCAATTCCGTTCCAGTATGGAATTATCGAGGTATATGGGATTTATAAATTATTATCCGCTATTATGCGGCGCTATAGGGTCTCATCCGCTATATAATATGGGAAATCAACTCCAAGTACGTATATAATACCAATTCCAATCAAGATGGAATTATCGCGGTATATGTTTTTAATAAATAACCTCCGCTTACTAACGGCATATAATGTCTATATTTAACAATCAAAGGATAACAATCATCATTCAAACATACAATCAAGAATTTTAAATCTAACTATTTAAAATTTAAATCGAAACTGATTCGATTGAGTGAGAAGTTCTCACCTTGAGTTTCCGATAATAGTTGTAGCGTTTTATTTCGAATAAAATTAAACATGCGTTTAATTTTACCAAAAATTTAAACTAGCTCCAAACGACTCTAATCCAATTCCATAGCGTAGTGCTCGTCCATACGAACCCAACGCAATTCGTTTCATGCGTTTTCGACCTCGTATGAAGAAGTTATGACATTTAAATGTTTACACGAATTATTATACACATAAATTAACAAATTTATTTTAATTTTTAAACCAAACAAATCTGGGCCGCTCATCCTTTAAACCCTCAAATCCTGGCCGCACTTTCATCATCTTCCCAAACACGAAAATATTCCAGTGAATGTCGATCCCATAGTCGCCAATCATTCTCGAATTTTTTGCGACCAAACGACTCGATTTCACGACGATGAGGATACGCCACTACGACGAGCAATGTTGACTCCACCTTCGGCCAAGAGCATAGGAAGCTCGGCCCTCTCTAGTGCGTGAAAAACGATGACGAACGACCATGAACGTGACCCCTATTGACCTCTACACGGCCCCGATTCAGATCACCACCGTTGATCTTGTAGTCCTCATCGAGCCTAACGTTTTTCATTTAGAGAGTTTTCGATAATACTGAGTGGATTGAGAGAAAATAGAGGAGAAAAGATGGAGGATTTCGGCTATTGGTTTATATAAGTGGCGGCGGCTCTGATAAACCCTAGGGTTTTGATTTTTGTGAAATAATGAAGTTAAGGGGTCCTTTTATAGATACGAGTGTATATGCACGTCCGGATGGACCTGCAAATCACAATGTACATGCATTTATAGTTATACCTTTAAAAGTAAATTTGACAATATCATTGCCTACATAAACTAAACCTAAAACAGCGTTTAATAAAGTCAAAACAGCCGAAGAACAACCATGAACAAAATTTTTTATAGTACTAAAGTTATATTATTCGTTTCTTTTTTTTAATTTATTTTATACTAATGGAAATGAGAATGATACTTGTACTTATACATCCATGCTCTTTGGAAACATATTATATGCATCATCATTTCACAAAATGGCTTCATCTCTTCTATTTTTCTTCTATCTAGTCTAGTAATAGGGAGAATTCAACGTATAAAACTTTCAGTGTGGCTTTTGTTATATATATAAACTTATATCCGTGGTTCTGACATTTTACTCTTGTTTGTAAAAATATATTTTTAAATGAAAAACAAAAGAAGAAGCGAAACTAAACTACTATCCGGCTTTACATTAACAAAGTAGTTGAGTTTTAATAATTCAGTTCACAAAGCGATTAAAGCAATCAATTTCTAAGTTGATGAAATTGTACCAAGTTTTATACAATTTTCAAAGTAAAGTTTGTTTAAATGTCTGTTAATAAATAATGTATACATTAGAAAGTTTTTAATTACATACTCTATATGTAATTATCATATTTTATTTGAACCGCTTTGAATGTTTAATGTTTCTTATTTAAATGTTCGGCGTATATTATTATATTGATCAGCGAAACATGTTTTAAAATGTTATAAGTTAGATTAATTGATAATCTACTCCATAATAAGGAAAAGAACAAACTCATGTTGTTGGTAAAAGATTGTTCAATTTTGAACATGTGTATTGAGGACTTGTTGCCTAAATGGAGAAGCAACACATCGATGGCGAAAGACAAAAAGACAAAACATTTGAGTAGCCTGCTAGAAAAAATTAGATATTAAATACAAATCACGTCTCTAATATGTTTGGACTTAAATCACAGACATTTAATGGCAGTGAACGCAACAGTGTGGGACAAAACCAGCAGTCGTGGCCAGAAATTAGTTGAATTCATGCTTCATGTAGTGAGGTTCCTAAATGTACGGCCTATGGATATGTACGTATCCGGTAGTCATTTTACAAAGCTAAATTATGTTTAATTTTGTCTAGGTAAATCACGCAGCGGTATTCTTCAAAATTTAAAATTCCTGTTAGCGCTTATTTTTTCGCAACAAACAGTACCATTTAGCTTGTTTTTATGTATGCTCATTGTCATATATTTGCTTTGTCGTTAACAATTCAATTGTTGTTTGCAATTAGTCAATATAATTGATTTAGTTGGCTGGTAGTTTAAACTAAAAATTTAAGATCATAAGTTCAACCTTTCAAAGCAACCCTTGTTAGTATTAATATGAATGATTGTTAAAAAAAATTGCTGTTGCAATTTCATTAATGAATACAATTTTCAAACATTATATGATTGTGACATGTGTGGCAGATGCTAAAAATTGATTCATTAAACTTAAACTAACACTCACATACTTCAAAATTTTTAAAACAAATATCAATCATTAATGTCCTTGTATTAAATATTATACACGATGCCTATAACAAAGTTGAGCTGAGAATATAGCGTTATTTCCAAAAAATGCGTATATTGTTCACTTCATCTGGTACTATGGTATCCGTGGACAGTACCAATATCAGAATGTGTTCAATGCCATAGTTAATGCAGCATATTCTGCTTTGGAGAGGATGGGCGCATCTAATGTTCTTCTTGTTGTTTCCTAGAGTAGCTGGCCATCTACTGGTGGCGATCTCGTTGTTACTAATAAAGGGAAATGCTCCGACTTATAATCAAAATTTGATTAAACATGTTGGCAGTGGAATACCAAAAGGACTTGGAACTGCATTTTAAACTTATCTCTTTGTCATGTTTAATGAGAACCAGAAGACTGGTGATGAAACTCAAAGAAATTTTGGACTTTTCCACCCCAATCAAGAAGCTGTATATCAACTAAACTTTTCTTAATATTATGGAAGACATGGCATATATCATATAGAAAATAAAGAAGTGGTTATAAGTTATAACTTATAACAATGTACGGTTGGGAGAGAGACAAAGAAATATACTTGTACCAATAAATATCTACTGCAAACTCCATATACCTGTATTGAACTATTCATCTACTTTAATAAATCTCATCAATAGTACATAGTCAAATTTAAGTAATGAATTTGTTCAAATAGGTATGATTAATAACTATTGGATGTAAATCAAAATAGGATAAAACTGGTCACATGTTACTGCTCAAGTTAATAAATAAAATGTCATGATTCAGTGCTTGCTATACTCTTACCTAGTCTAGGTTACCACTGCAGTTAGCACCAACTAAGTCCATGTAAAGTACCTATATAATTTTCATTTTAAAACCTCAAAATGAATATAGCAAAAAATGAAACTGATACACTGTTGACGCAAGATGTAAAATACTATATAGTCTATGGAAGGCATGGCAATTTGAAGTATATCATCTATGTAGTCCCAAGCTTATGTAACTAACAGCAACATGAATCTATGGAATATATACCAAATAATAAAATATAAAATATATCATCCTGAAACTGATACAACAAATAACAATTAAAAAAAATTGCTTTGCTAATGAGAAGATGGTTGAAATGGAATATATAAATGTATTCACATATTTGATTTTAGTTTTCATACAACCATGTTTGTAATAATAGTAGATTTGCATCTAGTTAAACCATAGGCCATTAGGTGAACTATCTGTAAATATCCCAAGGGTGTGTGTACACTTCCTTGATTCTAACATTGATCTACATTTAAATGACGAACATATAAGTAGGAAATGGTTCAATACACTCTTAGTATTATGAACAAAAGTTCTTTAGGACTAAGACACACATAAACCAACCTAAGCTATGCTTCAGTATTCAGCTCATGTTACTGGTGGTATCTTCTCCCAAGTACAACTATAAAGTTTCATCACTTTTCCATATGAAAGCAATAAGAACGAAAACTTTAACAAATTGACCAAAAGACGTAGATTATTGTCCATTTTAGTATATACATATTAACTTTAACAAATTGACCAAAAAATTATTGACAAAGACAGAATGAAAAAAGGTACTGGTTAATGCAAAAATTAAAATAAAAAATAAAAACCATATTAAGGGAGGTCTAGACAAAGCATAAAATCAGAATCACTTGTAATACTAATCCTCTTTCTCTTAACATGATCATCAACTGCCTTTTGATTTGAATACCTAAACATTCTAGATTAAGTGGTAACCAACTTGAGTCCAATGTATAAAGGCCTGAGGAAGATAACAAAATAAATACAATAGTAACTAATCTAAATACAATAACAGAGGAAAAACCAATTGAAACAATCAATTTGGTGGGGAAAAGATAAAGTATCTAAACCTAATTTTTAGGTATTCATCTTAAATTAAACAAATGTACATCTGGTATGAAAATTATTGAAGCAAATAAATTATTAGCATAAGTATGGTATGATCTGGGAAATAATTTTTACGACAAATAATCATATAGGGAAATAATTATCGAAACATATCATTATTTTGACTAAACAAATAAATCATTATCAACATATTATACCGAAATATCTTCTCCTAAAGTGTGCCTAGTGCAATATTTTTACCTACACATTCCATCAACAAAACCATATTTCAGTCAAACCCTATTTTCCAAGTAGGCATCTCATAATGTTCTTTCATATATAGTCGAATAAAAATAAAGTAAATAATAGGTTTATTCCAAAACAGATCTCCATCTATTTTCAGTTTAGATAAAGTATCACTGGCAGAACTATATCACGGTTCTATTTTCTGCAATGCATATATATATATATATATATTAAAATCAAAAAAGCAACAACCGGCTAGATCAACTTAAAACTGATACTGTTACAAATTAAAACTAACATGCAAAAATACAGCATTGATCAGTCAAATAAAAATTTTCTACACCTTACAATCTCAAAATACACTCAAACCAATTCTCAATTAAGTATAAAATATATGAACAGGAAGTGTAAAAGTAAAAGAAGGAGAGGAAGAGAAGCGTACAATAACAGTTAGTTGAATGTCGATGGACAATCAGCAGGTGTTGATGAAACATCGGTAGGATGATAATCAGTAGACATGGGGCCGAGTTGGAGATGAAGTCGTTGATGACGACGATTGACCATAAGAGGTTGAGGCGATAGATCTGAATTTGGTAGATTTGGAATGGCGACCGAATCGTTAAGAGGTAGATCGAATGTAGCGACCGAATTTTGTCAATCAAAGATCTAGCGACCGAGTCGTTGATGAAGACTAGATGTAAAAGCAAAATAAGGAGACGATCGAATTGATGATCGGTTATGAAGATGGTTGCTATCAGTTGATATTAAGAAAAATAAGTAGACATTGTTGATGAAGAGTGGATGTAGAGGGGAAAAGGGGGAGGGATTTCTGAATGTGGAATGAAAAAGGAAAACGGAGAAGGGCAGGCGGATTAATAGTAGAGATTATGTATTATCTAGTTTTGGATTTACAATGTCTAAAAGAACAGTCAGCAAAAAAATAGACAAAAAACTCAAACTTCAATACTTAACAAAACAAAACTTAAATTGAATGTATTAATCAACAATTTGTTTTTCTTATTTTTCTAAATAGGATTCAAACATTTTGTTCTTTTCTTTGGGTAACTATAACACACATCATTATTTCCTAAATCTAGAATCTGTATTTCAAGTTATAAGTTGCATTAAAAGAATAATAATTTTCGTAAACTGAATTGAAAAAAATAAATGATCATGCATCAAAAAGTCTGAACATGGATTATGCATCTTCAGAAAGTTTCCACCCAAGAACCCTGAAATAAAATACGAAACCAATGAACGGACATGGATTTGTTCCACATGGACATTGCATAAACATCTGTATTTTTGTGGGAACTGAAAAATATAACATGAATCTCCTAATTGTGGAAAAGAATAGATGGTGTTTTCTGGGTAAAATTTTGACTTCTAGCATTTATTGTATTGAATCCTTAGTTTCTGGAGTAAAATATTTAATAACATATAATAATATTACATTACTTAATTGATTTTTTGGATCCATGTTTTTTTGGCGGTAATGTTTCAGTAACCAAAGAATAAGAGGGTATCAAGTTAAATTATTTTGAATACATGCATATAGAAACCAATCATCCCGCTCGCAAACATATTTATATTAATCTTCCAATATAAAACATACATTTCAAAGGTAAAGAGAAGCTAACAGCATATAATTTAAAATAAGCTAAAACTTACATGCCAATTCAATATTAGAAAATGAAATCTACATGTCGATGATCTGACAGTGCCTTTATTCTCTAGGATAAATAGCAAACAGAAACTGAAGGCAATGGCTAGATTAGCCAACCAATCCCATGTAGCATGTTCAATAATAGTGAATCAATTTATGCTTATACACTATGCAATATACTATGATCGAAGAAAAAGTGCTGAAAATCACAACCCAGTAGCTATGACATATATTTATCTTCATAGTCCCTATGATTGTTAAGACCTATGCAATTATTTTTATACTAATATATATCTGTCAATCACATTTCAATTGTGTCAAACAACATATGAATTAACAATAAAAGTAATTAAGTAACCATGAGCTTTCCATAACCTATACATCTAGCTAATAATGGCACTGCCGACCTGAACAACACCAAGAATTACACAACCACAATCTGATATGATTATCAATCCCATCACTCTTAAAACTATTGTGTGCATACTAATTAAACAAATACCTTTTCCGTTGAGCAAAATTCTATGTGTGAGTCAAAGTTATCGAAAGTCAGAGCCTCTTTCAGCCTATTTGAAGCAAATGATCAAATTATTGAAATTACAGCCTATGTGTGAGAAGTTTTCATATATATCTTCAAGCACTTTGTTTTAGATATTTATTTGCATGTAAACAGTTTGTAAATGCTAATGAATAAATCCAAAAAAAAACAATCACCGCATTTCTTCTTCTAAAGGAATTTCCTCTGTTTTATTTTAACTTTGAAAGTTTAATTTTCCATTTCATTTCCTTCAGAGTTTTGTTTCTCCAGTCAATAATTATCAACCTAAAGGTATCGATCTCCTCTAGTATGAACCTATCACTTTGATGTTAACAACCATCAATTTAAGTCTAAAACAATCATACTAACAAATCTTCAAAATAATTTATTCTCAGACATACTAACCAATCTTCAAAACTTCATATAAGAATCAAATGTTGTAATAGAAGAACCAAACACATCACCATCATCAAAACTAACCTTAGTGAATCGTTGATCGATCCATAATCATTAATCGTACATCGAAGTTGGAGAAGACGATGGATTCTTGGATCAGAGCTGACGCGGCCTTAGTGAATTGGTGGAGAAGATGATGGATTGTTGGAGAAGGCGTCGAACAAACCTTAGCTCATAATCTGGAACCGCATTAGTAGCCCTAGTTTGTGTGGTTCGGTGGACTAACCACCGATGTATTGTACGAGAAGACGTTGGAGAATACAGCGGATCTGGAATCATGTGCGATCTGGAAGCACTATGGAGAAGGCGTCGAACTAACCTTAGCTCATAATCTAGAACCGCGTGAGTAGCCCTAGTTTGTGTGGTTCGGTGGACTAACCACCGATGTATTGTAGGAGAAGACGATCGAGAATACAACGGATCTGCAATCGTGTGCGATCTGGAATCAGGTGCAATTCATTTGGGGTACTTTAATTTTGGGAAGGCGAACATATGCGGTACCGAGAAACAGAACCAAAATGTAGAAGGGTATAACGGGAATTTCAAAAAGACACGGTTGATTTTATATTGATTGAAGTATCATTATTAGTAGTAGAGATTTACGCAAACACTATTCATCCATTTTTTTCGAACTCCAAACGAAACGTGCCGGTTAGCATTTCTAAGGTTTACCCCGCGTTCTGAACACAATGGAATGTGTTTCGGAGGCTAATTCGATCATCTGTGCGAGTTACGGAAATAAACGATCAATTTTAAATTAAATCGATTTAAACAAATTTCTATACGTTTTAGCTTGCCCCAGACAAACCCTAAATCCGATTGACACGAAATTTGAAACCATACAATAATATCACATAACGGATCCGATGAAACTAGTTTCGTCGAAATCCGAGACTGTTTGAAAAATGGCTATTTTAACTCGTCAATTAAATATTAAAATATTCAATTTTTCACAAATTAACTTTTAATTCGATTTTAAAAGTTCTATAACATCATTCTAACTCCAATATGATATAACAAAATTTTACAAATCATTTTCAACCATATTTAACCCAATTTCCAATTATTTCTGTAATTTCAACTATTAAATTATCGATTTAGTTATCCAATTAAATCCAATTATTCGAAATAAAATTTATTCGACTTATAAATTTCACTTATTAATATTTAAAATCAATTAAATATACAAGTTTTAATTGACAGAAATTCTGGGTCGTTACATATAGTTGTTCCAAAGTCGTGTGCATCGTGCCTGATAAAGCTAGTTCGGTATTCGAAGTAATATGAGTTGTAGGTTGAATAAGACAACTAAAAAATGTTCTCATCTTCCACCTTAGTTATAATTTTGCAGTATCTCCTACATGACCTACTGAACGTGATGAACATACTTCTTGTTTCTAGAATCCTCCTAATTTATCTGTATTTTGGATGATTGTTGTAAGCTTCATTGACAGTTTTCAAAAATCTTGATCAATCTCTTCTTCTATGTAAAAACTATCCGCTTAACATATGCTTTTAACAACATTAAGTAATTCATTGGGGTCCATGCTTCATTTGTCATTATGAAATTTTGTAGTTCATAGTAGCATTAAGAAATATATATATATATATATATATATATATATATAGCACTAGTAAAATAGTCAAAACTACATTAAAGAGCAAAGAAACAATTTCTTCTTTTTAGCATTTATAACTTCAATGGCGATTGCTTTTTACCGTTACTCTTCGTCTCCTTCTCCATCTTACAGCCCCTTCTCCACTGACGACCTCCCAAATTTCTCTTTCCTTCTAATTCTTCAAAACATTTTCGCGTCAAACCTATGCAGAAGCCCTAAGATGGTTCATTAATAAACCACCCTACCCATTAATCAACAATCGGTAGCAGTTATACAATCCTAGCTCCGACGCCGAGCTCGTCAAATAAGTTATTTCAACTGTGGCGCTTCAATCCACTTGCAATGGTGTACCAGGACCGGATTTGTTGTTTCTATTATGTTAGGCTAGGTCATGAGCAATTCGGTTGTGCCTTGCATATTAAAAGTCAGGCTTCATTACCACTCGTTAATGGAGGCAATTGTTTTTCATCTAGCTTTAACGCTTCATCACCGGTTGCACCCAAATCCATTAGAGACCTACAGTTGGATTTCCTTATCGAATTTCTACACCTATAAGCCCATTCACATACACCCCTTCCCCCTTTGACAACACTCCCGTTTTTCCAAAAAATGGATGCTTTTCAGGTCGCATTTAATATCTTTTTGTAACAACCAAACTCTTCTTGAGATGCTCGGGAAAGGAAACAGCAGCTCCATAGTAGAAATGAAGGAAGAAGAGCATTTAGACCAAAGATCATCAGAGCAAACTTCACTAATGTTAAAAACTGCACATGTATAAGCGGTATTGTATAAGTGGATGTGTGCTTTGATGAAGAGTATATGGGCTTGTGCATGTATGGGCTGTTGTAGTATTTTGTTGTATTGGGGTGTACGTACATATTGTTGTATTTTGATTCATGAGTTGGGTAGGTTATTAATGGGTTGTATTGGTGTTGGTCCATTATGTGAAAACTGCATATATATAGGCAGTATTGTGATGTTGTAATAGTGTGAAGAAATTGAAGCAATAAACTCATTTTTCATTTGTTACTGTGTTGTAGATCTCTATTCCTCATTTTTCAGTTTGTACTTCTTTTAATTCTTTTCCTTTCCTTGCATTATGGTACATAGTTTAATCTTTGGTAGCTTTACTTTCTATTTAGTTCCGTCCTCCTTATTCAGTTTGTATGCATTTATCATTTTAGTTCATTGTTTCTGGTTCTTGATTCAGTCTTAAATTCTTGTATGTTTGCATTTGCGTTCTTGAATTTGCATTTAGCTTGTGAATCTGTATTTTTAACATTCTTGTTATCTTTGATCCCATATTAGTTTCTGTTTGATTCATATGCATTTATAATTCCAGTTCTTGATTCTTGTTCTTGAATCAGCCCTTGTTTCTTTGCCAATCTTTGAAAATTGCTATGTCTTCTTCTTGCAATTTCTGTAATTTACCCTATTTTTTCACGTTCTGGTAGCATCACATTAAACTGAAGGCAGTTTGAACCCTAGTGAAGTTGCTGCTTCAAAGAAACTCAAGTGCCAAACATTTCCCACTAATTTTTTGCATCACTTCAGTTACTTGTTCGGTAAGAAACCTCTAATAACCTTAACTTTCATGCACAAATATATTTGTGCACATTCTTGAGTATCAGCTTCTTCAAACATTTCCTCAGACACTTTCTCTAACCTGTCGAACACCTTCTCTTCCACTAAAAAACTCATCAAACCATCATGGCAATCACTCCAGACCCATCAATGCCTACCAATTTGGTATCAGAGCGAGCCGTTGAGAGGAATCCCAACTTTAACCCTCAGATCGATCCTGACAATCTTAGAAACCATGAACAAGAAGCCACCCAAGATCAAGAATCCGATCATCAATGGCAGCGGCAACACGAGTACAACAAAAATGACGCGCTCTTGAATAGTCTCATACAAAAATTTGAAGGATTTGGCAATGTTTTGAATGGTTTGGCACGGCAACAACATCGAGAGCAGACCTCATCATCAATGTCGTTACCCCCTCCTCCTGTTGTTGCCCCACCTCCGATGAATAATAGTGCAGCACCCATCACTTCCAATTACGTACCACCGCCGCAGCAACCGTCTGAACCGCACCCATATTATCAATATATCCCTCCTCCTGTTCTTCATGTACCTCATCAACCACCACGAAACCTAACTCCTCCAACCAGACCTGTTATGCCACCTCCAAGAAACTCCCATTTCCTCCAAGAAATACACAGACGCGAATGAACCCTCCTCCACGACCACAAGAACTACCACCTCAACCAAGAAACTGCTACCCCAATTATCCTAATCCTGAATATCACAATCAAAGTTATCCACCGGCTTATCATCAACCAATTCCCACCATGAAGTTGGACTTCCCTATCTTCACGAGAGACGAGGTTGTTACGGATTGGTTGAGACAAGTGAAGCAGTACTTTCGATTCCATCACACTGATGCGAGTCAATGGGTCGAGTTTACTTCATTTTCATTGAGAAAGGAGGCTTTAAAATGGTACCACTGGTATACTAATACAATAGAAAATTATGAGTTGTGGCCTGTGTTTAAAGAAGAAATCTTGGTGAGATTTAACACAGAGGAAATGGAGCGACCTTATGAGACCTTATCTAAGCTAAAATAGTACACCACTGTCAGAGCTTACTTAAGTATGTTTGAGCAGTTGCAGGCTGTGATCGACACATTACCCTCCAAATTCTTGCTAGACCGTTTCATTGGTGGATTGAAAGAATAAATTCGATATGATGTGTTGACATCTAGACCCCATGATTTCAGAGAAGTTGTAGCCTTAGCCAAAATGTTTGAGTGTAAATATATGCAAGTAAAGAAAAGCCCCAAAAACAGTAACCCACCCTTGTCAAAGACTGCTCCCACTTCATCCATTAAACCTATTCCAAATCACCAACCTTCCTCAAATACTAAAGAAAGCAATACCACCTTAGAAAACTCAGCTCGCACCAAAGGCCTGACCCCTGCTGAAATTGATGAGATGAGGAGGCAAGGCCTATGTTATGGTTGTAAACAGAAGTGGCATAAGGAACATAAATGTCCTACTCCTCGAGTGTATATGTTAGAAGGGGTGATGACACTTAAAGATGAGGAAACAAAGGATAATGTAACAGAGGAGATTGGTGAGGCAGAAGAAGAAACTACAATAGAAGAAACTCTTTCTATAACTCTGCAAGCCATGTGTGGCATTCCAGCATTATCCACCATCAAAGTTCAAGGAGTTATCAATAAGAAACCAGTGCAAATCTTAATTGACTCAAGGTCAACATATAGCTTTATTAATGAGGAATTGGCAAGAAACTCAAATTAAAAATTGATGAGTCCAAAGTGTATGAAGTGATAGTAGCTAATGGGGAGAAATTGACTGGATCGGGGATTTGTAAAGATGTTTTGTTGAAATGCCAAGGGTGTAAAATGCCAGTTGAACTACTTCTCTTGCCTTTAGAGGGCTGTCAAGTGGTGCTTGGTGCTCAGTGGATGAGGAGTCTGGGTGAAGTCACTTTGAATTTGGAGCACTTACAGGTGAAGTTTCAATATAATAACAAGCTATATATGTGGCAAGGCATTAAGCCAGAGGATGTGAAGATGATTGATAGAAAGACTATGGATAAGGAGAGTACCATGCCCAAACCATGTTGTTATGCCTTCATATGCTACCAATCCATGAACCAGACCCCAATCTTCCCTCCGCCTTTGTTGAACTCCTCCACCATTTCCCTATGATTACCACTGATAAACCTCCCTTCCCACCTCAAAGAACCCATGATCACAAAATTCCACTTTAGCCTAATACCAAACCCATTTGTATGAAGCCATACAGACATTCCTATCATTTGAAAAATGAACTGGAAAAGATTATTGAGGACATGTTAGATAATGGACTTATCCGGCCTAGTACTAGTTCTTACTCCTCCCCAGTTGTGATGGTTAAAAAGAAAGATGGCACTTGGAGGCTATGTGTTGATTACAGAAGTTTGAATTCACATACTCTCAAAGATAAATTCTTATTCCCTTGATTGATGACCTCTTTGATGAACTACAGGGCTCTATTTGGTTTTCTAAGCTTGATTTGAGATCAGGCAATCATCATATATGCATGTATGATTCAGACATTCACAAGACTGCCTTCAAAACACATCATGGCCATTATGAATTTCTGGTGATGCCCTTTGGTTTAGTCAATGCTCCTTCTACATTTCAATCTTTGATGAATGATATTTTTAAGTCATATTTGAGGAAGTTTATATTAGTGTTCTTTGATGATATATTAGTATATAGCAAAACTTGGATTGATCATCTGCAACATCTTGAACAAACTTTCCAAGTCTTGCAGGAGAATAAATTAGTGGTAAAGCTATCCAAATGCAGTTTTGCTAAGGAGACTTTAGAGTACTTAGGGCATGTGATTCCTTCTAGAAGCCTAGCTGTTGACTCTACAAAAATTCAAGCTATATTAGATTGGCCACTACCTCAAACATTAAATACATTGAGAGGATTTTTAGGACTCAGTGGGTATTACAGAAAATTTATAAAAAACTATGGGATAATAGCCAAGCCTATGACATAGATGTTGAAGAAAAATTCTTTTAAGTGGGATGAAACATCAAGACAATCCTTTGAACAGTTGAAGCAGTGTTTGATTAATCCACTTATCCTAGCTGTGCCTAGTTTTAACTTACCATTTGTTCTGGAGTGTGATGCTAGTGGGTATGGGGTGGGTGCGGTGTTGTCTCAGAAGAATAGACCCATTGCATATTTGTGTAAAGCTTTGCATGGAAGAAACTTAGCTTTATCCACTTATGAAAAAGAGTTGCTAGCTATTATTATAGCCATAAAAAAATGGAGTCAATGTTTGTTAGGAAGGCAATTTGTAATCAAGACAGATCATCACAGCCTTAAATATCTTTTGACACAAAAGCTACACACTGGATTGCAACATAAATGGCTAGCCAAGTTACATGGCTTTGATTACATAGTTGAGTACCGTAGTGGGAGAGAGAATGTGGTAGCAAATGCTTTGTCTAGGAGGAATGCAGTAGAAGAGGAGTATAGTCATGATATTGATTTATACTTTCAGGCTATATCCATAGTATAGGCACCTTGGTTCCGAGAGATTAAAAAGACCTTGCACTCTTCAATATGGTACAAGCAACAGTTGCTACAGTTACAAAATCAGATCCCACCTAACAACAAATATCAAATAGTGGATGAAGTGATATACCATAAAGGTAAGTTGTTAATAGATCATAATATAAAGGAACTGTTACTTCCACTGATAAAAGAGCATCATTCAACTCCTCTGGGAGGACATTCTGGCATCAAGGCTACCCTGAAAAAAATTAAACAAGTTTTCTATTGGAAGAAAATGAAAAGAGATGTCGAAGCTTTTGTCAAGGCTTGTGATGAATGTCAGAGAAATAAGGAAGAAAATATACTAATTCCTGGTCTTCTGCAACCTTTGCCTATTCCTGAAAGAATTTGGATTGACATATCCATGGATTTTATCACTTGCTTGCCAAAGAGTCACAGGTACACAGTCATATTTGTAGTGGTTGATAGGTTGACTAAGTATGCACATTTTTTTCTCTGAGTCACCCCTTCACAGCCAAGGAAGCAGCCACTGTGTTCTTTGATGGTATCTTTAAATTGCATGGTCTACCCAAGTCTATAGTGAGTGATAGAGATGCTATTTTTACAAGCAAATTTTGGCAGGAATTGTTTAAGTTGCAAGGGTGCACATTGAAGTTGAGCACTGCCTATCACCCACAAAGTGATGGCCAAACTGAATTGGTGAACAAAATACTAGAATGTTATTCGAGATGTTTCATTTGTCACAAGCCACAGGAGTGGGTTAAGTGGCTGTCAGTAGCAGAGTATTGGTACAATACTACTTGGAAGAATCCCACCAACACAACACCTTACAAAGCAGTGTATGGTGTAGATCCCCCAAATTTGTTATCCTATGTGCCTAACACAGCCAAAGTAGAGCAAGTGGAGGAAGCATTGTATTCTAGAGACATCATCATAGAGTTCTTGAAGGAATTTGCACAAAGTAGGATGAAGAAATATGCTGATAACAGAAGGACAGACGGAGAATTTAATCAAGGAGACTGGGTATACTTAAAACTCCAACCATATAAACAAATCACTGCAAGGGTCTAGAGAACTCACAAACTAGCCCCAAAGTACTATGGTCCATACATGATACTTGAATGAATTGGAAAGGTTGCATACAAGTTACAGATGCCAGCTGAAGCAAAGATACATCTAGTATTTCAATTATCTCAACTGAAGAAAAGACTTGGGAATGATGTGATAATACAAGATAATACTCCTAGCTTTGTTGATGAGATTGTAGAGCAACCAGAGGCTATAATTGATAAGAGGATGATACCTAGAGGCAATGATGCAGCTGTATAGATTTTGGTGAAATGGAAAGGTAAATCTGTAGAAGAAGCTACATGGGAGGATTATAGGCCAATTATTCAAAAATTTCCCACCTTGGACCTTGGGACAAGGTCCATTCTTGAAGGAGATGGGAGATGTAACAACCAAACTCTTCTTGAGATGCTCAAGAAAGGAAACAACAGCTCCATAGCAGAAATGAAGGAAGAAGAGCATTTAGACCAAAGATCATCAGAGCAAACTTCACTAATGTTAAAAACTGCACATGTATAGCCGTATTGTATAAGTGGATGTGTGCTTTGATGAAGAGTATATGGGCTTGTGCATGTATGGGCTGTTGTAGTATTTTGTTGTATTGGGGTGTACATACATATTGTTGTATTTTGATTCATGAGTTAGGTAGGTTATTAATGGGTTGTATTGGTGTTGGTCCATTATGTGAAAACTGCATATATATATATAGGCAGTATTGGAGTGCGAACTGGAGTATAAACATTGAAATGGGTGTTACTGACCACCCATCGGCTAACTCTGGTCGCCAAAGCGTAGGCCAGAGTATAAATACCAACTGGGTGTGACTGACCACCCATCAACCAACTCTAAGTCCCCGGAGCATGGATCGGAGTATAAACACAAAACGGATGTGATTGACCACCCGCAAATCAAGTGAGTCCCCAGAGTGCTGACATAATTCTAAGTATTAAACGGAAGTGACCGACCTCCCGTAAAATAAATTAAGTCATTAGAGCGCAAACATAACTTCAAACATTAAGCAGGCGTGAATGACTGCCGGCATGCAAGTTCAATCCCCTGAGAGTGGATGCAGTTACTAGTAAATGAGCGAGTGTGATCCGCCCATTCGAACTCGTTTCACCTTAACTTTGTTCCGACTAAGTTAAGTGCAATTTGTTGAAGGCAGAAAGCGACTGCCAACCGACCACTTCAATTCTCTCCAGAACTGGAGGCATAGCTCAAATACAAGCCGCTAACCGAGACAGTGCGACATTGGCGCTCAACTTGACATTTGGTTAAGACCCGAAGCCATGACTTTAGGACTTAACAACCGAACTCAAGGCCGATTCAGAGGCTATAGCCTCACAAGTACATTAAATTAAATTTGAGTGATGAAACACTTAAGCAAATAAACACAGAGCTATGCTGAAAATAAAAGGAGATTTTATTTCTGCTATTCTTTGGAAAAAGACAAGCACGGATACTTATTCCAATAACTCCTATAAGCAGGGGCCGAACCCGTATCGATACATGGCCAACAGAAAGCAAAATGAGATTCTATCCTACCTATCTACCAAAAGAAGGAATAAAAGGACATGTCTACTCCTTCGGCCTCTTCTTCTCCTCGGTGTCAACCCACTAGAGCTGCCGCTCGGATGCCTCTTTAAAAATTTTCCTTTTATTGGTTGGTCTTTAGTCGGGGGGATTACAGAGGTCTCTTCCTCCAAACTCACGGGAATCGGGATACTTTCTGAAGGCACTTTCAATATGAGAGGACGAAAGGGGCATGCCAGTGTCGACAGTTGTGCCGCAAGGAGAAATCATACGCATAGGGACCAAATCAGGGCCCGCCATGCCACCTCTGATTCTACTAGCCTGCGCGTCTCTTTTCATTTCAGTGTTAATCTCTGCCATTATAGCCTCATCCCAATCCACTTGAGTGCTCAACGGAATGCAGCTAGTCGGGCCTAAGAAGCTAGCCATAAACATATCTTCACCCATAATGAAAGGCAGATCAGTGATTAGGTTGCTTTAGTGGTCGAAGAGTTCTTCCATCATTTGTTCGTCAAAAACAAAACTGCTCCCGTGAACTTCCCCGATTGATGTAGAGGCTGTTTTGGTCGTTTCCTCCCTCATAATGGCCTCCTGCTCGTGATGCAATTTTTCGATTGCAGGAGGAACGGCTGGTGCAATAACTGAATAAAGATAAGAGAAGGTATTAGTGTCATCTTTCGACAGCGCTTCTGCATTTAAGTGAATGGACAGAGTGTTCAGAGTACCTTCCTCAAATTGGCTCACATGCTGAGCCGACGTGCCTTCAAGAGCATGCTCAAGTACCGGACAAATGTGCAGCCTATCTGGGTCGTATTCCGGATAGCTGGAGGGTTAATTGTAGAAGTAAGCTTGGGTTGAGTCGCTGTAGGCATTTCAGAGCTTCCTTCATGGTGCTCAACTCTGGACCCCTCTCTAATGTTTGGATATTTAATAGCTAGTTTCTCCTTTTTAAAAGTGACAGTGGCATCATGAAGGAATTTTCTCTCATCTTCTGCCAATAACTGGTTCTCTAGCTCGAAATCGTCTGTAGATGTAGTGTTGCAGTCTGCTTTCTCATCTTCTACCAAGTGGCACCAGGCACTGTACAGATGTAACGGGTAGTGATCGAGCTAGCCTAGGCTGTGATGTTTCAAGACGTTGACATTATAGGTGACCAACAGGTCTTTGATATCACCTTCCAACCTGGTCTCTGCCGCTCTAACCTCGGTCTCAATTCTGGCCTCTATTTCTTGGACCTTTAGCTTGGCCGCATCCCGCCCATCCTTGAGTACCATGGCTTGCTCGCATGCCTCATGGTAGCTCTATAGCATCGTCTTTTTCTTTAACGACTTCAGTAAATTTGACTTTTAGCTCATCAAGCTCTTTTAATGCCGCATCTCTTTCAGCCATGACTGTGGTGGTTCGGTGCCCCATTTCCTCGACCAATGCTATATGTGTTCGCCTCATCTCCTCCATCTTTTAGGTTATCTCGTGATTCTCTTATTAGCCTCTGTTTTTGAATTTTCTGAAGACTCATTGAGCACCTGAATTATGCGGTCCTTCTTAGCGAGATCGGTTTCTAGTTTCTCGATCGTCATCGCCCGCTCAAAGGCCACTGCTGATACTTCCTATGCGGTCTTCATCCATTCTCGATATTGACCGTAAACATCATACATATAGTCATGCATCATCTATTCTGCCTCATTGGGAATTCACTTTAAGTGTGGATTAAATATGAAGCCGTTGAACCAGACATTCGGGAAATCCTTCTTCAACTTAGCAATTCTAATCGCTCCTTCCTCGATGGGTTCTATGTGAATTATTCAGTGGTAGTGGGTGTCTCGGTATCGATCCTTCGATGTTGCTCATCGGGTCTTGAAGTTTGAGGAGGTGGTACTTGACGAGAAGTTTCTAAAGGTTGTCTACTAGAGCTAGAAGGTTTGGAAGGAATTCTAGGTGGTGGAGAGCGAGACCGTGAGTGGCGCCTATAATCCCTTCTACTTTCCTTTCTCAGCGCTCGTGCTCTTGACTAGAATGGCGACGTCATAGTCTCTTTCAGACTCGCGCCTGTGAGACTCGAAGTAAGAACTTGAAGAATGGCGCACAACACGAAGACTAACTAGCATAGATCCCCGCTTCATCATTATATCTATAAAAATGAAAAGAGAAACAAAGTTAATTATCTCCAGAGTCTAAGAAGCATGTGATTAGAGATTGTTTGGTGTCGTGAAGTGTGTGCATGTATGTGAAAACCCCCAACTAACCGGTTGTAGCAGCCGTACTCGAAGGAGTTGACTCCCCTATATCTAAGGCGCTATGAAGCCCCTCTAGTCCGGTATCTTGATGTAAAGGCAAGTCATCCAGAATGGGAATATCTGCCAGTCCATCAAAAGAACCCTCCATTCGCAGAGGAGAAGTCTCCGCGCTTACACCAGTTGTAACGGGCGGAGATAGCACGACAATTTTGCATCTCGTAGATTTTAAGCGATAGCCTTGCCTTTTCTTTTCAATTCTGAGGATCGAAGACTATACGAAGGTGCGCTATGGGCTCATCCCTAGCAGGCATGCTCTTATCATCATGTCATTCAACGATTACGATTTCGAAAGCTCTCCTTCTAACTTGCCTCACTGGAGCCATCCTAAGAGCCCTACAAGTCCGACACTCTGGTCTCTATCAATTATCCCATGGCAATCAGATTTTCATCCGTGAGGACTTCATCGATTTCTCTTTGCGTGGCGGGCACCTCTTGAAGAACCCTTATTGTTTCTTTAAACGAAGCTCCTTCAGGTTGAGGAATTGAAGCTGTATTAGAAGCAAAGTGTTAGAATTCACATCAATTAATATCGTCCTATAATCGACCATGAAGTTGAAGCACTTACGTCTGACTAGCCACCTCCTTGCAAATCCCCGTGGACACCGGACAAAAAACCATTTGGTTTTGAAGTAATTCAGATTGCTCAAAGCTCCAGCCATAAATTGACAATTCCTAACTACTTATAGGGAGGTGAAAGAGGGGTCGTCCCCGTGACTTTTTATATTGAATATGATTTCTTCTAAAGTCAAAGGACGGAAGAGGTGTTCCATAAAAATAATAGGCTATTGAACTAGGCATACCCGTTCAGGTGCAACTAGGATGGGGAAATCCTCAAGAAAAGTAACACTTCTTGGATAAACTGATTGAAGGGAGGAATTACCCTGGCCACAATCTATTACAAGCCGTGTACCCCTCCAGGGGGTTGTGCGCTTGGCCCCAGCAATAAGACATCATTCACCAATAACCCATGCCTTAGGCAAATCCTGCCTAACATGTCTTCAGAAATACTAGAGCGGATGGAATCTTGTGGGTGTGCAATGAAGACTGCTCCTGGTAGCTCATCCGGAGCAGGGTTAATAACTTCGGTTGTGATAATAGGCATTTTGATTACGGGGAGAGGTGGGCTCTGAACATCCTACGATTGTGAACTTCCGGGTTCCATAGCTATTGAACTCAGTGAAAATCATCGTTAGACGACGATAAACCCGTGTTCCTCGAGTATGAAGTGCGTGAATGTGTTGTGCAGTGCTATATAATACTTAAGAAATTCTACAAAATTTGAGAGATGTTCAAATGACAAGACTTTGAGATTCAACCAGAATGACCGTCCTCGCTGACCGTCACAACCGTGCCATTCAGACTTCTGTGAATGACCCAAGTTAAAGTTTATCAAAATTTTCAGGTTATAGTTCCATTGATGAGCTTTGAAGTGTAGCCAAATATGCGGTGAAATGGTTAAGTCCAATTATGCAAGGCAGAAGCTCGTCGGAGTCAAATATTCGAGTATGCGTGAAGTTTCATATCCATCGAGGTTCAGACTTGGATTAATCCCCAGAAGCATATTTCATATCGATCATGGAACACCATGCTTTGTATTGATCGTCAAAGATTTAGTTCATATCGATCCCAAATGTCCACTTCATATCAACCATCAGTGGCATCTTCGTGTCGATCGCCAAACTCAAGTCTTTGTATCGATATCAATCACTTCGGATTGATACAGACTCCCATCGCCGATCGATACAAAACCACTCACTCCATCAGTACGAGGCCCCATTACCTTTGGATCGATGTAGACCTTTCTTACCATCTACAATCAATACGTACGACTCCTTTGTATCCCTTTACACCCTTCTTCTCCAATCGGCCTGAACTCCATGCACTCCTCTTTCAACTGTACTTTGACCCAATTTCGGCCTTATCATCATCTGAATTGGCTGTGATTATGGACGAATTGGCTACAATCTCGAGTCTCATCGTTCTAGAATGGATTATTTCAGTTAATTACCTTATTTAAAAAATTGATTCGAAGGATTAGAGACTTCTTTGGTTTGAAGGCAGAGGGCAGTTTCTTTTTCTCAATCTTTCGATCAATATGAACACAGTCTATAGATGAAGGCAGATGAAATTTTTTCTAACTCCACAATGTATTTATATAGGTATGAAACCAAGGAAGGAAATGATTCGTCTCCTAGTGATAATAACCGATATAAACGTTTTCCATACTATCGACATGAAGGAGCTATTCATATCCATCAATCTAGAGCGGTCTGAGGTTTAGTTGTTCATACCCATTGGCAACCCATCGACACGAACGGTGCAACAAAGACTTGTTTGAACTTTTCGAATCAATCAATGATTCATCGATACAAAGTGAAAATTTTGTATCCATCACTTTAAAGACCATAAAAGTTCGTATCCATCGATACAAAGAAGTTTCGAAGAACTAACTATTTCGTATCTATAGCCATCAGTACAAAATGCCTATCCCAACTTCTCAAATCGATCCAGGAGAGGATCGATACGAAGGGATACACTAAAATGACAACCGAACGTTGTCACAACTCGAATTTCACATTGATCCAGGAGAGGCTCGATATGAAACTTGATCCAAAAGAAAAAACTTGACAACGACCCATGAACGTGCAAACGTGAACATGAGTCAAGTTAACATATGTGCATGTATGACAGACTAATATTCAATTTTCAAAATATATAGGAATTGAATGCTCACTTGATGACAATTACAACTTGA
Source organism: Allium cepa (assembly GCA_030765085.1). Taxonomy (NCBI): domain Eukaryota; kingdom Viridiplantae; phylum Streptophyta; class Magnoliopsida; order Asparagales; family Amaryllidaceae; genus Allium; species Allium cepa. The sequence continues at coordinate 190,810,994 of CM060930.1, read as the reverse complement.
ACAACAAATTGCTAGCATTTGACACTCAGTTACAACAATGCACAGCATAATCATTAGCAGTCAACAATTCAGCATTTATATTATTGAAAATCAATCAAAGGATACATCTTTTGGCAATAAGACAACAACTATTCAACGAATTGAATAAAACTTTTCAAAATGAAGATCACAATTTTTCAAAGCACATCATGTTCACATAAGACATACTTTATGGGGGCAAATGTTATCCCGCCTGCTGGCAAGGCCGTGACACCAAGGACAACCTGAAAACCAAGGACAATCCATCCCGAAGATCAGTTATGCACAAGTTCAATATGGATACTCGCCTATTTTGTCTAATTCCGTATCGAGCTACAATTATCATGGTACGATAAGCATACTATGAAATCCAACGTTCCAAGTTTCAAGTTTCAAGTCAATCGAAGTTCGTATGCTCAAGATATGGATCGATCAAATCAAGGGAGTCAACTTCATTCGTATCCATCATGTGTGTATCCATCCAAGATAACTCCCTTCGTATCCATCGGCGGTAACACGTGAGTCTAGCTTGTGTCGATCCACTACCTAGGATGTTTCTTATCAATTAGCCATAGATCGATACGAAGTAACATCCTCTATCGATACGAAACAAACCAAGGACCATTGACATGAAGTAGCTACAGATAATCGATACGAAATGATCGCTGAATCATCGACAAAGTGAAGCATAGAGTATCGATACGAAGAGAGTTGCCCAAGCGATACGAAGAGTAATTTATAGGAACGATATGAAGAGAACATGAAAATGCGGAAGAAGTAGTCGCTCGGCATGAAAAGTGGATCGCTACTGGAATATTGCTCCACGTCACATTGATCGATACGTATAGTATCGATACAACAACCATCGAGGCGAATTGATCGATACGAATATGGCAGCCTACTGAAAACTCAAACTTGGATCGATCATAACTCAAAATCTATAAGTCCAAATGCTACCAAATTTCCATAGGAGCTTGCATTCCATCTCAAGAATGTCCTTGATCGATCTCAGCACAAACATAGCCAATTTTGATCGATTCAAATCAGATAGGGATCGGCCCCAAATGACCTTGGATCGATGTGGTGGGTCCACCCTTGTGAGAGAAGGAGTATTCCGAGATTTAAGTCAAATATTTTTAGTCTACGCATTTAAATAGCATCCATATGCCTCCATAAAAGGGACTTTTGATTTTGCTATGCCAATACTCTACTGGAGACCTTTTGTAACTCGAATGCTTGAGTGTTTACTATTGTAGTCAGATTTTAATCTTCATAAAACAACAAACTTTCTATAGTGGACATAGGATAGACTATAATGCCGAACCACTTTGATTCATGTGTTCTTGCATTTTTATCTGTCTGTTTTGGCGTGTTTCTTAGATTAGCTTCCCTTTTCATTCATATTGTTCATTTTACTCTCTTCAAATCACCTAAAGAGTGTTGTGTCCAACATCGGTACAAACACGTACGTCTCAGAGGAGGGTGTTAAGCTAATAGAAGTTTCCTTCTCCACCGCCAAATAGATGTACGTTTATAAAAACCAACGATGTGATCTCAAAAATGCACCGCCAAACATCCATCCATACAAGCTCTATAGGAACAGGGCAAACCGAAGGCACTCTCCACCATATCCTTTCGGGAATTACCCCTGGGATTAGCAGTGAATAGTCCTTCATTGGATGTTTCATAACAAAGAGACCACTGCTACTATATGTATATTGGGAGTTCATCCGCAAATGATCAATAAGAAGTCCTACATTACGAAAATCCCAAATATCAATATCTTCCACCTATACATTCAGACGCATATACGTTGGTCCGAAGTGGTTCTCGAATAAATCCAACCCCGGTCTCTCCAAACCAAAATATTATAAAGAGGCCAATATTTGATAGTCAATTATTTAACTATCAAAGCAACAACCAATATCTAGCACCATAAGCAATCTCTAGGCCCATTTAAATAATCTTTTATTAAACAAATAACTTTCCAAATATTCATTTCAAATTATCTTTTAAAAGATATATCCTCAAAACCATTTCAGTCTTTCTATATTGAAAAAAAATTCCATATACGTATATCAACAATATAAGCATATTCACAAATCATTTTTATCCCAACGCTTAGAAAATATTTTCATATACTTCTATAAACAGTATAAGCATATTCAATAACACTACCATGTGGAGGCATGCCAGATAGATTTCTATAACCGTACAACTTCAGTGTTCAAATGCCTCCGGACGGGTTTTAAGTATAGGGAAGCAAAGCTCCTACACCACCAAGCCTCTAGTACAATCATAAGAACCAATTCAAGTATTGCAGGATGGAGGGTCGAAATGTAATTTATTGGATCAAAACGAATGTTGCGTAAAACATCATTATGACAACCAAAAACACTAGTATAGGGATTCGATAAATATATATATAAATAAATAAATATATATATATATATAGTTATAAAACATTTCCTTTCGGAAATCATTTACTATAACAACAGTGTTATAGTCTATGCCTTCCTTCTTGAAAACGTCTATTATAACAATAAATGTTGAAACCTTTGTTTCCATTAATTGTCTTATTTTAAAACATTTTTCAAACCAATAAATTCCATTTGAAATTTATATTTCCTAAACATAATTACTTTAAAACCATTACTTCATCAAAATATCGCTTCACATTTCTTTAAGTAAAAATCCGTATTTACAAAACTGCATTATAAACCTCCTTTCTATTTTATAAAACTTCTATTTTATTAAATCTTCTTTATTTACAAAATCTATTTATAAAGCCATTCCTTTGTAAAAACTAATTTTACTATCAAAATCCATTTATAAATCCATTTACCATCAAACAACTTAAAATCCCTTTACAAAATATTTATAAATTTTCAACCGTAAATCTATTACTTTGCATATAAAATATTACTACTATAAATCCTTTTATATAAACTTATTCGAAATCCCAAATTAAAGTATTTCTCAAAACTATGTTTTTATAACATAAAAAATCTTAACTTTTATATCTTTAAAACAAATGCATTTCTTTAATAATTTAAAGATTATTAAAATGTATATAGTTCCAAAAAACTTTGAAATCAAGATCATCATTTCAATATTTTAAAATATCAAAAATAAGGCCGATGCTACTATGGCACTAAATAAGTCAAATCATATCAAAAACATCCACATGACATCCAAACATCATATATCAGCATATAAATGAAAATAAAATCAATTGTGGTGAGGAATCCTATTGGATCCCTCCAACCTGTCTCCCTGCATCACAAAGAACATATAATCATAAAAATAAAATCAACTGCTTTGAGGCAGGATTCGTATACAAAGGGTCGTTCGCACTTACACAGGAACGTAATAGGGTCTTATCCACTCCAATAGGCGGGAAAATATCAAAACCAACTAATATATATATAATATATCATTCAAACAAGCATCAATTATCATAAATAAATTTATTCCCAATTATATAAAAATATAAGTGGGCAGTAGAGGTGAGTTTACTTATAAAAATGCCAGAAATCGCCTAAGCTCTCCGGTTTGAATTAAAATTCAATAGTCGTTCATCTTACTCAAAATTTCTACTAGCTCCAAATTCTTCCAATCCAACTCCATAACGTAGTACTCGCTGATACGAACGCAACACAACTTGTCGTGCTTGAAACAGACCTTGTACAAACAAGTTATGCATTATTAAACAATCGATAATTAATAATATAATTAAGTTTAGTAAACTTTATTTAAAATTTTAAACTTCCCCACTGTTTTCGTTCTTCCCTCCCAGGCGCTGCAGGAACTAGCGCCTCTTTTTTTTCCACCTCGTTCAAAATCATCGCACGTCACACCACTCGACCCACCGCTGCGCTCCGACCACGTGTGCCACTACCTCCACCTACGCAAGCAACCAGTGCGCGTGTATGCGCGACTCCAACGCCCCCGAAACCCATTTTTCTGTGCACGAACGCGAGCGATTTTACGCTGTCTCGGTCGACGATCCATCGATCCAACCATACAATAGCTCTGTATCGTTGCCCTCTACATTTTCCTAGTTGAAATCGAAGGCTAATTTTGCTCATAGCAGCTCCAATCAACCATGGCCATCGGACTTTTATTGGCGGCTAAGTTATTAGGATTTTCAAATGAGAAGAGTTGGGTGCTATTTATACGAGATTTCGCTTAGCACCATTCATTCGTGAAAATTCCGAACTCCAAAAAAAGTGTGCCGCCTGACATTCTATATGTTATACCCCTGTTCCGAACACAATGGAATATGTATCAAGAGCTAATTTCATCATATACAGAAGATAGCTTTTAAAAATTAAATTATTTTAATTAAATTCCTTTAATTAATTTCTATGCATTTCGAACTCGCATGATCAAACAATATTTCCAACCATCACGAAATTCGACCGCATACTATAGTTCACTATTATGGATCCAATGAAACCGGTTTCGTCGAAATCCGATACATTGCAAAAAATAACTATTTTTACACCTTACTTAAATATAAAATTTCCAATTTCATTTAATCACTTTTAAATCAAAATTCAAAATTCACTAACACCATTCTAATTTAAATAGAATTTAAATCAACTTTATAAATAATTTTCATTAATTTTAAATTCAAGATTCAATTAGTTTAAACAATTCCAAATATTGAGTTTAACAATTTAATTATCAAATAAATCATTATATTTGAAACATAAGTTATTTAACTTATAAATTTCACTCTGAATATTAAGCATCAATTAAATATTCCAAATTCGAATGACTGAAATTCTGGATCGTTACATTCTCCCCTCCTTAAAAGAATTTTGTCTTTGAAATTACCAAGTAAGAAAATGCCACAAAACTCATTAACTTTTCAAAAACAATTGGTGGAAATATGTTACCAAATTCATTTAAACCTTTTTAACTTTTCAAAATCATTTTGTTAAACTTCGTATAAATTTTTTTCTAAGTCTTCAAATTCATTCATAGTTATTAACCAATACTATTCCAAAAATCAACTTATATCATTTCAACTTATAACTTAAAATCAAAAAAATTCCTAAAATTCTAAAAAAAATTCTAACACCTTAAATTTGTGAATTTTTTTACCATCGTCTACTTCGCACGGTTCAATCATAGTAAAATCACAATATTTATATAATCACAAATATATATCTTATCTTCGAGGATGAGGTATCCCATAGGGGAAAAAAATAAAGTATGATATGAATCTGAGATATGTACCTTTTATTGTATTAGCAAGTATATGCAACTAATATAGTGTGAAAGCGAGCTCCAAATGCGAAGCATACGCCATCCACACCTACTAAACACCTAACAACAATTGAGAACATGTATATGGAAAGCAATATCAATATATAGCATATATCAACACAACAACTATATGCAAATATAGCAAATGCAACAAAAGCAACAAGAGAAACCATCAAATAATTAATATTCATCCAACTAATTCACAATCATATCAATTTGCATTTTCTAATGTCGACATTTAATTTATTAAACCCCGTACGAAGCACATTTATCATTTATATGTAAAACCATACCTAATCACTCGGTCGATCACACAATTCCCCTTCCAAATTAGTATCGTTCATGTAACGACCCAGAATTTCACTTCTTTGATTTGCGATAATTAATTTTAAATATTCAAATGATTGGTTTTATAACAAAAATAAAAATATTTAATAATAATGAAATAATTTTTAAAATTTTTTTACAAAAATATATAGTTCGATGAAAAACAAAAAATGTAACTGGAAACTATTTTCCAAATTTTCGACATTTTATCGTATAAAAGTTGTTTGAAATGTTGTGTCCACATTTTATATATATATATATATATATATATATATTCAAATATATGAAATGTTATAAACATAGATTAGTAATTTAATTAGGGTTAAGTTAAGAAAATGATGATGTGACACTTTGGTAGCTACAATAAAGAAATAAAAGAAAATGTCACATCGAGTGGAGGGGGACATGAATTGACATATTGGCAACTAAAATACAAGCATTAAATGGCATGGTGACCTAATGTGAAAGGGGGGAGGCTATGGTGGCATTGATATGATAAGAGGAGGAGGACATGGTGATGTGGCATTCGTGACATGGAGGGTAAAGGACGAGGGGTAGTTTGGTAATTCAACAAGTTAGCATAATATATAAACTAATTTTCCAAATTGTTATTTCACTTTCTCATTCTCTTTTCCATTTTCAAAACTTCTCTACGCATAGAACAAAAACTTCCACGGCATCTCTATTTCGCTTTTAGATTTTAAAGTTTTTTTAAAAAAACAAATTCTTACTATAAGCACTTGGTTTTAATTCACTTGTTTTCATCTCCACGTTCTCCATTTTTCCTCCTACTTCATTCGGTGGTAAATTTCTCCACACTAAACCAAATAAATATTTTCATTCTTTTAAAAAATGTATATTTCTAATGGAACAACTTTGTATTTTACCACTTTTTCTTATTTCAAGCTTAGATGCTCCAACAATCCATTTTTTCGTAAGAATGTTTTTGAACCTGTTTGATGTATGAATATACCCCTCACTGTTATGGCCATAACTTCCTCAAAATTTAAATTTTTTGAGTAATTCATTTTCTTAAATGATAAAAGAAAGAATAATCTAAAACTTTCCTTTTGACCACTTTTCCAAAATCCTAGAGGAAATGGTCCAAAGTCGAGCGCAAAATGATCCATTTTCGAAAAGAATTTGTGGTTTTCCTAGCTTTTCGAGCGCTAAGGTATTTCAAATTTTCAAAACCGTTGGTGGTTTAACTCGTATTTAGTTTTATTATATCATATCATATCAATGTTTGTTATAAACGTTTATGTATCATTTGGATGTTAGTTAAATTGTTTGATTGCTTGTTTGGTTGCATTTTCGATTGGAAAATGGATGACATACTAATTTGATCGTTATAAACAAAAATGATTGTCTATATGTTATCCATAACCTTTGTTTTGAAGGAAAAATATGTAGAGAGACCCAAAGGGGGTTTCTCGCCCATAAATTATTTATTTAATCTAAATGTTTTTATTGATGATTAACTGAAATTAATTTTTGATATTCCATTTAACAGTTTAAATGTCGTTATAGCAATTTTCGATATACCGTCGTGTATTAAATTTTCATCTCTAAACCCTATCTTATGAACTTGAGCTTGTGTTTCCACTAAAATGAATATTGAAAATTTATTAATCATTTTTATTAATGATAATTTAAATTAATTAATCTTTTAAATTAATTAATTTGAGATTAATTAACCAATTTAACAAATGATGATTAAAGTTGGTATATATTTAGATTGAATTAATCATTTTTGGTAATGATGTTCTATACTTGATTACTCGTTTTAATTGATGATTATTTGAGTTTAATTAATTAATTAATGATAATGTAGTTTAATTAATTTGTTGAACTTGATTGATTATTTCAATTAATGATAATTGAAATTAATAATCATTTTAATTAATGATATTTAAAAGTAATAAATCATTTTATAAAATGATTTTTGAATTTAACTAATTATTCAAATTAATGATTGATTTTAAATTTGATTAATTGTTTTAACTACTAATTTTTGGAATTTAGTTAAATCATTTTAATCAATGATGTTGCGTAATTAAATAAATCATTTTAAAAAATGATTTTTAATTTATCGGTTTGACTAATGAAGTTTGGATTTAATTAATATGATTTATTTATTATTATTTTGAACTTGATTAATTGTTTTGATTAATGGAATTTAGAATTACTTATCATTTTAATTAATGATGTTTGAGATTAATTATTCATTTAATCAATGACTAAATTTAATAAATCTTTATAATTAATTGATTTAATAAAGATGATTAAAATAAGTTAACTAACGTAATAAAAATTACTTTAATAAACTGATTTAAAGTTAATAGACACATTTAATAAAAATTATAAGGTTAATTTACCAATGTTATAAAAGTGTTTGTAAATAATTATCTATTTTATTATAGATAATGAATTATTTATTTAAAAGTATTTTGAATGTAATTAATTATCTTTCGGGATAATTAATCTTGTTTTTAAAGTGTAAAAAGGAACTGAAACTCGATTATTGGGATGATAAGTTGAATGATCTTCTGGGTGTTCGGTCTGATGTTGGTTTAGGCCTTTGGGGTCGTGCACTTGAAAAAATCATTTTCTTAAAGTTTTAACAATCAGGAACTAATTCTGCAAGTGTCTTACCAATACAGAAACCAAGCAAATCATTTTTAAAAGTAAACGTTTGATTCGTTTACGGAAATGAATTATTTTCGAAAAGCGAATCACTTATATGGAAACGATTTATTCGTATAATCAGCACTAAACATCGAAGAAGTAAACTTATCGCTATTTCAAAAGTTAAGAGTGATTGTTGGACATGACTTTGAGATAACACTACCTTGACTTTCCTGGTATTATTGTTAACCCAGAAATAGTATAAGTTTGAATTCAATGAGTGGTGATAAGTATACAATACTTAATTTCCATATAGGATCATTTTATGTCCTCGATAGTTGGTATCTCAGCTATCGGTTATTTCAGCCACTTTATTTCGTCACTCTAAGACGATGTGTTGCTCATTTGAGCTTTATTATCCTTTATCGAAAATGACTAAACCCAAAGAGTGAGTGGGAGGCAGGCTATATGGGGTTGCTACCATTAAAGAATTTTCACATCCACTCTAGATTGGATTCGGTGTTGCGCAATGAGATGTGAAATACTCGGATACTCGGTAATAGTTGGCGGGGTCCGGCTTGGAGGTTTTAGAGAGTCATCAGAGTTCTCAAGAATATTTCTAGAGGTAAACTTTCAATGAGGGGAAGCACCCTCCTAGTCATTTGTTGAAAAATTTCTTTTCCTTATTTGATTCGAAAACCCTGAATTTGTTTTAACTTTAAATTTCCACGAGTAGAGCCAACTCCTCATCATGGCATGTAAGTGTTTATTTAATCCATTCCATCGAGTTTAGATTGTTGCTCTATTTAACTATCGAGTTTGGACTATTACCTTATTTAGTCCATTCTACCAAGTTGGACAGTTTTCCTTGTTCTATCCATTCTATCCAGTTTGGATTTTACTCGGTTTATTTCCATTCTTTCAAGTCTAGTTTAATATTATTTATACTCAATCATATTTAGTTTTGTTTCTTGATATTCATTTCTTCTCTTTCCAGTATAGATGTTATTCTTGTGAGGTAAAAACTCGCTCTGCTTAGCGGCGTGATCTCATAGAATTTTAACATATGTTTCCCATTATTCAATTTATATCATGCTGGTATTTCCAGACTGTCCGGGTGTTATTTATTTATAATGCTTGGGTCAGACCGAGTATTTTACCAGGTTGCCTTCGGTGTTAAGAAAATCATGAAGGGGAGATGAAGATTCAACTATCGTAGTATTTTATTTTTCGCTGTATTATATAGTATATCCAGCGGTATTTGTAAAGTCGGGATTTTATAACTATCCAGCTAATAAGGTTTGGTTTAACTCTGATATACTTTGTATTTTTAAAGAGATGGTTTCTACTGTCTTTGTAATATTATATGTTTTCAATTCCGTTGTGAGATTCTATTTTTCTCTGTTCTCTATTCTTTTCTTTTTATCTATCTTAACAATCTGTCCTTTTATCGACTGGATGCGCTACATTGTAACACGGTGGTAGTGTTCGGTGTTGACTTTCGATGGTCAAAATAGTGGAACATTATAGTTCAGACGACCACTCTAGTGTGGAATCAGATCCGGTTCCTTGATTAGAAAACCGCCATTCTCCTTGCATAACCTTATACTATGATAGAGAACATCACAATCTATCAAAAATCCATATCCAGGGTCCGCCTTCAAGTAATCGAGTGAAAATCCCAACTCGGGTCGGTGTATCACCTCAAAATCGCATATTCAAATCACATAGTTATGCGAATAAAATAATATATGTACAACTTACATATTTATGCCAATTGATTTTTATTATATCCCATTCTTATTATTTCTATTCAGTTCCTTTTAAATTCATTTGATTACATTTAATTTAAATCAAATTCAATTATTCATGTTAATTTCACTTACATTCAATTCATTATTATTCACTTATTAATCTTTACTTCAAATTCAATCATGCTTAACAACATTTCATTTCATATTTCATTTACTTAGTATATTTCCTTAAGTATCAACAACACTTAAATTATTTACTTAAGTTTATAAACATTTTATCTAACACCTCTTATGTTTATTTATCTTTAAAACTTAAGTTCATATTCGATTCAAAAGTCAAATTCTAATTCATTTAACTCATTTCATTAATTTCATTACAAATCAAATTCAATTCACTTTTATTTAACTTTTCTTAAAATAAACTTCATTTCATTTACTCAAATTATTTAACTTCTTTTATTTAACTTTGCTCAAGTTAATTCTTTTATTTAATCAAATATTACCATTCACTAACAACTAACATCCATATATAACTATAGTAATTCTTGAAAAATTACTCCTTTATATATAAAATATAATTTAGGTAATATTATTTCAGCTACCCACTTTTAAACAATATTGTGTCGGTTTACCTCATTCAAATGTTTAGAAACCCCTATCGATAACATGGCATCCCATATCTCGACTAGAATTCATAAACCACTTAAAAAGATAAAGTAACACAATAAAAAAAAATTATAATCCCTAAAAAATACGCGCTCATATGTACACACTCAAACTCAATCTAGGGTATTACTAACCAAATCTATAATGAGTACCCAACCTAAGCCTAGGAGTTTGCAAAATCCTAAGCTCTGATACCACCTATGATGACCCGCAAATCCATCCTGTCTAGAGCTGACAATAACCGCACATGTCCAACCCCAAACGTAGGGAAATACGAATAATCATGAGAAAGAAAGAAGAGAGAAGAGAGAAGAAAGAAGAGAGAAGAAGAAAGGGAAGACGAAAAGAGAGAAAAGAAGACAAAACCAAAGAAAGTAAAACAATTACAGAATCTCACATATGCAGTGGAAAAACATATAATATCATATCAATGGTCTTTACAAACCAGAAATTGTAATATATATATACATACATCCATCATAGTACAATCAATTACTAATCGTCAGCCTGGACAGTTATAATAATCCATCCTTATAATTGCTGATAATTTAACAACAATGCAGCGGAAAATAAACATATACGTGGGATACGACCAGAAGACTTCCAACATGCATATTGAAGCTCCAAGGCATCCAAATCTACATCTGTAAATATACTCGGTCTGACCCGAGCATTGAAAGAGAAGAACCTCCGAATCAATCTCGTGAACCAGCATGAGAAAACACATCTCAACTGAATTTAATTTAAATTTCATAAAAGCATTCTTTTTATCAAAAGAAAGGTATCTCGTAAGACACCGCCACACTAAACATGGATGAGTTTTTACCTTACGATAACCAAAATATTTCATAACAAATCTTGTTAATAGTTTCTATTATACAAATAATAAGAATCAGAGTCGAAATTGTTACATTAATTAAATTCTAACAATAAGAGCCACAAAGATGGGTTCTACAAGCAAAATGGCAGGCATGTAGTGGAGAATGGATTTCCATACAAATGATCAGGTGAAGGGACTACCTTCCGGCGGTACATCTCTAAAGGAATGTACTGAGGCCCAACATATGATCCTCTACCAACACAAGGCCGGCCTATCTCTAACTAGATAGCAACGAATATGTCATTATCTCGATCATTATCGACCTATCTGATGGCCTTCATGGCATACATCCATAATAATTTACATTTCGAATGTCATAAGGGGGAAAATATATCTAGAAGGGGATGATATTATCCTAATGGTTGCAAACCACATAGCATTGCTACATCTACCATGTTTCGGTCATTTCTAGGTGTGAGGCCAAAGGTCACGATTATCTTTCACATAACATATCATCTTTGAATGCCATGTTGCCATTCCATCGTTTTCTATTGACTTTCACAAAAATACAACCTCTGAGCTCGTATGTCTCAAAGAAGGGTATTAAGCGAAAAGAAGTTGACTTCTCTGCCACCAAACAGATGTACGTTTATAAAAATCAATGATGTAATCTCAAAAATGCACTATCAAACATCCATCTATTTTTTTTCTTTTTTAATTTCTACCTCAATCAAAATCATCGCGCGCCACATCACCCGACCCGCCGCCGCACTCTGACTGCACGAGCTACCGAGCGCGCCACCACCTCCGTCTGCGCCAGCGATCAACGTGCGCACGTACGCGCGACTTGAACACCACCGAAACCCATTTCTCCATGCACAAACATGAGCGATTTTACACCGCCTCGGTTGAAGATCCGTCGATCCAACCGTAAAATAGCTTTGTATCGTTGCCCTCTACATTTTCCTAGTTGAAGTTGAAGGCTAATTTTGCTTCTAGCGGCTCGATCAACAATGACCATCGGATTGTTTTCCTTTATTGGCGGCTGAGTTATTAGGATATGCAAATGAGAAGGGTTGAGGGCTATTCATAGAAGATTTCGCTTGGCACTATCATACATGAAAATTCCAAACTCCAAATGAAGCATGCTGCCTGGTGTTATATATGTTATACCCCTATTCCGAACACAATTGAATATGTATCAGGAGTCATTCCACAATATACAGAAGATAGCTTTTCGAAATCATACTATTTTAATTAAATTCCTTTAATTAATTTCTATGATTGTCGAACTCACACGATTAAACGATATGTCCAATCGCATGAATTTCGATAGCATACTATAATTCACTACTACGGATCCAATGAAACTGGTTTTGTTGAAATCCGAGATAGAGCCAAAAATGATTATTTTTACACATTAATTAAATATAAAATTTCCAATTTCTGTCTAATCACTTTAAATTAAATTAAATTCACCAACACCATTCTAATTTAAATAGAATTCCAATCAACTTTTTAAATCATTTCATTCATTTTAAATTCAAGATTTAATTATTTTAAACAATTCCAAATATTAAGTTTAACAATTTAATTATCAAATAAATCATTATGTTTGAAATATAAGTTATTTAACTTATAAAATTTACCTTTGAATATTTAAAATCAATTAAATATTCTAAATTCGAACGAATGAAATTCTGGGTCGTTACAAGCGATTAAATGGAAGACTGATTCCCAGGGCTTCATGGTAAAGGCCTTCCTACCGACTTTCAGATCACTGCCCGATTATTCTTTTTTGCGAAATCCAACACCTCATACGCAGCATTTTTAGAATTGAAAAGATGTGGTTTTCAGAAAGTAATTTTACTGATTTAATTGCCAATAAATGGTTTTCTATGAGCTATGATAACATCAAATAATTCAAAAACATCACTAAAGTTTTTGTAATTAAACTCAGGGACCTAAGAATATTTCTTAGAATATGGAATAATGATGTTTTTGGCAGCATTAAATATAACAAATAAAACCTACTCCTTAAAATTTTAAAGTTAAATAAATTAGAAGAAATAAGAATCTTAAACATATCTGAGCAAAATATTCTCCCTAACTTTTAAGGAAGAACTAGAAAAAGTTAATAAATAAGAGGAAATTATGTGGAAGCAAAGGTCTAGAATCCAATGGATGGACCAGGGAGATAAGAATACCAAAAAAACTCATAGAAGAGCTAATAGTCGTAAGCGCGGTAACACTATGAACTCCTTACTTATTAATAATGTGGAAATTTCTAATCAAAATGAACTTAATAACGTCTTCACTAACCACTACAGAAACATTTTTGGGTCCAACAAAGGACACGGAATTAAAGCTAAATGGAATGATATATACCCTATAAATACTTCAATTGTCGTAGATGATCTAGATAGTCCATCTCCAAAAATGAAATCTTTAGGACCACCAGCAATATGCCAAGCGTAAATTGCCAGGAGAGATGGTTTTCTCATTTTTTCAAAAGAAATTTTGGATTGTTTTGAAATTTGATTTAATTAAAAATTTCTACGAGTTTTACAATAATAATCTACAAGTAGGAAGATTCAACTTTGTTAATGTAGTTTTCTTACACAAGAAAGTTGTTGCAGTAGAGCTCAATGTTTTAGGCCTATTTCATTAATGGATTGTTCTCTTAAAAGTATTTTAAAAGTTCTAGAAAATAGGCTTAGCACAAAAATGTACAAACTAGTTGACATCACTCATTCTGCTTTGATTAAAAGTAGAAATATTACAGATGGGGTGCAGTAGTCTAAGAATTGATAAATTGTTGTCGAAAAACAATATCACTTGCGCTCTCCTAAAACTTGAATTCGCTAAGCATTTGATTCAATCGATTGGTTATTTTCTCAAAGATTTACTCTTAGCTAGGGGCATCTGTTCCAGTTGGGTCAATTGGATTATGACCTTACTTAAAACCGGTAAATGAACTGTAATGGTAAATAGTATCCCAGGAAATAAAATCCAATCAAAGCGCAATCTTAGACAAGGTAACCCTTTGTCGCCCCTTTTGTTTAACTTAGCAGCTGATGTTTTCCTTAGGATTATCAAACTATCGATTTTAAAGGAAGTCCCGAATAGCGTTGGTAACAATTTGACCAATGATGGTTTTTTAGTTCTCCGGTTCACTGATGATACTATGCTTTTTACATCTCCCTTGCCCAGCACATTACAAATCTTAAATTCATTTCATATAGCTTCAAAACGCTCTCGGGACTAAGTATTAGCTTCGAAAAAAGCTTGGTTTTAGAGCTAAATGATGTGGATAGGGTTGAGAGTCTTGTAGCTTATATTCTCAATTGTAAAACTATGAAGTTCCCTATTGATTACTTAAGATTCTTGTTTAAACCAACTAAATTAAAAAAGAAAGACTGGCAAGTGATAATCGATAAAATTAATAGAAAGCTTCCTATTTGGGATAATAGATTCCTATATAGAGCCGGAGGAATCGTCCTAATCAACCCTGTTCTATCGGCCCTACTTTTTATTAGATGTCGTATTACCTTTATTAAAAATGGGTAATGATAAAGTGGACAAAATTAATATAAATTTTCTTTGGAGTAGAGACTGCCCTTGCAGTAATATTAACTGTCTCATAAATTGGAAAACAATTTGCAAATCCAAAGAGAAAGGGGGATTAGGAATTGCAAATCTTCGTAACCTTAATGTGACTTTACTAGGAAAATGGCTTTGAAAATTTAACAACAATAATGAAAACTTATTTGGAAAGAAATGGTTTCAAATTAATTTTATAATAGAACCTAAAATATTCATCATATTTCCACTAGTACCAGCAATATGTCATACTTTTGGAAATCCATTTTAAAAAACTTTAATATTTTTAATCTAGGCATTAACAACGTCGTTCACTCTGGTAACAACGCATCCCTTTGGCATTAGAGCTGGATTTCTGCTGTAACATCACCCACTTGGAGGCCAAAACTAACGGCTATGGATGTTGCAGTCATTCATAGTTATTAATCATTGGAAACCAAATACAGTAATGTTAGATACATTGATACACGGAAATATATGAATATGGAATTTTTTTAAAACAACTAACAACTAACAAATTCCACATTCCATTTTAAAACTTTTCAAGTTCATTACATAATCCCATAATCATTAATCACGTTCAGATAAAATATAATTATTACAACATATGCCAAGAGCGACATATGAAGAAGCCCCCTTGGTTGATCAGAGTATAATATAGGTAAATAAACAACATTCCCATTACATCCAAAAACATGGCGGAAACAAAAGAACTCTAATTAACTAACTTGCCCCCTGCACGTCTCCAAAAGCTCTATTCATCTAAAAGAGAACTTGGAAACCTTAATCCTCAAACTACTCAAAATAAATTGAGCATCCGAGAGTTTAAGGTGAAATAAAAACTTTGAGTCAGACATAAAGCCTAGTACGAATAATAATCTTCCATCTCAAACCATTTAGAAATCTAGCGAGACCACGCCACTTAGCGGAATGGGTTTTCCCCTCACTAGTATTCTAAAAACTTTATAAAACCATATATTGTGCTTTGGCATCCACAATGGTTAAAACAAATCAAAATAATATGATGATATGCAAACAAGTAAATCAATTCTGGATTCCACATCTCCATTCATTTTGACCATCTGTCTCATTTATAGTTTCTAGGGTCACTATTAACTTATTAGTTTTCATGGACTAACTAATAACCTGTTAGTTTATGGAATCCCTGTCCAATTTCATAGTTTTCATGGGATCCCTAAGAATCAATTGCCCCCGCCATTAACTTTTCCTATACATAGTAGAACCTATTGGACCTTGCCAATAACTTTACTCTTTCACGGGTTCTCCTTGAACCTATTGATATCTCCAATAACTTCCCTCTTATCTTAGTTTTCATGGATTGACTAGGAACCTATTAACTTCTGTCAATAACTTAATCCTGATATAGTTTTCATGGGTTCACTACGAACCTATTGGCTCCCGCCAATAACTTAATCTAATCATAGTTTTCATGGGTTTACTACGAACCTATTGGCATCTCCAATAATTTTTCACAAACATATTTTTTATGGGTTTACTATGGACCTGTCTATCTTATAACTTCAATATTTAGGCATCCTATATTCTTGCCTATCTGACCTCCGAAATGCAATTCTACTCATTCAATAGTTAATTATATTCACCACTGGGTCAACCAAGCTAGTTATTCTACCCTTTCTCCTCAAAATACATTTATGGATCCATTACAATGTGAATATATATATATATAAAGAAGAAAACATAATAATACCAACACCTGTGGTTTAATATCTTTGAAATCATTTATATAAAACTTGGTTAATCCCTTTAACCTATTAATCAAGGAAACTTCTTCAATGTTCGATACTTAAAATCATTTCAAAACTCTTTTATTATGCCATGGATTTTCTTAAAATGAGATTGGGTTATTTGTTTTGAAAACTAAGGCTTTCGAAACCTTTAATAATTACTTTCGAAACCATTGGAAAACTTCCTTTCGAAAGCATTAAAAATCTTATTTTCAAAATTCTAGGCACCTGCCTTTCGAAACACTTTAAAACCTTTCTTTCGAAACCTTTCGAATGTATTAAAGTGAAACCATTCAATTATAGAAGCATGACTTCGAAACCATATGAAAGTACCTCTTTCGAAACCATTGGGTTTAATTCAAAGCATAACTTATTGGGTCTAAGTGAATACAAACGAAAGTAATCCTTTTGAAACTATTGATTTTATATAAAATTGTTTGGGGAAAAGTTGATCGCTTCGGAACCATTCTTTCAAAAGCTCAAAGCATATAAATAAAACATTTTGAAGGTTAGCTTCGAAACCACCTTTCAAAGCCATTGCCTTCTAAATGAATAACTCTTTTGAAAGCTTTAGGAAGTGGCTCATATTTACAAAATAAAGGCTACCTTTCGAAAACATTGATATCTTTAATTCCTTTAGAAGACATAAGGTCGGCAGAAGGGTTTCAGCTAGGTCGAAACTATCCCTTTTGTAACGAACCACCTTTCATGCATTCGAAAGACGGATCATTATGGGTTTAAGAAATAAGAAAGATAAGAGAAAGACTAACCAAACATAGACTTTTACCATGCATGGAACATTATACTATAGATAATGTAGTATATTATATAGTCAAGCCAAAATATTACATCAGAGTTCAATGATACAAGTTCTAGACTAGGACAATTACAACTGCTTGTCCAAAAAAGACATAGGTCATACATACATACAAAGTGGAATAACTAATAATATTAATAACTATCCATGAAGCCACCTGCTTCAACTCCTCTATCATGCTTTCAAGAAAAACCTAGATCACTTGACTACTTATAAAATTTGAGTACCCAAGAGTTTAGGAAAAAGAAAATAAACTCCAGGTCAAAATGGGTCTAGTGTGAGTAAACTCAAACAATAGAATATTGATTTGAAAACTTTTTTTTGGAAACAAGAGTATCTCGTAAAACCACGTCGCACATAAACACGGACGAGTTTTACCTTACGATAACTAAAACACCATCTATATAAAGTCGATGACATTATTTAATGTCTATGTGTTTAAAGTAAATAGAGAACATAGTTGAAATGCTTGCATCTCACATTCCAACATATTAGGTTTACAATCAAAACCGTAAAGTTCGTATTGGAGAATGGATTCCAACTAATGATTGGGCTACTGGGGTACCGCCTGTCACAATACACCTCTATAAAATGTACCGAGGTCGTACCTAACGACCCCTATTAACACAGGACTGGCTTACCCCATACTGGATAGTACCGAATATGATCATCCTCTTGGTTAGGATTAGTAACCATTTTGGGACTTAATTATGAAAATTCTGCCCCTTTTTCGACGAAGGAAATAGATCTAAGGGCCTTAATTTGTATTTTGTTATTCACGTATTACAAATTGATACGTAGTAGATTTTTTTCTGCTCTTTCCACAAGATTTTTCTTTTACATATCCATACCACAGTAATTAGGAATGATAATTTTAGAATAAGGACCTGTTCTAGATGGGATGATTAACCCTAATGGGTGCGACCCACATGACCCTACTGCATATCCCCTATTTTGGTCATTCCCGACTAATGAGGCTTGAGGCCACTCCTGCCTGATGAAGCTTGAGGCTATGTTTTACCTTTCAATAGCACTTCCCTATTGGAATTCTAACATTGCCTTCCAATGTTGAAACAATGTCAGCATTCGTTCATACAAGTCATTCAGTAAATGAACAAATCGAAGTTACTATTTCCACTACACCTGTTTTGGAAGCATCCTCTAGGTTAGTAGCAAATAACCCTTGCACTTCAAGTCTTGAATCTTGATCATGACTTCAATACTCCTAATTCGAACGTTTACGTTGGTTTGATGTGGTTTTTAGATAACAGCTTGTCATCTAATCCAGGTCTCCTCAAACCAACATTCGATAATTTAAAAGGGTTAAGTTATTGATAGTGAACAACTTCACTATTGGGTAGAAGATTTACATCTGAAAACATATTCCATACTTAGGTTACTATGACCCGCTTACCGAAATTAACCTCTTTATGTTTATCACAATTCTGATATTCAACATTTGTGCTAAACATAAGTCAATTACTTTCCACAAACGAGTCAACGTTTTCAATCACTACTTTAGTTTATTCAGCTACTTAATGGTCCAGACAAGAGATCATTGGGTTTGGAATCAATTCCCTTGAGAAGAATATTGGTTTAAAACACGTTCGGTTTAATTTAAAATCACCTTTGGAAAAGATTTAATTCAATAAACAAATCAGATTAAACCCTAATAAATCTTAATTAATCCAAATTAAATCAAGATTAAATCATAATTAAACTCTAATTATTCTTAATGAACTTAGTTAGGCCATAATTAACTTCCTAATGCATCTTGATTCAGGTTAAATCAAATCATTATTAGTTAAACCTTAATTAATTAAAATATTTATTAAATAATCACTTAATTAAATAATGGTTAATTAATTAACTTAATTAAATAATTATTAAATATTAATTACTTCTTAACCAAGTTAAATACAAATTAAAACTTAATTAATCAAACAATAGTCATTAACTTAACTTAAGTGTTGATTAATTACCATTTACCTTCTTAATTACTAATTAAGACTAATTGCCTTTAATTATTTAACTAACTAATTAAATAATTAATTAAATAATTGAATTACAAAACTTAATTACTTTTTAATTACTAATTAAGTTTTTTTTGAAAATTTTTACAAAATAACTTCAAGTTAAAACTACTTGAAACTAAACTCGATAAATTTCGTCGAATTGCATCCATAGCGACAATCGTTACAGGCGCAGTTCGGTCTAACATATTCTTAAGGAACCACTTTACAACCCTTTAATTTTTTTCATGGTTTGAAACATTCTTTAGAAAATTTAAAAGAAATAAAAAAACTTTTGAAACTAAAGCTATAAACTTTAACCATTTCAAAACTTTAAACTTTGAAAAACAACTTCGATTCCAACCGGATCTCAAATTCGTCGCGATTACACAAAGTAGATAACTTTGTTTAGAAAAAATCATGCAATAGATCATGTTTTACAATCAATGCATTACTAACACAAACCATCTTCATCATAGGTTTGCAAGTATACATCCATATATACATGCTTACTAACTTTATAATACAACATTGATTTCCATAACCAAATCAAGCTGTAATAAATATTTCAAATCATAATCAAACCACATGGTTACCATTCAATTTCTACACTATATTATCACTATAACAGTGACTTAATAATAAAGTAAAAATCTTTTTCAAAATAAGGTAGTTTACTCACCGAAATCCTACGGATTCAACTCTGAATTTCACTGGACCATGCTAATGACCCTCGAGCTTGAAAAGGAAGTTGATTTCTTGGATTTTGACTACTAATGGACTCATCCTGATAGTCTATTGGCTTGGCCTGGGTGTAGGGTGGGAATGTGGGTAGTTTCTTGAAGGGGAGGGTGTGTAAGGTGGTAAGAAGGGTTTTAACAAAGGAAAATGTGTTTTGAAGTGGAAAAACTTGATTTTTTTCCTAACTTTTACAAACTATGGAACCATTAATATTTAGGAGAGGAAGTTTTAGAAAGTGAAGAAGAGAAAGCAAATGAGAAAGGGTGTGTGTGGATATATACTTATAGGCAAAAAGATTTGGAGAAAATTACTAAATTACCCTTTAATGATTTAACATAACATGTCATGATATTTGAAAAATCACATCACCTTCCTACCCCTCTCTCTTGTCACATCTTCTCTCCTTCTCTAGTCAAATCTGTAAGCTCATGATGAGTAACGATATCTAATTATGAAAATATTAAGATATAACAACACTTAATAATATATATTTATATATGATGTTTATTATTTTTAATGTTATGAATTGTTACATCACCTATTAATTATAATTAATATAAGTTAATCTATTCCTAAGTGTACTATTATTTAGTTAATTATCTACAATATATGTGTACATATGGTGCACAAAGATGAACAACATTCCCGACAAATTTCCGGTGTCGAAAGGTCGAAATTTTGGAAAACGTTCTTCCGTCACATTTTCAATTTTTCTACAAACTATTTAATTTGGTAAACAAATTTTGAAAACAATTTTTTCCTCATTATTAATTAATTACAACGAGTTTATTTATTAATAAAAATCTATTTATTGGCTATATAAAATATATATAATTGCCTAGCTAAAACGACCAAATTCAGGGTCGTTACACGTTCTTAAATCATTAGTTTGGAAATTAAGTAACTTATTCGAAAGCTATACTTCAAACAATGAGGTGGCAACCCTCTTTCAAAAGCTACTCAAAACATCTCTTTGAAAGCATATATTTCGACACCTTCGAAAGCATTTAATAAAACAGGCAGGCGCATTTCTTTAGAAAACAAAACAAAGGTTTCATTCCCATCGAAAGCTAAGTTACGACACCATGCCTTCCGCCTTTCTCCAATCTACTACGTACCAATGTTGATACCTTGTGTATTGGTTTCGGCTTCATGGGTTTCGTCTTGGTAGGTTTCGACTTGATTGAAGGCGGAAGCTATGAGTCGAAAGATGCTACTGAAAGAGGCGGAACCCAGTTTTCTGAGTAAAAACCGATTTAATGCCAATTAAAGCAAATACTTTCTAACTAACCCGCTTACTTGTAAACATGTGATTGGTTGCCTCAACTTTTCAAATTCTTTACCAAAATAACCGCCACATAGTTTCAGATCTAAACCATGATTAATTTAATAAATAAGCCCTTTCATTAAGCAAAACAATTAAGTCATTTAGGTACTCCTTTCAAAATAATTTAATCCTCATAGTAAATTACTTAGAAAAACCTCCAAAAATCACAAAAATTCACTTTTAATATGTTATCCAACATATCTAAATTTCAGACACAAATTCTCAATATAATTTCTGAAATAAATTTCTAAACCCAATTAACCATATTATTCTTTGATTCTAATATATTCTCCATAACTTGAAAAATTATGAAAATTAAAATCCAACTCCAAAATCATGTTTTACATAACATATAAATTCCTTATGGCATACATAAATCATTATAATTGGTTTATCCTTAAAACCACATAAAATCATATTTAAACAATTTTTGTTTGAATCAAACATGTTATAATCCAAGCATATCATCATCCAAATCATCATTAAAGTGGATTTAATCTTAAATCCATGAACAAATGATCATAATACAAAATAGAGATGTTATAGATTTTATTCATATTGATTAAGATAAGGAATGTGATATCCTAGAATTTCAAGGAATTTAAAATATGATAATCTCCTTATTAAATTATTTAAAATTGGTAAAAATTATTATTTTAAACAATATAATGTGATGTTTTTAAATATAATTGTAAATAGATGTTTAAATGGAATAATTATTTATAAATTTAATAATTGTAGTTTAAATGTATATATATTTATTTAAGTTAACTTTAAAGTTAGAATTTAATATTTTCAAAATTAATAAGCTGTTTGTTTAAATATATATATATATACTTGAGTTGATTTTAAATTAGATATTAAAATCGAATTTGAATTTGAATTTAGATTTAAATTTTAATTTAAAAGAATATATATCTTAAAAATATTTTGGATTTAAAAATATATGAATAAATTTTTACTTAAAATAAGATTTGTTTTCCTTAAAAGAATTTATTTATATAAATTAAGATAGTGTTTATTAAATTGTAAAATAAATACAAAAGTTTTATATTTACAATTAAAAATGAATTAAATATACTATATATGATTTTATTTAGGATATAATTGATTTTTATTTTATTTTATTTTAAAGATTTTTATTTATATAAATTTAGAAAAGCATTTATTAATTTAGAAATGTATATATTAATTAGGATAATTAATATAAAAAAATTTAAAATCGTTTAAAAATAAAAAATTACAAGTGTTAGATTATTAAAGCTTGTGAATACATGTGTAAGTTAATTGGGAATCAGTAATGACAAATGTTGATTTAATTGAGCAAGTGTCATAAATTGTTTCATTTTTCTTTAATTCTAATAAACCACAATTCACACTATATAAACAATCATCCCTTCCTTCTATTTATTTCCTTATTTTTCATTTTCAAAGAAGGTGAACTCGCATGAACTTCATTTCTAAAACCAGAAAACTCAACCTATTCAACCATCTTTCTCAAACCAGAAAATTCTCATGAATCAAAACCTGAAACATTCCCAAACTCAAGTTCAAAACTAAACCCTGTAAACATTTTTCCAAATCTTCAACCAAAATAAGAATCAAAGCCCTATAACTCAAGCCTGTAAAATTCCTCGAACCAAAATTCAAAAACCCTGCAAACATTTTTCAAATCTATGAGCAAGCCTAAAACCTCTTTTCTCAAACTTGGAGTATCAAGCCTGTAACCTTCTCAAATCATTTTCAAAAGCCTGTAGCAAAGATTATGAAGCAAGCAACCTGAAATCAAAGCCTTAAATCATCATGTAGTTCCAGTGTTTAAATAAAGAGCAGTAACCAAGTTTTTCAGATTTTAAAATACAAACCCTCTGCCTCTTTAATCTAGTGAGTAAACATTTTAAATCAAAAGGTAAGTAAATATATATCTGTTTGCTTGTGAAGTTTGGATGAATGATGCTTTGTTTGTGCATATATAAGAGATATCTCTATGTGTATGAATATATGTAAGTGTGTGCCTGTTGTATTGAACATCTCTGTTCTTAGTTCAGAACTTAAAAGTTTTGATCAAAAATCCAAAATCTACTCATCTGATCTTTGTTAGGCTTTGAGATTCAAACATAATATGTTTGTTTAATCATAAATTAAAGTTTAAAATTTATTTCAAGCAAAATAAGTTTGAAGTTTTTCTATAATCATGATAGTATAGAAGAAAATAAAAATGCATGTTAAAATCAAGTATTATAATTTGATAATCCAATTACATAACTTAAAACTTCTTTGTAAAATATGATTTTTAAGATAAACATCATGATTTTTAGTTTAGGATCATGTGTGTAATTTTAAGTTAACCAGAGAAGGGTTTTTGAGTGTTCTCTGGTGATCGGCAGTTGCTGGGGGGTCAGGATCTTGGCTGGAGGTAGGGAAGGTTCAGGGAGTATGGCAAAAATGGCAGGAAGGTGGATAATCCACCGAGGTGTCGGCGCTGGTCGAGATAGGTTTTTAACCCCAGTTTTGTTGAGTTCGGAGTTATTGGTCACGGTCTCTAGGTGATCTAGTGGCTTATGGCTTTGGGGATTGTCAGCATAGAGGGACGGCATGGCGTGGCCGAAGTTGCAGCATCTTCGATGGTTGGAGACATGGATGCGAGCAGTGTTTTTGGTTTGGGTTTTTGTTGCAGTTTCTTCTGAGTTTCTCGATTGTGGTTTGAGACTTGGGCTAGTGTTTGGACGATCTGGAACTGATGCAAGGGTGATGGTCGGTGTGTCGAAGGTAACGGTGGTGGTCACCGCCGTCGAAGTCAACTATGCAGGTGCATAGAGGTGGTTTGGTGACTGTTGTTTGGGTTGGGGTTTCAACTCGAAGGATATCACGGGTGTTTGGGGTAGTGGCTCGAGTATAAACTCAAGTAGTATTTGAGTGTTTAGTCTACAGGTTTTTTTTATTTAAAATAAAATCTAAGTTCTTAAAAAGGGGGAAAAAGAAGGGGAAACTCGGGGCTAGGCCCGAGTGGTCTTCGGGCTTGACCCGAAGCAACAGTGTTATGCAGTTTTTTTAAAGGTTTTAAAATCAATGTTTTTGAAATTTAAAATTTAATCTAGTTTAAACTTTCTTATTTAAACTTACTCTTTTTATAACAATTGTTTTCTTTAACAATTGATTAAGAAGTTTGGAAATTTGTTTAATTTAAATTTTGTAAAATTTAAAGTGATTTTAAAACTTAAGTTATTGTAAACCTTCTCTTTTCTTTTAAAAATGGGGACCGCCCCTATCCTTCTCTCCCTTCCCGCTAATCCATCACTTCCCCTATCTTCTCTACAGCCCTGTCCTTCCTCCCCGATTCTTGTGCCACCTTCTGCTCCTCCCTTACTCCCTCTGTCGTACCTTGTACCTCCCCCTGTCTCTGTTAACCCAGCTTCTCCTTCTTCACAGTCTGGTCTTCCCCGTACCAACACTGTTTCACCCATTCCTCCTCTTCCTGTCTCTGCCACTGACAATATTCAGCTTTCCCAACCCATTTCTGTCTGTGTTTTGACCAAAACATCCCTGCCATCACCAACCCCACCTCCTTTAATCTCTTCAGCTTCTTCCCTTGCTCATGACAATCAGCCGAAAGCTTGGACCACTCTTTTCAAAGCCAGACCAACTAATGCTGGTTCCTATGTTCCACGTGAAATTCTACTTGAATTTCAAGGGGATGCAATTGTGCCACCTGCTGAAGTAGTCAGGGCAGGCAGTTCTTTGTGGAGTGATTATCTCGTTGGGTTTTTCCTAGATAAACCACTGCCATACTCTACTGTCCTGTACTATCTCAAGCGTGCGTGGAAACTTAAGGGGATGATAACTGTTAAATCAGATGGATTCCTTTTCTTATTTAAGTTCTCTAATGATGAGGATAGGAAAAAGATTTCTGAGGCAGATCCGGTAGTTATGAGAAACAAGTTATTTATTGTGAAAAAGTGGGATGAAAATATAGGAAACTCCTGTAGTAGTATAAAAGCAGTGCCAGTGTGGATTAAATTAACTAATATTCCCTTGTATGCTTGGTCACCATTGGGAATAAATTGGTTATCTGCCAGAGTTGGAAAACTCCTATGTATGGATACATCAACTGAAAAATTTGAGCGCCTATCCTATGCTAAATGTTTAGTTGAAGTTACTCCATACAAAGAACTGCCAGACAGTTTCAATGTGAAGATGCTAGATGGGGCAGAACAAGTTGTGAAAGTGGAGTATTTGTGGAAACCGGAAATTTGTTGTTTTTGTAAAGAGTTTGGGCACAATAGCAAGAACTGCAAGAAATATGAAGGTGAGAAGAATGAAGAGAAATGTGAAGAAAAAAAACAGCATAGTTATTCTGAAGATAAAACGAACAGGCTGAATAAGGGGAAAGAAAAAGAGAAACAAGATTGCATTAAGCAAGTGTGGCAGAAGGTTAACAAAAACAAAGTAAATAAAAGAAATGGGAGTGAGGAAGTGGCACGAAATATCATGATGAAGCAAGTGGAAAAAGAGGTTACTGAGAAAGATGCAAATGAGGCAAATAAAAGTCTGCAACTTGAAGTGAATAAATCTAAAAATGATGCTCAAGCTTGTTCTGTTACTACTACTAATAAGTTCCAATTGTTACAAACTGAAATTGAAGAGGTAGAAGTACTGGAAATAAATGAAGTTGAGGTTGGTGAAATAACAACTGAAGTAAATGCAGGAAAACAGTGTTCTGTTGGAAACATAGTAAGTGTTACCTCTAATGTTGTTGTTGAACATTGTGATGGAGAAGGCACAATGGAAAATAAACATAAGACTATTGATGAGAACACATATGAAGTCTGCATTGAAGAAAATAGCTTTGAACTTGAACTAACAAATGATTCTGGAAAACAAGTTCTGCATGACACCACTGACACACATGAAACAGACATGGATAGAGAATGGTGCACCAATTTTGAGAAACAAGTAAATAATTTAATACAGCAAATGTATGTAAACTCAGTGGTTGAACCAAACTCACAAACAATCCCATACAACTTTTCCATTGATCTGCCTGGATGGCCTTCAAATCCTACCTCCCACACTTCATCTTTTGCTCCTCCTCCTGTCACAAAACCAACCAATTCTTTCTCTCAGTCTCCTTCTCCATCATCTCAGCCCATTAGAACCATTGAAACGAGATCTCTATCTGCTAAGAGAAGACACAACAAAACCAAACCTCAATCTTGTTAATGTTTAAAAAAATTGCATCATGGAACCTTAGGGGTGCTCACAGCAACTTGAAGCTTGACCAAGTTAGAAACATAATCAGTGAGTACAATATTTCTCTTTTTGGTCTTCTTGAAACTAAACTAAATTCAGCTTTATCTTCCAGAGCTGTTTCTTACATCAATCCAACTTGGTCCTTTCACCACAACCTTGACAATGCATCTTATGGTAGAATATTAGTAATCTATGACCCTACTATTTTCTCTATATCCCCACTTCTTTCTACTAGGCAATACATTCACCTTCACGTCCAAGACATAAATACCCGTTCTTCATTCTATGTTACTTTTGTATATGCTGATAACTCTGCAAATTCAAGGAAATTTTTTTTGATGCATTGCCACCATTAAGACAATCCACCCACCCTTGGATTGTGATGGGAGACTTTAACTCCTGCTTTGATTATACTGACAAATCTGGTGGAGTTCCACTAACTGCTAATGATCTTGATCCTATCAATCAAGCCATTTATGAGTCTGACTTAATCATGGTCAATAAATCTGGTGCAAAGTTTTCTTGGAATAACAGGAGTCGTAGTGGCATTCGCACTTTCACTACTATTGATCATACATTTTGCAACCTTCAAGCTATATTTTCCTGGCCCTCATTATCTGTTTTCCTCCCCCAGCCTATCTTATCTGACCACTCCCCTCTAATATTATCTTTTGGTCAACATTTTAATAAGGAAAAGAGAAGCTTTAAATTTTACAATGCTTGGGCAAAACATGAACAATTCATTCCTTTAGTAACTAAATTAAGCTCTGATTTTAATTGTTATGGTAATAAAATGTACAAGTTTTGCAGGAAGCTCAAATTCATTAAGCTGCAGATTAAACTTTGGGCTAAATCAACTTTTGGCACTGGTGCATTATTATCTACTGATCTCAAGGAAAAGCTAAAGAAACAACAGGAGTACTTGATGGAGCACCCTCTTGATGTTCAAGCTGCTGAAGAGGAATGCAAACTTTTTAAAGAGGTTAACAATGCTCTGTACATGGAAGCAAGTATGAAGAGACAGCAGTTACACAAAAAATGGATAGCAGAAGGAGATAAAAACACAAAATTTTTCCATGATTCTATAAAGGTAAAACATGCTACTGAGAATATACATAACATATATGATGAACAAGGAACAGCATGTTCTACTGCAGATACTGTTGATAGAGCATTTATTGATTATTTCACTACATTGCTTGGTAACTCTGATGGGTTCACCCCTGACCTTGATCTTATTTCATCCCTACCTCTACCTACCATTACTTCCCTTGAAGCTGTGTCACTTATTGCTCCAGTTACTGATGAAGAAATTAAAAATAACCTTTTTGCTATGAACCAACAATCATCTGGAGGGCCTGATGGTTTGAATGTGGTTTTCTTTATAGCAACTTGGAGTATATTGGGCAGTGAGTTCTGTAATGCTGTCCACAATTTCTTTAATAAGTGTAAGATGTTGGGTGAAGTGAATTGCACTAACATTGCACTTATTCCCAAAGTCAATAATCCCTCTACTGTCACTGAATTCAGACCCATCTCTTGCTGTAATGTGGTCTACAAATGCATCACTAAAATTCTTGCTTCACGACTTGTTAAAGTCCTTCCTTCTGTAGTTTCTAGAAATCAGGCTGCCTTCATTCCTAGTAGAAGTATAATTGACAACTTACTGCTGGTCCAAGAACTCTTGAAAGGATATGGCCAAAACAAAGTAACCAAAGCGGCAGCTATCAAAATTGATATTTCTAAGGCTTATGATACCATCCACTGGTCTTCATTAGTCAGGGTTATGGCACAAATGGGATTTCCCAAAATTTTTGTTTCCTGGGTTTATGTGTGCATATCTACTCCTTCATTCTCTATAGTGATAAATGGTAGACCAGTTGGTAATTTCAGAAGTTGTAAAGGAATACGTCAGGGAGACCCCATTTCTTCTTACTTATTCTTACTAGTCATGGAAGTTTTCACTGTTATTCTACGAATTAAATATGAGCAGAAAGCTATCAAGTATCATCCGAAGTGTGCTAAACTTAATATCACCTCTATCATGTTTGCTGATGATGTGTTGTTGTTTACCAAGCCTGAGCTTCCATCATTTAATGCCATCTCTAAGGCACTACTTGATTTTTATGCTATGACTGGTCTCAAAATCAATCAACAGAAATCCTCCTTGTTAGTATCTGGTGCTAGTGACACACATGTTTCTGAATTACAAACTGCAAGTGGTTTCTCTGCAATGAGCTCTGATATGAAGTACCTTGGGTTACCATTGATAACAAAAAGAATTACTAGAGCTGACTGCTTTCCTCTCTACAACAAAATCACTTCTGTGTTGAAAGCTTGGGAAAATAGGAAGTTATCTCAAAGTGGTAGGCTAGTGCTAATAAAAGCTACTGTTTTTGCCTCCCTTGTTTACTGGGCACGTGCAATGATACTTCCTTCTAGACTACTACATCAGGTCAGGTCTGCCATGAGCAGATTTTTCTGGACTGGTAGCATACATAACAAAAAAGTTTTGCCAGTTTCTTTTTCTAAATTTGAAGTTCCTAAATATTTGGGAGGACTTGGAGTTAAAAATGTCAAGACTTGGAATACAGCAGCTATGAGCAAGCATATTGATGATATAATCAGCAATAGGGAAAGTTTATGGGTACAATGGGCTAGGCAGTACAATTTAAAAGGAAAGTTTTTTTGGTGCATGGATATTCCTCAGAATAGTAGCTGGATATGGAGAAATATACTTAAGTTGAGGAATGTGGTACTAAAAATGATCAAATACCCAGTCAATCAAAATTCTACTGTCAAATTCTGGTATGATCCTTGGGTAAGTGAAGGTATTATTCTATCCAGCCTGTGTGATTATAACCAGATTGTGCAGACTGGTATACAAATGAATGCTAAGGCAAGTGATTACATACTTGATGGGAAACTGGTGCTTCCTTATAACAGTAATTTACATATAAGACAGCTGTGGGAAAAAATGATACAACTTTACAAGCCTGATGCACATCACGACTATGTGACATGGAACAAGAAGAAACATACAATTAAAGGTGTTTTCAATCAGATCACTGACACAGCCCCACTGCCTTCTGCTATTTGGAACAGTGTCATTTGGACTTCTGATACTCAACCTAACCATAACTTGATGCTTTGGAAAGTGATAAACCAAGCATTGCTTACTAGAAATGTACTGAACAAGTATGGCATGAGTTGCTCACTGAAGTGTCTGTTTTGTGATAATTTTGATGAGTCTGCTCATCACATTTATTTTGAATGCCCTGCTCTCCTATATATCATCACTGGTATTTGGAATAAAGCTGGCATTAGGTTACTGCCAGTTAGCACTACTGAAGTGTGGGGAGTTTTCTTAAAATCTGGCAAGAAGAAAGATGTAAAAGGAAGGATGCTTGCTAACTGCTTGAAGATTTATATGTCTGTTATCTGGAGAGAGAGGAATACTATATTTTTTGAAAATCAGAGAAAAAATGGTGATGCTCTTTGGCAAGAGGTGAAGAATGCTATTCTTTGCCAAATAAAGAACTGTCAATCTGGTTATTCAGTTGAAATGTTACATCTCTGGGAAAGAGACTAAGTCCCTTTTTATTTTATTTTTTTTAGCTCTTTGTGTTTGGTTTTGTTTTGTTCTTTCTTTTCTATGTTTATCTTTGTCCTTCATCTGTAACTTTTATTGGTTTGCAATAAACTGGTAGGGGACCAGTTAACCCCGCTGGCTTTGCCAAAAAAAAAAAATGAAATTTTAAGATTTTTATAAAAGCAAGTTTAAGAATTCAAATTGAAATTTGTTTTTAAAACTACTACTGCATAATGTTTAAAGAATTTAAAGGAAGTTTTGTTAACTTTAATTTATTAAGTTAAATGAATATTTTATTTCGAATCATAATTAAATGATTTAATTAAGTAAAGTTAATTATAATGATAGAATGTTTTAAAAATGTTAATGGTAATTAATGCATTATTAAAGATAATGTTTTATCTTAAGGTTAATTAAGGTTTTTAATGTCTTGAGATTAATTAAGTTAATTAAGAGAATTAAGTATAATTAATTAATTTGATTAATTAATGAATAAGGAATTAATTAGAAATTAATTAATTAAGTAATTACGTGTAATTAAAAATTAATTAAGTAATTGTGATTAATTAATTAAGTGACTAAGATTGATTAATTAAGTAATTAGAGGTTACTTAATTAGTAATTAAGAAGTACTTAATTTGTAATTGAGTTTCATTAGTTAATAATTAGGTTTTATTAATTTATAATTAAGGAATAATTATTCTGTCATTGAAGATTAATTAAAGATTGGTTAACTGTTAATTAAGGATTGATTAACTATATTTTAAAATTTAGTATAAAATTTTAATGGCATCCTCATCCCATCCCGTCCCCAAGCAAACTCCTCCACCACCTCCCATTTCATTCATCCCTGACAAATACAAATCTAAGCTCAGCTCCCTGGCCTCCATCACCTCTCAGCTTCCGCCCATACCACTCACTCGTTCAGTGCCCACAAGCTTTCATGGTCTTGATTCCACTAAGCCTTCTGCATCGGAACCTCTTCGTCCATCCCCTCCTTCCCTTCCTTCCAGCACCAGGAAAACCTATGCTCAAGTGCTGAGCTCCACCTCCCCGGTCTCATCCAATCCCCCTCGCTACCAGCGTCGTCGTCATATTCTACCAGAATTCATAAATGCTCGTTCCACTATTGAGTTTCTGAAGCTGCAAGGCCACTGTCTCAGGTATGCTAGTCTGGGACACGTGGAAAGAGACTGTAGGGACCCAAAGATCTGTTATCTATGTGGTTTTTTCGGTCATGCACATTCGCATTGTCCCAAGAAAACATATAATTACTTTTCATCTCATATAAATGCTTCAGCCTCTACCACTAAAAACAAATTCAAAAGCAGTCCGGTACACGTGGAGAGGACCCCACACCCATCATACATCCGCAGGAAACGAGGCAACACACACCAACAGTCGCCTCGATCCCCTCCCCTATCTCATTCCAAACATTGTTCCACTCTTTCTAAACCTTCCCCCTCATAAATATTTTCCATGGCCGACTCTTCCCTCTATCTCACGGCCATGGATTTTGGTCCATTGAATCTCTCCACCTCGTCCTTTCCAAAAGCTTTCACCACAATGAGTGGCCGCTTTGGATCCTTTTTGACAACAGTTTCATTTTTTGTTGCCCTACCTTCTCGATCCGTGATCAAGCCCTTCAGCGGAGAACTTTAACGAAGCCAGGTGGCTCAGTCCTCTTGCAACAATGGTCAGAACTTGATCACCAATCTACTGATCTTGAACCGGCAGCGTGGGCTCGGGTCTGAGGCTTTCCCGAATTCCTTAGAAATAATTCGCTTGCAGTCAGTGATGCCCTAAGCCTCTTGGTTCACTTCATCGCGTTCGATGACCGTGACTGGGCTAATTTCGACCACCGGTTCCTGTATGTCAAAATGCAATTTTTCAAAGGTGTTAGCACTCCCAGCTCTTTTGTTGTGCATTTGAACAACGAGGATCATCTCCTTACAGTGGAGAAATGGGAGCATGCTCACACCACTCATAGGCCCGAAACGATGTTCTTGGGAGCTGATTACGAAATGGACTTCAGATGCTTTGATGAACCCATCCTCTCAGACGATTCAGATGAAGCTAGATTTGATGCTATGTATTATGACCCAGCCATATCCCCACCGCCTCCACTGGCTGCCCAAATTCATGACACTCCTCCGGGGAGGATTGGCCCGATGAACAGCATGTTAACCCATTAGTTGATCTTGACTTATCCTCACCTCCCCTTGGCAGACTCCACCCTCAACCCACGGATCCAACCCCTCTAGCAACTGTCCGGGCTGCTCCTCCAGCTCCACCGTTGCCTTGCCTAAGGTCTCCTCTGTTCACTCCAGCAATAGTTCGCCGAAGTTCCAGAATCAACAGAGCAGCTTCTTTCCCTGGTAGTTTCTATAAAACTGTTGTTTTTTCCTCAGCCAATAGGAGTCTAAATAAAAAAAAGGCTCATTGCATGGGTGTGAGTTTGTGTGACGATCACTACACTGCCATGCAAGCACTAGAATCAGAGCGATTGTCCCTTTCCCAATGAAACTAATTTCATGGAATGTACGGGGCTTGGGGGACCCATCTAAAAGGCATGCTGTCAGCCTCACTTTATCCCCCATAAAGCAGACATTCTTTTTTTACAAGAATCTAAGTTGATTGACCCACCACAATCCTTCATTAGACATATGTGGGGCCCACCCTATCGGGCTGGGCCCACATAAATGTTGATGGTTCCAGAGGAGGTATCATCACCGCTTAGAACGAAGCTGTTTGGGCCCATTGTCTTACCACTGCTCATCCATCGACCCTACATGTAATACTCCGCCATATTCAATCAGGTATAATCTACTTTTTCACAAACATCTATGGTCCTCAAAACATCCAAGAGAGGAATGATCTCTGCGCCAATTGTTTTTCCTTTGCCTCTTATCTCAATGGACCCTGGATAGTTGGAGGAGACTTTAACACAGCCAGATCCTCCGAGGAGCGTAATTTTGGCTTTAACTCACTGGATTCAGACTCTTTCAATTCCTTCATCAATGAATGCTCTCCCATCGAACCTCCCATCTGCAATCGTCTCTTCACCTGGTCTAACCGTAGAGCCGAACCTACCTTAGCAAAACTAGACAGATTTCTTTTCAATGCAGCCTGGGATGACCTACATCCCCTTTCCTTGGTCTCTGGACTTTCTACGACCATCTCAGACCATTGACCCCTTATTTTAGATACCGGTTCCTTGCCCAACATCTAGCGTCCTTTCAGATTTGAGCATCTATGGCTTCTAGAGCCTTCCTTCGACAATTTCATCAAGCAAGTTTGGTCCCAACCTACGCAAATCCATTCATCTTCTGCCAGAATTGTCTTCAAACTCTGCTCCCTTAGGAAAATTATTAGACCTTGGGCCAGATCCGTTTGGGGGTCCCTTCGCTCACGCATCTCATCAACCCAAGACGAGATCTTAGATCTAAACATCCTTGAGGAGTCTCATCCGCTTTCAGACATGGAACGGTCTCGCCTGAATATTCTTGAATCAGAACTGGATAGGCTGGTAAAGCAAGAAGAGGTAGGCTGGAAACAGCGGTCTAAAGCTAAATGGTTGGAGGCAGGGGACAAAAACACCTCCTATTTCCACCACCTAGCCAGCTGCCGTCGCAGATCCACTTCAATCTCGGAAATTGTCCACAACAACACTTCATACACTGACCTTTCTGATCATCTCCGCTTGTTTACAGATTACTACAGAAGCATCCTTAGCAAGGCATCCCCTTCTCTCCCGGTCATTGATTGGTCCCTTCTTTATTCAACCCCTTCCCCCATCCCCATTGATCAACCATTCACAGAAGAGGAGATTTGGGCTGCTTTGAAGGGCATGTCTGATGACAAAACACCCGGCCCAGATGGTTTCGGCCCACTCTTTTTCAAGCATTTTTGGGAAACTGTTAAAGTTGATATTCTAGACTTGTGTGCTGAATTCCAATCCCAGCCCTCATCCATATCTCGTTTGAACTACGCTAGCATTATCCTCCTCCCTAAATCTCCTGGTGCTAACTCCCTCTCCTCCTTCCGTCCCATCAGCCTTCTCAACACAACCTTTAAAATCATTACCAAGGTCCTCGCCATTCACCTTCAAACAGTTATTGCCCCTCTGGTCGGGATTGAGCAGTCAACCTTTATTCTTGGTAGAAACATCATGGACTGTGTAGCAACAGCTCAAGAAATTATTTCCTTCTGCCACCAAACGTCGACCCCAGGTGTTTTACTGAAGCTTGATTTTTCTAAAGCATTTGATTCCGTAAATTGGAACTTCATTCTTGATCTCATGAAGCATAGTGGCTTTCCCCCCAGATGGTGCAATTGGATCAAGCATATTTTTAACTCAAGCCTCTCGTCTATATCGATCAACGGTGCTTCAGGGGGTCACATCAAGTCGGCTCGAGGTCTGAGACAGGGTGATCCTCTCTCGCCTCTCATCTTCGTCTTGGTAGCCGACGTCTTCAACAAAATAATCAAACTTGCCATTTCCAACAACCTCTTTTCTGGCATTGCACTCCCAGATTCCTCCCTAGCAGTTTCCAATCTGCAGTTTGCTGATGACACATTACTTTTTGCCTCTCCCCAGATTTATTATATACACTGCCTGAAAGTGGCTCTCTACTCTTTCGAGCTCATATCCGGCCTTTCCATTAAATTTAATAAGAGCTCTGTCATCATGTTAGGCAACTCTAATCACCTTGCCCTACCCATTTCGTCGTTGCTCAATTATAACCTTTTGGATTTCCCTCTATCTTACCTCGGCATCCCTCTTCGTCCCACCAAGCTACATAGATCAGTTTGGTCCCCACTAATCTCCAGGACTGAATCTAGACTTCTGAGTTGGAAGGCTCACTCCCTCTCCACAACTGGTCGCCTTGTATTAGTCAAATCCGTCTTATCAGCCATCCTATCATATTGGATGTCCTTTCACAAACTTCCCACCTGGACCATCAACCGAATAGATAAAATTAGGAGTACCTTCCTTTGGAACGGCGGTGGTGTCAAAAGACTTGTCAACTGGTATACTGCCTGTTTACATCAGAATCAGGGTGATCTTGGTACCACCAACCTCAGTGCTTTTAACTCCGTGCTCCTCGCTAAATGGCTTTGAAGATTACTCTCCCTTGGCAATTTTATATGGAAAGATTGGATTCTCTCGCTTCATTACTGTTTTAACAATCACCTCGTCCTTCACTTCCCTCCGCGTAGTAGACCTTCTCTGTTCTGGGCTGATGTGCTCCATACCCAACCCCGAGTCAAATCTCTTTTTCATGTTGTCATCGAAAATGGTAAAAACTGTGTTTTTTGGTTAGATACATGGCATAATCAACTCCCCCTCTCCAAATCTTTGCCCCACCTCTTCTCCTATACGCGCACCCCTTCGATATCGGTTAGTGACTGTATCAGCCTTGATCCTGACTTTCTCTGCCCTCCATCCCTCTTCGGCTCTGACACCTTTTACGGCCTTATCTCCGTGTCGAATCTGCTTCATTCTCTTCAACTCACCACCTTGCCGGACCGTGTAGTCTGGGCGCCTGCGCCTGCTAAGGGCTTCACCGTCACTTCCTGTTACTCCTACCTCCATAACCCCGACCGCTTCTTCTCCTTCCCCAGACTCTGGGAATACCCTATCCGCCGTGTATCGCCTTCCTCCAATGGTGCCTTGCTCATGAGCGAATCAACACTAAAGCGAGGCTTTTCCACCTTCATATCCCGGTAGATCTGACTTGTGCCTTCTGCTCTGAACACTTTGATGATATCCCCCACTTATTTCGTGACTGTGACTTCACATACTCAATATGGGCTACAACTAGCGCCCACCTCCTCGGTCATATCCTTGATCAGCCAGTCATATTTGATCACTGACAATACAACCCCCATAATCTCCTTCTGGATGTCTTCATCGCTCTCTTCTGTTGGTGTATATGGAAGGAATGAAATGCACACGTGTTTAATAAACCAAGATATCACTTCAAAGGTATTTGCAAACATATTATCTATTTATTCACCTCTATTATAGGTCGGAGCTCATCGGCCCCTTTCAGACTTTGTCTTCCGCAGTGAAGTTCATCTCCAACTGAGTCGCAAGGAAGCAGTTCGGCCTTCCCACCCTGGATTTAGTTGCGAACTGATGTTAGTATCTTGATGCTTTCGGTATCTTGATGTTATTTTGTTTTGACACTAGTATTTATTCCTGCACTGCTTCGTAATACTTATGTAGTATGTTAGTGGGGTCTCTGTACCTGCTCGTATCGCCATCGATCAGGCGTGTTGATCGAAACAATATTATTTAGTATATGCTTCTAATCGGTTGTGTAGTGACACGCTACACACCCGTCTTGATAAAAAAGGATTGATTAACTGTTAATTAAGGATTAACCAACTGGTGATTAAGGATTAATTAATTTGTAATTAAGGTTTTTAATTAATAATTAAGGTTTAATAATTAATAATTATGGGATAATTAATTAGTTAATTAATGATTAATTAATTGATTATAAGAGTAATTATGGATTAATTAATTTGTATTGAGAGATATTAATTAATAATTAAGGTTTATTGATTAATAGTTAAAGGATAATTATTTTTTGATTAGAGATTAATTAATTAATTAATAAGGTAATTAAGGAGTGATTAATTAATTAAAATGATTGTAATTAATTAATGGTTGATTAAGCAGGATTAGGTGATTAATTCTTAAGTAATTAATTTAATTTAAGTTGATTAAATTAATTATGATATGGATTAATAATTCCTGTTTGTGGATGATTATTTATGTAGAATGTGTGAATTGGTTGATATCTATTGGATGATAATCTGTGATATTTTGTGGTGTGATATTAAATATATCAGTGATAAATGAATGATATTTATCTGTGTTAAATGTTGTGTGAATTCAAAGTATTGAATTGAATTGAAATGAATTGTTTAACCTTAAACAAGTTGACCTTTAAGAAATGTTTGGATTTCGATGAGACCGAGATCGGGTATCAAAATTGATTATCCGAAAACCACATCCATCCAAGTTAAACGATAGGTGTAACGACCCAGAATTTTAAGTAATTAAAATATGAATATTTAATTAATTTTAAATATTAATAAGTGAATTTATAAGTCGAATAAATTTTTATTTGAATAATTGGATTTAATTGGATAATTAAATCAATAATTTAATATGTTAAATTATGGAAATAATTGAAAATTGAGTTAAATATGATTGAAAATGATTTGTAAAATTTTATTTTATCATATTAAAGTTAGAACGATATTTTAGAACTTTTAAAATTGAATTAAGAGTTAATTTGTGAAAATTGAATATTTTAATATTAAAATCGACTAGTGAAAATAGTCAATTTTTCAACAGTCTCAGAATTGAACGAAACCAGTTCCATTGGATCCGTAATAGTTAGTTATTACCGGATTTCAATTTTCGTGTCAATCGGAGTTATCGTTTGATCGTGGCAGCTCGAAACGCATCGAATTATTTTTAATTTTAATTTGGCGAGTTAAAATAGCCATTTTTCAAAAAGTCTCGAATTTCGACGAAACTAGTTTCATCGGATCCGTAATGTGATATTATTGTAAGGTTTCAAATTTCGTGTCAATTGGATTTACCGTTTGTCCGGTACAAATTAAAACGCCTAGAAATCGATTTAAATCGGTTTAATTTAAATCGAACGTTTATTGCCATAACTCGCACAGATGTCCGAATTAGCTTTCGAAACCTGTTCCATTGTGTCCGGAACGCGGGGTAAACCCTAGAAACGCTGGTTACGGCGCGTGAATCGAAGTTCGGAATTTCCGGGATGAATAGTGTCGTTCGAAATTCTATAAATAGCCCCTACCCTTCATAAAAAAAGAAAAAAAACAAACCCTAACTCAATAACGCAGCCGCCACCTCCCTGATAAACGGCCAGAAAACAATCTCCTTCCTCCCTCAATCTTTCTCAATCCACTCGTTTTTAGCCAAAGTTGTTAACTACAACATTATAGAGCACGATGAGATCTTGAAATCTATACGGATTTGATGGGTTTTGGAGCATCCGAGGGTGAGCTAAGGGGGGCCGACCGTGGCCAGTTGCGCACGAAAATTCACGCACAGATGAAGGCCGAGCTTCAGGTGGTTGAGGCCGTGCATTGAGGTCGTGAAGGGCTTCGATGCTATGGTGCTTGATCGTGTTCAAGTTCAACATGGAGGGTGAAAAATCAAACCCTAGTATCGACGTATGGGTTCGGCTATCACCTGTAGAACGCGTTCGAATGGGGGAAGGGAAGAAGAATACGTGCGGCTATGATGGCATGATGAAGGATCCAAGGGTGATGAGGGGTAGTAGGTTTATAAATTTTAATTTAAGTGTAAATTATTTATATAAAAATACGTGTAACTTATAAAATTGATATTTTTTTCATACGAGGTCGAAAACGCACGAAACCAGTTGCGTTGGAATCGTATGGACGAGCACTACGCGATGAAATTGGATTGGAGTCGTTTGAAGTTAGTTAGAATTTTGGGTAAAATTAAACGTCCGTTTAATTTTATTCGAAATAAATCGCTAAAACGAAAATAAAATCAAGGTGAGAACTTCTCACTCAATCGAATCAGTTTCGATTTTATTTTAAATAGTTAGATTTAAAATATTTGAATGCATGTTTGAATGATGATTGATATCTATTGATTGTTAAAATAGACATTATGCGCCGTTAGTAAGCGGATGTTATTTATTAAAAACATATACCGCGAATATTTCATAAACAGTGAAATTGGTATTATATATAATAGCAATATATATATATATATATATATATATATTGGCATATGTATATATTGGAGCTATTGATTTCTCCGCATTTATTTGTTTAGCGAATGAGACCCTATTGCGCCGTTATTAAGCGGATAATATTTAATAAAAACATATACCGCGATAATTCCGTACTGGAGCGGAATTGGTATTGTGCTAATGTTTGTGGATGCAGGAAAACAGGTTGGAGGGATCCAACTGGATTCCTCAACAGTTTTTATTTGATTTCAGATATTTGATATTTGATGGATTATCATATCGATATATGATGTCGTTGTCGTCGTGAATGACTATTTGGTATGTAGCATCATTGGACCAAATTTGGAACTTTAAAATGATTTTTAAAGTGATTTTTGGAAAATATACTACATGTTTGGAATTGATCCATTTTAAATAAATAAACGTATAATTTTTAATGTTATATAAAAATTATGATTTTGAGAAATATAGTTAAAAGTTGATTTCTGAGAATATGATGCTAATGATTTTATAAAATAGTTAAATCGGGATTTTTGAAATTGTTGTGAAAAGTCTAAATATAGGATTTATAAAATTTAATTATTTTATAAATCAAAATGGTAAAATTATAAAGGAGATTAAAGACGTTTTGAAATAATAATATAAATTGATTTATATAAGAGATTTATAAATGGATATTTATAAATTAAAACGTTGGAATTATAAAACGAGTTTTTATAAGTGTTAGAATGAATTGTGAATGAATTTCATAAATGAATGAAATTTATAGAATATAAACGGTGAAGTTATAAAGGAATTTTATAAGCAGTAGGTTTATAAAATTTATAAAGTCGTTAAAAGAATAGATTTGGTTAAATAAATGAATCTTATAAGTTATAAGATTTATAAATTGGAAAGTCTTTAAAAGAACGATTTTGTAAAATAATCGTTTTATAAATATTTAACTTATAATAT
Organism: Allium cepa; assembly: GCA_030765085.1. NCBI lineage: Eukaryota > Viridiplantae > Streptophyta > Magnoliopsida > Asparagales > Amaryllidaceae > Allium > Allium cepa. Next base: position 190,770,647 of record CM060930.1, on the reverse strand, counting down.
GAACCTTTGTTTTATAATTGAGTTATAAATCGAATAGGTTAATAAAGGAATTTATAAAGGAAGTTGTTATAAAATAAATAGAAATGGAATTTATAAACGTTGTTTTATGAATTCGCAAACGACTTATTTTGATAGGTAAATTGTTGAAACTTAGTAATGGAGTTATATTCACGTTTTTGACTGTGAATAATCCTTTAAAATGAAATGAAAAAAAATGATGATATTTGTTAACGTAGTATATTCACGTTTTTGAATAGTGAATAGTATGTTAAAGAGATTGTTTAGAATGTGATATTTTGAACTGAATTAAAACGATCTAACGATGTTTTAAAAGGTGTTAAGATTCGAAACCATAGATTTCAACATTTATTGTTGAAATAGACGTTTTCGAGAAATAAAAAGGAAATGGTGGACTATAACACTGTTGTTATAGTAAATGATTTCCGAAAGGAAATGTTTTGTATAGTATTGGGATTTATATATCTATCTTAAAAATTCGAATCCCTATACTAGTGATTTTGGGTTGTCGTAACGATGTTTTACGCAACATTCGTTTTGGCCCAAATAAATATGTTTAAAAGAATGATTTACTTAAAGAATGAAATATATACTTAATTTCGATTGAAGTATATTGAATATTTTCCAAGTGTTGAAAATAAATAAAATTTGTGAATTACTTATGAATAAATAAGTATGGAAATGTTTTCCAATATAAAGTGAATATCTTAAGAATTTGTCTTTTTGAAGAAAAATTGAAATTGAATAAATGAAATCGTATATTTATAGATATTGTGAAATATAAATTCACCAAGGAATTTATAGAAAGGGGAATTTGTTTAAAAATAATATATCTTGTAAAGATATTTTGGAAAATAAATAATTTGGAAAATTATTTGGAAACTGGTGATGTGTGCATATCCATTTATAGTTCAATAACCGACTATCAATGTTTCCCTTTGAATGGGTATTTGATGTGATTTGTTTGAATTTGAATGCCACACTTATTTTTGAATAAGCGCTCACTATTCGGGTTAACCGGGAAAGGACCATGGGGTCGTATAACCCATTCCGAATATGTGATACGTCGTTGTGAATTGCATTGAAGATCGGTGTTGAAGACCGAGTATTTGCAAAAGCGATAGGATGACCTATCGATTGTCTCTGCACTGGGTAGCTCCTGGTATAGAGATTTCCTTAAGTGAAGGGAAATTCGATCGGGATTGTGAATACCCGGATTTCAAGGGCTTCGTAAGAAGTGCCTTCGGTTTTGTTCGAGCCCGGAACAGACTTGTATGGATTGTATGTCTGACGTTACAAATTGAGATATAAAGCAGATTTCTTTCAAATATATTTCTGTTGGTGGCGGAGAATTTATTCTTTTAGCTTAACACCCTTCTCTGAGACGTACGAGCTCAGAGGTTATATAGTTGAAGTTATCAGCGATATATTCCCAATTTGGTAATGTGACATGCTGAGTGTTGCTGTAAAATGATCATTGTGTTGATTATTTGTGATAGGATCGTTTATTTGATCATCTATCTTGGTGATCATTTCTATGATCATTTGTTGACCCAAAGCATGGCTTTTGTATAAAGTATGTTTTTGTGGACGAGACTTCGTCGAGCCTCACACCCCGTGAATGGTCAAAACAGGAAAGAAGCAGCAAGGTTATGAGGGGTAGCGCCCTTTAGGATGTGTGCATTTCCTTCTGGAAAAGGGTGGTATCATGGTATGGAGCCCAGATACTTACTCATGTTGAAAACACTTTGTTATGATTGTGTGAATTGATTACAAGCGCTCGGTTGAAAAGGTCCCAAAGGACCGGGGGATGGCATATTCGGTCAGTTATTACTCAGTTAGGGGTAACCCGGCCTTGTGTTGGTAGAGATCCGGTTTGGTTCTCGGGGATGTCCATCCAGAGGCATTCTCATGTGGCAATGGGAAGTTCCTTGGCCTGATCATTCGTTGGAAATCCAAAGAAACAATACGTGACTTGTACGGTTTTAGTTGTAGAACCTGCCATTTAATATGGTAGCTATAGTAAGCATACTATAATGGTACCTATGCTGGCTAAGATTTATATTCTACTTTCGAAATGATTTTTCTCTACACTATGCACTAGTAATAATATCAAATGTTCTTTTAAATGCATATCAAGCATCTTTGACTAACATAAGAAGAAATCTCCTCCAAGTCTGCGTTTGCATTGTGTGTGTGGCAGGAGGTCTTATGGTAGTCTCATTTTTAAAAGCATTGCGAATTGACTTAAAAATATTCTTCTATTTTGATTTTAAAGATAAATAAACTGTTTTGAGTTCTCACACCAGTCACATGACTGACTTGGAGTTTATTGTTTTCCTTCCTAAACTCTGGGTGCCCACAAATTTTCCACACGGGCAGTCAAGAGTAAGGTTTATCAGGATATTCTGGATATTCTGGAATTGCTGGAGGCAAGCTGGATGGCATGGCATATTACTAGTATATAGTATTTTTTTTCAACTGCACTGTATGTTGTTGTTGATGTTGTACACTCTGATGATATGATGTAATGAAATGTGATGTAATGTAATAACTGATATAGTTCCTTGTTTAAAGATTATTCATTTATCTATTATATGTTGTTCCGCTGCGAATTGTGAGATTCTGATGTTGTTCTATTGTTTTCTTTCTGTTCTGTTTTATTTTCTATTCTCTACCTTTTCTATTTTCTGTTTTCTTTCCTCTTCTATCTTTTTCTCTTCTATCTATTTTCTGTTTTCTTTCCTCTTCTATCTTTTTCTCTTCTATTTTTTTCTCCCCTCTTCTCTCTTCTTCTGTCTTCTTTCTTTTTCTTTTCTTAAATTTTTTTTAAACCCATAACATTTCGGTTTTTCGGCAACGAAAAATCGCAAACGTTACATCTGGTATCAGAGCATATGGTTAAGCGACAACCATGGTTCTGTTGGGTATTACTCATTAGAGATAGAGTCAGTAGTACTCTAGAATGAGTTTGAGTGTAATAATAGCTATGAGAACGTATTTGTTAGTGAATATAAAATTGTTTTATATTGTGATGATTGGTTTATTAAGTGGCATATGAACTTTCGTCAGCGTGGTCCGCAAGACTATGCCGAAGGGGTTTCTAAACACTTGAATAGAACAATTCGGCACAATATTGATTTTTAAATTGGGTAAATGAAATAATTTTATCTTGATTATATTTTATATATGAAGAAATAATTTTTCAAAATTATTAAAGTGTATATAAGTAGATTGTTGATTGTTTAGTTGTTTGAATAATCTAAATAAAAAAAAAGAATACTTGTATAAGCAAAAAAAATTATAAGAATTGGATTATAATTAGAGTGATTTACAATTGAGAAATAAACTTATATATATAAGAAGTGAAACTATATGGATATATTTATGAATATGAGTTGTAAAATAAAAATGAATTTAAAGTTAAAATGGAAATTTACTTTAGAATTGAAAGTTGAATGAAAATCAATTAATTAAGCCAATTGAAAGCAAAGTAATTTGGTTGTAATTAATATGCATTGGTTGTTATATGATTGTTAGTTGATTGTATAAAATTCATTAAGAGTTAATGAAATTGAAAGCTATGTAATTGAATTCAAATTAAAGGTAAATAAATTTAAATGGAATTGAAATTGATTTGGAAGTGAACCAACTTGAATATGAATTAGTGAACATAAACTAATTGAAAATGAATGTTAGTAAGAACATCCATTGCAATGAATCGAATGTGATTAAATTGAAAACCAATTCATTAATATTAATGAGAATATAAATGAATATACATTGTTTATGAATGCTAGTTGGTTGATGGTTTCATTTGTTGCTTTAGTTTCATTTGCTATGTTGACATATATAGTTATTATGTTACTATATGTTGTATATCGATACTATTATCTATATGCATGTTCTCATGTTGTTTGTCGAGTGTTTAGTAGGTGCGGATCGCGTTTGCTTCGCATTTGGAGCTCGCTTTCGCGCTATATTAGCCGTATATGCTCACTAATAAAATATAAGGTACATATCTCGGATTACATACCGTACTTTTATACTTTTTCCCTTCGGGATGCCTCATTACTTGATGAGATGTATATTTGTGATATATATACTGTCATTTTTTTTTCGGATCGAGCCGCGCAAAGGAGACTATGGCGAATTTTTCCGAAAATTTAAGGCGTTAGAAAAAATTTGAGAAAATTGGAAAATTTTGAAAACTTTAACTTTGATTTGAAATTGAAAGTTAAACAATAGTAGTTATTTTTGAAAAGATAACTAAGTATGATTTGAAAACTTAGTAAATAATTATAAGAAGTTTAACTATGGATTTTGGAAAGTTAATAGATTCTGTAACTTTTCTTACTTTTTAATTTCGAGGACGAAATTCTTTTAAGGGGGGAAGATTGTAACGACCCAGAATTTTAAGTAATTAAAATATGAATATTTAATTAATTTTAAATATTAATAAGTGAATTTATAAGTCGAATAGATTTTTATTTGAATAATTGGATTTAATTGGATAATTAAATCAATAATTTAATATGTTAAATTATGGAAATAATTGAAAATTGAGTTAAATATGATTGAAAATGATTTGTAAAATTTTATTTTATCATATTAAAGTTAGAACGATATTTTAGAACTTTTAAAATTGAATTAAGAGTTAATTTGTGAAAATTGAATATTTTAATATTAAAATCGACTAGTGAAAATAGTCAATTTTTGAACAGTCTCAGAATTGAACGAAACTAGTTCCATTGGATCTGTAATAGTTAGTTATTACCGGATTTCAATTTTCGTGTCAATCGGAGTTATCGTTTGATCGTGGCAGCTCGAAACGCATCGAATTATTTTTAATTTTAATTTGGCGAGTTAAAATAGCCATTTTTCAAAAAGTCTCGGATTTCGACGAAACCAGTTTAATCGGATCCGTAATGTGATATTATTGTAAGGTTTCAAATTTCGTGTCAATTGGATTTACCGTTTGTCCGGTACAAATTAAAACGCCTAGAAATCGATTTAAATCGGTTTAATTTAAATCGAACGTTTATTGCCATAACTCGCACAGATGTCCGAATTTGCTTTCTAAACCTACTCCATTGTGTCCGGAACGCGGGGTAAACCCTAGAAACGCTGGTTACGGCGCGTGAATCGGAGTTCGGAATTTCCGGGATGAATAGTGTCGTTCGAAATTCTATAAATAGCCCCTACCCTTCATAAAAAAAAAAAAAAAAAACAAACCCTAACTCAATAACGCAGCCGCCACCTCCCTGATAAACGGCCAGAAAACAATGTCCTTCCTCCCTCAATCTTTCTCAATCCACTCGTTTTTAGCCAAAGTTGTTAACTACAACATTATAGAGCACGATGAGATCTTGAAATCTATACGGATTTGATGGGTTTTGGAGCATCGGAGGGGGAGCTAAGGGGGGCCGACCGTGGCCAGTTGCGCACGAAAATTCACGCACAGATGAAGGCCGAGCTTCAGGTGGTTGAGGCCATGCATTGAGGTCGTGAAGGGCTTCGATGCTATGGTGCTTGATCGTGTTCAAGTTCAACACGGAGGGTGAAAAATCAAACCCTAGTATCGACGTATGGGTTCGGCTATCACCTGTAGAACGCGTTCGAATGGGGGAAGGGAAGAAGCATGCGTGCGGCTATGATGGCATGATGAAGGATCCAAGGGTGATGAGGGGTAGTAGGTTTATAAATTTTAATTTAAGTGTAAATTATTTATATAAAAATACGTGTAACTTATAAAATTGATATCCTTTTCATACGAGGTCGAAAACGCGCGAAACCAGTTGCGTTGGAATCGTATGGACGAGCACCACGCGATGAAATTGGATTGGAGTCGTTTGGAGTTAGTGAGAATTTTGGGTAAAATTAAACGTCCGTTTAATTTTATTCGAAATAAATCGCTAAAACGAAAATAAAATCAAGGTGAGAACTTCTCACTCAATCGAATCAGTTTCGATTTTATTTTAAATAGTTAGATTTAAAATATTTGAATGCATGTTTGAATGATGATTGATATCTATTGATTGTTAAAATAGACATTATGCGCCGTTAGTAAGCGTATGTTATTTATTAAAAACATATACCGCGAATATTTCATAAACAGTGAAATTGGTATTATATATAATAGCAATATATATATATTGGCATATGTATATATTGGAGTTATTGATTTCCCCGCATTTATTTGTTTAGCGGATGAGACCCTATTGCGCCGTTATTAAGCGGATAATATTTAATAAAAACATATACCGCGATAATTCCGTACTGGAGCGGAATTGGTATTGTGCTAATGTTTGTGGATGCAGGAAAACAGGTTGGAGGGATCCAACTGGATTCCTCAACAGTTTTTATTTGATTTCAGATATTTTGATATTTGATGGATTATCATATCGATATATGATGTCGTTGTTGTCGTGATTGACTATTTGGTATGTAGCATCATTGGACCAAATTTGGAACTTTAAAATGATTTTTAAAGTGATTTTTGGAAAATATACTACATGTTTGGAATTGATTCATTTTAAATAAATAAACGTATAATTTTTAATGTTATATAAAAATTATGATTTTGAGAAATATAGTTAAAAGTTGATTTTTGAGAATATGATGCTAATGATTTTATAAAATAGTTAAATCGGGATTTTTGAAATTGTTGTGAAAAGTCTAAATATAGGATTTATAAAATTTAATTATTTTATAAATCAAAATGGTAAAATTATAAAGGAGATTAAAGACGTTTTGAAATAATAATATAAATTGATTTATATAAGAGATTTATAGATGGATATTTATAAATTAAAACGTTGGAATTATAAAACGAGTTTTTATAAGTGTTAGAATGAATTGTGAATGAATTTCATAAATGAATGAAATTTATAGAATTATAAACCGTGAAGTTATAAAGGAATTTTATAAGCAGTAGGTTTATAAAATTTATAAAGTCGTTAAAAGAATAGATTTGGTTAAATAAATGAATCTTATAAGTTATAAGATTTATAAATTGGAAAGTCTTTAAAAGAACGATTTTGTAAAATAATCGTTTTATAAATATTTAACTTATAATATGAACCTTTGTTTTATAATTGAGTTATAAATCGAATAGGTTAATAAAGGAATTTATAAAGGAAGTTGTTATAAAATAAATAGAAATGGAATTTATAAACGTTGTTTTATGAATTCGCAAATGACTTATTTTGATAAGTAAATTGTTGAAACTTAGTAATGGAGTTATATTCACGTTTTTGACTGTGAATAATCCTTTAAAATGAAATGAAAAAAAATGATGATATTTGTTAACGTAGTATATTCACGTTTTTGAATAGTGAATAGTATGTTAAAGAGATTGTTTAGAATGTGATATTTTGAACTGAATTAAAACGATCTAACGATGTTTTAAAAGGTGTTAAGATTCGAAACCATAGATTTCAACATTTATTGTTGAAATAGACGTTTTCGAGAAATAAAAAGGAAATGGTGGACTATAACACTGTTGTTATAGTAAATGATTTCCGAAAGGAAATGTTTTGTATAGTATTGGTATTTATATATCTATCTTAAAAATTCGAATCCCTATACTAGTGATTTTGGGTTGTCGTAACGATGTTTTACGCAACATTCGTTTTGGCCCAAATAAATATGTTTAAAAGAATGATTTACTTAAAGAATGAAATATATACTTAATTTCGATTGAAGTATATTGAATATTTTCCAAGTGTTGAAAATAAATAAAATTTGTGAATCACTTATGAATAAATAAGTATGGAAATGTTTTCCAATATAAAGTGAATATCTTAAGAATTTATCTTTTTGAAGATAAATTGAAATTGAATAAATGAAATCGTATATTCATAGATATTGTGAAATATAAATTCACCAAGGAATTTATAGAAAGGGGAATTTGTTTAAAAATAAATATTGATTTATTTTTGAAGTATTTAAAATAATATATCTTGTAAAGATATTTTGGAAAATAAATAATTTGGAAAATTATTTGGAAACTGGTGATGTGTGCATATCCATTTATAGTTCAATAACCGACTATCAATGTTTCCCTTTGAATGGGTATTTGATGTGATTTGTTTGAATTTGAATGCCACACTTATCTTTGAATAAGCGCTCACTATTCGGGTTAACCGGGAAAGGACCATGGGGTCGTATAACCCATTCCGAATATGTGATACGTCGTTGTGAATTGCATTGAAGATCGGTGTTGAAGACCGAGTATTTGCAAAAGCGATAGGATGACCTATCGATTGTCTCTGCACTGGGTAGCTCGTGGTATAGAGATTTCCTTAAGTGATGGGAAATTCGATCGGGATTGTGAATACCCGGATTTCAAGGGCTTCGTAAGAAGTGCCTTCGGTTTTGTTCGAGCCCGGAACAGACTTGTATGGATTGTATGTCTGACGTTACAAATTGAGATATAAAGCAGATTTCTTTCAAATATATTTCTGTTGGTGGCGGAGAATTTATTCTTTTAGCTTAACACCCTTCTTTGAGACGTACGAGCTCAGAGGTTATATAGTTGAAGTTATCAGCGATATATTCCCAATTTGGTAATGTGACATGCTGAGTGTTGCTGTAAAATGATCATTGTGTTGATTATTTGTGATAGGATCGTTTATTTGATCGTCTATCTTGGTGATCATTTCTATGATCATTTGTTGACCCAAAGCATGGCTTTTGTATAAAGTATGTTTTTGTGGACGTGACTTCGTCGAGCCTCACACCCCGTGAATGGTCAAAACAGGAAAGAAGCAGCAAGGTTATGAGGGGTAGCGCCCTTTAGGATGTGTGCATTTCCTTCTGGAAAAGGGTGGTATCATGGTATGGAGCCTAGATACTTACTCATGTTGAAAACACTTTGTTATGATTGTGTGAATTGATTACGAGCGCTCGGTTGAAAAGGTCCCAAAGGACCGGGGGATGGCATATTCGGTCAGTTGTTACTCAGTTAGGGGTAACCCGGCCATGTGTTGGTAGAGATCCGGTTTGGTTCTCGGGGATGTCCATCCAGAGGCATTCTCATGTGGCAATGGGAAGTTCCTTGGCCTGATCATTCGTTGGAAATCCAAAGAAACAATACGTGACTTGTACGGTTTTAGTTGTAGAACCTGCCATTTAATATGGTAGCTATAGTAAGCATACTATAATGGTACCTATGCTGGCTAAGATTTATATTCTACTTTCGAAATGATTTTTCTCTACACTATGCACTAGTAATAATATCAAATGTTCTTTTAAATGCGTATCAAGCATCTTTTACTAACATAAGAAGAAATCTCCTCCAAGTCTGCGTTTGCATTGTGTGTGTGGCAGGAGGTCTTATGGTAGTCTCATTTTTAAAAGCATTGCGAATTGACTTAAAAATATTCTTCTATTTTGATTTTAAAGATAAATAAACTGTTTTGAGTTCTCACACCAGTCACATGACTGACTTGGAGTTTATTGTTTTCCTTCCTAAACTCTGGGTGCCCACAAATTTTCCACATGGGCAGTCAAGAGTAAGGTTTATCAGGATATTCTGGATATTCTGGAATTGCTGGAGGCAAGCTGGATGGCATGGCGTATTACTAGTATATAGTATTTTTTTTCCGCTGCACTGTATGTTGTTGTTGACGTTGTACACTCTGATGATATGATGTAATGAAATGTGATGTAATGTAATAACTGATATAGTTCTTTGTTTAAAGATTATTCATTTATCTATTATATGTTGTTCCGCTGCGAATTGTGAGATTCTGATGTTGTTCTATTGTTTTCTTTCTGTTCCGTTCTATTTTCTATTCTCTACCTTTTCTATTTTCTGTTTTCTTTCCTCTTCTATCTTTTTCTCTTCTATTTTTTTCTCCCCTCTTCTCTCTTCTTCTGTCTTCTTTCTTTTTCTTTTCTTAAATTTTTTTTAAACCCATAACATTTCGGTTTTTCGGCAACGAAAAATCGCAAACGTTACAATAGGTCTTAACATCTTAAAGTGAAGATCGAGATGGAGTTTTACAGTGCAAGGGTTATTGTCGTTAACTCTAAGGGTGATTCCAAAATGAGTGTAACGAGATAATGCCTTCGTTTTCGTTCGAACCCGGAATGAACTTGTATGGATTGAATGCTTTCAGAACATCGTCAGGTCGACGATGAGCATTCTAAGATAGATGTGTTCTATAAAGGTAATCGTAGCCTCAAGCCTCATCAACTGGGAATGGCTAAAACAGGGGAGGTGCAGCAAGGCTAAGTGAGTCGCGCTCAAGTAGGATAAGAGCTTCCCCTGTCTAGAGGTCCCTTTTTATTCGGCTTAGTGGGCAGTTGGTCTGCAGACAACTGCGGGGTTGCCTTATTCGAGACTATCCAGTAAGGGATGGTTTCGGTCTTGTGTTGCACGGGATTTAGGGTGGATTCTCGATACGTTGATCTAGGCCACGTACTGTGACGGGCGATAGTTCAGTAGCCCTGACATTGTATGGAAATCCAATCTCCAATAAGTGCCCTCGGACTTGATTGTATAACCCACTTTGTGGCTAGTATGCTGAAATTTTATCATTTAACAATTTTGGTTATGTCTATATTTATTTGAAAACCATAGACCCTATTATAATATAACTAGATTTCCTATCAAATGTTTTGATTATCGTAAGGGAAAAACTTGTCCGTATTTATTGGCGGAGAGTCTTACGAGATACCTTTCGTTTTCAAAGGTTTTCCAAGTTAAACAGTTTAACCGTTTACTCACACTAGACCCATGTCTGACCCGAAGTTTATTTCTATTTTTCTTAAACTCTTGGGTACTCAAATATTTATTAGTAGCCAAGTGATCAGGTTTTGGCTTGATGAATATTGGATAGCATGGAGTAGGAGTCCAGATGTAGCTATATCTATCTATTTCCGTTGTGTTGAAGTATTTGTCTGTTGTATTTTCGAATGCAATGTATTAGATAGATCTTTATAACTGTCTAATGTGAAATGTTATTGTAATCCGCGTAACTCTAATGTATTGACTATGTAATATCTATGTGATATATTATATTTTGTTCCATTTTTGCTGTGAGATTATGATAATTGTTTAGTTCTTTCTTCTATCTATTCTATTTCTACCTATTTCTGTCTTATTGAAGATGCGTCTTTCTGTGGAATGAAAGGCGGGTCGTCACACTTGGTATCAGAGCATAGGTTGAGATAATACCTAGGCTCTGAAGTAGTGTCTATCTTGAGAGTGCGTATTTGTAATTTTTATATAACTATATACCTATCTTAATTTGTTGGGTATCTGTTCGGATTACCAACATGAGTTCTAGAGAAGTTTTATCTTTCTTTTTGTTTGGTTGACCGTCCTATCTTTGTCTCTAATCCTATTAACGGAGCAACTAAATTAGATAAGATCAGTAGAGGCTTAAGACTTTCTTATCTCCCCCATAGTTTTCTTTGAGACCCATTGGTATTGGATTTCAAAAGTGTTTGATCGTATTCTAGATATGGATCGGATGGATAGTATAAGGATTGTTTCTTTGGAGGCTGGGTTGGGAAGAATCGCAAAAGTGACTTGTGATGATTCCGGAGTTCATTTGAGTCAAGAATGGTCAGTGTTCCAGTTTTGAGATTGATGATCAAGGAACATTGAGGATCAACGGAAGGATTTGTGTTCCGAATTTCTGGGATTTGAAGCAAGAAGTTCTGTCAGAGAGTCATCGCTCCAGATTGAGTGTCCACCGAGGGTTTTTAAAGATGTATAAGGATGTAAGGAGAATCTTTTGATGGCCGAGAATGAAGAAGGATGCAGCGGCTTTCGTAAATGGATGTGCGATCTGTCAGCAGGTGTAAGGAGATCAGCAGAATACCGCAGGATTTTTGCAGCCTTTGGAAGTTCCAAAGTGGAAGTGGGAAGTGATTTCTTTGGATTTCATCGACGGTTTGCCAAGGACCAAAAAGGGAAACGAAGGAATATGGGTAACTAAAGACCGGTTAATTAAGAAAGCCCATTTTATTCCGGTTAAGGCAATCCGTACTACAGCATCTTGGCTGAGTTTTCCTTGAAGGAGTTTGTCTGACTGCTTGGCGTTTCAGTCAGCATTGTTAGCACCCGTGATCCTATCTTCACCAGCAAGTTTTGGGAAGCTTTGCGATCAGTTTGGGTTCGAGATTGAGTTTGAGTTCAGCTTATCATCCCCAGAGCGATAGTCAGACTGAAAGGCTGAATAGGATTCTTGAGGGTGTGTTGAGGGCTTGTGTTCGGATTTTGATGGATCTTGGAAGGACCATCTATATTTAGTGGAAATCTGTTATCAATAATAGTTATCAGGTGAGTATTTAGATGGCGCCTTATGGAATTTTGTATGGAAGACCTTGTAGATTCTCATTCTGTTGAGTAGAGTCGAGAGATCGTCTTGTTCTTCCAGTTTTGATCCGAGAGGCATCTACAAAGGGGGAGCTTATCAAGAAGAGTTTGAGAGCAGCACAGGATCGCCAGAAGGATATGTAGACAAGAGACAAAGACAATGAGAATTTGAGATCAAAGGATTTAGTCTTTGTCAAAGTTTCCCGAATTAAAGGAGCGATAAGATTTGGTAGGACAAGAAAATTTGCTCCAAGATGTATTAGTCCGTTCCGAGTGCTTGAGAGGATTAGTGTTTGGCCTACATGATTGAATTGCTAGTCCGGATGGCTGGAATTCACAATGTTTTTCACGTATCTCATCTGAGGAAATACGTGAATGATTCATCTTAGTTAGGATCTGTAGTTCAAAATGATCTGATAGTTGAGCTGGTTTTAAGTGTGGTCTGATATCTGGTTCTGATTTATGGATCAGAGTGAGAGGAAGCTCTGGATCATTGTGGTATGGCTGGTTAAGGTTCCGCGGAGCGAGGATACCAGAGTTTGTCTTGAGAAACTCTGGATAGTTTTAGAAAGGCTTACCCGGATGTGTGTCCGGATACCTAGAGTTGTTTGTTTGAATGAATTTATTGTTTGAATGTATTGTTTGTTTGGGTGAATTGTTGTTTGGTTGATAGTGTATGGCTGATTGGTATGCTTGAATGGATAAAATGAAATAAAAGCTTTTGGATTATCTTTGTTTTAAATTCCGGGGACGAAATTCTTTTAAGGGGAGAGGAATGTGATATCCCGGAATTTCAAGGAATTTAAAATGTGATAATCGCCTTATTAAATAATTTAAAATTGGTAAAAATTATTATTTTAAACAATATAATGTGATGTTTTTAAATATAATTGTAAATAGATGTTTAAATGGAATAATTATTTATAAATTTAACCAGTGTGGTTTTAAATGTATATATATTTATTTAAGTAAACTTTAAAGTTAGAATTTAATATTTCCAAAATTAATAAGGTGTTTGTTTAAATATATATATATATATATATATATATATATATATATATATATACTTGAGTTGATTTTAAATTAGATTTTAAAATTGAATTTGAATTTGAATTTAGATTTAAATTTGAATTTAAAAGGATATATATCTTAAAAATATTTTTTTTTGCAAGGCCAGCCGGTTTTATAGTGGACCGTCCACTTTTTATTACGAACGTAATAACATCATAAAGTACAGGAGTAAGGTAGAGACACCTTAACTACTATGGTAGAAAAAAAGAATAAAATACAGCACAGGATTGTGACAGAATGTCACAGCTACAAAAATATAGTACAAAGACTAAGTCTCCTCCAAATAGGAAGAACCACCAACAACATCTTCCACCAGGGGAGAGACCAAAGTGTCGTCCCCAAGAAGACCAATAAAGGGGCGAAATAGGGTGGCAATACAAGGATCATAAATGTCAACGTCAGAGGAATAAATAAAAGATCAGTCCCAGGTAGAGTCAGCAAGCATGACAGAATTCAATTCGGCATACAATCCATCCAAATCAAGAATCAAAAAAAGTTTTGGATTTAAAAATACACGAATAAGTTTTTATTTAAAATAAGATTTGTTTTCCTTAAAAGAATTTATTTATATATATTAATATAGTGTTTATTAAATTGTAAAATAAATACAAAAGTTTTATATTTACAATTATAAATGAATTAAATAAATTATATATGATTTTATTTAATATATAATTGATTTTATTTTCTTTTCTTTTAAAGATTTTTGTTTATATAAATTTAGAAAAGCATTTATTAATTTAGAAACGTATTTATTAATTAGGAAAATTAATATAAAGGCTTTTAAAATCTTTTAAAAGTAAATAATTTCGAATGTTAGATTATTAAAGCTTGTGAATACATGTGTAAGTTAATTAGGAATTGGTAATGACAAATGTTGATTTAATTGAGCAAGTGTCATAAGTTGTTTCATTTTTCTTTAATTTTAATAAACCATAATTTACACTATATAAACAATCGTCCCTTCCCTTCTATTTCTTTCCTTATTTTTCATTTTCAAAGCAAGTAAAATTCACCTGAACTTCATTTCTAAAACCAGAAAACTCAACCTATTCGACTATCTTTCTCAAACTAGAAAATTCTCATGAATCAAAACCTGAAACATTCCCAAACTCAAGTTCAAAACTAAACCCTGTAAACATTTTTCCAAATCTACAAATCTTCAACCAAAATAAGAATCAAAGCCTTGTAACCCAAGCCTGTAAAATTCCTCAAGCCAAAAATCAAAAACCCTGCAAACATTTTTCAAATCTATGAGCAAGCCTGAAACCTCTTTTCTCAAACTTGAAGTATCAAGCCTGTAACCTTCTCCATGCATTTTCGAAAGCCTGTAGCAAAGATTATGAAGCAAGCAACCTCAAAGCAAAGCCTTAAATCGTCATGTAGTTCCAGTGTTTAAATCAAGAGTAGTAACCAAAGTTTTTCAGATTTCAAAATACAAGCCCTCCGCCTCTTTAATCTGGTGAGTAAACATTTTAAAACAAAAGCTAAGTAAATAAATATCCATTTTCTTGTGAAGTCTGAGATGAATGATGCTTTATTTGTGCATATATAAGAGACATCTCTGTGTTTATGAATATATGTAAGTTCCATGCCTGTTGTATTGAACATCTCTGTTCTTAGTTCAAAACATAAAAGTTTTGATCAAAAATCCAAAATCTACTCACCTGATCTTTGTTAGGCTTTGAGATTCAAACATAATACGTTTGCTTAATCATAAATTAAAGTTTAAAATTTATTTCAAGCAAAATAAGTTTGAAATTTTTCTGGAATCAAGATAGTACAGAAGAAAATTCAAATGCATGTTAAAATCAAGTATTATAATTTTATAATCCAATTACATAACTTAAAACTCTTTGTAAAATACGATTTTTAAGATAAAAATCATGATTTTTAGTTTAGGATCATGTGTAATTTTAAGTTCACCAGAGAAGGGTTTTTGAGTGTTCTCTGGTGATTGGCAGTTGCTAGGGGGTCGGGATCTTGGCTGGAGGTAGGGGAAGGTTCAGGGAGTACAGCAAAAATGGCAGGAAGGCGGATAATCCACCATGGTGTCAGCGGTGGTCGAGATACGTTTTCAACCCTAGTTTAGTCGAGTTCGGAGTTTTTGGTCACCATGAGGCCTCTGGGTGATTGAGTGGCTCGTGGCTTTGGGGATTGTCAGCATAGAGGGATGGCATGGCATGGCCGAAGTTGCAACAGCTCCAATGGTCGAAGACGTGGATGCGAGCAGTTTTCTCATTTGGGTTTTTTTGTAGTTTCTTCTGAGTTGCTCGATTGTGATTTGAGGCATGGGATAGTGTTTGGATGATCGGTAACTGATGCATGGTGATGGTCGGTGTGTCGAAGGTTACGACGGTGGTCGCCACCGTCGAAGTCAACTATGCAGGTGCACGGAGGTGGTTTGGTGACTCTTGTTTGGGTTAGTGTTTCGACTCGAAGGATATCACGGGTGTTTAGGGTAGTGGCTCGAGTATAAACTCGAGAAGTATTTGAGTGTTTAGTCTACAGGGTTTTTTTATTTAAATAAAATCTAAGTTTTTAAAAAGGAGGAAAAAGAAGGGGAAACTCGGGGATAGACCCGAGTGGTCTTCGGGCTTGACCCGAAGCAACAGTGTTGTGCAGTTTTTTTAAGGTTTTAAAATCAATATTTTTGAAATTTAAAATTAATCTAGTTTAAACTTTCTTATTTAAACTTACTCTTTTTATAATAATTGTTTTCTTTAACAATTGATTAAGAAGTTTTGGAACTTTGTTTAATTTAATTTTTTTAAAATTTAAAGTGATTTTAAAACTTAAGTTAAAAATGAAATTTTAGGATTTTTATAAAAGCAAGTTTTAAAATTCAAATTGAAAATTGTTTTTAAAACTAGTACTTGATAAAGTTTAAAGTATTTAAAGGAAATTTTGTTAACTTTAATTTATCAAGTTAATTGATTATTTTATTTCAAATCTTAATTAAATGATTTAATTAAGTAAAGTTAATTATAACGATGGAATGTTTTAAAAATGTTATTGGTAATTAAGGCATTATTAAAGATAATGTTTTATCTTAAGGTTAATTAAGGTTTTCAATGTCTTGAGATTAATTAAGTTAATTAAGGGAATTAAGTATAATTAATTAATTTGATTAATTAATGAATAAGGGTTAAATTAGGAATTAACTAATTAAGTGTAATTAAGAATTAATTAATTAAGTAATTGTGATTAATTAATTAAGTGACTAAGATTGATCAATTAAGTAATTAGAGGTTACTTAAGAAGTAATTATGAAGTACTTAATTTGTAATTGAGTTTTATTAATTAATAATTAGGTATTATTATTTAATAATTAAGGGATAATTAATCCGTCGTTGAAGATTAATTGAAGATTGGTTAACTGTTAATTAAAGATTGATTAACTGTTAATTTAGGATTAATCAACTAGTGATTAAGGATTAACTAATTTGTAGTTGATGTTGTTAATTAATAATTAAGGTTTATTAATTAATAATTAAGGGATAATTTAATGATTAATTAATTGATTATAAGAGTAATTATGGATTAATTTATTTGTATTAAGAAATATTAATTAATAATTAAGGTTTATTAATTGATTGTTAAAGGATAATTAATCTGTGATTAGAGATTAATTAATTAATTGATAAAGTAATCAAGGAGTGGTTAATTAATTAAATGATTGTAGTTAATTAATGGTTGATTAAGCAGGATTAGGTGATTAATTCTTAAGTAATTAACGTTATTTAACTTGATTAAATTAATAATGATATGGATTAATAATTCATGTTTGTGGATGATTGTTTATGTAGAATGTGTGAATTGGTTGATATCTATTGGATGATATTCTATGATATTCTGTGGTGTGATATTAAATATATCAGTGATAAATGTGTGATATCTAGCTGTGTTAAATGTTGTGTGAATTCAAAGTATTGAATTAAATTGAATTGAAATGAAGTGTTTAACCTTAAACAACTTGACCTTTAAGAAACGTTTGGATTTCGATGAGACCGGGATCGGGTATCATATTTGATTATCTGAAAACCACATCGATCCATGTTAAACGATAGGTCGTGACATCTCATAGTGAAGATGGAGGTAGAGTTTCAGAGTGCAATGGTTATTACCGTTAACTCTGAGGGTGATTCCAAAATGAGTGTAACGAGATAATGCCTTCGGTTTCGTTCGAACCCGAAATGAACTTGTATGGATTGAATGCTTTCAGAACATCGTCAGGTGGACGATGAGCATTCTAAGATAGATATGTTCTATAAAGGTAATCGTAGCCTCAAGCCTCATTAACCGGGAATGGCTAAAACAGGGGAGGTGCAGCAAGGCTAAGTGAGTCGCGCTCAAGTAGGATAAGAGCTTCCCCTATCTAGAGGTCCTTTTTTATTCGGCTTAGTGGGCAGTTGGTCTGCAGCCAACTGCGGGGTTATCTTATTCGGGACTATCCAGTAAGGGATGGTTCCAGTCTTGTGTTGCAGGGGATTTAGGATGGATCCTCGGTACGGTGATCTAGGCCACGTACTGTGACGGACGGTACCCCAGTAGCTCTGCCATTGTATGGAAATCCAATCTCCAATAAGTGCCCTCAGACTTGATTGTATAACCCACTTTGTGGCTAGCATGCTGGAACTTAATCATGTAACAATTTCGACTATGCGAATATTCATTTGAAAACCCTAGACCCTATTATAGTATAACTAGATTTCCTATCAAGTTTTTTGGTTATCATAAGGGAAAAACTTATCCGTATTTATTAGCGGAGAGTCTTACGAGATACCTTTTGTTTTCAAAGGTTTTCCAAGTTAAACAATTTAACCGTTTACTCAGACCAGACCCATGTCTGACCCAGAGTTTATTTTTGTTTTTCTAAAACTCTTGGGTACTCAAATTTTTATGAGTAGCCAAGTGATCAGGTTTTGGCTTGACGAATATTGGATGGAGCAGGAGTCCGGATGCAGCTATATCTATCTATTTCCGCTGTGTTGAAGTCTTTGTCTGTTGTATTTTGGAATGTTTTAGACAGATCTTTATAACTATCTAATGTGAAATGTTGTTGTATTCTGTGTAACTTTGATGTATTGACTATGTAATATCTATGTAGAACAACGTAGCGAGAAGAGTCATGTTCAACGAAGGTGAGATTGATTATTCACAAGAATAGATTGGATGATATATTATATTTCGTTCCGTTTCCGCTGTGAGATTCTGATAATTGTTTAGTTCTTTCTTCTATCTATTCTATTTCTACCTCTTTCTTTCTTATTGATGATGTGTCTTTCTGTGGAATGAAAGGCGGGTCGTCACAAGGAATTTGAGATTTGATTGAGATTAGTCCCCTTGCTTAAATCCCTGGCTTTGATTTAGTTTCTCTTCTTTTTTCCTTAGCAATGGCCGGTTATTCATCTCTTTTGTTTACGTTTTTGCGAAAAATGAAAATGAACAAGAATGGATGGTAAAGCAGTGGATATATAAGGGTTATAGTAATAAGGTTTGGCTATTTTCCAATATGCCCTTGTGTAAATTAACCAGTCTGTAAGCCATTCTTAAGTCCATTTAAATAATTAAACGCAGCCTTTAATTATTTATTCAAATCTCAATCCCCTTATCACTCTTATTATTTGCATTATTCTATTTAATTTATCTAATTAAATCTCCTGAATAATGTTATCAAAAATTAGGGGTGTTACATGTATGAATATGCGCTTATATGATTTTTGTTTGATGATAATACACATATATACATTCGTCTAAATGTATTTGTTAATGTACTATTTTGTTTTTCATAGATTAAATAAATATTTGTTGAATAAAATAAATTACACAGAATTTGAATTCAAACAGAAATTTTATTCAAACAAATATTTATTACAATTTTTAATAGTACAAATTCAAGCTCTCACTATACATATACAATTTTAATTGTAATTACATCACAGTTCATATTTACATAATTTCCTCACTACATATCACTCACACTCGTAGTTTATCTTCAACTTCATTCCAGCTAGAATCTAGCATCTGAGCAATCTGCAAAAATATTCACTAACGCAGTAAAATTGAAAAAGAAATATTTTTGCAATATAAAATGAAGTGTGGATTTTTGAAAATATTGTTTGTCTCAGTTATTTGGATTGTTCGTCATTATTTATATTTGAATTCA